>CM028132.1:537442500-538042500 GCA_016271365.2 Neoceratodus forsteri
GTTATCTTCACGGCCCATGTGAGATATACTCTCATTTATCTGACAACATACGTTGTATAAATATATAAAAATATATATATATAATTTTATATATGTACAATATATAATATATAATCTCAATTCAGGCCTGGATCAATCCTACTGCACTGGATGTTATAGTGATGTCTGAATTATGGCTCAGACACTCTACACCTAATAGGGAAATTAACATCCCAGACTATTCATTATTTAGAGCTGACAGGCGTACGGGGGGGGGGAGGGGGCGTGCTATCTGTGGTAAGGATATTCTGTTACATGCCTAGAATCATTTTTCCGTTGCAAAACAATTCAAATGCCTAGCATTAAAGCTGGAGATATCCTCCTCTACCGCGCTCTGTTATTGGCTGCTGTAGACCCCCTTCTGCTGGCTGTCAAATCCTCATCCATCTAACTGATATGGGGCATGGCTCACTTGAAACAGTTCTTGGGGATCTAAACCTCGATTGGATGTCAAAGGCCACTGCACCACTTAAGGAGTTCTGCGATGCCCATGGGCTGACGCAACTCATTGGTGAGCCAACATTTCTAATAAAAAGAACCCTGCTAATAGTATGCTGCTTGATGTCATTTAAGTAAGTAAACCACACCTATTCTCCCATGCAGGTATCTTCTTCTTTGACGTTGGTGACCATAGCATCATTGCCGTCATATGGTTGGTTCAGAATCCACTATCCTAGTGAAGGACCTCCACCAAGAGGTCAAGACATAACTTCGATTTGTTTGCTTACCTTGATGCGATGAAATATTCACTGTGTTGGCAGGATTTTTACCTAGCTAACTCGGTCCATTTGGCTTATGAGCATTTTTCTGAAATTGTGATTGGGGCATTAAATAAGCATGCCCCTCTCGTAAAAGTTGGGGTACCCCATCGTTTCACCTCAGAGCTTCAATCTGCTCTGCTAATTGGGGACAAGCTTTGGAAAAAAAGCACAAACTAAGGCACCAGTGGACTGGTGCAACTTCAGGAATGCATGCACCAAGATGAGATGCTAAGGCATCCTATCGTTTGGAACTGGATTCTGCTGCCAGGAGCTCCTCTAAATTTTGGATATCCATTAAGGAAATGTCTGGACATACTCCGAGAAATTCTCTGCCTGTAAAGACTACCACTGGATGCCTTTAACAATCTCTGCCACTGCAGGTCTTGCATTTGACAACTCTCCCACATGTTCTTTACGATCCCAACTAGATGCACAAAGCTCTGAACCCCTTCAAACTGTCTTTCCTCCAGCATGCTTCGTTGAAAGAGGGCCAACTCCTATTAAAGTTGGATACCGAGAAAAGTGCAGGTGCTGACTCTTTTGACCCCTACTTTCTAAAGGTACTACCATGCTTTAGCTCTACCAATTACTCCCCTATTCAATCTCTTGCTGACCCACAGAATCCTCCCACCCTTATGGAATACAGCTCATGTTATCCCTCTGTTCAAATCAGGGGACCCCTGTGATCAAAATAACTACAGACTGATTTCTTTACTACCTATATCGTCTAAACTATTGGAAAAAATTGTAAGCAAGCAGCTGAAAACATACATAGTCTATGAATCTGCTAAACCCTGTGCAATCTGGCTTTAGAGCACAGCATAGCACTATTACGGCCTTAGCTAAAGTGACCGACTGGCAGCAAGACCTGGAAAATTTCATCTGCAGTGTTCCTAGACTTGAGTAAGGCCTTCAGTACTATCATGGCCTGTTCCTCTCCTCCCTGAAGGCGATAGGACTGGACTCATTATCCCTACAGTGGTTTGCTGATTACCTCTCTGACTGGTGGCAGCAAATTGAGGCTGAAGATGAACTTTCTCCCCTTAAACCTCTGCAGAGGGGTCCCCGGGGATCGATTCTTGGTCCACTACTGTTTGCACTCTTCGTAAACAACACTGACATAAGTAAGGCCAGTATTCACCTGTTTGCAGACAACACTGTCCTCTAAGTCATCCTTCACCTGAAGCTTCCTGTAGAGACCTACAATCTGAATTCGGTCTACTTCAGAGCCAACTTCTAAACAAAGCTCCTATTAAACGCAAAAAGAACCCGAAGGCAGTGTTTTCTCCACTTTTCCATGATGCAAACCCAGCCAGTGCTGGCTGCATCCCACAAATCACCACAATCCTGGGAGAAAATCTAGAATTTGTCGCCAAATTTAAATATTTGGGAGTGTGGCTTGACTACAGAGTTTGCTTAACGGGCAACATCGAAGATCTTCTGAAGAAATTAAGGCAGAGGCTTGGACTTTTTTTTAACTATCTCATCAGCGATGCCAAGCAGCAGCTGATACAAACCACATTTCTCTCATTGGTTGACTATGCTAACTTCCTTTATAGTCACTGTCCTGTCTCGCACCTTGCTAAACCGGATGTGTTTTATCACCGGGCTCGGAGATTCCTTACTGATCTACCTCATGCCACACGTTATGCCCTTTACGCAGCATTGGGGTGGCCTGCCCTCCAGTTCAGGAAAAACAGAAATGCTATACTCTGGATGTTCAGAGCTGTTAAACTTCCCCTGTATCTCTGACTGTCTTCCATTTATATGAACCTGGGAGCTATGCCTTGAGAAGCTACTCTTTCGTTTTAAAGGTACCAAAGCTAAAAACACGTTTTTGGGAGAATTGCTATAAGCTTTGTGCTGCCGTCTCTGGAACAGAATGCAAAACACGCTGAAGCTTAGTTATCCAGTCAGCTTATCCTTCCTCAAGACCCTATATAAATAACCATTCAGTCAAGGAAATTTGCAACTGCTTCCCCTGACTTTAAAACTTCCTGCATTATGGCTGATCACGATAGCATGGTCCCTGGACTGTGTGGCCTCTCCTCCCCACATTCTAACTACCAGTTGTGTTCCCTGCGACGTGTCATTCCTGAGGCCTTATCTTTCCTTGGCTATCCCCTTTCACTCCTGCCTGTTCCCATCTTGCCTCAACTCCCATACCCTCCTCTTCTGCTCTGTTTCTGTCATTCTTCTTTCCCTTAAATCAGTCTTTTTTTTTTTTTTTTTTTTTGGCAATGTATGAAATTTATTACTACTTATTAGCTGTTAGCCTTAGTATCTCCAGCTTCTGTAGTAGACATATTTATTACATAAAGGAATTCTTGTTCTAAACTATTCCTTATTTATGTACATGTTTTACTATTGTACATCAGTTCTGCACAATTTCTTTGCGATGATTACAACTGTTATATATTGTGTATTATGATTGCAACTGTTCATACATTGTATATAGTGCACCAGTGCTACCAGGTCCACCTTGTAAATGAGCTTGCTCAATGGTGATCGCCTGGATAAATAGATCTGATTGAATACAAGGCCACCTACAAATGTAACTCCTCCAGGGACAGGTCTACCCCTTCCTATAGGTCCTACGGAATGGGAGGCAGGGGAAGGTCCTTTTTTTTTTTTTTTCTCCCCTTTTCCCTTTATTCCCCATCTTGTGGAACTCTCTAAGGCATCCTCCAGTGCCCCCAACTCAACCTCCATGCCTGAGAGGCCTCCTAGTTCCTGGCTCCAGCCTGGCTATCCCCTGGCCTGAGCCGCACCCCGGAGGTAGGGCTGCCCTATCCGCCCAGAATATCCATATTCTTAATCTAGAATTCGGGCCAGGAGAGGAGTGCAACCGGCGGACAGTGGAGGTGCTGTCGCCTAGCCACGAGGTGGGGGGGGTTCTTAGTTACGCCCCAGACGTGGGACGTACAGTGCTGTACAGCCCACAACATGAGTCTTCCCACCCATGTCCAGAAGACGGCCATCCAGTGTCTACCCTGTTTGAGAGCCCTTGTGTGCTGCAGTGCCAGGCTACCCCTGGATCCCTCCCCAAGAGGAGAGCAGTCCTCCAGACGCTCTATTATCTCTCTCCCCTGCTGACCCCGGGCAGACTGGGCTCGTTCCTGAACACTGGTCACCGGCGTGACACGAGGTGTGGCATCCAGCACCTCAACCCTCAGCGCCACCGGGCTGGCAGGAAGGTCCTCTTATGGGAGGCCTTTCTACCAAGCCAACCTACTTTCCAGCAACAGCCCTACCCACCGCAGACTGGATTCTTCAGATCTGGAGGCAGGAGGGGTTTCAGAAGGGGCTCCCATTCTGTTCAAGCTCTGGCACCCCCAAAACAAAACCGCTGACAGTTGGTCAAGGTCGCCTCCCTAGTACCAGTAGGGAGCAGGAGGACTGGCTTCCTCCAGACTTGGGTTTCTGTCACCACAGACAGTGGATTCTGGAGTTAGTAAGTCGGGGTTTGTCGTTATGCTTCAAATCCCTTCCTCCTCCAAAATCGAGACTTTTCAAGCCAGCTTCCCTCATGGAGGGATAACTCTTGCAAACAGAGGTGCGGAAATTGCTCCACATGAAAGCAGTGGAACCTGTGCCACTGCACCTCAGGGAAGGGGGGGTTCTGTTCCTGTTACTTTCTGACCAAAAAGAAAATTGGGGAGTGGTGACCCATTCTGGATCTCTGATCTCAACAAATTTCTAGTGAAACTAAAGTTCAAGATGGGTCACCCTGTCGTCCATACTACCAGTTATCCAGCATGGGGATTGGCTGGCAGCCTTAGATTTAGAGGATTCCTATTTACACATCCCAGTAAGGCAGTCTCACAGAAAGTATCTCTGATTCAGACTCCTTTCAGGCCATTACTAGTTCACTTCCCTTCAGTCCGACGTCAGCACCCGGGGTATTCAAAGTGCCTAGCTGTAGTGGTGGCACATCTATGAAGGTCTGGTATTCTAGTCTTACCTTAACTGGACAATTAGCTGGTTGTGGGCAAGTCCCAACAACAGGTCTCGGAGCATTTGCAATCAACAGTGCACCTTCTGCAATCCCTAGGATTCGTGATAAACCAGGAAGTCTGTTCTTACCCCTGTTCAAGTGTTGCAATTCATAGCAGAGCTGGATACAATTCAGGGAAGAGCCTTCCTCCCTCAAGACAGGGTGAAAAGTGTTTTCGACCTGGCTGTTTGTCTCAAGCTAAACCAGCCACGCTTAGCAAGACCATTATTTGCAGATTCAAACATGAAGTCTTGCTGTATTCTGACATGCAGCTAGGTCCTGCCTTTCAACTGCCCTGGAGAACAAAGAGTTAAGCTTTCCATGACCAGCATGGAATGTTCACCACAAGCTCGGTTGAAGCCCCTGTCTGCTGTTTAAACTGCAACGGTCGGATTCTTTACTCCGCCTCACTGAACAGTCGTTCCAGAGATTTCTCCTTTGCTCGGTTCAAAAAAAGTCTGAAGTCTCTTTTCAGTCGGTTTCTACCGAATTGCTGTTACCGCTCAGTTGGTTCAAGTCTGTCTGTAGTACCGTGAGTACTAGATTAGTTTCTGTGTGGAACTTGTAAAATTTGTATGAGTTCGCCTGAACTAAACAGAAAACTTATCAGTTAAGAAAGCTTGTGATTTATTTAGAGTGTGGTAACCGGTCTGTATCGGTTCTAAAAAAAAAAAAAAAAAGTATTACATTTTTTCAAAGACCCGTGACACAGTCAGGAACCAATAGGGGAGTCTTGCTTGGTGGATTGCTGAAAAGAGGGTAAGTTTTGGGTAGAATTGGCCATGTCTGAGAAATCCAAGGGGGGGAAAAAAGCAGGCCCACTGAGTTTCAACACTGCAGTGTGCATGGGGAAGTCTTTGCCAAGGCTGATCCCCACACCACCTGGGGTTTGACCACCTCGATTCAGACTGCCAAATTTGTAAGAATTTTCCCAAATCAACCCTGGAAAAGAGTTTAGGTAGACTGAGGGAAAGGGAGGCAGAGAAGTCTGCTGACCCGGATGGCCAGCCTGGTTCAGTTCCAGTCGAACCAAGAGGAGTGCCCTCTGACCAGGGCGATTCTCCTTTTGCCCGAAGTAGTGACGATTCTGAGTCTGTTCCAGTGAAAAAGAAAAAAAAATAAATCTTCCAGTTCGGACCCAGAAATTCATACTCCGACCGCCGATGAGATAGCCAAGGCGATAAGGATAGTGCAGTCGCTTACTTTGGTTCCGACCGAACCGGCACCATCTGGCAGGGGTTGATTGGGTCAGTTTCCCAGTTCTGGATTACATGAAGAATTTTATGAACCGGGGGTAGAGGATGATTATGGTGATTATGAAAGTCTGGATGTGCCTGTTGTCCCGGACATCTCCTCAGACAGACCTTCAGGTGTTCTCCTAGGTGAGTCCCCTTCTAATATGTTTGACAAAAAAGTGGCTGAGACCTCCAGCTTCCTGTGGAGGAAGCGGTAGAGGACCAGGAGGAGCCTGATTTTGTTGAGATGGACATCCCAGAGTCCAGGAGACTGTCTGTTCCCCTCCACAAATCCTTTGGGAAACACACATAAAATTAAGTCTCCTAATTCCATATCTCCTGTGGACAGACAAATGGACAAGAGGTACACTCTCTCAGGCTGACACTGAGTTCCTTTTCCAGCAATGCAGCCATGTTGGGGTAGTGCAGGCTGCTGCCTGTAATAAGGCAAATATCTCCTTGGCATCGCCCCCCCCCCCCAAAAAAAAAGACAAGGACTCCAGGAAGATTGATGCCATGGCAAAGAAACAATACATGGCAGCATCTTTGGGACTCAGGCAGGCTAACTATATGGCCTACACAGCTAGATACCAGAAGTCCAGGTGGGACACTGCTGGCTCTGGCTAAACAGGTCCCTGACCAGCTTGCCAGTGAGCTGGAGCAGGTGGCTGCAGATAGGATTGAGGCATTGAAAGTACAGTTTCATGCTGTTATAGACTCCAATGATGTTTCAAGAGTCATGGCTACATCTGTGGCTCTTCGGAGGATGGCTGGGCTCAGATGTACTAGCCTCTCGCAGGATACCCAGGCTAAGGCTATGGATTTCCCTGTAATTGGTAATTCTGTTTGGGGAGTAGACAGAGAATTACATGAAAAAGATGGATGAGTACAGGACCACTTACAGGAGTGCTAAGGCCAAAGAAAGGCAAGCAACTCCTCAAAGGCAGCAGTCCAGGGGCAGGCCTTTCCAAAGGCCTTTTTACCAAGCTCAGGCCTCCTCTTCTTTCTCTGAGGGGGTTCTTTAGAGGGAGAGGCAGACTGGGTATGAGCAGGCCTGCATCCACCCCTCAGCTGAAAGCCCCTGCCAAGCAGACACCTTGATGGTTCTTCCCGGGCCGATTCTCCCATTCCAGTAGGTGGCAGGCTGGTTTACTTTGTCCAGGACTGGAAGTCTCCAACATCAGACAAGTGGGTCCTGGAAGTAGTAAGCCAGGGCCTGGTTCTCTGCTTCAAAAAAATTTCCCAAGATGAGAACCAGATCCTTTCCACCTGCAAATCTCAGACCCTTGCCTTGGAGGCAGAGGTTTCTTGTCTCCTAGCTCTGTGCTATAGAGATGGTTCCCACCCTACACAAGGGCAAAGGATTGTACTCCAGGTACTTCCTAACCCCCAAAAAGACAAGAGAATGGCGGCCCATCCTGGACCTAAGAGATCTGAACAAACATCTTTTGAAGCCAAAGTTCAAAATGGTGACTCTGGGAATTATCCTGCCCTCTCTAAGGCCAGGGGACTGGCTAGCCTCTCTGGACCTCAAAGATGCCCATTTTCACATTCCTATCAGGTGCTCCCACAGAAAGTACCTCGGGTTTGAGTTGCCCTCAGGCCACTATCGGTTCAATTCAGAGCAATGCCCTTTGGCCTAACATCAGCCCCAAGGGTTTTTACAAAGTGCCTGGCAGTAGTGGTTGCTTTCCTAAGGAGAAAAAAGATCTCCATCTTCCCATACTTGGATGACTGGCTCATAGTAGGTCAGTCTCCAGACCAAGTCAAGTCACATTTGCAAGTGACCTAGCAAGTGCTCACTTCCTTAGAATTCCTTCTCAACCTTCCAAAGTCAGTTCTCGTACCAGTACAGCTTCTCACCTTCATAGGGGCAGAGCTGGATACAGTAAAGACAAGAGCCTTCCTTCCCCTGGAAAGGGCAAGGACCCTCATGGAACTGGCCTCTTCATTCACCACCCTTCAGGTGCCTTGATCAGCAAGGCATTTCCTTCAGCTTCTGGGCCACATGGCAGCTTCCACAGCAGTGGTCCAAGGAGCAAGATTCCAGATGATACATTCAGTTCCACTTAAGAGCCTTCTGGTCCCAAAGGAAGGATTCCCTTACCAAACCTAGTCCCAGTGACTCAAACCCTAATCCAGGCCTTGCAGTGGTGGCAGGATCAGGACCATTTGAGACACGGGGTTCCTTTTGTCACTCAGTCTCATTCAGTGATACCCACCACAGATGCTTCCCTGTTGGGCTGGGGAGCCCATTTGGGGGGATCTTAACACCCAAGGACTGTGGTCACCTCAGGAATCTCTGCTTCACATCAGTCTCTTGGAATGCAGAGCAGTGCTTCTGGCACTGCAAGCTTTTTTCCAAATCTGTACAGAACAAGGTGGTCCAGGTCAGAACAGACACCACCACCGCGTGGTACATCAACAAGCAGGGAGGCACTCTGTCTACGACCTTGTGCACAGAAGCAATGAAGTTGTGGTCCCTGGCTTATTCCCTGCAAACACCTCTGATAGCAGTTCACCTCCCAGGGAAGGACAATGTCCTAGCAGATGCTCTGAGCAGAATATCCCAGGGCCATCACGAATGAACCCTAGATCCTCTAGTTTTGAAAGTGATTTTCTCGAGATGGGGCACTCCAGAAATGGATCTCTTTGCAGCCCCAGACAATCACCAACGTCCTCTTTTGTTGTAGACCCCCAGTCTTGGGCTCAGTCCCCCTGGATGCTTTGATTCTGAACTGGGAAGGGAAATTTCTGTATGCTTTTCCCCCCTTTCCCTCTCCTGTTCAGGGTGTTAGTCAAGATAAGGTCACAACAATGCAAAGTGATTCTGATTGCTCCAGACTGGGTCAGGCAGCTCTGGTATGCCCTGTTGCTGCCCCTAGCAGTCCACCTTCACCTGTAATTACAACCTGTTGACATCCTCTCAGGGGAGGATTTGGTACCCGAATCTTTGGTCTCTCTGTCTCAAGGCATTTCTGTTGAAGAGTTAGTTTGCAGATCTGCATCTTTCCCATGGGGTTCTGGATATCCTTAAGACTTCTCAAAAGTCTTCCACCAGAAAGACTTACAACTCCAAATGGAAAAGATTCAGCATTTGGTGTTCTAAGAAAAATATTTCTCCAGACTCTGCCGGGTTGCCTACTGTTCTGGACTATATGGTCCATCTTACTGGCCTAGGCCTCAGACCAGCTACCCTTAAAGTACATTTGGCAGCTGTTTCTGCTTTCTTGTCAGTAGGCAAGCCTTCCTCTCTATCATCCCACCCTGTGTTTTGTAAGTTTTTCAAGGGTTGCTACTCACCAGTCTCCCCCCACCACCACCTACCCGTAGGGATCCTGCTCTGCTGGGACCTTAATGTTTGCATTGCTCAGCTTATGCAACCCCCTTTGAGCCTTTGTCTTCTGCAGAGCTTAAGTACTTGACATGGAAAACTGTTTTTGGTGGTTATTACTTCTGCCAGATTTATCAGTGAATTGCAAACCCTGTCGGTGGAACCAGATTTCATCTCTTTCCATAGAGATAAAGTGGTCCTAAGAACTAACAAAGTTTTTGCCTAAAGTGGTTTCAGATTTCCAACTCAACCAGTCTTATTTCTCTCCCTGTTTTCTTCACTGACCATTCCTCCTCTGGAGAGAGGAGGCTACACAGCTTGGATGTTAAAAGGGCCCTGAGCTACTACATAGAGCGTACCTAGGGTCACAGGTTTGAATCCCTCTAGTTGTTCCTCATGTATGGAGAGGTTGGTAAGGGCAAATCTGCCACTAAGATCTATTGCCAGGTGGATTGTTTATTGTATACAGTTCTGCCAGGGTTCGACAAATCCAATAGCCCGACATCCCGGGCTATCACTTTGTAGTTGGGGACAAACATTTTTGTGCAGCGCTAGTTGTCCGCGGACAAGTAGTGCTTTTAAAAAAGAAAGCAAAACCTTTTTTACTGCATTTCTTGGATCCCCCACTAGGGTGCTCACTTCTGACATCAGTGTCTGACTGTCCTGGCGGCGCACCAGGGAGACGAGTCAAATGAGCCCAGGAATGATTCAGGCATGTCGCAGAGTGCGGAGAGTGAGCGTGGAATAGACAGCAGCCTTTGGGAACTGAGAAGCCAGAGAGTCATCAGAGCAGCAGGGAGAAGCAGAACAGTTAGAAGCTAGAGTAAGAACTTACTGGCCCTGGCAGTGACTTGGGAGGTTAAAGGTTAGAACGAAGGCCCACTCGCGTCTTGCACACTGACCTAAGAGGGGAAAATGAAGTAGCTGTGTTAGTTTAGCGGACCTTGGGGAACAGCGCAAAACTGTTGTGGCAGATGGTGATTTTTGGGGAGACTTCTGCTGACAAAACACTGAAAATGTATTTAAAAAAAAAAAAAGAAAGAAATGAAAGGGAGTGACGGTCATGAGCTTGGGAAGGGATGCACTCATCAGAGATCGGATTCATGTGCCTGCCAGCTTCAGTGTGATCAAAATTTAAGCCCCCCACCCCAAAAAAGGAACGAAAAATAACTGAAAAAAGTAACAGAAAAGTGTGTTGGGCTGCAGGATCTGGTACTAGAGTAGAGGGACAAAAAGTAGTGTTACAGCTTGCCCATGACAATTTGTGTGCTAGCTGCAAAACAGCTGCATGCAGCATAGTAGCAAATAAAGTTCTGTATGGAAATAGAGTACAAAAATTAAAAAATAAGTGTCCAGATACTAGTTGGAGTAGAGGGGCAAAAAGTAGCCTACTACTATTGGGCCACCATCATTTATGTGCTAGCTACAAAGAAACTACATGCAGCACAGTAGCACGTCTTCAGCTAAATAAAATGGCTCCAAAGGAGAAAGAGGATGAGGCTTGGGCTTCGTGTTGCCCTAGGAAAAGTTAGGCAGAGAGAGTGTGTGTGTGTATGTAAGGGGGGGGGGGGGGAGCATCAAAGCCACACTGCCCTGTAAATCTTTCTAGAGATTGCTTTTTCTTCCTATTCCACTGGCTCCCTGTTCCTCTCTGCTTACCTTGCTTAGTCTAATCAGCTTGCATCTGTAAATTAAGCATTGTTTTTTAATTGGTGTCTGTCCCCCTCCCACTGCAGTCTACCACCAATGCAAAAAAAAAAACACACAGTAACTGTAATGAAATAAGTTTTATTAGCATCACAAAAGTAGTAGTAAAAGTAGTTGCTTCCACAAGGCCTAGTCCTCCCACATCCCCACACCCCCACACCCTCTCACTCCCTCACCCCCCCCCCCTTCTAAATCTCCTCCCTATTCTTCTATCATTGCTCTGGTCCTTTCTACATCAAACCTCAAACATATATGCCCACCCATGTACCATTATCCAAGCCTTATCCCCACCAGACTGTTTGTTTCTCAACTTTAATAGGTTTTTGGTTTACTGTCCTTTGCCTTGTATATATGTAAATAATTGTACATCTATCTCACTCATAAATGTTTGTATTTGTCCTATTTCAATATCATGTTTTTGTATACACTCTGTAACCTTTTTTGTTATGACCACTCAGGTCCATCTTGTAAATGAGCTATGCTCAATGATGTTCGCCTGAATAAATAAAGATTTTGATTGATTGATTGATTGATTGAGTATAAATAATACAACCCCCAGATAATATACTTTGTTGCTACATAATTATTTTAAAATGTTCCTTAAAATATAGCCAGACGACTATGGACTACCACTCTCAACACTGAGACTACCATTTTTGGCTAGGACAGTTGTCCTGGACTAGCATGTAAATTTAAAATTTGTTGATCCCTGAATTCTGCTATGAAACTGGGTAGAACTCCATCTTCAGGCCTGAGGGCTCATTCCACTAGAGGTGCAGCTGCTTCCCTGGCTGCTGCCAGGGATGTTCCTCTCTTAGAAATTTGTCAAGCAGCCACCTGGAAAACAGTCCATATATTCACCAAGCATTACTCTCTGGATATCCAGGCTTGGAGTGATGCTCGGTTTGACATAGCAGTACCTCAGAGCCTGTTTCCAAAGTAGGTTCTGTCCCTCCTCCATGGAGATACTGCTTGGTAGTCTGCATATGTCAGAATACAGCAAGACTTCATGTTTGAAGAAAAAATTACCTTAGTAATGTTTCTTCTAATGGAGTCCTGCTGTATACTGACCCCCCTTCAGAACCTAGTTTTTGGGATGTGGGTGGGAGGAGCCGTGTTGGCACCCCAGGGATGTCCTTTTTTTTTTTTTTTTTTCCTCTTTTCGGTTTGGGTGAGAGGCTGTGTTTTGGATGTGTTTCTGGGTTTCCTTACTTGAGTCTTTTTGAAACCAAAAACCCTTTTATATAGATATAGTTGCCAGTTGGCTAGTTTGAATTTTACAGTTTCCACACAGAACTTCTAGTGAGTATTGCTCGTAAAGCTGACGGTTGCAGTTTTAAACAGCAGACAGGGGCTTCAACCGAGCTCATGGTGAACATTCCATGCTGGCCATGGAAAGTTTAACTTTGTTTTCTGTGGCAGTTGAAAGGCAGGACCTAACTGCATATGTCAGAATACAATAAGACTCCATTAGAAGAAACATTTACTAAGGTGAGTAATTTTTTCTTCTGGGTCACGTAGCTGCAGCAACAGGTACGGTCTTGGGCAAGATGCAGCATGAGACTTGCAGTCCCACCTTGGATCTCATTCTTCACAGAGAAGAGACAAATGTCAAAACTGATCCCGTTCAAGCCTTGTGGTGGAAAAATTCAGACCACTTAAGGCAAGGGGTCCCTTTCTAGAGGGAAAACCTTCCTTTATTCAAACGGATGCTTCTCTTGGGATGGGCCCTCATATGGGAGAACACACCATCCATGGGACTTGGTCCGATGCAGAGTCTCCTTCACACAAATCTCTTAGAGCTGCAAGCTGTACTTCTAGCTCTAGAGGCCTTTGCTCATCTGGTGCAAGGCAAGGTGGTACAGGTCAGGACAGACAATACCACAACAATGTTCTATATAAACAAGCAGAGTGGAACAAGATCAGATCCTCTGTGTGCAGAGGCCATGAAATTGTGGGATCTAGCATACTCCTTAAAAACAGCCCTGCAAGCTATTCATGTCCCAGGGAAGGACAGCATTCAAACAACATGAAGTCTTGCTGTATTATGACACATGCAGTTTGTCCTAAGGCTGGGACAAACTGCATATGTCATAATATAGCAAGACTCCATTAGAAGAAACATTATTAAGGTGAGTAATTTTTTTCTTCTGGCAGATGCCCTCTGCAGAATCAGTCTGTCACCAGGAGTGGTCCCTGGACAGACCAGTAATAAACTTAGTGATGTGACTTGGAGGGTGGAGCTGTTGTAGCAGGTAATACTATTAGGACTGAAGCCGGCAGGTGGCAGGACCCCACAGAAAACTTGTAGCTAGCAGTCTGAGGCAGGGGACCACCCCCAACGGCTATGTCCAACATCAGACGTGGTATATAGGGGGCGGTCCCCTGGCGCCATCTCGGTTCTTTTCCCGCCATCGACCCACGTAGTTAAGCTCCTTGTACGCCTTCCTTGGCAGTCAACAGCCAACAGAAGACAGAAGTATTTTCATTCTTGAACCATCGCCTCGTGTATGTTGTCGCCCTTCCCACCATGGTGAAAAACAAATTGTGCATGCAGGAAGCAGATCCCAGCGAAAGACTGCCACGCGGCCTGCCTCTTTTGCTTAGGTCTGGAAAACTGGCCCAACGACTGCACGCTGTCACAAGTTTAACCAGAAGACATGTGCCAGGAGGGCCAACACACTACTTTTCT
The DNA here is from genome assembly GCA_016271365.2 of Neoceratodus forsteri. Lineage (NCBI taxonomy): Eukaryota > Metazoa > Chordata > Ceratodontiformes > Ceratodontidae > Neoceratodus > Neoceratodus forsteri. Next base: position 537,456,266 of record CM028132.1, read on the forward strand.
TCTCGAAGAAGCTTGTGGACATGCAGCAAGGTTCAATAGCCAGCTCATTCTCATTCTCGCTTTCTCTCTCTCTCTCTCTCTCTCTCTCTCTCTCTCTCTTCCCCACCCACAGGGATTCCCCCACGAAAGATGTCGGGGGGCATCACCACAGGGATGTGGATCTGGCCAGGTCTGAATCCCACCCTAAGTCGCCAGTCAAGCAGACCTTGTTTCTCTCTACCTCCGGCCGGAGGTCTGGTTCGTTCCTTCCTGTACGTCTGTATGCTCCCGCCTCTTCTCAGAACAAACATCGGGAGTCTGCCACATCTGGACACCAAACTTCCTTGGCCCATCATCGACCCCCTCAAACCTTCAGGGTTGACCCAGGGAAGCCTGTCCAAGGCTCAGGACCGACCCGGTTCTTCGGACAAATACAGGTGTTTAGAAGAGCCTTCAGATAGGCAGGAGGCCACCCGGGCTCAGATGCCTCCCCTTCCTCCGGCTAAGGTGCGCCCTCGCCCAGATCAGCACAAACCTGGCCAGTCGCCGGATGAAGACCAGCCATCCGCCCCTCTTCTGAGGGACCAGACACCTGACAGGGCCACACCAGATGCCGGACCACAAGCCAAAGGTGCTACCGGTCATCTGCCCACTTATGCTGGGATCCCGGACCTGATGCCTGCCCCCAAGGAACTTGAGCCTCAGACGCCCACGCCCATAGACCTGATGCCAGGCCCTGCAGTCATCACTGTAGCAAACGGCGCAAGTCTCTTTACTACCTGGAATACAGTAAAAGGGGATCTTCTGTATAGACCCCGACACTGTCCCTACTCCACCACCCATGGGTCCTCCTCCCACCCCAGGGCCTTCAGGGTGAGCACCCATGTCCTGACCCTAAGGGAAAGAGAAGGAAACGCCCTCAGTCTCCTCCTTCCCCTCCTCCTCAGATGAGGGTGATGTTGAATCGGAGCCTTATTCAGATGGTGGAATTTTGTCCTCCCTCCCCAGGACCTAAAGATTCCCTGCAGTCCCAACCCCCGCCCGGATGACTCCTCTCTTTTTGGACATGAGGCACTTCCAGGCTATATATGAGTGGGACATGGAGGACTCTAATCCAAAGCACAAGCACCTGGCCAAGTTTCTCAGAAGGAACCCAAACCTTTGGTTATCCCCCATTTGTGGAACCATTCCAGGATGTGACCCGCCTGATGTGGTGTAGACTGTCCTCTGTACATGCAGTCCCTCAGAAGGCAGATGGACTTTATAAGTCACAGAGGTCCGAACCTTTTCTAGACGAACAACCGAAGGCCAACTCTTTGGTCCTCATGGCTGCTCACAGCAGAGGTTCCCAGCCAAAGCATTTGAGTTCCCAACCTCCGGATCCAGTCTCTAGAAAGTTAGACTGTTGGGGCCGAAAAATCTTCTCAGCCAATAGAGCCATCAGGTCCTTGAACTTCATTACTCGCATGATTACCTATCAACAGTCGCTGTGGCAGAAGACAGCGGACCTCGTCTGCTGTATGCCAGATTCTGACTCGAAGCAGGAAATATTGGCATGTTCCCAGTCAGGATTAGACTTCAAACACACCCTGCGGTGTTCTTATGACGCTGTAAATACATCCTTGAGCAGCCGCCTCGGCGGTATGAATGAGGCGACAGTCATGGCTTAGGCTCACGGGCTTCCAGCTGGACTTAGAAGAGTCCATCCTGGATTCCCCCTTTCAGGGTCCCATTTTTGTTCGGCCCAAAAGTTGAGATGACCAACTCCAGGAGTCTGGGAAAGCAGTGGCTGACATGCACCGGATGTATATATCCCAGCCTCAGGGACCCTGCCAGCGCCCTTTTCATAAAGGGCAGGGACAGGGGAGCAAACAGTACCATGGTAAGGGGTTCAAGAGGCAGGGTCGCCCTGCCTCTCAAGGTTCCCAAGGCCCCAAGCAGCCCAAAACTCTCAGGGCCCCACCACTTCCTCTGCCCCCCTTCAGGGACAGGCAGAACGTGAAGGTAGGTGGGTGGTTTGCACTTTACCCACTCGAATGGTCCAGTATCACAGTGGACCAATGGGTGCTGGACACCATTAGGAAAGGGTACGCAGTAGAGTTCATCTCTATCCCACCGGGCAGCCCCCCACAATGGCACAGTCTCCTAGAAGCAGAGATCCAACAGTTCCTAGAAAAAGGCCATCCAAAGGGTCCCACGGGCCCAGAAGGTAAAGGGTTATTACTCCTGCTTGTCCTGCAGAAAACTGGGGACCTTCGTGCCATTCTGGATTTGTCGGCTCAATCTCTTGGTAAAATACCAGAGATTCCGGATGATCACTCTGGCAGGGCACTTCCCCTTGCTCTGTCAAGGGGACTGGTTGTGCTCCCTAGATATTCAAGACTACTACATGCATATCAAAGTCCTGAAGTCTCTGGGAAAGTTTCTGCGCTTCAGCTTTCAGAACGAGCACGACCAATTTGGGGTAGAAACATAAAATTTTGACAGCAGATAAGGACTACTTAGCCCACCTAGTCTGCCCATTTTCCTAGCTGATGGATAAGCTGCAGATCCTCGTTAACCAACAGCCTACTTCCTCCTACCCCCCACTAGGACTGCCTTATGTCTGTCCCATGCATTCTTAAATTCCCCCACTGTTCTTGACTCCATGAACTCCTGAGGAAGGCTATTGCATGCATCTACAACCCTCTCTGTGGAAAAAGTACTTCCTCACATTACCTCTGAGCCATCCCCCCCCCCCATCTTCAAATTGTGCCCTCTTGTTCTTGCACATCTTTTTGAATTATACTACCCTCTTGGACATAGATTCCCTTGAGGTACTTAAAAGTTTCTATCATGTTCCCCCTCTCCCTTTTTTCTCAAGGGTATACATATTAAGCTCCTTTAGTATCATCTTATTGTCTTCTGGGCAGCCTCCACTCTGTCTTTGCAGAGATGGGGTCTCCAGAACTGCATACAGTACTCAAGATGGGGTCTCACCAGCTGTCAGTACAGAGGGATAACAACTTCCTATTCTACTGTTCATGCCTCCTATGCATCCCAGAATATTCCCCAACCCCCTGCCTTCCTTGCTGCCTTCTTACATTGCTTGCCCACCTTTAGGTCATCTGATATACAGTGCCTTCAGAAAGTATTCATCCGCCCCTTGGATTTTCGCATTTTCTAATGTTGCAAACTCAAATTAAAATTTATATGGGATTTTTTTGTCGCGTATCTACACAAATTACTCTGTCAAAGTGGAATGAAACTTATGGAATCTCTTGTACACATTTTTGTAAATAAAAACCTGAAATGTCTTTGTATTCAACCCCTTTGCTGTGACACTCCAGATTGAGCTCAGGTGCATCCAATTTCCTTGATCACTCTAAAACTTGAATGGAGTCCACCTGTGGTCAGTTCAAATGGTTGACATGAGTTCAGAGGAAATACCTGTCTATATAAGGTCCCACTGTTGACAGTGCATGTCCGAGCAGAAACTCTACCATGAAGACCAAGGAGCTGTCTGTAGAACTCCATGATAGAATTTTGAGGAGGCATAGATCTGGGGGAGGGGTGTAAAAACATTTCTAGGGTGTTAAGTTCCCAGGAGCACAGTCATTTCCATTAGGAAATGGAAAGATTACAGAACCACCCAGACTCCTCCTAGAGCAGGCCAGCCTCCCAAACTGAGCAACCGGGCAAGAATGGAAGGGCAGGGAAGTGACCAAGAACCCAGTGACCACCCTGACAGAACTACAGAGTTCCATGGCTGAGATGGGAGAACATGTCCAGAGGACAACAATCTTTGCAGCACTTCACAGATGTAGCCTATATGGGAGAGTGGCTAGATGGAAGCCACTCCTGAGAAAAGGCCACATAATTGCATGCCTGGAGTTTTCAAAAAGGCATGTGGCAGACTCTGAGACCATGTGGCAAAAGATTCTGGTCTGATGAAACAAAAATTGAACTCTTTGGCCTGAATGCAAAGCGCTATGCCTGTCGTAAACCAACACAGCTCGGCACCGTGATAACACCATCCCTACCATGAAGCATGGTGGTGGCAGCATCATGTTATGGGGATGCTTTTCAGCGGCAGGGACTGGGGCACTTGTCAGGGTAGAGGGAACAATGAATGGAGCCAAATACAGTCACATCCTTGAGGAGAACCTGCATCAGTCTGCAATAGACCTTGGACTGGGGTGAAGACTTACGTTCAAACAGGACAATGACCCCAAGCATACAGCCAAAGCAACACTGGAGTGGCTTCAGAACAAGAAAGTGAATGTCCTTGAGTGGCCCATCCAAAGCCCAGACTTGAATCCCATTGAGAATCTGTGGAAAGACTTAAAGATTGCAGTTCACCGACGCTCCCTATCCAACTTGACAGAGCTTGAGCAAATCTGCAAGGAAGAATGGGCAAAAATCCCCAAATCCAGATGTGCAAAGCTGATACAGACATACCCAAGAAGACTCAGTAATGGCTGCCAAAGGTGCTTCTACAAAGTATTGACTCGGGGGTGAATACTTAAGTAGACCAGATATTTTTCAGTTTTTAATGTCTCATATATTTTTGTTACACAATAATATTTTTGCCCCTTTAAATTGTTGAGTATGCTGTGTGAATCAAGGGGGAAACAAATTTCAATGCATTAAATTCTGGTAGTAATGCAACAAAAGTGACAAAATTCAAGGGGGGATGAATACTTTCTGAAGGCACTGTAATTACCCCAGGTCCCCTTTCCATTTTCTTTGTCAGTATCTCACCCCCATTGTGTACTCTTCCCCTGGGTTTTTGTTTCCCAGGTGCATTACCTTGTACTTCTCTTCGTTGAATCTAAGCTGCCATTCATTTGACCATTCCTCCAACCTTGCCAAGCCCCTTGTCATCCTTTCCACTCCATCTTGTGTATCAACCCTGTTGCAGATCTTTGTCGTCTGCAAAGAGACATACTTTTCCTTCCAGTTCCTCTGCAGTGTCTCTTATAAAGACATTTAAAAAGGACCGGTTCCAGTACTGAACACTGCGATACCCCACTAGTCACCCTCCCATCTTCACTGTGGACTCAGTTTACTACTACCCTTTGGGTCCTGTTGTCCAGCCAATTTTTTTTTTTTTTTTTTTCTAGGCTACCACTTGGGACCCTCTCCAAGGCTGGCTAACTTGTTTATTAATCTTGTGTGGGACTGTATCAGATGCCTTGCTAAAATCTAGGTAGGCCATGTCCACAGCCCTTCCCTGGTCTACTACTTTGGTCACCCAGTCAAAGAAATCTGTTAGATTCGGTGTACTCCCCTTCAGCCTTTCATCCGCTCCCAGGGTCTTCACCAAGTGTCTAGCAGTGTTAGCAGTGGCCTTCCAAAAGAGGCCTCTTCGTCAACCCTTACTTGGACGGTTGACTCCTCTCTGGTCAGTCGAAGGAGCTTCTAATCACCTTATGAGACTCAAGATCTCTCTTCCTCTCTGGGATCACAGTAAACTAGCCAACTCACATCCTTGACTGACACAAAGGCTGCAATTCATTGGGGCTATTCTGGACACCGAGCAGGGGAGAGCTTTCCTGCCCCCAGACAGAGCAGACCGCCTTCGTGATCGGGCCAGCAGGCTCCAGAAGGCCGCCTCCTCCCCAACCCGGGTTGTTCTACTCCTAGGCCATATGGCAGCTGCCGTAGCCACAGTATCCTTAGCCAGACTACATATGTGGACTGTCCAGTGGGACCAGTCTGGACGATCTGGATATTTGAATCCAGATTTCTCATGCAGTACACCGCTCTCTCTAGTGGTTCTCCATCACGACAGTCTACTGGGAGGGGTCCCATTCCAGAGGCCCACAACTCTTCAGACTTTAACCACAGATGCCTCTCTGCCCAGCCTGGGGCTCATTTAGGGATCACAGGACCCGAGGGTCTTGGTCTACCTTAGGGAGCTCTCTGCATATAAATGTTCTGGAAATGAGAGCCGTGCTGAATGCGCTTATCCCTTTGAGACTAGTTCTCGACAGGTCCTCTCCTGGTGCAGACAGACAACACACCAGTGATCTACATCAACAAGCGAGGGGGGGACTCATTCTTACCCCCTTTGCAGAGAGGCCATGAGAGTGTGGAATTGGGCAGTAGAACACCGACTGGATCTCATCGCAGTTCCATCTGCCAGGGGTCCAGAATGTTTTCGTCGACTGTCCAGACTACCTCTTTGGTCACTGGGGCCATGCAGTGTTGGACCTCTTTGCGTCCCTGTACAACGCCAGACTGCAAATTTTTTGCTCGCTCTCTCCAGGGCCTGGTGTTCTAGCAAGATGCATTGTCCCTCTGTTGGACAGAGAAGTTCCTGTATGCCTTCCCTTCGTTTCCCCTCATTCAGAGAGTACTGCTCAAGTTGCAGTCAGAGGGGACAGAATGATTTTGGTGGCCCTGCCAGATCTGGTATCCATTGGTCCAGCAACTGTCGCTGGAACCTCCAATACAGTTGCCACACTCCACCCACTTGCTCACACAAGAGCAGGGGACACTCGTCCATCCTGCTCTTCACTATCTTCACCTGCACATGTGGCTCCTGCAGTCCTAGCAGAAAAGAGTCTAGGAGTGTCAAGCAGGGTGGCTGAGATCTTGTTTGCAGTGAGGAAGACTTCCTCCAGGGCCACCTATGCTCTGAAATGGAAACGCTTCTGTCTTTGGACGACCTGTGCCCTAGATCCCCTGGGTTGTCCGGCTAGGCACTTGCTAGAATATCTCCGTCACCTTCTGGACTTAGGACTGAGCTAGTTGTCCATTAAGGTGCACATGTGTGGTTTCCGCATATCATGATCCCTTCGGAGATGGAACACTGGCACAGCTCAGTGTCTGTAAGAGGGGTCTTGCATATCAGACCTCCAAGGAGAGACATCATTCCTCCTTGGGACTAGCTTGTCGTCCTGGAGTACCCCTCTTCCCCCCCCCCTTTTCAAGCCAGCAACTTCTTGCAAGCTATGCTTTCTCTCACACAAGACCCTCCTTTTGGTACTTATCACCTCTGCTCGAAGGGTTTCAGAGCTCCAGGCCTTGATGTGTAAGGAACCTTACATAGTTTTCCATAGAGACAGTGACTCTGCGCGCGAACCTTAAGTTCTTGCTGAAGGTGGTGTCTGTGCTGACTCTGAATCAGGACATTACCCTTCCATTTTATTATCCGGAAATACGTCTATCAAGGTGAAGCACTGTTGCACACCTTGGACGTTCACAGAATTTTTAGGTATTACCTCCATGGGACCCACTCCTCCAGACAGTTGGACCAGTTGTTTGTTTCATTCACCAAACAAATGCAGGCTGCTCCTGTTTCCAAACATTCAGTAGCTCGTTTGCTGGTGCAATGTATTACTTTCTGCTGCCAGCATCATAACAGACCACTTCTGGGAACAATCTGGGGCCACTCTACCAGAGCAGTGGCCTCTTCCTTTGCAACAGTTGGTGTCTGTTCGGCAGATATTTGTGCTGCAGCTACATGGAGATCAGTCCACACTTTTATCAGGCATTACAGCCTGGACATTGCATCCAGAAGAACAGGCTTCGGACTAGCAGTCCTGTAGGGTCTACTCTCTTTTTTCTTATCAGCTTCAGCTGTTTCCAGCATCTGTTCCCTACCACTTTTTCAGACCTGGGCCTATCCTTGGGTACTGCTTGGGACTCTGTCCTAATGGTATTACCTGCTGCAAGAGTTCCACCCTCCAAGTCAGATAGTACAGTTGCGTAAGAACTTACCGTAACAGATCTTCGAGAGGAGCTCTTACAGCAGGTGGCTTTCCCACTCTCCATCCCCCCCCAGGATTGTAATTTTTTTTGTCACCAGAACACGGTGGGGACTTCCTGCTCGTTCTCCAGTTTGGTTTCTAGCCAGGTCTCTGGCAGGAGAACTGGGATTGCGTCTGGGACCACCCCTATATACCACATCTGATGTCAGGGGCGGGCCCCTGTCTCACACTGCTAGCTAGAAGTTTTCCATGGGGTCCTGATGCCTGCCAGCTTCAGTCCTAATGGTATTGCCTGCTGCAAGAGCTCCTCTTGAAGATCTACTATTAACGGTAAGTTCTTACATAACTACTTTCAGAAGGTGGGGTACCCCAGAGGTATATATTTTTGTCTCTCAAGAGAACTGCAGACTACCACTGTTCTGTTGCAGGCCTCCGGAGCACATTCCACATAGATGCCATGGCACTGGACTGGTCAGGAAGAAGCCTGTATGCTTTTCCTCCCTTCCCTCTCATTCTCAGAGTCCTGATCAAGCTCAGGTCTCCATCTGCTTCGATAATCCTGATCACCCCAAATTGGGCCAGACAGCATTGGTACCCTCTCCTGTTATCCATGTCGGTATCCAGAGAAATGCATCTTCCTGTGAGGCACAACCTGTTGACCTCCCACAAGAGAATAGGGTATCCCAATCTCTGCTCCCTCAGTCTCAAGACTTGGCTCTTGAAGACAGAATTTGCAAATCTGAATCTCTCCAAGCAGTTTGCACATACTTAAGGTATAAACCCCCAAAACTAAGAACCTATTTAGCTAAATGGAAAAGGTTTGTCTCTTGGAGCAACTTGCACATCGAACCTGCTTCAGTAGGAATTCCAACTTTCCTTTCCTTGAGTATCTCACTTTCTTGCATGATTGGGGCCTTAAGCATACTTAAGAGCTCACTTGGCTTCTATCTCTGCTCACATTTCAGTGGGTAGAAACACCTCTGTAGCAGCTGATCCTATTTTTAAGAAGTTTTCCAAAGGTCTGTCACACATACCTACCCATCAGGGAACCTGTCTCTGGGTGGGATTTGAACACTGTATTGCTCAACTTATGAGGCCACCTTTCGAACCTATGTTCTCGGCTCACCTCCAGTATGTTGTATGGAAAACTGTTTTCTGGCTATAACTTCTGCTAGGATAAGTGAGCTTCAGGCTTTATGTATAGAAAAGGATTACTTGTCTTTTCACAATGACAAGTGGTATACAAGACAAATAGAAAATTCCTCCCTAACGTGGTATCAGATTTTAATTTGTAATCAATCAATTACACTACCAGTGTTTTTCACTGAGCATTCTACTTCAGGTGAGCGTAGACTCCACAGTCTTGATGTAAAGAGAGCTCTGAGCTATTGCATATCTCTCACTAAAGATCACAGGGAGGATAAACAGTTATTCTTTACCTATGGATGTGAAAAAAAGGTACACCAGCTACCAAGAGGTCAGTCTCTCGCTGGATAGTTAGTTGTATGCAGTTTTGCTATGAAAAAGCAGGCAAGCTGGTCCCATCAGGACTTCGGGCCCACTCAACTGGGGGAATAGCTGCTTACATAGCGGCTTCAAGGGATGTCCTCCTGTTGGACATAGGCAAAGCTGCTACGTGGAGGACAGTACATACTTTCACTAAGCATTACAGTCTGGATATACAGTCCAAAAGAGATGCAAGATTTAGAACAGCAGTCCTGCAGAGCCTGTTTCTTAAGTTCTCTGCCCATCTCCAAAGGTGCTGCTTTGAAGTCTGCATACAGTTACGAATATAGAAGAATACATGGGGTTAGAAAAAAAAAAATCTTAGTGATATTGATTGTTCCAGTGTATTATATATTCATAACTCTCCCACCCTGCACCTCCTACCAGAACCTCCGCATGCCTGATTTCTTTTTTTTTTTTTTTTCCTCCTCTTGGATTTTAATTCGTATATACACACTACTGGAGTACATTTTTAACTTTTGGATTTATTTCTTCTTTGGTTACCTGTGTTTACAGGATAAAAGCTTTACTTATTTTAGTATTGTAATTGACGAGCCACTAGGGCTCATTTGAATTATAGGAGTAGGTTCCTTTCTATTTCATAGGTAGTATTGGGTAGGTAGTTATGTAGTTCTTTTGCTGTGTAGGCTGTTATCGAAATCTGAGACGTTGATAGAACGTTGCAATAGATAAGGGCAGCAGTTTGAATACGTGTCTCGAGTAATGATGGGTTCTATCATTTGCATATAGTTCCATTTCTTTCCAGGCAGTTCTAATTAGTAAGCAGACTATACACAGTTATGAGTATAGAACACATTGGAAGAAACAATATTACTAAGGTGAGTAACTTTTCTTGTACAACAACTTACCGTAACACTAGATCTTCAAGAATAGCTCTTGCAGCAGGTACTTTCCCTTCCCTCAGGAGGTCATCTGCATTTGAGGCAACTGCCTTTATTGGTCTTCCTTTGGAAGTGGATCCTTGGTCTCCTATCAGAATTGCATCACTATGCCGGAGTCTCCAGCGGAAGAACTGAGGAATGCTGGGGGACTGCCCTTTTTATGATGCATGGAATGTTGTGGGCGGGGCCAGTGGGCCGGTCCCCTGCTGTATATAGCTAGCTAGCAGTTTTCCAGGGGTCTTGCTGCCTGACTGCTTCAGTCCTAATGGTCTATACTGCTGCAAGAGCTGTTCTAAGATCTACTGTTATGGTAACTTCTTCCGTAACTCTACTTTCCCCTGTGGTGGATGGAATCCAGCCATTTGCTCAAGGGAGTTCTTCCCCATCCATCATCAGATCATCATGACTGATGCCTTCTGGACAGGCTGGGATCCTTAACAAACTCAAGGGACATGAGCGCCATTCGAGACTTTTCCATGTCAATGTCAGAGATGAGAGCTGTCCTGTTTGGCCTGCAGGTCTTCCAGTGCCACCTGTCCACAGGCCATCAGCTAGTGCAGACTAAAAATCTGTAGTTCACTACATCGACAAGTGTGGGGAAGGGGGGCAGCAGCACACTCTTACCTCCCTGTGCAAGGAGGCAGTGAGGATTTGGTACTGGGCTCTGGCCATGACTAGAGCTGTTGGACGTCCATATTCCACATGTCCAAAACGCCTTGGCAGACAGGCTGAGGAGATCAAAGTCCTGGATACAAGAGTAGGACCTGCTGACCTCTGTCACAGAAGACCTTTTCGACAAGTGAGGGGAGTCCAGAGTTTGACCTTCTTTTTGTGTCCCCACACAATGCAAAACTACCACTTTTCTGCTTGCTCGATCCAGGGCCTGGAGTTTTCTGGTGAGATGCATTCACTGTGTGTGTGTGTGTGTGTGTGTGTGTGTGTGTGTGTGTGTCCCAAATTCCTCTGGTTTCAGAAAGTGCTAATCAAACTCTGGATGGAGGGTGCCACACTTAATTCTGGTGGCTCCCTTTTGGCCTCGTCAGATTTGTTTTCCATTGTTGCAGCAGTTGGCAGTGAAGCCTCTAGTACCTCTTCCTCTGTGTGCCCAGGCTTTCTGTCGCAGGAACAGGGAACCCTTGTCCGTCTGAACCTTCAGTCCCTTCACCTGCATGCCTGGCTCCTGAAGACATGTTCATATGTCCGGAGCCACCAGAAAACCATCCACTAGGGCAACTTATTCTGTGATGTGGAAGCACTATGCTTTATGGGCAGCTTCTCATCACCTGGACCCGTTCACCTGCCTGTTTAACCAGATTGTAAAGTACTAACTGTCCTTGTCAGATGCTGGACTGAAACAACTCATCTGAAAGGGCCGTACGGTGGCCCGGTTGAATGTGGCCCATACTTGGGCATCCTACACTTGAAGCCTCCTATTCGTAACTCTGTCCCAGCATGGTATTTAATTTGTTTTAGACTTAATTTGGTTCATTTTGAGCTGACCAAGACTTGTGCTTTATGGTGTGGAACATGTTGTTTTTGGTTGCTGTTACTTCTGCTATAACAATGTCTGAGCCACAGGCACGCCTGCGTGAGCAGTCTTTTTTTAATTTTTTTTTTTTATTTTTTTACAAAGGCACGGTGTCTTTACGTGCTAACCCAAAGTTGTTATCGAAGGTGGTGTCCGAATTCGCCCTGAATCAAGCCATCTGCCTGCCCATTTCCTGGAGCATGCCAGTCCAGGGGAAGCACTGCTTCATACTTCAGATGTATATAGAATTTTTAGATATTACGCCCACTGCACAAGGGACTGCAGGAAGTCATCGCAACAGTTTCTTTCACCACTGGGAAAGGGGGTATTCCAGTTTATAAACGGTGTCTGTCCAAATGGTTGGCTGACTGTAGTCAATTTTTATAGGCATATGGTAAAGAACTTCGTGAGGCTAAGGGCCACCCTTCCAGAGGCATGGCCTCTCCTGTTACCTATTTTTTTTTGGGGGGTTCTGCAGCAGAGATGTGCGCTGATGCCACCTGGAGTACTGTCTACACTGCAAGACAGTCTCCCAAAAAAATTTGGTCCTCTGCAGTACTCCTTGGGACTAGTTCCTGAGCAGGTGACGTGTTGCAAGAGATATCCTTGAAGTACAGCTACATAAGATTTTGCTGTAACACTAGATCTTCGAGAGAATCTCTTGCAGCAGGTCATGCCATCCCTCCTCTCCAACCCCCCCCCTTTCCTCTTTGGCTGTGAGTTTCTCCTTTCCAGGATGGTAAACCCTTCTGTTTCCCATATTCCTCCTTTGGGGTCTCTGGCTCTCCCTCTGTTCCCTTAGGAGCGTGTCCTTGCTGGATGGTCTTCATCAGGGAACTGGGGAGGGTATGGGGTCTGCCCACAGCTATATAGGGGGATGCTGATGTAGTGACGTCCTCATGAGCAGTCCCAGATAGACTGCTGGCAAAAAAAATAAGTGTGTGTGTGTGGTCAGTGCTAGAAATGTGTTTGTTTTTTTTTGTTTTGTTTTTTTTTAGGTGCCTTTCCAAGGGACAAGTGAGAAATGAATTTTACCTGTCCCACAAGACTTCTACCTGTCCACATTATTTTTGTGTAAATTACAGGATTTTTTTTTATTTAAACAAACACTAAAATCTAAGAAAATGCCTCTTCTCTGCCAGGTCTAGTAGTTTCAGAATTGTTTCTGATCTCTCCCAGACCCAGCCCTGAAAATAGCTCCAGAATTGCCCCGCAGTCTGCTATGTTTCTTTATTGTAGCAGTTTCACTTCTTGGCCTGCCTGGCTTTCTCCCACTCGCCTTTGCTGGGACACTTCAGCCTAGACTTGACTGCCTTATTTTTCCCCCTTTATCCTTTATTATTGGGCCTGGCTGTATCTTTTTAAAATTGTTTTTCTGTCCCCAGGAGCTACGAAAAGGGCTGTTTGTATTTGCTCGAAGAATCAGGATATTTATTGAAGGTGTTCTACTCTGCACAATGTGCTGTCCACTCAGTGTCATGTCTGAATTACGATCAGACATGCAATGAGGAGAGTGAGGGCACATGTGTAATAATGAGCAGCACATGTGCCGTTGAGTGTCCGATCCAAGTTTCAGTCGGGTGACAGTGCAAGAGAAAGGAAAATGATATACAGTAGGTGAAAGTGGTGGTGCTGACTCCCCCCATGACATCAGGACATTTTTCATTTCTCTCCATACGATGGTGGCAGCTGGTCCTAGTGCCCATCCAATAGAAAAGTGAGGTTTACCAAAACTGTCCAAGGGAGAGGTAGTCAAAGCAGAACAGCTGTCTCTGCTGAAAACCGGCTGTCCAAGATGGGCGGATAACTGGTTATTTAGAGCCCTGCGTGTGGTCCTGGCGCCTGACAGCTGTAGTTCCTAAAGTGACCTGCTGCAAGATCTTCTCTCGAAGATCTACTGTTGCGGTAAGATCTTGCATAACTATCTGCAGTGATATCTTCCTCCATTGAGCCACAACATGGAATTGTAAGCCATTGGCATCATGGCAACCCAGACATTTTTGCTGGCTTGGGCCACCCACGTCAGTACCTGTATAACATGGGAATCCCCAGCATACCCGAGGTTTTTTTTTTTCCTACCATCAGCTGCCCGTGGGCCAATGTTACGGAATGCTTTTAAACTTTGCAAGTATTGGATATCGCGGCTACTTTGTTAGCTTTATGCTGCCGCCGAAAGACAAGGAACCACTGCTCCTTTATTACCGTTGCAATGTAAGATTTTTATAAAGAACCACTCTTAATTTTATCTGTTGCTTTGGTATAGACCACTGCATTAGTCTGCTCTGCTTGCCAGAGCTTTAACCAAGTAAACAGGAGAAGTCGCGGAAAGACTTTAGAAGTATTTTTCAAGTTTCAAGAAATGGAGAAACTGGCTGCAGTGAAGATGGCTCACTGTCAACAGCTTCTGTTTGCAGCTTTCCTTCAACCCACCAGTCCCGCGGCTGGGGTTGATTAAGTCTTAAGGTTTTTTGGGCGGGGTGGGCATCACCACCTGAGAAACATCGTAAGGACAGGGCTGCTTCACCTGACTGTTCCCATTCAAGAGAAGTCTTCTGAAAGTTTACTCTGGCTGCAGGCACTGATGTTGAAAATGCTTTATGGGATTTGCAGTCCTAAAATCACTTTGATCCCTGCATACTTTAAATCCTAAACCCAAGGGATGGGGTCATGGTTCTTCTTGCAGGCCCTATGCCATCCAGACTCTCTATTCAAGAGTCCTGGGTCATTTCCGTAGACCTCAGCCTAGCACTGCTCAAGTTGCCAGCCTGTGCCCAATGCAGACTAGTCAAATCATTACAGGCACCCCTTCTGTCCACGGTGCTTCTCTTCTCCCTTCCCCTTCCTCCAGTCTCGTTGGCTCAGTTCTGGTGGGAGGCCACACCTTCCTCTTTCTACAGAAATGGAGGGCGATCTCTGTACAGGAGGAGTTTCAGCAGGGACAAACCTTGAGGCTTCTGTTACTCCAGTGGACCCCCCCCCGGGGACATCTTGCCCTCCTACTGGAGGAGGTCCAAACTCTCCTCCACTAGAGGGCTGTAAGTTTGTCCTGGCTTCAGAAATATACCAAGGCTGTTACTCCCCATACTTTCTGGTTCCAAAATGGACCTGGGATTTAAGGCCAGTACTAGGCTTCTGGGGACTGAACCTTTTCATAGAATACTGAAGTTCAGAATAGTTTCCCTGCAGTCTGTCCTTCCCAGCCTGTTGAAAGGAGATTAGATGATTGACATGGACATGACACATGCATTCATGTCTGGATCTGCAAGTCTCACAGAAAATGCCTGTTTATGTTCCAGTGTTCACACTTCCAGTTTTGTCTCTTTGGTTTGTGTCAGCAGAATTCGGCCCTTAACCTGTGCCAGAGGCTTCAATACATAGGGGCTGTTCGGGACACTGGTCTGGCATTTCTGCCCTTCCACCATGCCATTGCACTGGTGGCCCAGGCACATGGTCTCCACCAGCAATTATGTTTTGGCCAGTTGTCTGATTAATTGGCCTGATGGCAGTTGCTATCTTGACTCTCTGGCTTGCCTCCATCTGAGGATCCCTCAGTTACTTCAGGATGCAGTGGGTGCAGCATTCAGACAAGCTGGAGTGTGTCGTACAAGTTACTCTGTTCCACTCCCTGCTCTGGTGGTTAGCCCACTGCAACCTAGAGATGGTGTCCCCATTCCTCTGGCCTCCTCCCCCTTCCTGGTGATGACCATGAACGCCTCTGGTTCAGGATTGGGTGTCTGTTTGGGCCCCTTCAGAACCCAGGGCCGGTGGTGCCCTCTGGATATGGTTCTTCACAGCAACACTCTGGAGTGGAGTGCTGTTCTGCATAGTGTATAGGCCTTCCAGGGAATAGATTGCTAATCCATACTGACAGATCAGTAAAGTACTACATTAGCCGACTGCGCGCAAGAGGACATTCATACCCTCTGTAGATAGGTGATGAGAGGTTGGCACTGGGTGGTGGAACATGACATAGTTCTGTTGGCAGTGTTGTTCCCCATACCCTGGACACCCTGGCTGGCAGGTTACCTGTCTGTCCTGTGCACTTTGCCACAAATGGGATATCTGACTCCATAGTGGTCTAAATATTTGAAAAATGGGATTGTCTGGACACTTGTTTGCATCCCCATACAGTGCAAAACTGTTACATTTCTGCTCCCTCCAGGGCCTGGAGTTTTCTGGCCAGGCTCATTGTCCTTTCCAGGAAAAGGGACTGCCTCTTTCCGTCCTGTATGAAGGGTTCTTGTCCAGCTAAGGGCCAAACCAGCTAGCCTGATTCTGGTGGCTCCTTACTGATCCAGACAGATTTTAGTTTCCACTCCTCTAGCAACCGGCAGTGGAACCTCGTAATCTTCCTGGACTTAGTCTAAACCATTCATTCATACTGCTGGGTTCAAGCCGGAGGCACTAGAAACCAAAAAGCTTTTGGAGGGCCGGTGCCAGAATAGGACTGCGCATGCACAGCACTGCAAGGTGGGCTAGTGCCTAAGTAGGCTCTCTGTGTTGACTCTCCAACCGCCTCAGGCCCCGCCCCACCATCGTGTGCACTTTAGTGACAGACGTCGCTGTCCACTGTCAAATCTTCGTCTGTACAACAGCATTCAGATTTAATTAGTTTAGTTTCTTTTATTTAAAAAAAGGCATTTTTGCATTTCCTGTCAGTTCTATCGTTCGAGGGAGTCTACCATAGATGGTGATGGTAGGGACTCATTTGTTGAAAGGCTGCTCTGGCAGTCAGACTGTCCAGTCTGCCACCCTCTCCGGGTTGGGGGGGCTGACTATGGACAGTCCAGTTTTTGGGAGGGAGGACAGTCCTCGCGTAAACACAGAAGTGGGCCCGATCTAGATTGGAGACGTTGTGCTGCTTGCCCTAGAGTTCTTCCTCTTCCTGTTGGAAGGTGAAAAAGTTCCACTAGAGGTCACCCTCTGGTACGTCTGCCAAGAAGTCCAGAGTGGTAGGCCATCTCTGGTTCTCCAGTGGCCTCTGCTCTTGATCGCTCGAGCTCTTGACACCAGAGCCCTTCTCTGTCCTCTGGTGGGGTTTCCAGTGTGCAGTTCTGCCAATGGGCCACTCTTATGGAGCAGTGGGTACAGTGCCTGTCCCGGTTGCCCCTCCCAGTGGATCTGGTTCCAGGACCTTCAGGCCTAGGAGTCTCTGAGCCATAATTGGGACTTTCGGGGCAGGTTGAGCGTCTGGTACCAGCAACGGACTGTCTTCCCTTGCCAGTGCCCACCCAGCCAGTTCCATGTGCCCTTTTTCTTTTCTTTTTTTTTTTTTTTTTTTTTTGGCGTCTGGAGTGATTTCATGTTACTGACCTTCCAGTGAACTGTACGCCTCCAGTCCCTGTAATCCCCCCCCCCTCCCCCAAATTAGAGACCTTGTATGAGGTGGCGTGGGCACTGCTAGCACTTATTCAATCTGTCTGAAAATCAGACAGGAAGTATGTCCCTCCTAAGAGACCCATTTTATTATATCAGCCCATCATAGATGGTGCTGGTTGTCCTTGCCGAAATGACAAAGCTGTTTTTCGTGAAGTATCGACACATCCTGTTAGTCTCGCAAGATAGATACTTTGGGTAAGAGGGCATTTGCTGCTGCAACCCTGTACATGTGTATTACTAGCTGTAAAGGGCACTTCTCCTAGTACAAGTATACCCTCTTGTACACTGTCAAGGCCTTAATAGGTCTACTGGAGTCTGACTCCAAAATGAAGATGTTAGACTGTTATCTGAGGGACTGAATGTAACAACCATCAACTTAAAGCTTCCATGAATGCCTGTGATACAGCGTCTAGAGCAGCTGCTACTGGAATCTGTAATAGCAGACACTCCTGTCTTTGGACATCACTGTTCTCCTCTGATACTCAGCAGCGAGTTATGAATATGCCCTTTGATGGTACTTATCTGTTTGGCCTGCAGATAGAGCAAGCCCTGGAGGCCTCTGAGAAGACTGACAGCCATTAAAACAGCCAGGCCAGCTCATTCATCTCCACAGAGGCAGGAACCGTCAAGATCTTCTCTAAGACCATCTCTTGCAACAAGTCATAACACATGGGAAGACTCCCAAGCTGTTATGCCAAGGGTGGGAGGAAGTGAACTATCAAAACTTGGTATTGGAGGCCTTGTAAAACAGCCTGTCCAAACGCTGTTCGCTTCTTGGAAGCAGTGTCTCTAGACTGTAATGTTTCGTGAATGTATGTATAGTAGACCACATGGTGGCCTCGCAGATTTCTAAAGCAGAGGCGCCCTGGAAACACCATGGAGGCAGCTATACCTCTGGTAGAATGGGGTTTTACAACCCCTGTGAGGTTTGTCAATTCTTTTTTTACAGATTAACTAAATGCAGTTGGCCAACCATGTGGATAAGCACTGCTTTGAAACCTGAATGCCCTGATTTCCATGAGCAAAGGAAAAAAGTTGCTCAGTTTTTGCAATTGTGAGGTGTAGAGAAGATAAAAAGACCCAGTAGTATGAAGTGGGGATTCCCCTGGATTTGCAGGCTCCGCATAGTACATTGGTAAGTGGATAACCTGATTTTTAAAGTTAATTTCAGAAAAAACCTTTGGCAAAAACGGGTTGGTGTGTAAAGTCACCCTATCATTATAAAATTGCAGGTAGGGAGGTTTGCACAGTTTTACAACCAGTGGAAGTCCATCACTACGGACAAGTGGGTTCTCAGGATTGTTGGGGAGGAATACTCTTAATTTTGCAGATTCCCCCAAATCTTCCATCCAAACGACAGCAATTTGTCAGCTGCTTAGTCAGACCTTCTCAGAAACTGGGCAGTATAAGTAGTTGCCTGGGCAGAGAGGAACACAGGTTTCTTCCATTTCTTTTCTGGTTCCTAAGAAGATGGGCAGCATGCGCCCCATTCTCTACCAGCGTCTCTTCTCTCCCCAACCAAGGTAAGGACCTTAGGCCTGTCCCCTTCGTCTCTAATCATACAAAGGATTGTAGAAAATCCTCTCAGCTTTCCATAGCATTGACCCCCATGATGGTGGACTCATCAATTTTATAAACTGGGCCTGCCCAACTGGCTGGCCAGTTGTAATTTTCCTATCAAAAGCGTGGTAAGCAGCTTCCTACTCTCATTCATGCTCATTCCACCAGAGACATGGCTGCCTTGGTGGCTTGTTTTCAGAATGGGTCAGCTGATGACACCTTTGCTGTTGCCACTTGGAGAACTACCCAAACATTCACTAAACTCTGCAGTCTGAACATTGTCTCCCATAGACATGCCGGTTTTGGCCTCGGTGTTCTGCAAGGCTTCATTAGTCGGGGTCATTAGGTCCTGCCTTCCTTCTGTAACAGTAGTTCTTTGAAGGAATCTCCTCCACTGAGCCACAGCTCCCCCACCCCACTTTGTGTGATGTGGCAGTACTGCCTGCTCTCGCAAGTTGCCTCTTTGCATTAAACTGCATCTCTACTCAAGTTCTCGTATCCATTTCTGTGTGCCTAGTTTGGTCCTGGTCTCTTTGATCACTGCCAATGTGACCCTCTGAGCTCGTCACTGGCGGGGAACTGAGGCGTGCTGGAGATGTCCACATTATATAGGCACCAGTTAGGCCAGCAAAAATGTCCTAGTGGTCCCGAGTCAGACAGCTTAGCTCCATGTTTCTCAATGGAGATTTTCTCAAAGATTTACTGTTATAGTAGTCAACTATTCTGCTAATTTTCCAGGTTTGGCTTATGGTTTTTATACAAGGATTAAGTTTCTTAAAACTATCATTTTAGATGGTGTGATTTTTTTTCAATACTTCTATTTTAGTAAGTATGTTTGTGTTTTAGATTTTATTATAATCCTTTTGGCTTTTCCTGTTAAGACCTTGTCAGTTGAAGCTCTGAGGGGTCACATGAACATTGCTTGGATTGGTTCGTGCTACTTTGCTGTTCCAGTCAAAGTAGTTTGAAACAATCTAATGTTCATGTGAACCCAGAGCCTCAACTGCCAAGATCATTTAGTAGGGAAGGCCAAAAGGTGTCGGCGTGGCTCAGTTGATGCCGCATCCGCCTCTGGGCCAGAAGGGTGTGGGTTCTAATCCCATGCCGGGATTGGGCTCATTCCTAAAACGCTGGTACCAGAGTACAGAATTAGAAGGGTGCTGTACTGTCGGTGTGCCATCCCTCAGATGAGATGTTAAAACAGAAGTCCCTTCTAAGCATCCTGGTGCTGTCTGGTGGGTGTCCAGGTGGAAGTAAAAACACGGGGCACTCTTCGCAAAGAGTAGGGGTGTTTTTTTTTTTACTAAGATACAATACCATATACAGAACAACAATGATACAATTGAGAGGAAAAGAATCTGGATAAATATACAGAAAGAGAAACGGTGAAGAAAACTAACCTACAAAGGTATCACATTCTTGGCAACTGAATACTCAAAAGTAGTTATTCCATCTTTACAACTTGTATTACAGTTAAGCACACTTCTAAACATCAGTATCACTAAAAAAATTCATTCTAAATTTCTCGCACTGCGCTCATTTGAATTTAATAAAGGAAAGACCCTTCAATCGCAGTTTTGTTACGTTACCCATATTTTTCAACTTCCACATTCCAGATGGTTTTTAATACCTTTTCACATACCACTAAACACCATAAAGGGCATTTGTTGCTGACGAAGCACCCATTGTACACGGGCGTTCCATAAATATTTCAAAACTGCAAAAAAATACCAATAACGTCCCTAAATTATACTCCGATTAATTTATTGGTATAATCTCCCAACACCAGTGCCTCGTAAGTAATGTTTTACAACCATGGTAATCTCCACATTGCGGCTAAAAAACACCCACAGGTTGCAGGAATATACACAATGCAGAGAGCTCGATTCCTCTCAGGCTCCACATGCATGGACAAGAACGTTCTTGCACAGGTTTATGCTTATTGACTCTGACCTATAGTCTTCTATAGGCACTTAGCCATACTATTTCCCACGTGTTCTGGAATTAGTTTCTCATTTAACAATTTTATTACTTTATCTCTTATGTGCAAAGAGTAGAGGACTTTCCTTAGTGTCCTGGTCAATATTCCCCTTCCCATAAAACCTTTTCATGCAGTTGTCCAAGGCTGGGTGTGGGTGTTGTGCAAAATGGCTACCACTACATGTTCAGTCAACTACCAGTCTAGCATTGCTTGTAAAGCACTTTGGGATACAGTGTATGAAAAGTGCTATATAAATATTGATTCTTCGTCATCTTTAACATTGATGGGTCATTTTTCACATCTGACATCCCTATGGATTTTATTCATGTTTGGCATTGTCCTTGTACCTTGAATGGATGGCATTCATTTTATATAAACACAGCAGCAGCAAAGGCCAGCCTTTCCCTCTGTAAAAATGGAAACTGGAATTTGCCATTTTTAAACATCACTTATTTGTTGACTGGGAAAAGATTAGGCAGTCCCAATTTTCAGTCTCTGGAAGCCAGCCGACTTTGAACTAGATTAAGCTGTTGGTGGTATTTCTAATGAATTGGTCATTATTTAAAAAAAAAAAAAAATTGTACTACTTTAACACTTCCAAATTTTTTGCAGTGCGCCACAGTCGCATTTTGTCAGTGCAAAACCTAATTGCATTCTATCTATGTTGGATGTGGGAAGGGGGGATCAGATAGAATTGCCAGTTTCTAAAAAATGGAAAATCGGTAGCTTAGGTAGTGCTGTCACTTGGTATGACGGCAGCCCAGGTTCAGGAACTGACCCAGATCATTACGATAGCTGGGAGAAGGAGAATTGAGCATTTTAGGGCATCTGCTCTGCCCCCCAAAATCAGGAAGGGATACAGCAAGTTGCTGGTACCACCTGGTGTAGACCAGGTGGCACAGTGAGTGCATACAGAAGGGAGGGAACAGTTGCTGGTATCTGTCTCTCATTGCATGCTGGTTGGTACCTTTTTTAGGAGAAAACCAGAAGGTGGAAAATGTGTGGTCTGCCAAGGGTGACATTGGCACCCCCTGCTTACACTTGCATGACTGACAGTGCAGGCCACCACCACATGGGTGAGTGGCATGCCAGTAAGTTCCTGTGAAGTTCAGTGACTGGGGTGGGGAGATAAGGGGGTGGGGGCAGACTTGCGACCTGAGAAACCGATGAGAAGAAAACGGTAGGGTTGACAGTGATTAGGATTGGATTGAGGCAGGATGTGTGTGTTTTAATTACAAATGGAATGGGAAGGGTAGGTCGACTTGGTGGTGGTACTCTACCATACTCTACCACAGTTCATATTCATACTAGTTTCTTTAACTCCTGCCCAAAATTTACAACATCGTGGTAAGACAGCTGTGCAAGGGTGAGACATTCAAAGTATCCACTGCCAGATGAGCATTATTCAGCATGCGAGACTGGTCGTGTGTGTGTGTGTGTGTGTGTGTGTGTGTGTGTGTGTGTGTCCCTTTATGTATGTTATGGGGTGGAGCTCTAAGTTAGCAGATTTTGATTCTTGAATCATGGGGTAGTCCCCTTTTCATTCAGCAGACTGTTACAGAATGAATTCATATTTTTCTATGTGATACAGATGGAAATGGAACCATTGACTTTCCTGAATTCCTAACGATGATGGCACGGAAAATGAAGGACACAGACAGTGAAGAAGAGATTCGAGAGGCATTCAGAGTCTTTGACAAGGTTGGGTTATACCTTTCCTTATTGTGTCTGTTTTTTAGCTCCACCAAGAGGGGGACTGTCCATAACTGAAAGCCTTACATTAGTGTAGGGCTGCCCTGATAGCACTTCTAAGTGCAAAATTAAAACTTAAACTTGTGTGGTTGTTCTGAAATTCATTTTTGTCTGATCTGCAGTTTTCACTGTTTCTCCAGTCTTTGCTATGCCGCAAGAGTTAGGACAGCATAGGCAGAGCTGTCGTTTGGGGTGCTCCCAGAATCCTCCACAGCTGGGGAGGAGCCTTGTGAGATTAGTTTGGGCCCCTGGTTATTGGAGCCATTTTTGCCTGCTGCCAGTCCCATTGCCCTACTGAGACTTTAGAAAATGAGGATTGGTACGCAAGGTAACTCTTTTTCAAAGGTTATTGCCGTCGTCCTGTTTGTAAGCTGTGACTTTCAAGCAACATGAAGTCTTGCTGTATTCTGACATATGCAGTTAGGTCCTGCCTTTCAACTGCCCCGGAGAACAGTTAAACTTTCCATGACCAGCATGGAACGTTCACCACAAGCTCGGTTGAAGCCCCTGTCTGCTGCTGTTTAAACTGCAACCATTAGATTCTTTACTCCACCTCACTAAACAGTCGCTCTGGAGATTTCTCCTGCTGCTCGGTTCAGAAAGTCTGAAGTGTCTTTTCGGTCGGTTTCTACCGAATTGCTGTTACCGCTTGGTTGGTTCAAGTCTCTGTGGTACTGCGAGTACTGGATAGGTTTTTTAGTTCTGTTTCTGTGTGGAACTTGTAAATTGTGGATCGGTTCGGCTGACCCGATCAGTTCATGGTAAAAAAAAGCTTGTGCTTATATATATATATTTATATATATATATATATATATATATATATGAATTAGGTTTTTTTCAAGACCTGTGACATGGTCAGGAGCCGATAAGGGAGTCTTGCCTGGCTGATTGCCGAAAAAAGGGTAAGTTTTTGGTTAGGATTGGCCATGTCTGAGAAACCTAAGGGGGGAAAAAAAAACAGGCCCACTGGGTTTCAGCACTGCATTTTGTGTGTGTGTGTGTATAAGTCTTTGCTTAGGCTGATCCCCCACACCACCTGTGTTTTGTCTGGGGTTTGACCACCTCGATTCAGACTGCCAAATTTGCAAGAATTTTCCCAAATCTGTCCTGGAAAAGAGATTAGGTAAACTGAGGGAAAGGGGGGTCGAGAAGTCCGCTGACCCCGGATGGCCAGCCCTGTTCAGTTCCGACCGAGCCAGGAGTGCCCTCTGACTAGGGTGATACTACATCGGGCAAAGGAGGCAGATTCGAGGAATCTGTTCGAGAGGGCAGTCGACGGTTCGGACCCAGAATTTCATACTCCGACCGCCGATGAGATAGCCAAGGCGATAAGGATTGTGCAATCTCTTAGTTCGGTTCCGACCGAACCGGTACCATCTGGCAGGGGCTCGGTTTGGTCAGTTCCCCTGGTTCCGGATTATACTTCGGAAGAATTTCATGAACTGGAGGAGGGAGAATGAGGATGATTATGGTGATAGTGAAAGTCTGGATGTGCCTATTGACTCGGACATCTCCCCAGACAGACCTTCAGGTGTTTCTCCTCCTAGGCTTTCTGAATCCTCTTCACACTACATGTTTTACAAAAAAGTGGCTGAGACCCTCCAGCTTCCTGTGGAGAAAGCAGTAGAGGATCAGGAAGAGCCTGATTATGTTGATGATGGACATCCCAGAGTCCAGGAGACTGTCTATACCTCCTGTGGACAGACAAATGAACCTGAGGTACACTCTCAGGCTCAGACACGGAGTTCCTTTCTCAGCAATGCAGCCATGTTGGGGTTGTGCAGGCTGCTGCCTGTGATAAGGCAAATATTCCCTTGGCATCACACACCCCCAGACAAGGACTCCAGGAAGATTGATGCCATGGCAAAGAAACAATACATGGCAGCATCTTTGGGACTCAGGCAGGCTAACTATATGGCCTATACAGCTAGATACCAGACGTCCAGGTGGGACACAGTACTGGCTCTGGCTAAACAGGCCCCCGACCAGCTTGCCAAGGAGATGGAGAAGGTGGCTGCAGATGGGACTGAGGCATCAAAAGTACAGTTTCATGCTGCTGTAGACTCCAGTGATTCATCAAGAGTCATGGCTACATCTATGGCTCTTTAGAGGATGGTTGGCTCAGATGTACTAGCCTTTCACAGGATACCAAGGCTAAGCCAAAGTTCAAAATGGTAACTCTGGGAATTATCCTTCCCTCTCTAAGGCTAGGGGACTGGCTAGCCTCCCTGGACCTCAGATGCCTACTTTCACATTCCCATCAGGTGCTCCCACAAAGTACCTCGGGTTCGAGTTGCCTTCCAGCCACTATCAATTCAGAGCAATGCCCTTTGGCCTAACATTAGCCCCAAGGGTGTTCACAAAGTGCCTGGCAGTAATGGTTGCTTTCCTAAGGAGAAAAAAGATCTCCATCTTTCCATACCTGGACGACTGGCTCATAGTGGGTCAGTCTCCAGACCAAGTCGAGACGCATCTTTAGATAACTCGGCAACTGCTCACTTCCTTAAGATTCCTCCTAAACCTTCCAAAGTCAGTTCTGGAGCCAGTACAGCTCCTCACCTTTATAGGGGCGAAGCTGGATACAATAAGAGCAAAGGCCTTTCTTCCCCTGGACAGGGCAAGGACCCTTATGGAACTGGCCTCTTAATTCACCCTTCAGCTGTCTCGACCAACAAGGCACTTCCTGCAGCTCCTCGGCCACATGACAGCCTCTACAGCAGTGGTCCAGGGGGCAAGATTTCAGATGAGGGACATTCTGTTCCGTTTGCGAGCCTTCTGGTCCCAGAGAAGGGGTTCCCTTACCAAACTAGTCCCAGTGACTCAAACCCTGATCCAGGCTTTGCAATGGTGGCAGAATCGGGACAGTTTAAGGCAGGGAGTTCCTTTTGTCACTCAGTCTCATTCACTAATCCTCTCCACAGACGCCTCCCTCTTGGGCTGGCGAGCCCATTTGGGGGATTTTACCACCAAAGGGCTGTGGTCACCTCAAGAATCTCTGCTTCACATCAGTCTGTTGGAACTCGGAGCAGTGTTTCTGGCACTGCAAGCTTTTTCCAAGTCTGTTCAGAACAAGGTAGTCCAGATCAGAACAGACAATACCACCACAATGTGGTACATCAGCAAGCAAGGGGGCACTCTGTCTACGGCCTTGTGCACAGAAGCAATGAAGTTGTGGTCTCTGGCCTGTTCCTGCAAACTTCTGACAGCAGTTCACCTCCCAGGGAAGGACAATGTCCTAGCAGATGCTCTCAGCAGGATATCTCGGGGCCACACAAATGGTCCCTAGATCCCCTAATTTTGAAAGCGTTTTTTTTTTTCCAGATGGGGCACTCCAGAGAGATCTTTCTGCAGCCCCAATCACCAATCTCTCTCTTGCTGCAGACCCCCAGTCTTGGACTCAGTCCCCCTGGATGCTCTGGTTCTCAGTTGGGAAGGGACGTTCCTGTATGCCGCCCCCGCCCCGTTCAAGGTGCTAGTCAAGATCAGGTCTCAACCGTGCCAAGTGATTCTGATTGCTCCAGACTGGGCCAGACAGCCCTGGTATCCACTGTTGCTGTCCTTAGCAGTCCACCTTCCCCTGTCTCTTCCCAGGAATTAAAACCTGTTGACATCCTCACAGGGAAGGATTTGGTATCCGAACCTCAAATCTCTCAATCTCAAGGCCTGGCTGTCGAAGAGTTAGTTTGCTGATCTGCACCTCTCTTAAGGTGTTCTGGATATTCTTAGGGCTTCTCGAAAGCCTTCCACCAGAAAGGCTTACAACTCAATGGAAAAGGTTCACTATTTGGTGCTCTGGGAAGCATATTTCTCCAGAATCTGCCGGGTTGCCTGCAGTCCTGGACTATATGGTTCATCTCAGTGGCTTCGGACTCAGACCAGCTACACTCAAAGTACACCTGGCAGCTGTTTCTGCTTTTTTGTCAGTAGGCAAGCCCTCTTCTCTATCAGTCCATCCTGTATTTTGCAAATTCTTCAAGGGATTGTTGCACACCAATCCTCCCTTCAGGGACCCTGCTCCTGCTTGGGACCTTAATGTTTGCATTGCTCAGCTTATGCAACCCCTCTTTGAGCCTTTGTCCTCTGCAGAGCTTAAGTACTTTACTTGGAAAACTGTTTTTTGGTAGCCATTACCTCTGCCAGGCGCATCAGTGAATTGCAAGCCCTGTCAGTGGAGCCTGATTTCATCTCTTTCCATAGAGATAAAGTGGTCCTAAGAACTAACAGGAAGTTTTTGCCTAAGTTGGCTTCAGATTTCCACCTTAGTCTGTCTCCCTGTTTTCTTCACTGACCATTCCTCCTTTGCGGAGAGAAGGTTGCACAGCCTGGATGTAAAGAGCCCTTGGCTACTACATAGAGTGCACCAAGGATCACAGGTTTGAGTCCCCCCAGTTGTTCCTCACTTATGGGGAGGTCGGTAAAGGCAAACCTGCCATTAAAAGATCTATTGCCGGGTGGATTGTCTCTTGTATACAATTCTGCTATGAGAAATTGGGCAGAATCCCACCCTCAGGCCTGAGGCCTCACTCTACTAGAGGTACAGCTGCTGCCAGGGATATTCGTATCTTAGAAATCTGTCGGGCAGCCACCTGGAAAATGGTCTATACATTCACTAAGCATTACTCTGGATATCCAGGCTAGGAATGATGCTCGGTTTGGCACAGCAGTACTTCAGAGCCCATTCCCAAAGTAGGTTCTGTCCCTCCTCCTTGGAGGTACTGCATGGTAGTCTGCATATGCTTTGAAGGAAAAATTACTCACCTTAGTAATGTTGGTTGTTCTAATGAGTCTTGCTGTATTCTGACCTCCCCGCCTCCCTCTCAGAGCCTGGTTTTTGGGATGTGGGTGGGCAGGAGCAGTGTTGGCACCTAGTGGTGCCCCTTTTTTCTCACACTCCTTTAGTGTGTGTGTGTGTGTGTGTGTGTGTGTGTGTGTGTGTGTGTGTGTGTGTGTGTTTTTTTTGGGTTTCCTGACTTTCCTGACTTCAGTCTTTGCTTTGAAACCAAAAAAAACCCTTATCAAATTTAGTTGCCAGTTGGCTAGTGTGAGTTTACAGTTTCCACACAGAACGCCCAATGAATATAGCTCGTAAAGATCTGACGGTTGAGGCCTAAACAGCAGCAGACAGGGGCTTCAGTCGAGCTCAGCGTTCCATGCCCTGCATGGAAAGTTAACTTTGTTCTCCGGGGCAGTTCAAAGGTTGGTGATCATTGCATATGTCGGAATACAGCAAGACTCTATTAGAAGAAACATTACTAAGGTGAGTAATTTTGTAATAGCACATTAATGAAATTGTAGCTTACTGAATGATGCTCGTTGCTCATGCTATAGCTTTCCTCTTCTTAATCTGTGTACTGTTAATTCTGGTAATGGTTTGCTAGGACTCTAGTTTGGAGTGCACCACAATGTGTCACCCCTTCCCCTCCCGAACTTCCTGTTCCTAGCTGGATAATTAGCAAGCATGGAAACTCTGCAAGTCTTCCTAGGTATAGTCAATAGAATTCATCTTTATTTCAACATCACAAAAAAAAAGCAAAAGAAAAAGTATTTAACTGTAGAGCTGTCACATTTCTAGTGCTTGATGCTGTACTGAGTGCGATCAATGCTTGAGTGCTTATGTACACATGTGCATTTATGCCTGCAGCTTAAAGTTATAGCTATCCCTCTAAGATATTGGTTTCTGGTGCATTCAGTATACTGTGATACGATGCTTGTTATGCATTTCGCAGAGTCTTTTTTTTTTTTTTTTTAACACAACCCGGCACTGTACTTTCTACAATTAGCTGTTCCATGACAATTCTGTTGTAATGTTGCTCTGTTTTCAAGAACTCTAGGAAACTCCAGATGGATGGGTGGTATACACCAATAAAATGATTAAATTTACGATGCCAGGCTTCCACTGAGTTAATGGTGCGAGGCAGATCATACTGCACTGCATCTTAGCAGTTCCACAAAGCTATGTCAAACATTGGCCGTCTTCTACCTCCTCTGGCAAGAGGCGTGCCTAACCATGTATCCTCGAAATAGTCAATAAGACAGGTTAGGGGCTTAGCATTGCTTTGATAGAACTCTGTCTGCATTAGCTCTTCAAAAGCGGTTAGAACATCAGGCACTGGAAATAGGAGAGTGACGGCAATAAACAAATATGCATGGCATAGTTTGGGTCTGAGGTATATTTTGCAAACGCCTCCTGAATTTCTTGTACTTTACGCCAAATTGCTTGGCATAGATAGAAAAAAAACAACCTCTTAATGTAGCAGTGGGGTATGCTTGCTTGAAAGCTTTAAGTGCTGCAGATTCAAAATCAATGAGAATAGATTCTGGTTGAATGTCACCACATAATGTTTTCAAGGCAACATCTTTTGTGTATGTAGCAGCTGTATGATTTGCCATAAAGATGTATACCACAAGGACAACTGTTTTGTACTTCACAACATGTGTAGTGTACAGTTGATGAAAAATGGCTGTGCAGCATTTAAAAGTTCTGTCTGCGAACCAGTGGGCACTTGCCTTCAATATTTCGATGTCCTGATAAGTGGTGAATATCAGAATTCTATCACTGCTGGGACCAGAGTCGTATAATAAAAATGTATCATTAGATGCAACAGTGAACTTCTCAGGTATGAGCTGTAGCATTCTCTGGTTCTGAAGGAGGCCGGACAGTGGCCATTCTGTTTCTCCTGACTGTACACTTCAATAGCAACATTGAGGGAAGTTGAGAGGAGATTGATGGCCAGAGTTCAGACACGCCAGATGCCACGATTTGATGTGTGGACTAGCAGGTAGTTTCGGCTCGTTCTTTCATGTTGGCCACTGCCTGCTTCACAGCAAGTTCAGCTGGGTCAGGTACATGGTTGTGCTCTCCCAGTTCTCTTCGCGCAGCATCTCCTTTCAAATGCAATCGAGCGCAGCAGTGTCCTTTTTATCATATTGCAAACATTTGTAGTAAACTTTATCTGCTGTCACATGCTCTCTGCGAAATAGGAATCCATTTAGGACTGCAAGCTCACTGCCCTTTTGGCTGCGGATGAATAGCACTTGCTGAGACATGAACAAAGCTGAGTGTGCCTTCACTTGTCGCCCATTAAATAGCCAAAAATTAGAATGATTTAGACACTGAGTGGCAGCTGCACAATCACACATGATCAACCATCTTAATTCAAATGCTGTGGGGGTTCTGTCCACTACTGACACACAAATCATTAGCTATATTTTTATTTTGAACTGCATGCCATCAGAGTACTTGTTTCATTTTACTCAAGTGGTCAGTGCTGGAAAATTATCCTCCCACCCCACAAAAAAGTGCATTGTCATTCTTGCATCTAGTGTCATTTGTACCACAGAAACGCAGAACAGATAAGCAGTAAAAAATGAAGCATGCAGTCAAATTTTACAAAACAAGAGTCATTTATTTCAGACACTGATGACCAGGAAAGGAATTATAGGCCAGGTATAGTGAATTCACGCTATTTCATTCGCGCTTTATTGCTAAAGCGTTATAGTGTTGCGGCGCTATTATGTATGCACTGTTACTGCTCACATTATTTCAGCCGCGCTATTATGACCGGATCCCATACGGTACTACACCACTTCCCTCTTCCTGCTGGTGATACCCCTACCTATACACCCCAGCATCCCACTAGCTCTCCCAATTGCTTTGTCTGGCCACCTTCAGGTCGTGCAGTATGATTACCCCCACATCCCTTTCGTGCTTGGTCATTACAAGCATCCCCCTCCATTTTGTACTCCACCCCGAGTATTCTGTGACTGTGACCCAAGTGCATTATTTTGCACTTTTTGCATTAAGCCTTAGCTGCCAAACATTTGACCACTTCTCCAGTTTTTAAATTTCTTTCCATCCTATGCGTACTCCCCTCCCACCCATATGTCCATTCAGTTTCAGATCTTGGTGTCATCCGCAAAGAGGCAGATCTTCCCCTCTGGCTTCTCCTACGTAACCAATGAAGACATTAGAGGATTGACCCCCTGAGGTACCCTCCTGGTCACTGTTCCCCTCCTGCCCGCTCCCATGCTACCCAACTTGTTTACCAGTCTCCTATGTGGAACAGTGTCAAAGGCCTTGCTGACGTCTAGGTAAGCCACGTACACCACCCTTCCCTGATCAAACACCTTGGTTACCCAGTCAAACAAATCTGGATTTGTTTGGCATGACTTTCCCTCTTTAATCATACTGTCTCTGGTCCTGCAGTCAAGTGCGTAGGTACAGAAAAAAATCCTGGTTATTGGCTGCCCTGTAAAGTTCACAACAGTACCAAAAGAGATCATTCTAGGATCGTGGATATGTTCATCCACACTTAATGGTATGTCCCTTTCCCCTTTAAGAATAGCTGGAAGTCTTCAAGCGGACTCCTCCCACCCACCCAGGTGGTATATACCTCGGCTCCTCCCCGTG
Organism: Neoceratodus forsteri; assembly: GCA_016271365.2. Taxonomy (NCBI): domain Eukaryota; kingdom Metazoa; phylum Chordata; order Ceratodontiformes; family Ceratodontidae; genus Neoceratodus; species Neoceratodus forsteri. Next base: position 537,486,963 of record CM028132.1, read on the forward strand.
ACGCGAGGTCTTTTCACTGGAAGATTCGGGTTGCCTCCCTCATGCTCACGCATTACGTAGGCCCTGGCTTTCAAAACTTCGGGTTCACCAAAATTAAAAATCGTTTGAGTTAGCGATCGCCTTTTCGCATCTTCGATTATGGAAGAGATCTTCTACCATATTTCGCTGGTGCTCTTGCGGCCAAAAAATGTTGCACTCTGATCCCACCTCATGTGCATCTACTGCTTCAGTGTCTGCCATTACACCTCATCCTGCAACTTCTGCTTGGCTTTCCATCCCAATGTCCTGGACAACCGTCTTGCATGTTTGAAACAAGGGAGACCGGAGAAAAGGCTCTCTGAAGTCCAAGGAGGGTAGGTGGGCAGTTTCCACGGCTGCGGGATCTACCGAGCAATTAGAACCCATGCGAGCATTGGAGGAAAAGCAGCTTGTGCTGTGGACTCTCGAAGCTTCTTAGTTCCACTTGACCTGGCTCCATTTTTCTCTGGCTCCTTCAAGGAGTTGTGCCAGTCTCTTCCCACCCAGGGAGAGGCACCCACGGGTTCGCTCTACTTCCGATCCCGTAAAGCGGGAGAAGGAACTGAGCAAGTCTTCGTCTCAGCGACTGCGCTCTTGGAACGGAGAGGTCTCAGTCTCAGGAGCACGCGGTCTCTACCTCTGATCGCTTCTTCAGCCGCCGGCTTCACTGACCTTCCGTCGGGCCAGCCTACCGAGGATGTGGCCGATGAGGTAGTTTGTTCTCGATTCTGTCATCGACCCCAGTCCTCTCTTTAGAGAAGACTCCGGTCCTTGTCTTCCCCGATGAGGAAACTCTGCCTGCTGGTGTCCCCACAGAGGACCCGGTTCCGGACCCCTGGGTATCGCCGGTGTCTCCCAAGCAACCGAGTCGGCCTACCCAATCTCAGTCAAGGTCTAGAAACCCCCCCGATTCAGACGACGGAGGGAAGAGCCTTAAGCACTCCAACAGTCGTCCTCCTCGGATGAGGAGAGGCTCTGGTAGAAACTCCGGTCTACAATGACCTCATGTGGTAACTGCTGATCTTGTCCGGGCACAAGCCAACTTCTACTCCTATCCCGGCCATTACTTGGCTTTTGCCTCCTAGTCAACCCCTTCGGTTCCCCTGCCTGTGGGGCCGGCGCGACTACCTGTTCAGCCTAAGCTGGTCTCTCCACCAATCGTGGTGGAACCACTGCTTAAACAGCCTGTGGGAGGGGCTCCTGTCAAAGAAGACTGACCAGACACCAGGTTTCCCCGGCGTTTGTCAGTCACCGTCACCCCGGACTGCCCTCTGTGTGTCAAGGGTGATTTGGGCTGCAGGCTGCTGTTTCCCGACTCATCGGATTGGGATGTCACCAGGCTTCACTCTCATCCTGTGGATGAGGAGTCTTCCGTTGGCCTAGGGATGGAGGAAGGTCCTTCCTCCCAAGAGATCCATCGCCTTATCTGGGTCCACAGGGATGCCCCTGGAACCCATCCAGAAAAAGGCATAGTACCCTCTTAAGGTCATCCTTAGAGGGGATACCCTGACGGAGGCCTTTCCTGTGGCCGAGGCCATTGTTGGTCCGGTACTCTAACTCTGGCAGCATCCTGCCTCTTGTCCAGCCCCATCTGCCCACATGGCCTGCAAGCATGCAGTTCCCATGGGGTCCCTTGCGGGGTTCACAGAGCACCCTTAGGCCGAGAGCCTGGTAACCACCTCTGTGTTCAGACATACTGGCAGTTCTGCAAACACATACCGACTTCCTGACAGAGTCCAAGCTTTTGGACCATTCGGCAAGGAAAGTATGTGGCTTCCTCCTTGGGCCTCCGTCAGGCAAGTTCGGCTGTCATGGCACACTTCTCTCGCCCTTCTTGGGTCATGGGACAAAGTCCTCCTACATACAATAACACTTCAAGAAAGTTCTGAGGAACTTAATAAATATTTTTGTTCAGTTTTTAATAACAAATCAACGGTTGTAAAACAACCATTAAACAATTTGGTTCTAAGGGATCCTGTAAGTGAGGTAACAAGAGGAGATTGACTGACTAATTTAAACAAATTAAATATCAATAAATCGCCCAGACCAGATAAGTTAAATCCAAGATTATTGAAAGAAATAAGACTAGCTTGTAAATCCATTATACAAACTTTTTAATATGTCATTTACATACTGGTGAAGTTCCAAACGACTGGAAAACTATCATCGTGACCCCAATTTTCAAAAAGGGTAATCAGTCACACATACAAAATTAGAGACCCATCAATTTAACCAGTTTAGTGGGTAAAATTTTTGAATCAATACTCAAAACTAGGTTAAAAACTGATTTACAAGATAGGGGACTGAAGGATGAAACATAGCACGGATTCGGGAAAAAAACAGGTCTTGTTTATCAGGCAACATAGCTTACAAACAACATGAAGTCTTGTTGTATTCTGACAAATTGCAATGATGTCCAACCTTTGAACTGCCCCGGAGATGAGTTAACTTTCTATGCCAGGCATGGAACGCTGAGCTCGAGCTCAGTTGAGACTGTCTGTTGCTGTTTGAACTCAAACCGTCAGATTCTTTACTCCACCTCACTGAACAGTCACTCCGGAGATTTTCTCCTTTGCTCGGTTCAACTTGTCGGTTAAAGTACCATTTTTCTCGGTTTTCGACTGAAATTAAACCGTAACCTACCGGTTCAGTCTCTGTCTGTGGTATCGTGAGTACTAGATAGGTTTATTTTTTGTTGTTTTCTGTGTGGAACTTGTAAACGTGGTATTGGTTCGGTTTGAACCGATCAGGTTGTTCAAAAAAGTTTATTCTGCTTTTAGAGTGTGGTGACCGGTCCTTATCAGTTCTTTTAAAAAAAAAAAAAAAAAAAAAAAAAAATGGATTTTATTACGGTTTTTTTCCACTACCTGTAACACAGTCAGGAACCGATAAGGGTGTCTTGCCTGGCAAATTGTTGAAAAAAGGGTACATTTTTGTTCGGACTGGCCATGTCTGAGAAACCCAAAAGAAAAACCGGGCCCACTGGGTTACAACACTGTAGTGTGTGTGTGTGTGTGTGTGTGGAAGTCTTTACTAAGGCTGATCCCCACACCACCTGTGTTTGTTGTCTGGGGTTTGACCACCTCGATTCAGACTGCCAGATTTGTAAAAAAAAAAAAAAAAAATTTCCTGCAGCTACCCTGGAAAAAAAGAGTTGGTGGGCTCATGGAAAGGGAGGCCAAGAAGCCCACTGACCCAGATGGCCAGCCCAGTTCGGTTCCAACCGAACCAGAAGGAGTGCCCTCTGACCAGGCCGAAACTTCTTCGGGCAAAAGGAGAACCGACTCCGAGGAGCCAGTTCTTGTTAAAAGAACAAGAAGGGATAAATCAGCCGGTGCGGATCCGCAACTTCTTTCTCCAACTGCTGATGAAATAGCCAAAGCGATAAGGATTGAGTCGCTATCCCCGGTTCCAACCGAACCAGCACCATTAGGAAGGCTGTCAGTTCCCCCGGTTCCGGATAATAATTTAGAGGATTTTTATGAACCGGAGGAGGAAGAGTATGAGGGTAGTGAGGGTGATTACGAAAGTCTGGATGTGCCCATTGACCTGGACATCTTCCCCAGACAGACCTTCAGGAGTGTTTTCTCCTAGGCTTTCTGAGTCCCCTTCCCATTTTATGTTATCCAAAAAAGTAGCTGAAACTCTTCAGCTTCCTGTCGAAGAAGCTGTGGATGAGCAGGAGGAGCCTGGCTATGTTGAAATGATGGCTATCCCAGAGTCCAGGAGGCTGTCTATTCCCCTTCATAAGTCCTTTGGGAAACAGACAAAATTTTAAGACTCCTAATTCTATACCTCCTGTGGACAAGAGAATGGACAAGATGTATACTCTCTCAGGCTCAGATACGGAGTTCCTTACCCAGCAATGCAGCCATGTTGGGATAGTGCAGGCTGCAGCCTGTGATAAGGCAAATATACCCTTGGCTTCATACCCCTCCAGATAAGGACTCCAGGAGGATTGATGCCATGGCAAAGAAACAGTACATGGCAGCATCCTTGGGACTCAGGCAGGCAGATTCTATGGCTTATACAGCTAGATATCAGAAATCTAGATGGGACACTGTAATGGCTTTAGCAAAACAGGTCCCTGGACAGCTTGCCAAGGAGCTGGAGCAGGTGGCTGCGGATGGTATTGAGGCATCCAAGGTGCAATTCCATGCTGCAGTGGACTCCAATGATGTTTCATCTAAAGTCATGGTTACATCTGTGGCCCTTCATAGGTTGACTTGGCTCAGATGTACTAGCCTGTCTCAGGATACCCAGACTAAGGCCATGGATTTTCCTGTTGTGGGTAATTCTCTGTTTTGGGGAGCAAACAGAAAACTACATGAAGAAAATGGAAGAATACAGGACTACCTACAGGAGTGCTCAGGCCAAGGAAAGGCAAGCCACTCCTCAGAGGCAGCATTGCAGGGGCAGGCCTTTTCACAGGCCTTTCTACCAAGCCCAGGGTACAAGCAGGGCCTGCTTCCACCCCTCAGCCTAAAGCCCCTGCCAAACAGGCACCCTGATGAGGTTGCCAGGGCTGATTCTCCACCACCTGTAGGGGGCAGGCTGGCTTACTTTGTCCAGGACTGGATGTCTTTAACTTCAGACAAATGGGTCCTGGAAGTAGTAAGCCAGGGGCTGGTTCTCGACTTCAAAAAATTTCCAAAGATGAGAACCAGATCCTTTCCACCTCCAAATCCTTCAGAGGCACTTGCCCTGGAGGCAGAGGTCTCTTCCCTCTTGGCTCTCAGAGCCATAGAGAGGGTTCCACCCCTACACAAAGGGAAAGGATTGTACTCCAGGTACTTCCTAACTCCCAAAAAGACAGGAGAATTGCGGCCCATCCTGGATCTCAGATATTTAAACAAGCACCTTTTTTAAAGCCAAAGTTCAAAATGGTGACTCTGGGAATAATTCTACCCTTTCTAAGGCCAGGGGACTGGCTAGTCTCCCTGGACCTCAAGGATGCCTATTTCTATATTCTCATCAGAAGCTCCCACCGAAAGTACCTCAGGTTCAAGCTGCCGTCAGGCCACTACCAATTCAGAGCAATGCCTTTCAGCCTAACTTCTGCTCCGAGGGTGTTCACAAAATGCCTGGCAGTAGTAGTTGCCTTCCCAGGGAGAAAAAGGATCTCCATATTTCCATACCTGGACAACTGGCTCATAGTAGGCCAGTCCCCAGACCAAGTCAAGTCACACCTTCAGATAACTCAGCAACTGCTCACTTCTTTAGGTTTCCTTCTTAATCTTTCAAAGTCCATTCTAGAGCCTGTGCTGCTTCTCACCTTCATAGGGGCAGAGCTGGATACAGTAAAAGCAAGGGCCTTCCTTCCCCTGAACAGGGCAAGGACCCTTATTTCACTGGCCTCTTCATTCACCCCCCCAAGTGTCTCGTCCAGCAAGGCATTTTCTGCAACTCCTGGGACACATGGCTGCCTCTACAGCAGTGGTGCAGGGAGCAAGATTTCAGATGAGGGATATTCAGTTCCACTTGAGAGCCTTTTGGTCTCAGAGAAGGACCCTCTGACCAAACTAATTCCAGTGACTCAACCCTGATCCAGGCGTTACAGTGGTGGCTGGATCAGGACAATCTAAGACGGGAGCTTTTTGTCACTCAGTCTCATTCTCTAATCCTTACTACAAATGCCTCCCTCTTGGGGTGGGGAGCACACTTGGGACACCTGACCACCCAAGGGTTGTGGTCTCCTCAGGAATCTCTGCTTCACATCAATCTATTAGAACTCAGAGCAGTGTTTCTAGCACTTCAAGCTTTTTCAAAGTCTGTTCAGAACAAAGTAGTTCAGATCAGGACAGACAATATCACCACAATGTGGTATATCAACAAGCAAGGGGGCACTCTGTCTACGGCCTTGTGCAGAGAGGCAATGAAGTTATGGTCTCTGGCCTATTCCCTGAACACCTTTCTTGCAGCAATACACCTCCCAGGCAAGGACAATGCCCTGGCGGATGCTCTCAGCAGGATATCTCAGGGCCATCATGAATGGTCTGTGGATCCCCTGGTTTTGAAGGTGATCTTCTCCAGATGGTGCACCCCACTGATCTTTTTGCAGCCCCAGACAATCACAAACTTCCTCTCTTCTGCTGCAGGCCCCCAGTGTTGGACTCAGTCCCCCCCGGATGCCCTAGTTCTCAGTTGGGAAGGGAAGTTCCTGTATGCTTTTCCCCCTTCCCTCTCCTGTTCAAGGTGTTAGTCAAAATCAGGTCTCAGCCCTACAAGGTGATTCTGATTGCTCCAGACTGGGACAGGCAGCCCTGGTACCCTCTCTTGTTGTCGTTAGCAGTCCGCCTCCCCCCTGTCTCTTCCCAGGAATTACAACCTGTTAACATGTGCTCAGGGGAGGGTTTGGTACCCGAATCTCAAATCTCTCAACCTCAAGGCCTGACTCTTGAAGAGTTAATTTGCTGATTTGCACCTCTCTCAAGGTGTTATGGATATTCTAAAGGCTTCTCGGAAGCCTTCCACCAGAAACACTTAAAACCCCAAGTGGAAAAGATTTTTTATATAGTGCTCTGGGAAACGTATTTCCCCAGAGTCTGCTGGCCTGTCCACAGTCCTGGACTATATGGTTCATCTTAATAGCTTGGTACTCGGACCTTGCATCTGGCAGCTGTCTCTGCTTTTCTTTCAGCTAGGTAAGCTCTCTTCCCTTTCAGCCCATCCTGTATTTTAAACATTTTTTTCAAGGGATTGCTTCATACCAATCCTCCATTCAGGGACCCTGCCCCTGTTTGGGACCTTAATGTTTGCATTGCTCAGCTTATGCAACCCCCTCTTGAGCCTTTGTCCTCAGCAGAGCTTAAGTACTTGACTTGGAAAACTGTTTTCTTGATGGCCATCACTTCTGCGAGGCGCATAAGCGAGTTACAAGCCCTGTCAGTGGAGCCTGATTTTTCTCTCTTTCCATAGAGATAAGGTGGTCCTCAGGACTAATAGGAAGTTTTTGCCTAAGGTAGTTTCAGACTTCCACCCTAATCAGTCTCTCTTCCTGTTTTCTTCACTGACCATTCCTCCTCTGGGGAGAGGAGGCTGCACAGTTTGGATGTGAAAAGGGCCCTTAGCTACTACATAGAGCGTACCAAGGGTCACAGGTGTGACTCCCTTCAACTGTTCCTCACTTATGGTGAGGTTGGTAAGGGAAAACCTGCCACTGAGAGATCTATTGCCAGGTGGATTGTCTCTTGCATTCAATTTTGCTATGAAAAACTAAGTAGGACTCCACCCTCAGGCCTGAGGGCTCACTCTACCAGAGGTACAGCTGCTTCCCTGGCTGCTGCCAGGGATATTCCTATCTTAGAGATTTGTCAAGCAGCCACCTGGAAAACAGTACACACTTTTACCAAGCATTGCTCTCTGGATTTCCAGGCTAGGAGTGATGCTCGGTTGGTACAGCAGTGCTTCAGAGCCTATTTCCCAGGCAGGTTCTGTCCCTCCTCCATGGAGGTACTGCTTGGTATTCTGCAATTTGTCGGAATACAGCAAGACTTCATGTTGTTGTTGTTTGAAGAAAAAATTACTCACCTTAGTAATGTTGTTTCTTCTAATGAAGTCTTGCTGTATTCTGACCTTCTCCTCCCGCCTCCCCTCTCAGAACCTTTGTTTTGGGATGTAGGTGGGCAGTAGCAGTGTTGGCACTCAAGAGGTGCCCCACCTCTTATTTCTCACCCCTTTAGTTTGGGTGGGTGGGTGTTGTGTTTTTATTTTTTGGGTTTCCTGACTTGAGTCTTTGTTTTGGGACCAAAAAATTTGTATTTAGTAGCCAGTTGGCTAGTGTAAGTTTACAGTTTCCACACAGGACACCCAGTGAGTATAGCTCGTAAAGATCTGATGGTTTGAGTTCAAACAGCAACAGACAGAGTCGCGCTTGAGCTCAGCGTTCCATGCCTGGCATGGAAAGTTAACACTTTCATCTCCGGGGCAGTTCAAAGGTTGGACATCACTGCAATTTGTCAGAATACAGCAAGACTCCATTAGAAGAAACATTACTAAGGTGAGTAATTTTTTCTTCTATGAGTACACAAGTAAAAGCTTAGAAAACAAAACACTAGATGTAGTATTCCTAGATTTTTGTAAAGCATTCGATAAAGTACCACATGGACTCTTAATAGAGAAAATGAGATCCTTGGGAATTAAGAATCTTATTACAAATTGGATAGAATGGCTAAACGATCGCACCCAACGTAAGTGTAAGAGGTTGCATATCAGGAATAAGATCAGTGACTAGTGGAGTTCCTCTGATCAGTCCTGGGTCCAATCCTATTTGATATATTTATCAGACATGACATCTGATTTTAAAAAGCTTTTCTATAAAATTTGCATATGATACTAAAATAACAGCTCGAGTAGAAACTCTTAACAGATTATCAAAATATCGCCGGTGATCTAAAAAAAATTGAAATGGGCCAATAATAACCAAATGTCATTCAACACTGACAAATGTGTTATGTATTTTGGAAAAAGGAATCTGCACTACCAATATACATTAAAGAGATGGCTAAGATCTGTAACGCAGCAAAAAGATCTAGGAGTAACAATAGATTCTGATCTTAACTTCCAAGTTCATTATAACAATATTATAACTAAGACAAATAGGTTAATAGGATATATAAAGAGAAGCTTTGCATCCAGAGATAGAATATGTATCATGTCACTGTATAGGGCCTGTGTGAGGCCCCACCTGGATTATTATTCCCCCTTATGGAGCCCCTACCTTAAGAGAGACATAAATAGAATGGAGGGGGTTCAACGGTGAATGACAAAAAGAGTGTGAGCAACATTCAAATAAAAGTTATGAGAAGACGGGAAGAGCCGGGAATGTATTCCCTGGAACAAAAAGAGGGGATGTCTTATTCATGCCCAAAATCCAAAACGATGATGAGCTTCATACACAATTAGACATGTCCTACAATACACAATTGTAATTTAAGAAGTCATAAATATCAGTTGACCCTTACATATCCTAAAACAAACAAAAGGCACTTATTGTACACAATGGATAATTCCATTATGGAATTCACTTCCCAGTTCTCTAGTTGAAAATGTAGTTCATGTCAGTTTTAAACATAAACTCGATACATTATTACTATAAACAAATTTGGTATATACCAGCCTTGCTGGAGACATGTTTATATGGGCCTCGGCCTTCTGTATGTCTATACCTTCCAGTATAACTTCCAATACATCTCCCCGCGGACATGCAGATCATGGTCAAGCAGGTCAGACCAGGACCGAGCTGTTAAACAGCAGCTCCAGATGGCCTTGGACATTGGGCACTCTTGTGCCCACTCATTGGCTGCCACAGTTGCCTCTTGCTGCAGGGCTTGGCTGAGGCTATCCTCCTTCACGGCAGATACTCTGCACAAGTTGGCTGATGTGCCCTTCCTTGGGACTGACTTGTTCGGCCTGGGAGTGGCTGGTCACCTTGGTTCAGCACTCCTCTTTCCTAGGGAGACAGCAGCATCAGCAGCAGGCTCTAGCTTGGCACCCTCGGCCCAAGCCGGAACCCCAACAGGGCCATAAAGGAGGCCAAGGCTTGGGTCCTGGAGCCTCTTCCTCCAAGCTTGCTCAGTGACTGGGCGGGGGCTGCCACTCCTACTCCCATCACACCAGCTCTGTCCCCTCCCATAGGGGGGCAGACTCTGTCACTTCCTTTCTGCCTGGTCCATCATCACATCGGATAGGTGGGTTCTCAAAGTGGTTGGTCAGGGACTACCTCTAAAGTTTGAGCAGTACCCTCCCAGCCGAGCCCGCACCCCTCTGGAGGAGCGGATATCTGCTCATACCCAGTCGGCTCTTCGAGACAACGTTGCTCATCTTCTCCTCAAGGAGGCAATAGCTCCCGTGACAGCTCCTCCAGCAGACCCAGGCTTTGTCTCCAGGTACTACCTGGTGCCCAAGCAGATTTGTTTGGGGGGGGGCGCCATTCTAGATCTCCATGACCTGAATCAGTAGCTCAGGTCTCACACCTTTCGGATGGTCATGCTGTCCCAGATCATTCCATCCTTGGAGCGAAACATTTGATCTTACTTGGAGTGGGAGCTCTTGCAGCAGGCTATTACATTGAGGACTATGCTGCAGGCACTAGGACCTTTCGGTGAAAACTTCTGCCAGCAATGCCAGCGGGGACCGCCCCCAATGCTGGCTCCACCTAGACGTCTGTCAGGGTACAAGAGGGGGCAGACCCAGCTCGACCTCAGTTCTTTCCTGCTGCGTACTTGCACGTGAAGCAAAGTACCTTTGCTTCTCTTTGCGATTCAGTGAAAAAGAACTTCTAGCAAGATTCCTGCTGCTTTTCAACGCTTTTTACCATTCACCGATACCGTCGGTTCACTGCCGTCTAATCGCTTTTTTACCACTTTGAGCGCTGTTTTTTTCCTCGCTCCTGCCGCTTCCCAGTACCAACGTCTGCCCTCTTCTTACCTGGCCGGGTTCAATGTCTTCCTGGGCGTCGGCATCACCTGAACACTTAAATAAGTGTGACTGCGGGCGGCAGATCCCTGCCAAGAATGGACATCAGCGGTGCGTCTTCTGCCTGGGTCCCGACCACGACACCGCCAACTGTGCAGACTGCCAGGCCTTCACCAGTCGGACTGCATCCATCGCCTAAAGGCCCTCAAGGCCTACCTGTTGGAGCAGAAGATGGATCTGCACTCCCTGGAGGGGAAGAGGAAGGAGAAGCGCCACAGCAAGGACCGTAGTCAATCCCGTCACCGGTCTTGGTCCCGTTCGCATTCTCGGCCTTCTCCCAAAAAGGCCCGTCCTTCAGGGTCTGGAGAACCGCCGAAGACTCCACAGACTAAGGCCCGGCCCGTCGGAGAAGCGGCTAGACCAAAGGTGACTCCAATAAGGGTCATCGCCAAGTCCTTGGAGGTGCCTGCTTCAGCCCCACCTGCTAAGGCACCGACGCCGCCTGCTAAATGCGTGCCTTCGGAGACCAAGGACTCTCCGCCCCTTGGCGTCACTCCGTCAGTCCCTACAGACGCCGGTCAAAGGGGCGAAGGGCACTGGGTTGGTCGTAGATACCGATGTCCCCGTCGCCCAAGTCCTCCTCCTCCTCCCCCCAGGGCCCTCAGGAGAGCTCTCTTTCACGTCCCAACATTCCAGAGACTTCATTTCCAAAGCGAGCGGCTAAAATTTTTTCCAAGGATGAACTGTAGGAGCTTTCCCTTTTGGTGCGGGCAGGTCCACAAGAGGTCCTCTCCGTCGCTGGCCCAGACTCTGGTAGTGGACCCTGCAGGAGAACCACAGCCAGGGGGTGAGACTTCCATGCAGAAGTCACCGGAGCGCCAGCATTCACCCCCCCCGGTTCGTTCACCCTCTAGGTCAGAGGGCCACCGACGTCGCTCCAGGATTTCTAGTGACCGACGTCTGTTTAGGTCTCGCTCCAGGAGCCCTTCCTCACACTAGGCAGGAATGCTCCCAACGTCAGTCTTCTGATTGACATCGGTCATTGCTCCGTCGCCGGTCCAGGGACCGGAGTCTGTCTTCGGACAGATGTCTGTCCCCTAGTTACTGATGTCAGCGAAGGCATGGTCATAGGGCATGGGTCCGACTATTCCAAATCGGATAGTCGATCCTCCTCTTCATCGTCTGCCTCTTCATCCTCTCTCAGCCTCAAGCGTTCCCCAGGAGAGAAGGACCAGCCTCGCTTGCCTCCGGACGATCCTACTTTTATGTACGTCATGAGCCACATCCAGGCTTCTGAGTGGGACATGGAGAACCTGGATCCGGAACGCCGGAGATTGGCCAAGTACCTGAGACAAAAGGAGCCAAAGCCTCTGGTTATTCCTCCTTTGGTGGATACTTTCCAGGATCTTACTAGGACCACCTGGATGCATCTGGCCTCGATCCCTGCAGTCCCTAAGAAGTTGGATGGGCTGTATAAGGCACCGAGGGCGGAACCCTTCCTGGCGGAACACCCTCAGGCCAACTCATTGGTGATCACGGCTGCCCATGACAAATCTCAGCAACCGAAACACCTCACTCACAGCCTCCCGACCCGGAGTCCCGATACCTGGACTAGGTGAGCAAAAAAGTTTATGCGGCCTCCATCTGTTCCCTTAATTTCCTAACGCATATGGTACAGTATCAGAATGCGCTATGAGAAAGGGGACTTGAGCTGACACAGGCCATGCCAGACTCTGACAAGAAGACAGAGCTTCTGGCCCTTTTGCAGTCAGGCTGAGATGTAGGCTGTCACATACGGAGAGCCTCGTATGACACTGCAGCCGGGGCAGTCGCCTCTGGGGTGTCTCTGGTGCCATGCCTGGTTGAGAGTCTAGGGCTTTCACCAGGATCTGCAGTCCGGGATTTGCCCTTCCAGGGTACCGTGTTGTTTGGGCAGAAGACGGAGACTTTGATCTCCCGTCTCCAGGAGTCTGGCAAGTCGATCTGGTCGGTCCGCCAGATGTACCATGGCGACCAGCGACGTCAGCACCATAGACGGTCCTTTGGCAAGCCCTCGGGCAATCAAGGTTCAGCCCGTGGCAACCAGCAAGGGCAGAGAGGTGGCTTCTGCAGGAGATCCGGAAACAAGCAGTCTGGTGGACCTCCCAGACCTCTCTCCCGGCTCTGCCCAGTGACTCCCTTCCACCCCCCTTCTTCCGACAGAAGTTCTAGGGGAGCCGGTTGGGGGCCGCTTCTCCCTTCATTTCGAAGGGTGGAAGTCTATTACCGCAGACCTGTGGGTCTTGGATATTGTACGGAGAGGACATACAGTAGAGTTCACAGTTTCCTTTTCATACTCCGCCAAAGCTCTCCTGTTATCCTCCTCCTCCTCACATTCCAGTGATAGGAGAAATTCAGACTTTCCTGCAGAAGAGAGCAATAGAGAGGTTCCCCTTGGATCAGCAGCGGGGTCAGGGGTTCTACTTCCACTTTTTTCTGGTCCCAAAAAAGACTGGGGACCTTCATCCCATTCTAGATCTCAGTCTTCTAAACCTCTTTATCGAGTACAAAAGGTTCAGAATGGTGACACTTCAAGGACTCCTCCCTTTGCTGCACCAAGGGGACTGGCTCTGTTCTCTCGACATGCAGGATGCATACATGCACATAGGAGTCTATCCTCCCCACAGGAAGTTTCTGAGGTTCCACTTCCAAGGGGAGCATTTTCAGTTTCGAGTGCTTCCGTTCGGCCTCTCTTCCGCTCAGTCTTCACAAAATGCCTAGCAGTGGTGGCTGAGGCGGATGGAACACTCTTTCCCTACCTCGACGATTGGCTACCTACGGCCCCGTCGTGAGGCAGCCTCTTACACGCTCTCAGAGACACTTGTACTCTATTCCGAGAACTGGGGATCACCCTGAACTTAGAAAAGTCATCCCTGGAGCCCAGCCAAAAGCTCGCCTTCATAGGAGCGATCCTGGATTCCGTCCAGGGCATGGCTTTTCTCCCACAAGATGGGGGGTTCGCTTGCGAGAGTTGGCAGAACGGATCTCTATAGCATCTCGAGTTCCGGCTCGGAACTTCCTCAGTTTACTGGGGCATATGGCGGCGGCCATTCCAGTTGCTCCCTTGGCCTGCCTCCACATGAGTCCCACAGTGGATGCTCAGGGTGCAGTGGGACCAAAGCTACGACTACCTAGAATCTCTCGTCAGGATCTCTGAGCCAGTCAGGAGAACATTGCTTTGGTGGATGGACCCCAGCAATCTGAAGAAAGGGGTCAGCTTTCATCCGGAGCCGCCAGGTCAGACTGACAACGGACGCATCAGACCTGGGGTGGGGGGCACACCTGGGTGTACATCGAACGCAAGGGGTTTGGTCACCTAAGGAACAGTCCTTCCACATCAGTTTACTGGAAATGCGAGCAATCCTGTAAGCTCTTCAGGCTTTTCGAGAGGATCTGATACCAGGCTCTCTTCTGATTCAGACAACATGGCAATCGTCCTTTTACATCAACAAACTGGGAGGCACTTATTCGTATCCTCTTTGCAGGGAGGCAATGAGAGTCTGGTACTGGGCACTGGAGCGGGGCATTCTACTGTCCGCGATGCACGTTCCAGGCATCCTAAACGATCTGGCAGACAGCCTCAGCAGGTCACAGGCCAGAGCACACGAGTGGGAGCCACTACAATCTGTAGCGGATCAGCTCTTCGACAGGTTTGGTCTTCCAGAGCTGGACCTCTTTGCGTCACCACACGCCGCCAAACTGCCAGCGTTTTGCTCGCGAGAGCACGTGCCTGGAGTTTTTTGGCCAGATGCGTTATCCCTTTGCTGGGCAGGGAGGTTTCTTTACGCCCTTCCCTCTCATCCAGTGGGTACTGCTCAAGTTGCAAGCAGAAGGGGCCCGGATGATCCTAGTGGCCCCCAAATGGCCTCGACAGATTTGGTTCCCACTTCTGCAACGGTTAGCCTTGGAACCTCCAGTTCAGCTGCCCATATGCTCGCAGTTGCTGTCCCAGGACCAAGGGTCTCTAGTCCATCCGTATCTTCGATCCTTGTACCTACATGCTTGGCTCCTTCAGACGTAGCTCAAAACAGATAAGGGGTTTCCCTGGACGTGGCGGCGGTATTAGCATCAGCAAGAAAGCCCTCCTCTCGCTCCACCTATGCTATGAAGTGGAAGCATTTCTGTCTTTGGGCATTGCCGCAGCATTTGGATCCCGTCACCTGCCCTGTGAACTTAACTTTACAGTACCTCCTCTCCTTGTACGAGAAGGTCCTGAGTTACTCCTCTCAAGGTGCACATGTGGGCAATCTCCGTCTACCATGTTCTCGTGGGAGAGAGAGAGAGAGCATTAACACAATTGGAGGTGGCCCGCACCTTTCTTAGGGGAATTCTGCACATGAGACCTCCCGTTTGGGACCCTGTCCCATCCTGGGACCTCCTTTTTGTGTTGGAGAAACTCTCCCTCCCTTCTTTTTGAGCCTGCAGTGGATTGTGAGCTGCGTTACTTTTCTTGGAAGGTTTGCTTTTTGGTTGCTGTTACTTCAGCTTGAAGGGTTTCCGAGCTTCAGGCTCTGATGTATAAAGAGCCCTATTTGGTTTTCCACAGGGAAAGGGTTTCCCTCAGAACAAATCCTAAGTTTCTTCCAAAAATGGTCTCAGAATTGACCCTCAACCAGTTGGTTGATCTTCCTGTTTATTTTCCTTCCCCTTCCAATAGAGGGGAGGCTCTCCTCCACACATTGGATGTCCACAGGTCTCTGAGGTATTACCTCAAGAGGATGCTTCAGCACCGTAAATCGGAGCAGCTATTTGTGGCCTTTGCACCACACTGCTTGGGTCAGCTGGTGTCCAAGCAAACTATCTCTAAATGAATAGTTTGCTGTGTCTCGTTTTGCTACAAGCATCACAATAAACCCCTGCCGGGCCCGGTCAGGGGTCACTCCACCAGAGGAGTCTCTGCTTCTTTCGCTGCTCTGCGAAATGTCGCTATACAGGACATTTGTGCAGCCGCAACCTGGAACTCTGTGCGTACTTTTATCAAGCATTACAGCTTGGATATCGTCTCCAGATGCCGTGCTGGCTTCGGCCTAGCAGTTTTACAAGGGCTTTTGTCCTAAGGCCTCTGGAGTCTGTATATTCCACCTCCCTGTGTCTGCTACCTCCTTGTTGTAGGACTGCTTGGGACCCAGTCCTGAATGTAATAGCCTGCTGCAAGAGCTCCCACTCGAAGATAGATAGTACAGTTACGTAAGAATGTACCGTAACAGATCTTCGAGAGGAGCTCTTGCAGCAGGCGCTACTTCCCTCCCACCTTCCCCCTCAAGGTGTGCAGATCCATTTTTTTTTTCTCCAACTCTCTTCATGGTAGGCTTCGCCTCCTTCTCCCGTCAGGCCTTCTGCTGGGTTCTGGCGGGAGAACTGAGGTGGAGCTGGGTCTGCCCCTCTTGTACCCTGACCGTTGGGGCGGGGCCGGCGTTGGGGGCGGTCCCCGCTGGTATTGCTGGCAGAAGTTTTCACGGAAAGGTCCTAGTGACTGCGGCATAGTCCTGAATGTAATAGCCTGCTGCAAGTGCTCCTCTCTAAGATCTACTGTTACGGTAAGTTCTTACGTAACTGTACTTTTTTGTTCACTGGATCTGCAGGACGCATTCTTTCACATCCCAATCTGTCCATCCCATCAGCGGTTCCTCCGCTTGGTAAGAGTTCTGAGCCATGCCGTTCGGCCCGTCATCGGCCCCACAGGTCTTCACCAAATGCATTGCAGTGGTGGCAGCCCATCTACATGGGGGGGGGTGTGCGTGTCAGAATTTACCCCTACCTCGATGACTGGCTTCTAGCAGGTCACTCCCTATAGGGGGTGGAGAGATGCAGGGATCTGGCCCTCCAGCCCTGCTCCCAACTCAGTCTCCTAATTGAGGCAAAGTCGGAACTCGTGCCTTCTCGGGTGATGGCCTTAATCAGGGCAGAGCTAGACTCTCGCCAAGCCAGAGCTCTGCTCCCAGCGGACAGGGTGGCGGTTCTTTTATCTTTTGCCCAGTCATTTCTGGTTGGGCAGTTGTGCCTTGCTCAGGACTTTCTGCACCTTCTGAGTTGCATGGCAGCGTGCGCCTCAGTGGTCTGGGCCTGGTGGCACATGCACCCCTTCAGTGGGAGCTGGCCGCCCAGTGGACTCAGCACTACAGTAAGTTCTACCAGCTGGTCACTGTAACCCAGAAGATGTGACGCTTGCCAATGGTGTACCGTCCCAGACTGGTTGCAGGAAGGGATCCCGTTTGTCCATGCCAAGCAGACAATAGTTCTCACGACCGATGTGCCGTATGGGCTGGGGCCGCTTTTGGCAGACCTGCAGCAAAGCAGACTATTGCAAGATGGATCACATCATGCATAGGTCTCTGCTATGAGTTGGCAGGCAAGGAGCCTCCCAGAGGGATAAGAGCTCATTCTGCCTGCCATTCTGCTGCACTGGTGGCTGCTTCCAGGGACATCCCTGTCCAGGAAATGTCAAGCTGCTACTTGTGAGCACACACCTTCATCACCCACTACCACATCGACCCTGAGTCACGCCGGGATGCTGGTTTTGGGGCCTCAGTTGTCTAATCTCTAACCTAAGTAGTGGGTTTGCACCTTGCTTCCCTCCTCTGAGAACTGCTAGGAGTCTGCCAATAAGTGTGGATGAATAACATATCCATAATCATAGAAAAACAGATTACTCACCTATAACAGTAGTTCTAGGAGTGGTATATGCCCATCCACGTGGACCCAACTGACCTCTCCAGCTGCAGACTCAAAACACCTGGCTTCCAGTGGGCTAAGATCTGGCGTCACAGGGCAGAGCAGAGGTATATAGCACCCAGGTGGGTGGGAGGAACCATCTTGAAGACATCCAGCAATTCTTAAAGGGGAAAGGGATATGCCAATAAGTGCGGATGAACATGCACCACTCCTAGAACTACTGTTACAGGTGAGTAGCCGGTTCTTTCCTGCAATAGTCTATGCCCCAAAACCCAGTGAAAAGGTAGGTAGGGACTTAGATTTTGGATCACTTGATACAGATCGTGGTAGTTGTCCCATTGTCCCAGCCCCAGCGTGGAGGGTCTGAGATTCTACTTAATTTATGTTGTGGTTCACAAGAGGTCAGGGTCCAACCGATTCTGTGCCTGAAGCACTAAACAAGTTTGTCCAACGTAGCCTTCATGATGGAAGTCCTAATGATCAGTCATTTGGGATGTTCAACCAGGGGATTATTTAGCATCCATAGATCTGAAGGATGCATATCTTCACATCCCCGTTTGCCAGTTGCACCAGAAGTTTGAGGTTCATGATTCGGGGACAGCATTTCTAGTATCTGGTGCTTCACTTTGGTCTGGCAGTGGTGCCCAGGGATATTTTCAACTGTCCTGATCAATGCTAGTGGTGCAGCTGAGACCAGAGGGACATCTCTTGCATTTCTACCTGGACGTCTTAATCGTCTGACCATGGCTGGCTTGCATGGAAAACAGGTTGATGTCTGACCTTGGACATGCAGGAGACGCATGTTTGGGTTGTCATTCTGGAGAAGAGCACCCTGATTCCATCTCGGAGGTTGGAGCACTTGGGCGGTGTCCCGGATGGACGAGGGGGAAATGTCTTCTCCAGGAAGGGGAGAATGAGGCATAAGATTCAGTGGCAGAGAAGCCAGTTGTCTCTCTGCTCGCAGGCTTTTTGTATTCTAGATGACTGCAGTAATAGAGGTAGTACCGTGGGCACAATTGCATATGCGGCCCTTCTAGAACAAGATACTGGAGGCTTGGAACCCTGGCTTCAGGAGACTACCAAGCGCTAATCTCGCCACCGCAGTTGGTCCTACAGTCAGCTTGGTGGGAGAACCTCACACCTCAGCAAGGGGTCTCTTTTTCAAGGTCCCAACGGAATTGATTTCTTGACAACCAGTGCCAGCCTGAAGGGCTGGGGCATGGTCTTGGACCAAGTTCCTGTCTAGGGGCCTGGCCCCCGGGAGCAGGAGCTTCTGATAAATATGTTGATCAGGTACTGTTTCTTGCCCTTCATTTTCACAGTCTGGTACAATCCAGGGCCATGAAGTTAAGGTTGGACAGCTCTTTCTCTGTGGCATACATAAAACAAGCCAGGGAATGCTAGCAGAGGCACATGAGGTGCTACTCCGGTCAGAGAATAAACTTCTGACACCCCCGGTAGTTCATCTGATTTGGGGAGCTGAATATCCAGGCCAATTTGAGTAGACATCCATCCAGGGAATGGGTGTTGAACCTGAAGGTATTTGAGCTTTTGTGTAGAAGGTTCAGTTGGCCACAAATCTCCTTTTTGCATTAAGGAAAATGCTCCTGTAACTATTAAGTCTGTACTGGGGTTCTCATGCATAGGCAGTGGATGCTCTGTCCTAGACATGGGATTTTCTCAGAGCTTACTTGTTTCCTGTGCTGCCACTACTTCCCAGGGTAATTCCAAGATAAGGTGGTCTAGAGGAAGCTTCCTTCTGATGGCCCCAGAGTGGCCAAGTAGGCCGTGGTTCTTGGATCTTGTGAATCTAGCTCAACAGTCCCCATTTCAACATGCTTAGGGGGGACCTTCTTTAACAAGGTCCCATTCTGCATCCAAACCCAGAGGCGATTCAGCTGGTGACTTGGCTGCTGAGAGGAGATTAGTGTGTGGTGAGGCTTTGAGTATGGAAATCCACACTTTGCAGAAAGTCGTTCTGCTTCAGTAGTGACCAGCGTACTGCAACAGAATGACTTCTCGTTCTGCAGTATGGACGTTGCAGCTGCATAGTCTGCAGTCTCACATTACCGCCACTCATGCTATGCCGAAGCACACGGTGAGTAGGCCTTAAAAAAAACAGATCAGATGTGTGTAGTGTTCACCATACACTATATAAAATGGTGTATGGGAGCCCCGATACACAAAGCTTTTTTTTTTTTTTTACCTCATGGTAAGACAACCATCAGCTTTGTTCTTGGTCGTTGTTATGATGATAGCCACTTGAGAGCAGCCTTGCTGTATATGGGCTTCCATACACTACTGTATGCGTTGTCAGGGTTTCTCCAACAAGGTGGTCGATACCTTAATTGCTTCAAGGAAGATGTCCATGTGTACAGCTTACGACCGTGTGGTGTACTTTCTCTGCTTGAACCAGAGAGGTACCCGACCTTGTAAAGCTGCAGTCCCGCAGATACTGCGTTTCTTGCAGGCAGAGGTAGACAAAGACCTCGTTTGGAGCACCCTGAGAGGCTGAGTGTCTCTGCTGGGGCAGATCTGGAAACTTCCATGGGCTGTTCCCAGGGAACCATTTGGGATGATGCATTTTTATAGGGCAGTCGGCAGAAGCAAATCATTGTTTCGTTCTGTGGTACTCCCTGTGGGACCAGAATCTGGTGTTGAATGCTCTTTGTAGGGCATCCTTCGAACCACTTTCGTCAGTGCCTCTGGACATCCTGTCTTGCAAGGTGTTTTTAATTGCAATCTGTTCAGCCAGAAGAATTGGCAAACTTCAGGCACTGTCCTATAAAGAATCTTACCTTACCATGCATTTGGGAAAAGTGGTATTGAGGACAGTCCCATCCTTTGTGCTGAAGATACCTACAGCCTCTCTTGTAAATCAGGACATTTTTTTTTTTTTTTTCTTCTGTCCCAGGCTGGCAAGCCCGAAAGAGAATGAGCTGCACAAGCTGGATTTGCACAGGACATTCGAGACTGGCCTAAAAAGGACAACTGTGTTCTGAAAGTCTTTTCAGAGCTGCAAAAGATGATCAGAAAGCTTCCAAGGCCTTTTTGGTGAGGAGGGTAAGGGCTTGCATCACCAACATGTATGCAACTCTGACAACCGCTGCTTCTCTCATTAAGCTTACTCTGGGACACTTGCTACATCGTGGGTGGAGAGAGGAGGCATCTGAAGTTGTACAAAACGGCAACGTGTTCCTCCGTTCATAGATTTACTACACGTTACAGATTGGATGTTGGTAGCTGTGCCAGTGTGGCATTCAGTCACATTGTCTTGCAGGCGGTAGTTGGATAATTGTCACCCGTATGGGATAATGTTGTCAGTGGGGCCACCCCAAGGAGACCCTAGCTTCCATTGCAGAATATTGTTTAATAGATATAGAGATTGAGATACAGATACATAGCTAATCTCAAAGGAGTTTGGATTTCAGCAAATGATTTGTATGCGATTACAGCTGGTTATCTGTAATGGTCTGCTAACAGTGGAAACATTCTCAGCTGCATGCATGCAGGTTGTGATTTTTGAGCATTTGTATGTTGGTTCACTGTTTAGGTTAGTGATGAACTTTTTTTTTTTTTTCTTTTAACTCCTGTCATGTCCCATGTTATGGTTTAAGACTTCAAGTGTTACTACCAACCCTGTCAAAGGATCAGTGGTCAGAAGCTTTAGAAGACCGTCGGTAAAGACTGTCTGCCAGCTCTCCAGAATAGAGCAGGTCATCAGTTTGTTTTATAATCTAAAATTATTTTATCTAAGTTGCTGATCTTGGGATAAGGAAAGTTCATTGTCCTTGGTAACATGGGTATTATTGGTTACTGTATAGGTACCGTGTGGACAGATCTGACCGGAGAATCCGTGATCTCAGAATGTTCATGTGCCCAAGGTTCTATGTTAGACTGCTTTGACTGTGCGTCTATCCCAGAAGGGATGCACATTACCCATATTAACTTCCCATTCACCACATTTGAGCTAACAGAAAAGGAAATTGCGCTAAGAATTGCGGTAAGAATAAAATTTCTCCTCGTGCAACCCCACCACCATTTTAGTTGCCCTCCTGTGGACCGCCTCCAAACTGGACATAGTACTCCAGATAGACTCTCACAGGCGAGCAATACAGCAAACACCACCTCCCTCCTCCTAGATATTAACCCTCCCCTTACACACCAGTAACCCACTAGCCATACCCAGTGCTTTGTTACAGTCCCCTGCCACCTTGAGGTTCTCAGATATGAGTAACCCAAGGTCCTTTTCAAGTTTTTCGACATCAGTCCCCAAAGAATCCTGTACTCAAGCCTGGGTTTCTTTGCCCTATGTAAATGGCACACATGAGACTGCTGCAGGTTCACTTACCAGTCGCACTTCAGTTTACTTGTTCCTGTATCTCCTGGCAGTAGCAACATGATTACAAGCAGAAAATGGAAAAACCATTACGGCAAGTCAACATGGCAGAGCCGAGTGATGCACTGGAATCGCAAGGGCAACTGACAAACAGAAAATATACCACAGAGTCAGCGCAGTGAAGCGGCAAACAATAAAGCAAGGCACAAGAAAATAAGTCAGAACAGCAAGGTGGGGGTCAAGAGAACACCAGGAAAATAAACATATTTAAAAGCAGAAATGGAAAGGGGGGGGTATCAAACCTGATTAGTAACAACATGGAGAGCAGAGCTGTACAAATGACAGCAGCTCCACCTACTGGGCATAGTGAATGATCAGCGCTATTTTTTTAGTAAGTAATCCTATCATTTTAAAAAATAACAAATGTTTCAATAAATGTGTTAATGTGTATTTTAATTTTTTTTTATACATTCCATTGTATAAAAAATGCGCTCCAGGGTGTGTTGTGATGTGATGTGATGTGATAGGGTCACTTCTTGGGGTGTTGGGATGCACTTGGCCTGTGGCCTCGTGCCCAACCACCCGAGGCATGATATTATCCCAACACAACACACCCTGCATTATTCCTTTATTAACATTGTCTATTTGAAGTAGTGTTTCCCAGTCACATTTAAACCTCTGCATCTGAGCTGAAATTATCAGCAATATAGAACTTCAGACCTTGCTAAAACTGTCACATCAACAGTGATGGCTTACAGTTGAGCAGTAAAGCACAACGGGTGCGTTATGGTGGGATAATGGCCTGCCTCAGGTGGGTTGAAGCACGAGGCGAAGCAGAGCGCTTCTGCCATCCAAGGCAAGCCATTAGCCCACCATAATGCATCCCCTTGGAATGCCTTGCTATGATTATGAAAGAAGTCTGTTTTAGTAAGTTTTCTTAATTTTCAGCATGATTATTAAAAAATAATCTTTTAGATTTTGAAGGTTTAAAATGAAGTCCAATTTGGTCAGTAGGTGGTGGTGGTAATGCTGCATATAAACAGCAGTATGGTAAGGGCAAAGGGAGGGCAGGCAGTGACATCCGATGCCACCATAGTATCAGAGGGGGCTGCCAGTCAGAACACCAAGTTAGTTGTCAGAGGTTGAGGCAGACTATGCCCTGTTAGCCACTACCAGGATTTAAAACTGCTGGTGGGATTTGGAAAGCAGTGATTAGTTGCCACAGTCGTGAAATAGTATGTTCATTTTGCAGTCTGTTTCGACTTGGTATGGTCTGCGATGGAGATGCACAGTAGTTACAGTAAATGGAAAAGATGAAATTTGTGTGTGTGGGTTTTTTTTGGGGGACTGGCATGCCCCAACCCCATGGAGTTCAGTCCCTGTCCACCATGCCGACCCATCATGCCCATGCTTGCCTTCCCCAAGGTCAGTGGTAGCAAGCCCTGGTTTTATTCCCATAGCAGCAGGGCCACAGGAGTGGGACCCCACCAGCAGACACTGGTGGGAGCAGGGACAGGGTGTCCTACTTGGGGAAGGGACACATTTTTATTTTTTGAAGAGCTGTGATCCCCTGGGAGGCGGGATGTGCAATGACGCCAGTGTCGGTCCTGCCTCCCAGGCGCCAGCCTTTCCCATGGTGCCCCCAGCCTCCACCAGAGGTTGCTGGACACATGTGTATACCCCCCCCCCTCAGATTAAGTAACCAAGTGCAAGCTGAGCTGTCTAAGGAGTGGGTGCAGGATGATTTCAAAGCCAGGCGACTGGTATCAGCACTAAGGTAGGGTCCTGTGTGGGATGAGCAGCTGTGTTTTCTTTAGGGAATTGGTTCTTTTACACCATATTGGTATTTCTGATGTGGTGAGTCCTGATTTCCAGGAGCTACTTTAAGCTGGGCTGTTGTGCTGGGATAATTCAATGCCAGAAGGTGCAAAGTGATGCATGTAGGGAGGAGCAAGAACCCAAAGATGGAGTGCTGGGGGTTGGGGGGAGGCAGAGTAAGACTGCACACAATCTGAGGAAAGAAACTTGGTCAAGTCCCTAAAACAACTGAACCAGTGTAACAGGATCTACAGTAAGGCAAACTGGGTGCTGGGGTGTATAGGAAGGGGTATTCACACGCGCACAAACACAGTGCTAAAACTGTCACGTTATCAAAACAAAATAATTTGAAACTCTAACATTAGCATGCCATCTAACAATTTCGTAGTAAATACATTATTATAAGAAAGAGGTCCCAATGGGGATCAGACACAGGCTTGAGTAGATCTGAATCCTTGCACCAAGAAAAAAAGCCGTATCACTGATCTCAATTACATCATGCAGGCAAATTACTCGCAGTGAATGTACCTTTTGAACTTGACGAAATGCAAAAGAGTAGGCTTGACAACCATCACTTGCACTCTTGATGCCTAAAAACAAAACTGTGGCGTCTGGTCATACACTTCCAGCATGAAGAGTGTATTTGATCTGTAGCTTGCATCATCTCAACCCGGAGGTTCAGGTGTCTTTTCTCAGCCAAGAAAGTTGGTGTACTTGTATTTATAGAAGGTCTTAAATCTTTTAATGAGAAAAAATGGGGTCTAATAACACACACACACACACACACACACACACACACACACACACACACACTGAAATGTGCACTGCTGCCTCAGTTCTTTCTTTGCCTTATGAGTTAATGCTGCTTCAGGGTTTTTTGCAGCGGTTTATAATCGGTGCACTTCTTTTCCAGGATGGTAATGGTTACATCAGTGCTGCTGAGCTGCGTCATGTTATGACCAATCTGGGTGAAAAGCTTACAGATGAGGAGGTAGATGAAATGATCAGGGAAGCAGATATAGATGGGGATGGGCAAGTCAATTACGAAGGTGAGTAAGCAGATATGCTGGTTTACACATGTAAAGTAGGTCATACTGTTGGACATTTTGTCCCTTCTATAGGCAGTCCTAGTAATTTTATTCCATATGTCATTTTAGTGATTTCTGATGCATTGTTTTTATTAATTTTTATTATGAAAAAATGTAAACAAATAACAAAGTGGGTGATATGATGCATTTTATTGGACCAACAAGAAATTTACACAACACGAGCTTTCAGGCAACATAGAGCCCTTCAGGTATAGCAGGTTATCAGAAAACAAGCGTTAATACTTTACATAGAGCAATTAACTGAACAAAACTTTACACATGAGTGTGACCGTTCTGTTAAGGAGTATCATACATGAGGAGCAATAAAAAAAAAAAAAAAAAAATTGGTGGATGGGCAACTGTGCCCAACCAACCTGAGCTGCCATCTCTGGTTCTGATTCCCCTGTGACCTCAAGAGTGAAGCTTGAGAGGTCCCAAGAAATCTGAACCCTGAGGTGGCAGCTCTTGGACCACACAAATAGACCAACTTCCCGATACAAAAGCCACACCGACCCACTCAGTCCCGTTTTGTGATGTCTCAGAACGAAGGCTGTGTGTGTGCTACTGAGTTCTATGGGGAGCAGTATTTTTGTACATTTTTATACAATTTATAGTTGCAATTTTAATAAATCAAAGTGACCGATCGACTAACAGGGTCCCTATTAGTCAATCGGTTACTTTGATTTATTCAAATCGCACCTGTAAATGGTGTAAAATGTATAGAAATGTCGTCTTCATAGAACTCAGTGGAGCGCACACACACAGCCTTTATTTTGTGACATCACAAAATGGCGCTGTGTGAGCCGGCATGGGGCATGGCTTTTGTATCGGAAGTAGGTCTGTTTTCTCAGTGTGGTCCAAAACTAAAATTCTTTTTAGTGTAAACTCTTCCCTTGCCTACTTGTATTTATTTCTGCCTTCCTCCCTCCCTCTCCCCTAGGCTAACCTTGCCCACAGCTGGGCTGAAAGTCCTCTGGTGCACTGCGCCCTTTGGTGTGGCTCGGAGCTACCCTCCCCGACTTCAGGAACTGAATCCTGGGGGTAACTGCTGCAGTCCTGCCTCTGTTTGTTTGGCAGACTGCTCACTTCCTGCAAGTAGTGCTGAAAGCTGATTCGAACCACCAGCGTGGTTCGGTTGAAAACTGCCAGGTACTGTCTGCATTCTTGCGCCATTCTTAGTGCTCGGAAGCCACTATAGTTTTCTCCACCCACCCTCCCTCCCCAGCTCTGACCTCATTGAATGGTATTGCCTTAGGGTTTGTTGCTGCCCCTGTGTTATAATTGGTTACCTACCTCTCTCAGCTACTCTTAACTGTCTCACAAGTAGGAGTCCTCCCTTATCTGAGTGCACAACTGCCTGTTTCTGAATAAAGTGCACTTTAAAGTTCTGCTCTTTGGCGTCTTCTCACAGCTATCTGTATCTGGGTAGTTGCTGGATCTAATCTGCCTGAGTAATCTAGTTAGAGGGTGCTGGCATGTGCCTCCTTCCAGCACCCCCTCAGGGTGACTTTACTGACACCTTCTGCAACTTCTCGTACCAGGCGCTTGTATCTTTCACAGTGGGTACATGTATTCCAGCTCTGTTAGGGTGAGGATAAGGGTCCAAGGTGCATTCCGCACCACTTGTGCTAATCTCTACCCTACTTAAAGATGCCTACCATGGCTAGCCGTACTGTTCTACCCACTTGGGGTACCACACTACTAGTACTGCTCTCCTACTACACATCACTCTGTGGTAACCTGGCCACGTCAACCCATGTGGCTATCCCAACTGACTTTATTAATGCATATGGCTCTACCACATCCTACCTTAACTCTGCCATTGAGTTTACAAATTGCCGCTGTGCATCCATACCACTCAAACTGGTAACTCCCGCCACTCAGCCTGGCACTTGTCCACGGCCTTTCGCTCCAGAACTGTACCTACATGACACGCCCCTCCAGCAGTAGGAAGCGTGTCCTCTCCAACAAACCGTTTAAGGACTACTTCAGAATACTACTACTACTACTACTGTTGGGCAATGTCCACCCCAACCCTGGACCAGTCCTGGGAACACACTGGGGACACTTACTCTGTCATCTAAACATCTGCAACCTTCTTCCTAAACTAAACGGCCTGCAGGTGTGGGTCACCCAGCATAACCTTGTCGTAATTTCTGTTGAATCTTTGTTCTCACCAAAAATACCTGATGCAGCGATTTTGTTGCCTGGCTATAATGTCTTCAGACAGGACCGGGTCATCTGAGAGGTGGAGGTTGCACTATCTGTATAAGACAACTTGCAGAATTTCATTATTCCCTTGCATAATAGAGAATCTCTCACAAACGTTCGCCATTAAACTGCTCCTTGGGGCTCCTAAGAAAGCACTCACTGTGCTGTCAGTTTATGTTCCCCCAAAGCATTCTGCCACTGGCTTTGAATCGCTCCTGCATGGAATTAGCAGTTTATGCCTACACTCTGAAATAATGTTGGGTGACTTTAACATCAACTGGTTCTCACCAGAAGCCTCCTCCCCAAAGGACTCCCTTTCAGCCATCCACTTCTCACGGCTCGTTGGGGCCCCCAACAAGGGGTGAGCTATTGAACCAGGACAAGTACTTTATTGGACTGGGTGCTAACTGACCATCCAGAACATATCTGATACCTCTGTCCTCCCAGACTGCTTAAGGAGCCACTGACATTGTGACAGCTTTGAGACAATGTAATGTTTAGCACAAGTGAGCTAATTATTTTAATATTTCTGTATTTCTCGTTTATTACCAAGGACATTTGCATGTAAACAGGATCACTGCCCTATCTGTACTGGCTGCTTGCCTACATATGACCTCACAGTATGTTGCTGTGGGAATAATTATGATGCCATAAACTGGGGATTATTTATTTTACTTTAGTTAAAAGTTGGTAACCTGGAAAAGCAGCATAACCAGAAGCTTGTTTCCAGCTGGAACCCGGATTATGTCATATGTAGGATAGCAGAAAGAGCAGATGGGGGTCGAAGGAATAGTAAGCCTCTTTCATACAGTTGTCCTTGGTAATAAAGAAAAAAGGTAACTAATTATAGAAAATTCATGAAATATGAACTGAACTGTCTAAATCTCACATTTTTCCAAGTTTTTCTAACGGTCAGGGGCCCCTTAAGTGACCATTTCCCCCATCAACTGCTGCTGGTCAATAAATTTGGCAAACCACCAGCCATAACGATTACTAGTAGAGTCCTTGTCGATGGACATTTTGAACAAATGAATGTGAACCTACAACATGGCTGGGACAAACTCTATCTAGAGATGTTCACAGTCTGGATATCTTCATTATCCAATTCAATGCAATCTGTGACAAACATGCCCCTATAAAAGTACAAAAAAATCAAAGTTCATTATAGCCTATGAATAACACCTGACCTGATTGAGCACATGAAGTTGAGAGACCATCTTTGGTGCAAGGTGCGGGCCTCGGGCAATCAGTCCAACATGCAGTGTTATAAAAAAGCTAGGAACGAATGTACTATGGCTGTTCGTTCTGCAAAGAAAAATCAGTACTACAAAGATGCCCTCACTCACTCCTGGAATAACTCTTGGTCCTTCTGGAAAAAAACATTGTGGATATCACTGGGAAGGATCCTAATCTGCTCCCAACAAGCTTAATATTGCTGGAAATATGACTCTGGATCCAAAAGTAATTGCTGATACTTCTAACAAAGCATTCTCTGACCTCCGCAATGTCCTCCCCCCGGACGACTACTGTCCCACCTCCGAATGGGACACTAGTGCAGACACTGGTCCATCCAGCAGCTACCCACCCATCTACTTCAGGAAAGTCTCAGAGGGTGAAGTAAGACACTACCACATGAAGGCTCTCCGAAAATCAAGATACAGTGGGGATACATTGGATCTCAAATTTGTCAGCCTTACAATGGAGGAAATCCTGCCACTTATTACCCAACTGTTCAACCTCTCGCTCAGCTTCTCTCAGTTCCCAGAGAAATGGAAATTGGCTATGCTGACCCCTGTGCACAAGAGTGGAGACCAGGCTCTGCATGGGAACTATCGCCCCATTTCCCTCCTCCCACTGCTCAATCAGTGGAGCATATTGTGGCAGACCAGATTGTCTGTCTGGATAAATCAGTTGCAGTGTGCCCAGCAGCATGGTTTCAGAAACGGTCGCAGTACCACCACTGCTCTTTTGAAATTCACGGAATATATTCATAACTCGCTGGATCAAGGTCTTCTGGTTGGCCCAACATTAGACTTACCCAAGGCCTTTGATGCCGTGAATCATTACTAACCAATTAACCAGTATTGGTCTTTCCATAGACTTGACTAAATGGTTCATGAGCTACCTCAGTAACCATTTCCAGCAAGTAAAAATTGGTAATGTCCAGTCTGATAGGCGTTCAGGCATTCTGCAAGGCTCTATCTTGGGGCCTCTCCTATTTAGTATTTTTCTTAAACTCCCAGCTTCATGTCACTGTCGTATCCTCCTTGTTGCTGATGATGCTGTGATCTTTGCTAGTAGCCCCCATCCCATACTCCTCCTAGATTAACTTCAACAGGGTTTCACAACTGCGGAGAAATGGTTCTAGGGACATAGATATGTTCATCCACACTTCTTGGCGTGTGCCTTTCCCCTTTAAGGCTTGCTAGAAGGTCTTCAAGCTGGCTCTTCCTACCTGCCCGGGAGGTATAGCCCTTGGCTTCACCCCATAACGCCAGATGTACCTTTCCGCTGGAAGAGTCGGGTTGTCGTCTCTTTACTCTTGTGTTTTTTGTGTTTTTTTTTTTTTTTTGTAGGCCCTGGCTTCAAAACCTTTGGTTATTCCAAAACTTCGACTCATTCACGTTAGCAGTGGTGAATCTCATCATTCCACCATGGAAGATGAATCTTCCTAAATTTCATCTGTGCCCATGCTGCCAACAAATGTCATGCACTGATCCACATACTGCATGTATATTGTCCGGGTGTCTGCCTGACACCAAAACCTGTCGGGTGTCTTGCTTTTCACCCGAACATCCTAGACAATCGTCTTGTATGCTTCAGATTGGGCAGGCCTGAAAAACAGAATCCTTCAGTGAAATCTGAAGAGGCCCAGTGGGCGGTCTCCATTGCTGCGGGATACGCCAAACAGCTGGAGTGAATGCAGGCCTTCGAAGAAGCGGCGCAGGCCGCAGAGTCGTCTTCTGTCTTTTTTGTTTCAACTTGGGCTTTACCTTTTCGGGTTCCTTCCGCGAGTTGTCACTCTCTCCCCACTAAGGGCAAGGGACCTGCGGGCTCTCACTCCTTGGTCCCATAAGAGGGATAAGGATCTGAATCGGTCTGTCTCAGTGAAGACTCTCTTGGGATCTTGAGCGATCTCTGTCCCAGGAGTCGGCAGTATCTACTTCATTTGAAGTTGCCTCCTTGGCCTTGCCATCTGGCCAGTCGACCGAGGTAACAATGGAGATTGAGATGGTTCTCAATCCCATCGATTTCATTGTCGCCTGTTCCAGTAGAGAGACTCACTAGGACTCCAGTCCTGTCTTTTCCTGGCGAGGAGACCCAGCCAACTGGGAATCCTGTCGAACCAGTCCCTAGTCACAGGCAGTCACTGGTCCAACCAGTGTCTCCCTAGCAACCGACCTGGCCAGTCCAATCCAGGTTGAGGTCTCTGACACCCTTGACAGAGGCTAAGGAAGGCGCATGAGCGCTCCAAAGAAGGATGCCATTGGTCATCCTCATATGAGGAGAGGCTTCTGCAGAAGCTCTGCCGACGCTACGAGGATCATCTCTGCTACAGCCATTACTTGGCTTTCGCCTCCTAGGCTGAAGCAGACTCCACTGGAGCCAGTGAAATCTGTTCACCCTGCCCTCTGAGCCAGCCAAACTCGCTCCGGTTCAGCCAATATCGGTCTGTCCACCGATTATGGTGAAGACGCCACCTAAACAGCCTTTGGGAGGGGCTCCTAGGAAGGAACTCTGTCAGCCCTGGGTCTTCCTCACAGGATCTGTCACCCTCACGCCTGATCGCCCCAGGCGCATTGAGGGCAACCTTGGCAGCCAACCATTTTATCTGGATACCTCTGATTTCAGACAACATACTTTCACCCTTACCTGCAGGATGAGTCTGCTGGTTAGCTGTCGACGGATGAAGGCCCTTTGTCCTTTCAAGGGATTCTCCACCCCAATTCTGAATCCACAGGGATGCCCCTGGAACCAGTCCAGAAACTCTTGAGAGAGTACCCTTACTGACATTCTCGAGAGGGGGTACACAGGAAGCCTTTCCTGTGGCTGAAGCCATTGTTGGCCCAGCTTTGGCAGCATCCTGCCTCCTGCCCAGCGCCGTCTGCAAGTATACGGTGCCCATTGGGTCCCTCTCGGGGTTCACAGAACATCCCTCAGCCGAGAGCCTTGTGACCGCCTCTGTTCAGACGTACAGGCAGTTCTGCTGACACAGATAGACCCCCCGGACAAGAAGTCCAAGAAATTGAGCCACTCTACCAATAAGGTCTATGCGGCTTCTTTAGACCTCCATCAGGTAAGCTCAGCTGTCATCGTGGTGCACTTCCCCCATGCTCTTCTTGGATCCTTGGACAGTTCTCCCACATCTTCACGCAGACCTTCAGACTACAGTCAAGCAGGTCCGGAACCAAAGCTGTGCCGTTGCCAAGCAGCCACTTCAGAGGGCTCTGGACATTGGGGACTCATGCACCCGTTCGGTGGCAGCCATGGTTGCATCACACTGCAGGGCTTGGCTGAGGTTTTCCACCTTAACGCAGATACCCAGCACAAACTTGCTGATGTTCCTTTCCTGGACACCAATCTCTCTGATTCGCTGAAGGTGACCATCCACACCCGGACCAAACAGTCCAGTGCCACCTTGGACTCTGCTGCTTCTGCTGAAAGCGCTTGTGGCCCTAAGAAGCAGCAGCATAAAGACTTTTCGGCACTCTGCTCCTGCTGCCCAACAGTCCTCCTTTCGGCATCATTAGGAAGGCGCTCGGTTCGGTTGGTTCCACCGGTTCCGGATTATGATTTAGAGGAATTTTATGAACCGGAGGAGGAGGGAGAGTGAGGAAAGTGAGTGTGATTTTATGAAAGTCTGGATGTGCCCATTGACCCGGACATCTCCCCAGACAGACCTTCAGGAGTGTCTCCTCCTAGGCTTTGAGTCCCCCTCCCATTTCATGTTTTACAAGAAAGTGTCAAACTCTTCAGCTTCATATGGAAGAAGCTGTGGATGACCAGGAGGAGCCTGACCTATGTTGAAATGATGGATATCAGAGTCCAGGAGGCTGTCTATTCCCCTTCATAAGTCCTTTGGGAAACAGACGAAAATTTTAAAGACTCCTAATTCTGTACCTCCAGTGGATGAGAGAATGGACAAGAGGTATACTCTCTCAGGCTCAGATACGGAGTTCCTTACCCAGCAATGCATCCATGTTGGGGTAGTGCAGGCTGCAGCCTGTGGTAAGGCAAATATACCCTTGGCTTCACACACCCCAGATGAGGACTCCAGGAGGATTGATGCCATGGCAAAGAAACAGTACATGGCAGCATCCTTGGGACTCAGGCAGGCTAATTATATGGTCTATACAGCTAGATATCAGAAATCTAGATGGGACACTGTAATGGCTTTAGCTAAACAGGTCCCTGGCCAGCTTGCCAAGGAGCTGGAGCAGGTGACTGGATGGTATTGAGGCATCCAAGGTGCAATTCCATGCTGCAGTGGACTCCATGATGTTTCATCTACAGTCATGGCTACATCTGTGGCCCTTCGTAGGATGGCTTGGCTCAGATGTACTAGCCTGTCTCAGGATACCCAGACTAAGGCCATGGATTTTCCTGCTGTGGGTAATTATCTGTTTGGGGAGCAAACTGAGAACTACATGAAGAAAATGGATGAATACAGGAGTGCTCAGGCCAAGGAAAGGCAAGCCACTCCTCAGAGGCAGCATCCCAGGGGCAGGCCTCTTCATAGGCCTTTCTACCAAGCCCAGGCCTCTTCTTCTGCTTATGCTCATAGGGGGTTCTTTAGAGGGAGAGGCAGACTGGGTACAAGCAGGCCTGCTTCCACCTCTTAGCCTAAAGCCCCTGCCAAACGGTCACCCTGATGGGTTTACCAGGGCTGATTCTCCACTACCTGTAGGGGGCAGGCTGGCTTACTTCGTCCAGGACTGGATGTCTTTAACATCAGACAAATAGGTCCTGTAAGTAGTAAGCCAGGGACTGGTTCTCTGCTTCAAAAAATTTCCAAAGATGAGAACCAGATCCTTTCCACCTGCAAATCCTTCAGAGGCACTTGCCCTAGAGGCAGAGGTCTCTTCCCTCTTGGCTCTCAGAGCTATAGAAAGGGTTCCGCCCCTACACAAAAGGAAAGGATTGTACTCCAGATACTTCCTCACCCCCAAAAAGACAGGAGAATGGCGGCCCATCCTGGATCTCAGAGATTTAAACAAGCACCTTTTAAAGCCAAAGTTTAAAATGGTGACTCTGGGAATAATTCTACCCTCTCTAAGGCCAGGGGACTGGCTAGTCTCCCTGGACCTCAAGGATGCCTATTTCCATATTCTCATCAGAAGCTCCCATCGAAAGTACCTCAGGCCACTACCAATTCAGAGCAATGCTCTTCGGCCTAACTTCTGCTCCAAGGGTGTTCACAAAATGCATTTCAGTAGTAGTTGCCTTCCTAAGGAGAAAAGGGATTTCCATATTTCCATACCTGGACGACTGGCTCATAGTAGGTCAGTCACCAGACCAAGTCGAGTTACACCTACAGATAACTCAGCAACTGCTCACTTCTCTAGGTCTCCTGCTGAATCTTTCAAAGTCAGTTCTAGAGCCTGTGCAGCTCCTCACCTTCATAGGGGCAGAGCTGGATACAGTAAAAGCAAGAGCCTTCCTTACCCTGGACAGGGCACGGACAATTATTTCACTGGCCTCTTCATTCACCCCTCAGGTGTCTCGGCCAGCAAGGCATTTTCTGCAACTCCTAGGACACATGGCTGCCTCTACAGCAGTGGTGCAGGGAGCAAGATTTAATGAGGGACATTCAGTTCCACTTGAGAGCCTTTTGGTCTCAGAGAAGGGACCCTCTTACCTAACTAATTACAGTGGTGGCAGGATCAGGACAATCTAAGACAGGGGGTTCCTTTTGGTACTCCGTCTCATTCTCTAGTCCTTACTACAGATGCCTCCCTCTTGGGGTGGGGAGCACACTTGGGACCCCTGACCACCCAAGGATTGTGGTCTCCTCAGGAATCTCTGCTTCACATCAATCTATTAGAACTCAGGGCAGTGTTTCTAGCACTTCCAAGTTTTTTCCAAGTCTGTTCAGAACAAAGTAGTTCAGATCAGGACAGACAATACCACCACATTGTGGTATATCAGCAGGCAAGGGGGCACTCTGTCTAAGGCCTTGTGCACAGAGACAATGAAGTTATGGTCTCTGGCCTATTCCCTTAACACCTCTTACAGCAATACACCTCCCAGGCAAGGACAATGCCCTGGCAGATGCTCTCAGCAGGATATCTCAGGGCCACCGCAAATGGTCCTTGGATCCCCTGGTTTTGAAGGTGATCTTCTCCAGATGGGGCACCCCACAGATAGATCTTTTTGCAGCCCCAGACAATCACCAACTTCCCCTTTTCTGCTGCAGGCCCCCAGTGTTGAGCTCATTCCCCCTGGATGCCCTAGTTCTCAATTGGGAAGGGAAGTTCCTTTATGCTTTTCCCCCCTTCCCTCTCCTGTTCAAGGTATTAGTCAAAATCAGGTCTCAGCCCTGCAAGGTGATTCTGATTGCTCCAGATTGGGCCAGGCAGCCGTGGTACCCTCTTGTTGTCTTTAGCAGTCCACCTTCCCCTATCTCTTCACAGGAATTACAACCTGTTAACATGTGCTCAGGGGAGGGTTTGGTATCCGATCTCAAATCTCTCAAGTCTCAAGGCCTGGCTCTTGAAGAGTTGGAGTTTGCTGATTTACATCTCTCTCAAGGTGTTATGGATATTCTAAAGGCTCTCTGAAGCCTTCCACCAGAAACACTTACAACTCCAAGTGGAAAAGATTTTCTATATGGTGCTCTCGGAAACATATTTCCCCAGAGTCTGCTAGCCTGCCCACAGTCCTGGACTATATGGTTCATCTTAATGCCTTGGGACTCGGACCAGCTACACTAAGGGTGCATCTGGCAGCTGCCTCTGCTTTCCTTTTAGCAGGTAAGCCTTCTTCCCTTTCAGCTCATCCTGTATTCTCTAAATTTTTCAAGGGTTTGCTTCATACCAATCCTCCATTCAGGGACCCTGCCCCTGTTTGGGACCTTAGTGTTTGCATTGCACAGCTTATGCAACCCCCTTTAGAGCCTTTGTCCTCAGCAGAGCTGAGTTTTCAGTACTTGACTTGGAAAACTGTTTTCTTGGTGGCCATCACTTCTGCCAGGCGCATAAGCGAGTTACAAGCCCTGTCAGTGGAGCCTGATTTTATCGCTTTCCATAGAGATAAGGTGGTCCTCAGGACTAACAGGAAATGTTTACCTAAGGTGGTTTCAGACTTCCACCTTAACCAGTCTGTCTCTTCCTGTTTTCTTCACTGACCATTCCTCCTCTGGGGAGAGGAGGCTGCACAGTTTGGATGTGAAAAGGGCCCTTAGTTACTACATAGAGCGTACCAAGGGTCACAGGTTTGACTCCCTCCAACTGTTCCTCACTTGCGGTGAGGTTGGTAAGGGAAAACCTGCCACTAAGAAATCTGTTGCCAGGTGGATTGTCTCTTGCATTCAATTTTGCTATGAAAAATTAGGCAGGACTCCACCCTCTGGCATGAGGGCTCATTCTACTAGAGGTACAGCTGCTGCCAGGGATATTCCTATCTTAGAGAGATGTCAAGCAGCTACCTGGAAAACAGTACACACTTTTACCAGGCATTACTCTGGATAGCCAGGCTAGGAGTGATGCTCAGTTTGGCACAGCAGTGCTCCAGAGCGTATTTCTTAAGTAGGTTCTGTCCCTCCTCCATGGAGGTACTGCTTGGTAGTCTGCAATTTGTCAGAATACAGCAAGACTTCATGTTTGAAGAAAAAAGTACTCACCTTAGTAATGTTGTTTCTTCTAATGGAGTCTTGCAGTATTCTGACCTCCCCATCCCCCCGCTTCCCCTCTCAGAACCTTTGTTTTGGGATGTGGGTGGGCAGTAGCAGTGTTGGCACTCAAGAGGTGCCCCACCCTTTATTCATCACCCCCTTTACTTTGAGTGAGTGGATGTTGTTTGTTTCATCTTTTGGGTTTCCTGACTTGAGTCTTTGTTTTGGGACCAAAAATCTGTTTATTATATTTAGTAGCCAGTTGGCTAGTGTAGGTTTACAGCTTCCACACAGGACACTCAGTGAGTATAGCTCGTAAAGATCTGACCATTTGAGTTCAAACAGCAGAGTCTCAACCGAGCTCAGCGTTCCATGCCTGGCAGGGAAAGTTGACTCATCTCCGGGGCAGTTCGAAGGTTGGACCTCACTGCAATTTGTCAGAATACAGCAAGACTCCATTAGAAGAAACAACATTACTAAGGTGAGTAATTTTTTCTTACAGATCATTCGCTCCCAGATGCACTATGATGTGCGGTTTTCCTCTCTCCTTCCTCACACATCTACCAATATGCTGACCCACCTTTCCTGCTGTCATGCCAGGCATGCACTCCACCCAGATGTTTTTCTGGCACCCCTCACTTCCCCCATCTTATACCCTTAAGACCCCCAGAATTGACTCTCCCCATTATCCTGATCACCCTCTCATTGCTTGATAGTTTCCTGCCCTCCAACTTGATCCCTCCTCCCATCCCTCCTGTTTCGCCACCCCTTTGCCTCCCCTATTCTGTGCCCTATCTTCACTCACCCACCTGCTATGGCCGGTGCATCAGCTTCCACTTCAAAACCATTCCCCTTGTGCGTCACCTCCCCTTCCTCTACACCTTTGACACCACCATGCCACCCCTGCTGCTGTCCCCCTGTGCCTTCCTGAGATGAGTTTCTCCCCTACTTAAGTACCCCCTCCTCACCTGTGTTCCAACCTCACCCGAGCCGCTGTTACCTCCTTCCTCTCATCTCTGTGCTCCTTCATCCCCACTGGCATTACTGCATCGCCACCTTCCTGGTGTCCCTTGCCTCGATGGCTACTTGGGCTACTGCTAGCACCTACCAGTTCTGTGTGGAGTTGACGGAGGCAGTGTTCCCCCCCATAGACTGCTAGCTAGAAGTTTTCCATGGGGTCCTAATGCCTGGTGGCTTAGTCCTATTGGTATTACCTGATGCAAGAGCTCTAAGATTTAGTGTTATGGTAAGTTCTTATGTAACTGTACTACCTAACAGTTTGTCTAAAAAAAAAAAAAAATTTGTGTGGATGGAGCTATTCTGACCTCATTTGGCAACTTCCATTTTTCACTGCATAAGAAAAGGCTTTTTGACCCATGACTGTTTCATGATGGCTGTAGGTGTGCCCCCTTGCTGAGGAAGTAGAGCCAAATGGACTTAATGGAGCAGAGAACATTGGCCCTAGGTACTCTGGGCCTTGGAATAGTAGTTTACCAGGCCCATATGGTTCTGTACCTGCCTACCCTCTGGACACAGGACTAGGCAGCAACCTAGTCCTTTCTAGGGGGTCCCCAGCAACAGGAGTGGCTAAAGGCTTTCCAGCCTGAGGCAGACATGGGTAGACCCATCTTCAGGTCCCCCTACGTTACCTCAGCCAGAGCAGCTATAACTGATACTTGCCTAGGAAGGTATTCTTGGCTAGGTATATCAGGATCTGCTAGGGATGTCTCTCCACCCATTCCACGTACCCCTTCCCAGAGGTTCAAGATCATGGGGCTGATGTAAAGGATATCCTCTAAACTGACCTGCACACCTTAGGCAGACCCTGTGGCCCCCCCCCCTTTCCCTCTACTACCCACACCCCAGCAGGGTGTGGGGGATGTCGTGTTGCTGGGTTAACGGGTCCGGGATGGGAACCAGACAACTGGGCAAAGCCCGTGTAGAATCCTGCTTTGCTGGCCCCACCCTCCTCCACAGCCTCTTCCCCCTCCAGTGCCCTTAGAGATGGTGGGGTGGCTGTGGCTGAGAGTTCTGTTTCAGCATGTTCCTTGCTTAGGCCCCTCCCTCCAGTAACTAATCTGGAGGTGAGGGTATGGTGTCATCTTCACTTCACTTCCACCTGTAACAGTGAAGAAGGGTTACCACAGATACTTGGGTGCCCTGCAGTTCTTGGCACAGGGCCCTGCTCTGGACTTTCTGGGGTGGCCTCCGTACCTTTCTCCGAATTCTCCTCTTGTCCTCTAGCTACTTGCTAGTGGGTGTCTGTTCGCCACTGTAGAAAAGGGCCATAGCCCTCTCCATTCCAGGGAGTTAACGGGCCAGAGGGTTTGCCTCTTATTCCTTTCTATTCCCTAGGGGACTTGAGGACCATACTGAGTCAAAGGAACTTCTGTATCATCTTCGAGGATCTCTTCCAGCAGGTCATACCTCAAGAACTATAGCCGTCTGGCACCTGGACCACACACTGTTTCGCTAACAGTCTATTAGGGGCTGCCCACATTTTTAAGTTTTTATCCCTTGGATTTCGGACGGCACCCTCTGGGGAGATTGCCTAGTACTTGGCCCCGAGGTAGTCAGCTGTGCCCTGGCGTACCATGGGTTGCTAGCCAGCCTAAGCTGGCAACAGTCCTGGTGTACCAGGATCCAGTTTCATGCAGTCACTGAGGTCCCATGTGTTTTTCCCACTTAAGCTGTCACCCTGTGAGTGCTTGTGCAAGGATAGAAATCCAGACAGATGACGAGTAGAAGAATGCCTTTGTCAAGGGCCTAACAGCACCCTCCCCTCCTGGTGCTTGCTTCCAAGCAGATGCCTGTCCACCCGTACTTCTACCAGCAGCGAGGCAAATGGGACATACCTGTGTTGCCTTTAAGCCCACCCCTGGAGGTGACTAGCATCCCTCCAGACGCTGTGGGCGCTTCCCCAGCCAGCCCCTGACAACCAGAGGTCATTCCTGAACCCAGGTGGCTGGTGTCAGGATCAGTAGCACCACTGCTGAGCTGATGGACTGGCCCTAATTTGATTCCTGTCAACCACGACTTGCGGGCCACTGTTTCTTTCTTGGAAAGCATTCCTAGTTGCTTTTTCTTTTGCTCTGATTTGAGCTTCAGAACCCTACTTGTGAGCATCCTTATTTGCTTTCCCATTAAGACGAGGTGTCTTTGCATGCTCACCCTCAGTTTCTTCCACAGGTGGTGACTGGGTTTGCTTTTCATCCACCCAGCCACCCGACAGTTTATTTCTAGAGCATGCCAAATCAGGGAACACATTGCTTTGTCCTTGGCGTGTACATAGAATAGCCAGACATTTTATGTTCATCATACGAGGGCCTGCAGGAGGACCTCTCGCACTTTCTATTCCTTTGCCCCGGTGGGGGGGGCATTTCTAAACGGTGCCTGTCCAAATGGTTGAACAGCTGCTTTGCATTCAGTCCAAGGGACCACTGCCTTGCTCAGTAGCAGGTACCAGACACTTCGTTGCCCTAGGGATCATGGTCCATCTGCCCAAGTCAGGCTTGACCCCTTGTCAGTTTCTTCAGTACACGCGGCAGTCCTGGGCGCAGTGCATGGGTTTGCCTCCCTATCTCTAGCCTCATGGCGCAGGTCCGGCTGCATTACTGCAGACAGGTGTTACAGCTGGAACATTCTCTAGACTGTTGGACAGCTGTTGTCCCTGTACCTCCAGCCTGACTGCATATGTGGATCCTTCACTAGACCCAGTGTCCAAAGGGCTCCACACCCAGGTGATTTAGTGCAGAAGGTTCTGGTAACCTCCATGGTCGACTGAACCCAGCAGTTTGTTGCCAGGGGTTTCCTTCACCTCGGATACCTTTGAGCTACGCTAGGGAGCTCAACTGGGTCCTCCCTGGACATTAGAAACATGGCCCAGAGTGGAGACGTACCTCCACTTAAACATTCAAGAGATGCGGATGGTTGTGTGTGCTCGACAGGCTTTCCAGACTCCTCCATCCCTGGGCCTTCCGCGGTGTTGTCTGACTACACCAGTATAGCCCATTACATAAACAGGCTTGAGGGGACCCATTCGTACCCCCTATACAGGGATACGATAAGGGTCTGGTCTCTGGCTCCAGTACACGGTCTTACACCGTCACTCATCTATGTTCTTGGTGGATGTCCAGAGCCAGTTGCAGTCTTGGATGCACAAGTGGGCATTGCTGACCTTGATCATAGAAGACCTGTTCGACAGGTGGGTCATTCAGAGGTGGACTATTTTGCATCCCCACTCAATGCAACACTGCCAGTTTTCTGCTCGCTCATGTCTGGGCCTGGAATTCCCTGACGTGGCCATGTTGTCCTACTCATGAAGAGGGAGGTTCCTCTATGCCATTCCTCCCTTCCTGCTGTTTGAGGATGCTGATCAAGCTTCATCTGGAAGGAGCGACCATGATTCTCACTGCTTCCTTCTAACTTCATCAGGTCTCCCTTACTGCCACAGTTGGTTGTGGATCCTCCAGCAGGGCATCTTGGTCCAGTCAGACCTTAAGTGTCTCCGCCTCCATGCATGGCTCCTGAAGACATGGCCAGGGCTAGATTTGGGGTATGTCAAAAGGTGGTGGTTGTCCCGGTGACTGCTAGGAAGCCTTTGACCAGGGCCTCCAAGTGGAAAAGCTTTGCTCATTGGGCGGTTTACCATCATTTAGATCTTTTCACATGTCTAGCAAATCAGATTATGGAATACTTGTTGCCCCTCTCAGATTCTAGCTTGCAGTACTCCTTCATTTAAAGTATCCCTGGCTGCTGTTTCAGCTTTCCATGTGCCTGCTGATAACTGTACAGTGGCACAGCTGGAAGTGTCACGTACACTTCTGAGGGCATTCTTCATCTGAAGGTTCCCATCCACAATCCAGTCCCACCTTGGGACTTGAATTTCATGTTGGGGAAGCTTCCTTTCTCTCCTTTAGGGCTGGCTGTGGCATGTGTGCTGTGCTCTTTGTTGCGGAAAGTGTTTTTTTTTTTTTTTTTTTTTTTTTTTAGTTGCTGTTACTTCTGCTCGAGGGATTTCAGAACTTCAGGCTCTGGAGAGTCTCCTTGTTTAGTTTTTCACAAAGACCAGGTGTCTTTGTGTACAAACACTCAGTTTTTACCAAAGGTGACTGAGTTTACCCTGAATCGAACTATCCACCTACCTGTGTGTTCTGAGCATGCCAGTCCAGGGGACGCATTGCTTCATACTTAATGTATATAGAATACTCTGATATGATCACACGAGGGACTGCAGAAAATCCTTGTAGCTGTTTTTCTTTCACCCCTGGAAAAGGGGTCATACCATTTCTAAACAGCATTTGCCCCAAAGGTTGGCCAGCTGTTTCTGTTATAGGAAGAACAGTAAGGAACTTCTTGGGGTTGTGCATGGCCACTCTGCCAGAGGCACTGTGACTTCTGTTGCCTGTTTCCAGACTGTCAGCCACTGAAAACTGTGCCAGTGCCACTTTGGAGTACTGTCAACACTATCTTTTTCTGATGTATTTCTTCTGAGTTGCCAGCTTCTGCCTTCAGTTTTCCTCCAGCGCGCCCTCCCCTGAAGGTTAGACCCCCTCCCTTGTGCACCCCACGACTTAGTCTTCGTGGCAGGGTGGTGGGGAGCGACACAACCCACCCCAAATGGATCCATGCCAGGGAGGTGCCATCTCGGAGGTGGTGTGCTGTGGGGACCACGTCATTGATCTGGAGCTTTTTTCCGCTTTTCTCCCCTTGTGAGGAGGCAGAGCGTGCAATGATGCATGTGGTGAGAGCACATACGCTACCGCACACACTCTCACCAAGCATCTGCCTATCTCTTCCCCTTCAGCTGTAGTGTTGGCACGCTGCCCTCCAGCAGCCGCTAGGGACCAGTGGAGCGCCAACAGCTAGTGTCACCCACCCCAGAGAAGGAGAGCAGTCCAACGGACGCTCGATCCTTCTCCTCCCCACCAACCCCCAACGGCCTGTGCTCGTTTCTGAACACGGGGCGCTGGCATGGCTTGAGGTAAGGCGTCCAGCACCTCGGCCCTCACCTCCACCGGGCTGGCCTGTCGACACTTTTCTGAAAACTCTGCTGTCTGGACCTTGCTTCTAGGAGGGGGGTAGGCTTTGGCCTAGTTATCCTTCAAGGCCTCCTGTCTTAGGCCTATAGCCTCCAGCCACCCAGACTGTTGCCCTCTGCCAGTGCTACTTGCGACTTGTTCCATAAGTATTGCTTGCTGCAGGAGATACCCTTGATGATGATGATAGTACAGTTATGCAAGAACTTTAACAGTAGATCTTTGAGAGGATCCTGTGCATCAGGCCCCTCCATCCCCCTTGGCTTCAGTCTTCCTGTCTTTCTCCAGGACAGTTCGCCTTCTGTTTCACCTTGTTTAGTGGGGAACCTCTGGTCCTTCCTCAGTTCCCCAAGAGGAAGTTCCCTGCATATGATCTCCAGGGGGCCACTGAGGAGGGCAGCGGGAGGCACTAATACAGTGGACAGCTGTTCCTTTCCAGAGCCTACAGGTGCTGCCTTTGCAATGCCCACACGGCTCTACTCTCTTGAGGCAGGGAAGTAAGTCTGCCACATGAGAATACTCAGCTAAGCTTGGCCCGTGCAGTTTAGTAAAGCTTATGATGTGTTTTTTTTTTTTTAATAATTAAGAATTATTAATATGGTTTTTGTGTGGTAAACATGAGATCTTACCTGGGTTCATCTTCACCATTTATAACTGGTGGGTTCTGGCTAGAGGATCGGGACCAGTGTTGTTTTTTTTTTTTGTTTGTTTGTTTTTTCTTCTTCAAGGGAAGGCCTGCAACACGCCTCAAAGCCAATTTCTTAGCACACTTGAGGGATGGCCAGTAAACTACGCAGACTCCTCCCCCATTTAAATCAGTCTGTCTCTTCCTGTTTTCTTCACTGATCATTCTTCCTCAGGAGAGAGGAGGCTACAGTTTAGATGTTAAAAGAGCCCTCGGTTACTATATAGAGCATACCAAGGGTCACAGTTGTTCCTCGCTTATGGAGAAGTGGGAAAGGGCAAACCTGCCACCAAGAGATCTGTTGCCAGGTGGATTGTGTCTTGTATACAATTCTGCTTTGAAAAACTGGGAAATTCCACCCTCAGGTCTGAGGGTTCATTCCTCAAGAGGTACAGCTGCTTCCCTGGCTGCTGCTAGGGATATCCCTCTGTTAGAAATTTGTCAAGCAGCCACCTGGAAAATGGTCCATACATTTACCAAGCATTACTCTCTGGATATCCAGGCTAGGAGTGATGCTCTGTTTGGCACAGCAGTACTTCAGAGCTTGTTCCCAAAGTAGATTCTGTCCCTCCTCCATGGAGGTACTGCTTGGTAGTCTGCACTTGTCAGAATACAGCAAGACTTCAAGTTGTTTGAAGAAAAAATTACTCACCTTAGTAATTATGTTTCTTCTATTGGAGTCTTGCTGTATTCTGACCTCCCTCCCTCCCTGTCTCCCCTCTCAGAACCTGGTTTTTGGGAAGTGCATGGGCAGGTGCAATGTTGTACCCCAGGGGTGCTCTTTCTACACCCTCTTTTTTTGTGTGGGTGTTAATTCTTTGTTTGGGTTTTGAGTTTTCAGACTTGAGTCTTTTGGTAGTCCAAAACTTGTTGCCAGTTGGCAAATTTTTTTTCACTATTTCCACATAGAATACTATTAGTTGCTCATAAGAATCTGTTCGCTTTCGGAGGGAAACAGAGACATCAGCCAAGCTCAAGCTCAGCATTCTGTGCTCTGCATGGAAAGGTTAACCCTTTGTTCTCTGGGGCAGTTTACAGGCTGGGGCTAACTGCACTTGTCAGAATACAGTAAGACTCCAATAGAAGAAACATAATTACTAAGGTGAGTAACTTTTTTTCTTTCCTGCCAAGTCGCATTCTTCATTTTTTTTTGTGTGAAATGTCAAAATATTTCTCTAAATTGTCCCCTCCTTAGAGTATTAAATAACTTGTCACATAGCAAAATGCTACACATCAGTGGGTAATAACTATTATCTGAACTGAATAGCACTAGACTGTGAAACATTTTGTTTGATTCAGGTCTACACATTAAGAAGACATTAAAAATAATAGTTCTAGGGACATGGATATGTTCAGTCCACACCGTCTGGCAGGTTCCTTGCTGCTTTAAATCTTGTCGGAAGGTCTTCAAACCGGCTCCTCCCACCCACCCTGGTGGTAAAACCCTCGGCCTCCACCCCATGACGCCAGATCTTCCTTACCGTTTGGAAGCTCAGGTTCTCTCCTTAGAGCTCTGCGTTTTAGGCCTGGATCCACACTCTTCCGATTTCCCGAAACTAATCTTAAAATTTACAAGACTAAGGTCTTCGTCTTCCCTCTTGGCTGCGATGGACAAATAGACTCCCGGCTTCTGTCGGTTCCCTTGTGGGCAGAAGATGTCCTGGACCAATACACA
Organism: Neoceratodus forsteri; assembly: GCA_016271365.2. Taxonomy (NCBI): domain Eukaryota; kingdom Metazoa; phylum Chordata; order Ceratodontiformes; family Ceratodontidae; genus Neoceratodus; species Neoceratodus forsteri. The sequence continues at coordinate 537,530,795 of CM028132.1, forward strand.
CTCCATGTGTCTACTGCTTGGGGCTTGGCCACGATTCACAGGTCTGCGAATTGTGCAAGTCTTTCTCGGCTTCGGTCTTGGAGGACCATGCTTCCAGACTATTTCTTGGGCGCCACGAAAAACTGTACCTGCCGGTCAAGTCTAAGGAGGCCCATTGGGCGGTGTCCAGCAGCAGGCTCCGCGGAGCAGTTGGAGCCGATGATCACTCTCGAGGAGGCAGCGGCCCAGGCCGCTGCTTCCTCCTTGGCTGCGGCATTTATCCCACTCTCCTTGGGCTCCTCCTACACTGCTTCTGTTAAGGAGCTTTGTCAGTCCCTCTCCACTAAGGGAGAAATGCCATCGGGATATACCAGTCAGTCCAGGAAGAAGGATTCTAAAGTTAAGTCCTGTCTACGTTCGTGAGAGCGGGAGAGATCTCCTTCACCGGACTATCAACTCTTTACTTCAGTTGCGGCTGCTGGCTTCACGGTGTCCCTATCAGGTCAGCCAGCTGAGACATCCATCGACGCGGTCGATTTTTTTTTTTCGACCCGTTGGATGGTTTGTTGACTGGAGAAGCAGACAACCCTTCTTCACCAGTTCCCCTGGTGGCTATGGAGGACTTGCCTGTGCTGAAGTCCCCGGTTAAGGTCCCTGCGCTGAGGGAGGGGCAGATTTCCCCCGTTCCCTATGTGACCCACCTTCAGAATCCCCAAAGGTCTCTGTCCTCTTCCAGGTCCTGCCAATGTCGGCGGTCTGTCTCAGCACCATGGAAAGCTACCTCGCCGCTCGTCCTCTTCAGAGGATAGGCTCCAGCTCAAGTTACGTCGACGCTATGAGGACTTGATGTGGCAACAACTTTTACTGATCGGTAACGAGCTGACTCCGTCGCCTTCTCTGGCCTTTAAGTGGCTGTCACCGGAGTGGCCGAAACAACTCCTCTTGGTAGTCAAGGAGCCAACCCCAGCACGGGTTGTTTGACCGAAACCGGCTGCTCCACCCATTGTGGTGGAACCTCTGCCTCCACAACCGAAGACTAGGGCCCCAACCAAGAATTCTCTGGGTCAAGGCTTGCCCCATATGTTATCTGTCACCCTCAGTCTCGGCAGGTGGAGGATGGCTCAGGCGCTCAGCCACTGTTCGCAGACTCCTTGGAGTCCGACTCCTCCCTGTACTCCAGGCCGCTTGACATGGAGTCTGCAGGGGGGCCATTCGGTGGACGAGAGCCCATCCTAGTTTTTGGGTATGCTCCGACTCATCTGTGTCTACTCAGATGCAGCTCAAACCTGTTCAAAAACGGGCCAGGTATCCCCTTACAGAGATACTGAACCAAGGGGATTCTCCTACAGAGGACTTTCCGGTGGCCGAAGCCATTGTTGGACCAGCCCCTGGAGTTGTGGCAGCGGCCAGCATCTTGTCCTGCACCTTCGGCCAGGATGGCTCGCAAGTATGCTGTCCCCACCGGCTCACACTCTGGTTTCTCGAAGCACCCCTCTGCAGAGAAATTGGTGACCAATAGTTTTCCGGCATTCTGGGAACGCTCAGGACGTGGACAAACTGCCCAATAAGGAATCCAAAGAGTTGGATTACTCGGGGCGGAAGGATTACGCTGCTTCCTCCTTAGGCCTTCATCAAGCTAGCTCAGCCGTTCTGATGGCACATTTCTGCCACAACCTTATGGGCTCCCTGGATGAGGTGATTCCTCATCTCCCGGCTGACCTTCAGACAACAGTCAAGCAGGTGCGAGATCAGGAAAGGGCGGTGGCTAAACAGCTTCAAACTTCATTGGACATTGACTCTTGTGCCCGATCCGTAGCAGCCATAGTGGCCATGCACCGCAGAGCTTGGCTGCAGATCTCCACCTTCACGGCAGACACCCAGCATAAGCTGGCAGACTTTCCCTTCCTGGGCACCAACTTGTTAGGGCCTTTAGTGGAACGCCATCTGCAGAGGATCGAAGTCCAACGCCACCTTGGACTGTCAACATTTGCCCAGAAGGACAAAGTCCACCCGCAGCAGCATAAGCTTTTTCGCCCTTCAGCTCCTGCGGCACATCCGACCTAGCAACACCAGCATCAGGGCCAGCAGGCTCACACTTGGCACCCTAAGGCCAAATCTGACACTTCCTTTAATAGGAAGCCTGGAGATAAGGGTCCACGAGGTCCCTCAGTGAGCCCTTCCTCCAGGCCTGCCCAATGACGGGTTGAGGGATGTCGCCTCCCCAGCCTTTGTCACTCCTCCCCAGGTTCCCCCATGGGGTGGGGTGGCTCCACCACTTCCTTTCCGCCTGGTCCACTATCATCACGGACCGCTGGGTGCTAAAGTTGTTGGCAGGGGTCTGCCTCTGGAATTCTAGCAGTTCCCTCCCTATCGAGCCATTGCCCCACAGGAGACTACAGGTTCCGCAGCCTCTGTCAGCTCATCAAGCCGACATTGCCTTGCTCTTCCAGAAGGTGATCAGCAAGGTGGCAGACACCCCCCCCCCCGACCCAGGGTTTGTGTCCAGGTACTTACTGGTCCCAGTATAGATTGGGGGGCTGGTGCCCCATTCTCTATCTCCACGACCTGAACAAGTTCCTAAGGCCTCACATCTTCAAGATGGTCACTCTGGCTCAGATCAGTCCATCCTTGGAACCAGGGGTGTGGTTCTGTTCTCTGGACCTTCATGACGCACTCTTTCACATCCCAATCCATCAGTCTCATCAGCGATTCCTCCGCTTCAGAGTAGAGGGATCTCTTTACGAGTTCCTGGCCATGCCCTTCGGCCTCTCTCCAGCTCTCGGGTCTTCACCAAATGCATGGCAGTGCGACAGCTTTTCTGTGGCGCCGAGGGGTCCAGGTGTACCCTTACCTGGATGACTGGCTGATTGCAGCTCCCTCCAGGTTGGAGGTGGAGCAGTCAAGGGAACTGGCCCTCCAGGTCTGCTCTTAGATTGGGCTCCTCATCAACGAAGCCAAATCGGAACTCATGCCATCGCAGGTGATTCAGTTTATCGGGGCAGAGCTTGACTCTCTTCGAGCAAGAGCCGGGCTCCTGGCAGACAGGGCCAAGGTCCTTTCCTCCTTTGCCCATTCATTTCTGGTTGAGCAGTTGCACCCTGCCCAGGACTTTTTGGGCCTCATGGCGGCCTGCACCAGCATGGTCCATTGGGCCCGCTGGTATATGCATCCCCTGCAATGGGGTTTGGCCAGCCAGTGGTCACAGTGCTCCGGTCCTCTGGACCAGCTGGTGACAGTGACCCAGGAGATGTGAGATGGCCTGCAGTGGTGGCTCGTTCCAGCTCATCTGCAGGAGGGTATCCCGTTTGTCCGCCCCGAGCCAGCAGTCACTCTTAATGACCGATGCCTCTCTGATGGGTTGGGGTGCCCATCTGGGTGAGCTCAGAGCCCACGGCCTCTGGTCCCCTCAGGAGTCTCTGCCACATCAACCTGCTGGAGCTTCCGAGCGGTTTGACTAGCCCTCACCGCCTTCACTCCGTTTGTATGGGGTCAGGTGGTTCAGGTCCAGACGGACAACACCACGACCATGTACTATCCCAACAGTCGGCATGGGACGCACTCCTTGCCTCTGTGCAAGGAGGCTCTCTGCATCTGGTCTCGTGATCAGCCTGGAGACGGATCTCCTAGCCAGCCATGTGGCAGGAGCCTCCAACAGTCTGGCTGATGCCTTCATTCAGGCACTGCATCTCATGAGTGGTCTCTCCTGCCGGAAGTAGTAAAAGATCTGTTCTCCCATTGGGGCTACCGTCAGGTGGACCTGTTTGTCTCCAGGGAGAATGCAAAGCTGAGGCTGTTTCACGCCCGCCCTCCTGAGCAGGGATCGCTGCAGAGGGATGCCTTCTCGAGGCTGTGGACCCCAGGCCTCTTCTATGCCTTCCATCCATTTCCCTTGATCCACAAGCTGCTTCACAAGGTGCAGGTGATTCTGGTAGCCCCAGATCTCCTCATCCTCGGCTCCAGGCTCCCGAGGCAGCTTCCAGCCCACCCGGACCTGCTCTCATTCGACAAGGGGAAGGTTCTTCACCCGGACCTTCAATCCCTGCACCCGGACGACCTGGTTCCTGAGTGGCTAGAGTTACAGGCCTTGGGTCTTTCCAACGAGGCCCTCAACGTTGTTGAGATGTCCTGTTAAGGAGTCAACCAGAAAATGCTGTGCTTCAAATTGAAGATTCTCCATTTGGTGTCAGGACAGGGGGTTGGACCCTTCTTCCCATTCCTTTGCTAGCATTCTGGACTACCTGTGGTCCCTTTCTTGGCTAGGGCTTTGGTCGACCCTTAAAGTGCACCTGGCAGCCATCTCTGCTTACCGGACGCGGGCCGGCAAGCAGTCTGTGGTGCAGGAGAAGGTGGTCAGGTGCTTTTTTCAAAGGCCTTTATCACATTTCCCCTCTGGTGCAAGAACCTCCCCCTCCATGGGATCTACTGCTGGTATTGGCTAAACTCATGGGCAAGCCATTCGAACCGATGCACAGGTGTGACATCTCTCACCTGTCGTGGAAGACCACTTAGTGGCTATCATGTCAGCCAGAAGAATGGGAGAGCTCCAGGTGCTTTCCATTGAGTCTTCTGGTCTTCCATAGGGACAAGGTTGTCCTTCGTCCCCACCCGAAATTTCTTCCGAAGGTGGTGTCTGAGTTTCACCTTAACCAGGTGTTCTACCTCAGTCACACCTCGGAGGCCGAATGTAGGCTCCATAGTTTAGACCCTAGAAGAGCTCTTATGAGGAGCGAACAGCTAAAGTTTGGGGAGAGGTTCACCAGCTGTTTTTCACCGATGCTGAAGCCACACCTGGCAGACCTGCAGCCAAGCGGACAATAGGCAGGTGGGTCACCTCCTGCATAGATCTCTGCTATAGGTTGTCGGGCATGGAGCCCCCCAAAGGGGTAAAAGATCATTCTACCCACCATACCGCTGCTCCGGTGGCTGCTTCTAGGGACGTCCCTATCCAGGAAATCTGCAGGGCTGCTACCTGGAAGTCCGCACACACCTTTATTTCCCATTACCACATTGACCTTGAGTCATGCCAAGATGCTGGTTTTGGGACCTCATTTCTTCAGTCCTTATTCTCTAAGTAGGGGGTGTACGCCTTGCCTCCCTCCTCCCAGAGAACTGCTAGGAGTCTGCCAGACAGTGTGACTTGAACAACATATCCACGTCCCTAGAAATACAGGTTACTCACCTGTAACAGGAGTTCTAGGAGTGGTATTTTACATGTTCATCCACATGACCCACCTGATCTCCCCGGCCTCGACGCACAACCTGGCTTCCAGCGGGCTAGATCTGGCATTGTGGGGCAGAGCCGAGGGCTTTACCATGCGGGTGGGTGGGAGGAGCCAGCTTGAAGACCTTCAGCAAGATTTAAAGCGGCAAGGAACCTGCCAGACAGTGTGGATGAACAACATATACCACTCCTAGAACTCCTGTTTATAGGTGAGTAACCTGTATTTAATTTTGCTAATCATTCTTTGCCATGTGCTATGCATTTTCAGTTCAACACTTCACGCATGAAATTGTTAATCAATTTAATATGCTGTCTTAGATTGCCTACTGTGTGGGTTTTTTTTTTATTATTATAGCTCTCCCTGATAGGATATAGGAGTTTAGAAAAATTGGCGTAGGAAGCACGTTTTTAAAAACAATGTGGTGGACCATATTTGAATTTTAAAGTGTGGAAAAGAAAAAAAAGAGGGTGGCTGTGCCCCCAAACCCCCTTTTAGTGTTTACATTTTTATAGTAGTCATACCCAGTAAATGCTGGGCAGAGTTCAGGCTACCCAGTAATGCAGATGCTTTTCGGTTATTGGAGGCGCTTCTTTATTTGGCTTAACAAAATGATGTAGCAAATCATTATAAAAGACTGAAGCATCTTTCTAGTTCACCTCAACTCTTCAATGATTCTGTGGTGGTGCAGATTTGAGAATACTAGCGAACTTCTTGCCCTTCAGCTTTTCATGTGGACGTGCGTCTTTTTTAGAACAAATTGATTTTCGTACCCAACCTTCAGTTTCTAAAATTGTTCTGTTTTAAGCAATTTGTTGTACAGTAAAACCTGATGTCCAGGGAGTTACTGAAGTCCTGGTGAGGAAAGTGTGGCTGCGGATTCCTCTTAAAGGGGCAGGAATAGCTTCAGTGACTTCATTGTAATCTGTTCCCTTTCCCTCACTGAGGTCACGCTGAACACATGCTAATGCTAGTATTGCACTGGTTGCAAGATTTCTTACCATGTATTCAAAGGGGCTGCTGTGTACCTAAAGGTCTGCAGTTGCACTGCCTGACAACTGTGGCTTTGAAGAATGCCAGTGCCATGTACAGGCCATCTCAAAGTGAAGTAGCTTTTCATTTTGTGCTGCATTTTATCCACGCCAGGACAGTATTGTAAACTAGATGCTCCATCAACTTCTGGTAAAATACATTAAATGAATGGCAGTGAAGAGCTACAAGAAGGGAGTGTTGGTGTGCATGAATGTTGTGATTACTGCTGTACCTTATCCCAGAACCCTACTGAAAATTAAGCATGGCATGCCACCTTGTATAAATCTCATCTTTTTTTCTGTGTTTTGCAGAATTTGTACAAATGATGACTGCAAAGTAGAACGTCTGCTGACCTGCATTTTCCTTGTAAAGAAATATATTGACCGTCTGCCTTTGATCAACCACCCTTTTTTGCTCTTTCTTCCCCTTTGTTTCTCCACAATGGACTCCAGACATGTGTCCTGTTTACTTGGCCTGTGTAGAGTTTAGCTTCTTACAACCAGTTCCCTGAGCATGATATCACCAGTGTTTGGCTGTGAACCTCAGAACAGATAGCACAAGAAGAAAGTGCATGCTTCCCTTGCTATGAAGAATAACCTTCTTGTGAGAACATTTGTCTTGCGATAAAGGGGTGTTTTGCACTGCAGGGATAGAACTGAATTGGTTGTGCTGTTGGTCCAAAAATCTTTTCAGTTGATAGGCCATAATAAAACTATAGACACAAGTCCAACCTTCTGTGATTACTGCAGGGTGGTCGCACAGGTTGCATATGTAATCAGTCTGATGAAAGCAGGCAGTAAGCCACGACAGGGTATATGTGTGTGCGTGCTGAATTGATGTGTACCTCTTCTGTGTAAGGAGAAAGGGTATGCACTAATTTAGTATACACCTATGCCCTGGAGTGGCCTCATGCACTTACAAAATGAGAAATAGGTTGATTACTGAACTGCTAAAGTACAGGCATTTATTTTAAAGAAAATAAAAATGGCGTACATTAGCTCTGTCCTTACTTGTTATGGATTTTGTTTTCAGTATGTCCCAAGGTTGATATCTCCTCCTACCGTGCGTTTCTGCTGGCAGATCACTTTGTGTTTTACTTTCTGTTTTGAGAAGTTTGTTCAGGCAACATGTAGCTGGCCTGTCTTGCTTTTCCTTGTGTATCAGCCTGTAACATTCTCAACCTTCCACTGTCACTTTAGAGCCCTGTGTATTGTAGGAGTTATCAATGCAGACTTCATCTTCTCTTCCCCCACCCCCTTCACCCCTTGGTATTCGGATGCCTGATTAGAATACCTGCACAGATGGTTTCCAGCTCCGTAACAGTGTTGTTGGAGACACAGCAGAGTGCTGCTTTTGCAGGTTGTATTCGGCTCAGTAATTGAGGACAAGGCTGTTCTGGAGAAACAGCGTACTGACTTGCTTAATTTGTCTTCTCTGTCTTAAGGGAACTACCAGCTTTATTATAGTTGGTAACCCAACCAACCAATGTGGAAATCATTCGAGGGATGTATGTAGACCAATGAAGTTTGTACGATTCTGAAATTTGTATTGTATAATGAAAGGGGGGGGGGGGAGTCCATTGCACGGTTTTTTACTAACCAAACATAAAAGGCCAGCTAGTACTGTACAATAGCAGTAAAGTTACCTTTCAGTGATCACCCCCACCCCTCTCCATCATGCTTTGTTGCTAAATGGGGATTTGTTTTGCAGCTGTACTTGGGAAGTAGGTAAAGCCATTGAATGTTTTTTACCTATACTTTAGCCTAACCTAATTCTATCCCAAACTGCATTCAGTCTCTCACACACTTGTAGTGTATATAAATATGTGCAGCACTAATGGAATATTGTCTGCTTCAAAGTGCCTTCTTGTGCACCTGCTCTGTGACATGGAAGGGAGTTACACAGGTTTGTAGTGAATAAAACTAATGGAAAAATGTTAAGTTGTCCCTTCTCCCTTTCATATAAAAACAGCACTTATGTTTTTTTTGCAAGGATAATTAAATAAGATAGTACCTTACTGCTTAAACAATCCCAAAGTAACTCCCCTCTTCAGAGGTTAGATACAAGAAAAGAAAATACTGGTATATATGCACTGTTGCTGTCATTCCATGCTGTCACTGGCTATTCATTTACTGCTGGGTATTGCATGCATTTCTGATGTGGACTGACACCCCCAGCTGTGACATCATCATGGAACCCTGACTCCACCCTTTTCTCAGAGGCAGTTTGCTTGGAACCATCTCCAGATTTTTGCCCACCTTGTAATTTCTGTGTAACAGTTGAATAGGTATAGTGAATTGCATTTAAAATTGACATGAGCTAGAAGCTTTGAGGATCAGTAGGTGGAAGATGGCTTGTCCTTAATGCATGGGACACCTCGTGTTTATAAATTTTAACCATTTTGGGATTAAGTTGCATAATTTTTATATGCCGAAGAGAATGCAGCGCTTACTGTTGTGTGCACTGAGAATGACTTTATTAGCACTTGCAGTGTAGGAAGGTCTTCAGTTTCTATCCCTGCAAAATGCATTAACACAACAAAATGTTCATTGAGCAAATGTAAACTAAATGTATATGGACTGTTTATTACAGCAGACTGCATATATTATACTATACACAGTTGCCTTTCTGTAATTATTTGCTTTAGTTTTTTTGTTTTGTTTTTGATATTGTGAATTTGTTCTGTTAACTTCTGTACTGCTTTAACTCCTCCAGTCCACATTGGTTTCTGGGGGTGCTTCAGTTCCATTCCAGGTTGATGTACTATTTTATTTTTCAATAAATTCTCTACCTGTGTTTCTATTCCAAGCGTTGGAAGTGTTGAATTTTAAGGTTAAAAATGCACTTTAGAACTAGTTTGATTAGGAGCTCCTTAAATTCATCCTGCTTTGGGTAAAACAAAATGGTATTGTCACATGCTCTACTCTGTGGCACTCTGTATTCATGAAACACCCTTATTTGGGCTTTAGGTCAGTGATGTATATTGTGTACTTTAGTGCAGTGGCTTACCTGTAAGATTTCCAAACAGAGTGCATAAAATTGGGGAAATATACTTGGGGCATTTTGCGTGATTAAAATGCATAAAAATCGGTAGTACTTTGATCACCAGCAAGGTGAGTCTTCTATCCATGACTACCCAAAATCCATCCATCCAGGGGACCATTCTTTCAGTATGAAATAGCTGAAGAGGTTTGGAATTGCATTTGGATTATTATGGCACGTCTGACTAAAAGTAAAATTAGATTATTCAAAGAAACTCCTCCATAGAGCCCCACACATAGGAGTAACTTTGTGGGAAACTTTTCATAACTGGGGCCACCCACGTCTGCATCCTCATTTAGGATATCTGCTGCCTCTGCGTTGCTTCTAATATGGGTGACATTACTTTTGAAGCTGAAGCTTTCTTCTGATGTCAAGTCTGCAGTTAATACCCTACTTGGGTAACACTGTCCTACAGGATGTCTTTTTTTTTTGTGTGTGTGTGTGTGATGCTGTTAAATCTGCCATCCCCCAACCAAGATGCTACTTATTTTACTGTTGCGCCCATTAGGTTTTCCACATGGACAGACATGACACTCTGTGTGAGCAAATGTTTGGTGTGCTTAGTGCTGGTGCTGCTCAGTAGTGACTAACCATGCAACATGACGGTCTCTGAATGGAGGGCCCACAACTTGAAGTGCTAAATTATCAGATTTACCAAGGGTGTTTCATCTAGTATATTTAAATGCAGCAGTCAAAAATAATTTACAAACTATAGCAGATGCACATAACCATGGAGGACTCCCACTACTTTCCTAGCAGATTCTCTGCTCGAATCTGCTGAAGAAGTAGTGGGAGTGTTCATAGTTGGGAGACTCTGCTTTGGTGTTTAAATGCCTTTCTGGCTGCTGGATTTAAATTTATTACTTGACTCTTGTTAACTGGGTGGGCCTGCTGAGACAAAGTCCTTTTTTCAGGGGTGACCCAGAAATACACAGAATACGGCTGCACAAGAATTGGAGTAGCAAACAATCCAGTACAAAAATTACAGATTACTACAATTTATTTCAGCCTCTGATGCAATAAACTGCATACATGAAACCAACTTTAACTACAAATATTACACATTATTTCTTGGACAATGTTAGAAAAAGATGTTTGAACTTACAGCAGTGTTGGAGCAGGTAAAAATACCAGGACAAGTCAAGGCTAGATGATGATAAAAAAACCAAAAAAACGTGGGTACAGTTTAGTGATAATGGGTGCATTGGCTGTGTGCAGGTAAAAGGATCACAGTGGGGGGCGGGGTGTAGACTTTGACACTTTTTAAAAACCAGGCAGAGGTGGTGGTAAATCGGCCTCCCCTCAAACGAGGGCCAGTTTGGAGTAGGGAAAATAGTGTAGCGATGTTCCATGTATGGAGCACTGGAGTCAAAGGGCCCAGTTTGTTTTGTATAGGATTTTGAGTATTTCAGAGCTCCGGAGGGCATGGAGGATTGGGGCACTGTGGACTCTTGACTGTGAAATGTCTTAACACTACCACGGCTGGTAAATTTATCACTGAACTGTACAACTAAATTACTAATGGAGCATATCCCAAGGCCTTCAAACCCCAGGAATCCCTCACTGTTGCTTGACAAGGGCAGTCAGCCCACTGGATTGAGCTGCCCTGCAGCCTAGAATTTTATGCCAATTAGAGAACTTTAGAATGAAATTTGAAACTTGCTGTGGTCATACTGTCCCCTACCCTCTAATGGCAGATTTCCTTCTTTGCCTGAGAGGAAGCATCTCCCTAAGGTCATTCTTCAGTGTCTGTGTTTCTGGTCTATTTAATTTGTTAATTTCAGTTTTTTTTTTTCTTTAGTTTTAAGTACTCTACATTAGTTTAGGGTATCTTAAGTTGATGTGTGTTCTCTGTTCTGTTGCTGTTCCAGGGAACTAAGAAGTGTTCGTTTTAAACACGGTTCCTGACTTGCAGAACCTAAATTTTATACCCCCTTTTAAACATTTTTCCTCTGTTTATTGCCTTTATTTTCCATGGCACAGGTTCCTTTGGTTGCCACAGTTTATCTTTGGGGATATCTCTGCCATCAGGTCACACCTATGGAACTTGGCCGTCAGGCGCTAGGATCACACAGAAGCTTTTCTGCAGCAGTCTAGCGGGGCCTGCCAAGGTCAATCTCAGAAATCACAGGCCTATATAAATGTGGGTGGCCCCACTCCTCAGTTTTTTCTCAACGTCAACCATTCACACTGACTCCGCAGAAACTTCCTCTCTGTCAACCGCCAAAATGTAACTTTCCTTTTTATTTTGTTACAACCTTCAAATCAAGTTTTGTATGTCTCTCTACTCCTTCGTTGGCTTCTCTGTCACTTCTGCGGAAAGAAGATATCTTATTTCGAGAGGGCTCTTGCAGTAGGCAGTAACCACTAGGACTGTGCTCCCTGGCATCAGGGCCACATGGAAAACGTTTGCAGTGTCTGGCGGGGGACCACCCAATGAAGTTGCGTGATGTTAGCGTGACCCTATATAGTGGGCGGTCCCCAGCCCGCCCTCCAGTTCTTTGCCGCCGTCTGTGAATGTCTGACCTCGGGGGAGCACAGCTACAGTTAGACTGTCATTTTGGATAAGTATACCTTTTTTTAACCAGTAAAACATTTTTCAGTGATGTCTTCTCCAGCGCCTTCCGAGTCGCATAACAGTAAGTGCAATTCCTGCAGAACGCAACTCCTGCAAAAGGAAGACCATTCCCTCTGCTTCTTCTGCCTGGGCCCAGAACACTAGACTGAGGACTGTGAGGCCTGTTTGAGTTTCTGTCTGGCCACACAGAAATGCAGGTAGAAGGCCCTCGAGGCCCATGTTTTAAAATTTAAAAATGGCATTGATGAAGGAGTTGCAGTAGCTGCAGAGTGCCTCTTTCTCCCAGTCATCGGACTCGCACCAACACAAGAAAAGGAAGAAGTACTGGGCCAGGATAGGTCCCCTTCCCACTCATGAACCCTCCCGGACCGTAGACAGTCAACAGCCTTCTTCCTTTGGGAAGAAGTGACACTTCAGGCAAGCCTGCTTCAACCTCCCAGGAGCAGCCGTGGCCCCGCTGCCACTGGTCACAGTAGCAGCGGTTGCCTCACTCAAGTCTGAGGCTCCTAAGTCTGTCGGGGCTGATAAGTCTGTAGTCGGAGGCTAAGCTGGACACGGGGGAGGGGGGGTGGCTCTAGTGAATGCCCAGCCATTCCGCTATACAAGACACTAGTGAGGCCCCACCTGGAGTACAGTGTACAGTTCTGGAGACCATACCTACGTAAGGACATAGACAGGGTAGAGAAGGTTCAGAGGAGGGCAACAAAGGTGGTGCATGGATTGCATCACAAGTCCTATGAAGACAGGTTGAAGGAACTGAACATGTACTCCCTGGAGGAGGGAGAGGGGGGATATGATAGAGACATACAAGTATCTTACAGGGAGGAACAGGGTGCAGGAAAATGCTATTTTAAGCGAAAAAGATGTTCCAGGACTAGAGGCATGGGATGAAGTTGGAGGGAGGGACGATTCAGAGGAAACATGAGAAAGAATTTCTTCACAGAACGGGTGGTGGACAAGTGGAACACCCTGCCAGAGGACGTGGTGGGGGCTGAAACAATCACGGGATTTAAGAATGCATGGGATAGACATAAAGGAATTCTGGAGGTCAGGGGCTACAGACTTCTAGGAAGACAAACTGAACTTACAAGCTCAAATGGGCAGACTGGGTGGGCCATAGGCCCTTATCTGCCGACACTGTCTATGTACCTATGATGAGCTGGATGTCTGATCTTCTGGCACCGGCCCAGGCACTTCCATCGGGACCTGAGAAGTGGCCCAATATTGACTCTGTACCTGCTGCTGATTCAGCTGCAGCCTACCACGGCAGGTTCACCCCACCTGGGTACTTTCTCTTCCCCTCCAGCCTCCCCTGAGCATCAGGAGCCAGAGTTGTAGGAACATCAGCCAAGTGATATCCCTACCAGCTCGCAGCCAGGCCTCACTGTATACCTCCCAGCAGACCCTTAGGACTCTTCGACACCGGCTGTCCTGGCAGGGCCCTCCACCCCTCCAGAAGGTCCCTCCAGACTGACACCTGGCTTACCCTCTAATGGTCCGATGCCTGACTTTTTTTTTTTTTCCCTCCCTCTGGTTCTTCTAACCCACCTTTCAGGCCTCTTCAGGGTCCTCCGTCAGGATCATTGCTGGATTTTCGGATGCCGCGCTATCATACCCCGGATAACTTCCACCAGGGTACCAGGCGCCAGGGTATCCGCCGCTGGGTTATGTTGGATGAGGGGAAATATGGCTTCTAGGGACATGGATATGTTCATCCACACTGTCTGGCAGGTTCCTTGCTGCTTTAAATCTTGCTGGAAGGTCTTCAAGCTGGCTCCTCCCACCCACCCGGGTGGTAGAACTCTCGGCTCCGCTCCATGACGCCTGATCTTCCTTACCACTTGGAAGCTCAGGTTCCCTCCTTAGCGCTCTGCGTTTTTGACAGGTTCCTGATTCTTCGGTTTGTCCGAATTTAGTTTTGAAGTTTTCTAAACTGTCTTTTCCCTTGCAGCTGCAATGGACAGTTCGTTTCCCAGTTGTCAGAGGCACCCTGGTGGGCAGAAACTATCCAGGACTGATCCGAACTCCATGTGCATATACTGCCTCGACTTAGACCACGACCCGCAGGTCTGCGAGTTGTGCCGCGCTTTTTCGGTCAACGTCCTGGAGGATCGTGCTGCCCGATTGAGGCTAGGGCACCCTGAGGAGTTTTCCTCGCTGGTTAAACCCAAAGAGGCTCATTGGGTGGTGTCTGCGGTGGCTGAGCAGCTCGAGCACTCGATTGCCCTCGAGGAGGAGGCGGCCCAGGCCGCATCTCCCTCCTCGGTCGCAGCATTTATCCCGCTCTCTCTGAGTTCCTCTCATTCGGCTTCATTCAAGGAGCTTCGCCAGTCCTTTTCCATGAAGTGAGATGGGCCATCGGGACATTCCTCTCGGCCCAAGACGAGGGAGTCGAAGGGCAAGTCCCATTGTCTGCGTTTGTGGGAGCGGGAGAGGTCTCCTTCCCCAGACAGCCAACCGTCTACTTCTGGCGAGGTTGCGGCTCAAGCTGGCTTCACGGTGTCCCCGTCAGGCCAGCCTGCCAAGACTCCGTCGACGTAGTCGAGTTATCTCTCGATCCATCAGCCAGGTGGTCGACTGGTAGAGCAGTCAACCTCTCTCCACCGGTTCCCCCGGTGGAGACCGAGGATCTGCCCACGCCTTTGGGGCAGCAGTCCCCGGTCAAAGCGTCTGAGCCGAGGGAAGAGCGGGTGTCCCCAGGCCCGCCCTCTGTTTCACTGAGGGTCTCTGTCTCGGACTTCATCTCAGTCAAGTTGCTCCCGCCGACTTCGGCGGTCTCAGTCTAGGCACAGAATTAAGTGGCGACACCGTTCCTCCTCGTCCTCCTGCTTGGATGAGGGAGAGCTTCCAAGCAGATTAGCGTCGATGTTACAAAGAGCTTATGTGGCAGCAGTTGCTGTTGTCCGAAGTCAGTCGACTCTGATTCATTTCCAGCTATCAAGTGACTGCCGCCCGAACGGCCAAAGCAACTGCTTGCCGCAGTAGAGATGCCTATTTCTGGGCTGATTGTTAAACCAATTCTAGCTGCCCGCGGGGTTGTCTGTCACCCTCACTCCTGGCCGCCCTCGGCAGGTGAAGGGTGGCTCAGGACTGAAGCAGCTCTTTGCAGACTGCCCGGAGTCCTCCCGAGGCCAGTCTCTGGACGATAGCCCATCGTCCTTCTTGGGTCTGCTTAGGCTCATCTGAGTTTACCGGGATGCAGCTCGAGCCCGTGTCCAAGCGGGCCTATTATCCCCTGACTGAGATTCTAAACCGAGGGGATTCACCCACAGAGGCCTTCCCTGTGGCTGAGGCCATTGTTGGCCCAGCCTTGGAGCTTTGGCAGCGGCCTGCTTCCTGTTCTGCGCCCTCTGCCAGGATGGCCAGGAAGTGTGCGGTCCCTATTGGCTCTTTGCCCGGTTTCTCTGAGCACCTCTCTGCTGAGGGGTTAGTCACCGATAATGTCTTCCAGCGTTCCGGAAATGCTCGGGACGTGGATGGCGCCCGAGTCAAAAGGTTGGACTATGTCGGCTAAGGTATATGCTGCATCCTCCTCTGCCTCCGGCAGGCCAGCTCGGCCACGCTGATGGCACACTTCTCCCATGCCCTCATGGGCTCCCTGGATGAGGTGATCTCTCATCTCCCGGCTGACCTGCAGACCACGGCCCAGCAGGTGCGGGACCAGGGAAGAGCAGTGGCTAAGCAGCAGCTTCAGACTGCTCTGGACATAGGTGATTCCTGTGCCAGGTCAGTAACGGCCGCGGTGGCCATGCGCCGCAGGGCGTGCCTGAGGATATCCACCTTCTCGGCGGATGCTCAGCACAAGTTGGCGGACATCCCCTTCCTGGGGACTGACCTCTTCGGCCCTGGAGTGGAGGGACACCTCCAGTGGATCGAAAAGTCCAATGCCACTCTGGACTCTGTCACCTCTGCCCAGAGGGACAAGGGCCGACTGCAACATCAGCGTAAGTCCTTTCGTCCTTCAGCCCCTGCGGCACGACCTGTCCATCAGCACCAGCACGAGGGCAAACAGGCTTGCGCGTGGCATCCCAAACACAAGCCAGCGGCTTCCTCTAATGGGAAGCAAGGAGGTAAAGGCCCAGGAGCTCCCTCGGCCGGTCCCTTCTCCAAGCCTGCCCAGTGACGAGTTGAGGGGTGTCGCCTCCAACCTCGCCACCCTTCCTTGGGTCCCCCTGTGGGGGGACGGCTCTGCCACTTCCCTTCCACCTGGTCCGCTATCACCATGGACCATTGGGTGTGGAAGGTGGTAGGTAAAGGCCTGCCTCTGGTTTTCGAGCAGGCCCTTCCCTTTCGAGCCATCTCCCCCCCCCGGGGGCCACGGGGTCTGAAGTCTCGCTGTCAGCCCGCCGATATTGCCCTGTGCCTTGATAGAGATGATTAGGAAGGTGGCAGATCTTCCTCCAGACCCGGGGTCTGTGTCCAGGAAATCCTGGCCCCAAAACGGACAGGGGTCTGGCACCCCATTCTCTACCTGCATGACTTGAACAGGTCCCCAAGGTCTCAGACCTTCAGGATGGTCACTCTGGTTCAGATATTCCCAGCCTTGGAATTAGAGTGTGTGGTTCTGTTCCCTGGACCTCCCGTCCCGATCTGTCTATTTCGTCAAATTTCCCTGCTTCAGAGTGGAGGGATCTCTTGAGTTCCAGGCCATGCCCTTCAGCGCCTCTAGCTCCCAAGGTCTTCACCGATACATGGCAGTGGTGTTGGCATTCCTGCGGCGCTGAAAGGTCCGGGTGTACCCCTACCCGGATGACTGGCTGTTGGCAGCCCCCTCCAGAGCGGAGGTGGAGCAGTCCAGAGATCTGGCCCTCCAGGCTTGCTCTCAGTTTGACCTCTCATGAACGAGGCCGAGCCGGAACTCATGCCGAAGCAGGTGATAACCCTCATCGGGGCAGAGCTCCACTCTTCAGAGCCAGAGCTCAGTTCCCGGCGGACAGGGCCGGAAATTTTCCTCCCTGCCCAATCATTCCTGGTTGGGCAATTGCGCCCTGCCCGGGACTCCTGCGTCTCCTGGGCCCCACGTCGGCCTGCACCAGCGTGGTCCGTTGGACCTGTTGGTACATGCGTCCCCTTCATTGAGGACAGGTCAGTCAGCGGTCACAATGTTCGATCCATTGGATTAGTTGATGACAGTGACCCAGGAAATGTGGAACGCTCTCCAGTGGTGGACCGTTCTGGCACATTTGCAGGAGGGCATCCCGTTCGTCCGCCCCAGGCAGACTGTCTCTTTACTGACCGACCGCATCTCTGGGTTGGGGTGCCCATCGGGGGGAGCACAGAGTGCTTGGCCTCTGGTCTCCTCTGTAGTCCCGATGCATCAACCTGCTGGAGCTCCGTGCAGTCCGCCTAGCTCTCACCGCCTTCGCTCCGTTTCTGTGGGGTCAAGTGATTCAGGTCCAGACGGACAATACCGCTACCATGTGCTACCTAAACCACCAGGGCCGGACATGCTCCTTACCGTTATTCAAGGAGGCTGTCCGGATATGGTCTCGTGCGCAGCCTGGAGGCGGATCTCCTAGCCATTCAGGTGGCAGGAGCCTCCATCACCCTGGCCGATGCCCTAAGCCGGATAGGGGCTGTGTTTCACAAGGGGTTGTCTCCTGCTGGAGGGTAACACAAGATCTGTTCTCCCACTGGGTCACTCCTCAAGCGGACCCTTTTTGCCTCCAGGGAGAATGCGAAGCTGAAACTGTTTCATGCCGGCCCCCCTCAGCAGGGCTCACTGCAGGGGGACGCCTTTTCGAGGCCGTGGACCCCGGGCCTCTTCTACACCTTTTCCCCCATTCCCTTGATCCACAAGGTGCTTCTCAAGGCGAGGAGGAACAAGGCTCAGGTGATTCTGGTAGCCCCAAACTGGCTCTGCCAGCTCTGGTATCCAGTTCTCCTCAGTCTCAGCTCCAGGCTCCCGAGGCAGCTTCCGGCCTGCCCTGACCTGATCTCTGTCATTAGGGGAAGGTATTCCATTACGGGACCTTCAATCCCTGCACCTGACGGCCTGGTTCCTGAGCAGCTAGATTTCCAGGCCTTGGGTCTTCCGACGAGGTCCTCAACGTTGTTGAGGCATCCCATAAAGAGTCGACCAGATAATGCTATGCCTTCAAATGGAAGAGATCTTCCATTTGGTGTCGGAGAAAGGGCCTGGACCCTTCCTCTTGTTCCTCGGCAAGCATTCCGGACTATCTGTGGTCCTTTTCTCAGCAAGGGCTTTGGTCGTCGGCCCTTAAGGTGCACCTGGCAGCCATCTCTGCCCTTCAGGCATGGACTAGAAAGTGGTCTGTGGCGCAGGAGAAGGTGGTCTGGTGCTTTCTAAGGCCTTGATTACATTTCCCCTCCGGTGCGAGAACCTCCACCTCCGTGGGATCTACTGCTGGTATTGGCCAAGCTCATGGGCAAGCCATTCGAACCAATGCACAGGTGTGATATCTCCCACCTGTTGTGGAAGACCGCCTTCTTGGTTGCTATCACGTCAACCAGAAGGACGGGAGAGTGCCAGGTGGTTCCTTTGAGTCTCCCTTTCTGGTCTTCCACAGGGACAAGGTTGTCCTGCGCCCCACCCAAAGTTCCTTCCAAAGGTGGTGTCTGAGCTTCACCTTAATCAGGTGTTGACTCTGCCAGTGTTTATACTCCAATCACACCTGAGGCCAAATATAGGCTCTATATTGGACCCTAGTTGAGCGCTCGCTTTCTTGAGCGTACGGCTGAAGTTCAGGGAGAAGTTTGTCACCTACGCTGAAGCAGCACCTGGCAGACCTGCAGCCAAGTGGGCGATGAGCGGGTGGGTCACCTCCTGCATAGATCTCTGCTATAGGTTGGCGGGCATGGAGCCTCCCAGAGGGATAAGAGCTCATTCTACCTGCCATACCGCTGCATCGGTGGCTGCTTCCAGGGATGTCCCTGTCCAGGATATCTGCAGGGCTGCTACCTGGAAGTCGGCACATACCTTAATTCAAACATGAAGTCTTGCTGTATTCTGACACATTGCATTGATGTCCAACTTTTGAACTGCCCCGGAGATGAGTTAAGTTTTCATGCCAGGCATGGAATGCTGAGCTCGAGCTCGGTTGAGACTCTGTCTGTTGCTGTTTGAACTCAGTCAGATTCTTTACTCCGCCTCACTGAACAGTCGCTCCAGAGATTTCTCCTTTGCTCGGTTCAAGTTTGTCGGTTAAAGTCTTTTTTTTTTTTCCTGTTTTCGACCGAATTTAATCCGTTAACCTGTCGGTTCAGTCTCTGTCTGTGATATCGTGAGTACTAGATGGGTTTATTTTCTTGTTCTTCTGTGTGGAACTTGTAAACATGGGATCGGTTCGGTTTGAACCGATCGGGTTTTTTTAAAAAAAAAAAAAAAAAATTCTACTTTGAGTGTGGTAACTGGTCCTTATCGGGTCTAAAAAAAAAAAATGATTTCATTATGTTTTTCCCACGACCCGTAACATGGTCAGGAACCGATAAGGGTGTCTTGCCTGGCGGATTGCCGAAAAAAGGGTAAATTTTGTTAGGACTGGCCATGTCTGAGAAACCCAAAAGAAAAACCGGGCCCACTGGGTTTCAACACTGTAGTGTGTGTGGGGAAGCCTTTGCTAAGGCTGATCCCCACACTACCTGTGTTTATTGTCTGGGGTTTGACCACCTCGATTCAGACTGCCAGATTTGCAAGAATTTTCCTGCAGCTACCCTGGAAAAAAGAGTTGGTAGGCTCAGGGAAGGGGAGGCCAAGAAGTCCGCTGACCCGTATGGCCAGCCCGGTTCGGTTCCAACCAAATCAGGAGTGCCCTCTGACCAGGGTGAAACTTCAGGCAAAAGAACAGACTCCGAGGAGTCTATTCTGGTTAAAAGAAAAACTGATAAATCAGCCGGTGCGGATCCACAAGTTCTTTCTCTGACCGCTGATGAAATAGCCAAAGCGATAAGGATTGTTAAGTCACTAACCCCGGTTCCGACCAAACCAGCACCATCAGGAAGGGGTTCGGTTCGGTCGGTCGGTTCCAGATTATAATTTAGAAGATTTTTATGAACCGGAGGGGGAAGGAGAGTATGAGGATAGTGATTACGAAAGTCTGGATGTGCCTATTGACCCAGACATCTCCCCAGACAGACCTTCAGGGGTATCTCCTCCTAGGCTTTGAGTCCCCTTCCCATTTTATATTTTACAAAAAAGTGACTGAAACTCTTCAGCTTCCTATGGAAGAAGCTGTGGACGACCATGAGGAGCCTGACTATGTTGAAATTATGGATATCCCAGAGTCCAGGAGTCTGTCTATTCCCCTTCATAAGTCCTTTGGGAAACGGAAAATAAAAATTTTAAAGACTCCTAATTCTATATCTCCTGTGGACAAGAGGTATACTCTATCGGGCTCAGATATGGAGTTCCTTGCCCAGCAATGCAGCCATGTTGGGGTAGTGCAGGCTGCTGCCTGTGACAAGGCAACTATACCCTTGGCTTCCCCCCAAGATAAGGACTCCAGGAGGATTGATGTCATGGCAAAGAAACAGTACATGGCAGCATCCTTGGGACTCTGGCAGGCTAATTATATGGCCTATACAGCTAGATATCAGAAATCTAGATGGGACACTGTAATGGCTTTAGCTAAACAGGTCCCTGGCCAGCTTGCCAAGGAGCTGGAGCAGGTTGCTGTGGATGGTATTGAGGCATCCAAGGTGCAGTTCCATGCTGCAGTGGACTCCAATGATGTTTCATCTAGAGTCATGGCTACATCTGTGGCCCTTCATAGGATGGCTTGGCTCAGATGTACTGGCCTGTCTCAAGATACCCAGACTAAGGCCATGGATTTTCCTGTTGTGGGTAATTCTCTGTTTGGGGAGCAAACAGAACTACATGAAGAAAATGGATGAATACAGGACCACCTATAGGAGTGCTCAGGCCAAGGAAGGGCAAACCACTCCCCAGAGGCAGCATTCCAGGGGCAGGCCTTTTCACAGGCCTTTCTACTAAGCCCAGGTCTCCTCTTCTGCTTATGCTCATAGGGGGTTCTTCAGAGGGAGATGCAGACTGGGTACAAGCAGGCCTGCTTCCACCCCTCAGCCTAAAGCCCCTGCCAAACAGGCACCCTGATGGATTTGCCAGGGCCGATTCTCCACCACCTGTAGGGGGATGGCTGGCTTACTTTGTCTAGGACTGGATGTCTTTTGACATCAGACAAATGGGTCCTGGAAGTAGTAAGCCAGGGACTGGTTCTCGGCTTCAAAAAATTTCCAAAGATGAGACCAGATCCTTTCCACCTGCAAATCCTTCAGAGACGGTCGCCCTAGAGGCAGAGGTCTCTTCCCTCTTGGCTCTGAGAGCCATAGAGAGGGTTCCACCCCTACACAAGGGAAAAGGATTGTACTCCAGGTGCTTCCTAACCCCCAAAAAGACAGGAGAATGGCGGTCATCCTGGATCTCAGATAATTAAACAAGCACCTTTTAAAGCCAAAGTTCAAAATGGTGACTCTGGGAATAATTTAACTCTCTCTAAGGCCAGGGGACTGGCTAGTTCCCCTGGACCTCAAGGATGCCCATTTCCATACTCTCATGAGAAGCTCCCACCGAATGTACCTCAGGTTCGAGCTGCCCTCAGGCCATTACCAATTCAGAGCAATGCCCTTCGGCCTAACTTCTGCTCCAAGGGTGTTCACAAAATGCTTGGAAGTAGTGGTTGTCTTCCTAAGAAGAAAAAGGATCTCCATTTTCCAGTACCTGGACGACTGGCCCATAGTAGGCCAGTCTCCAGACCAAGTCAGGTTACACCTACAGACAACTCAGCAACTGCTCACTTCTTTAGGTTTCCTTCTGAATCTTTCAAAGTCAGTTCTAGAGCCTGTGCAGCTCCTCACCTTCATAGGGGCAGAGCTGGATACAGTAAAGGCACGAGCCTGCCTTCCTCTGGACAGGGCAAGGACCCTTATCTCACTGGCCTCTTCATTCACCCTCCAGGTGTCTCGACCAGCAAGGCATTTTCTGCAGCTCCTGGGACACATGGCTGCCTCTACAGCAGTGGTTCAGGGAGCAAGATTTCAAATGAGGGACATTCAGTTCCACTTGAGAGCCTTCTGGTCTCAGAAAAAGGACCCTCTGACCAAACTAATCCCAGTGACTCAAACCCTGATCCAGGCATTACAGTGGTGGCAGGATCAGGACAATCTAAGACAGGGAGTTCCTTTTGTCACTCAGTCTTATTCTCTAATCCTTACTACAGATGCCTCCCTCTTGGGGTGGGAGCCCACTTGGGGACCTGACCACCCAAGGGTTGTGGTCTCCTCAGAATCTCTTCACATCAATCTATTAGAACTCAGAGCAGTGTTTCTAGCACTTCAAGCTTTTTCCAAGTCTGTTCAGAGCAAAGTAGTTCAGATCAGGACAGACAATACCACCACAATGTGGTATATCAACAAGCAAGGGGGCACTCGGTCTACGGCCTTGTGCACAGAAGCAATGAAGTTATGGTCTCTGCCCTATTCCCTGAACACCTCTTAGCAGTACACCTCCCAGGCAAAGACATTGTCCTGGCTGATGCTGTCAGCAGGATATCTCAGGGCCATCACGAATGGTCCCTAGATCCCCTGGTTTTGAAGGTGATCTTTTCCAGATGGGGCACCCCACAGATCATTTTGCAGCCCCAGGCAATTGCCAACTTCCTCTCTTTTGCTGCAGGCCCCCAGTATCCCTTAATTCTCAATTGGTAAAGGAAGATCTTGCTTCGAGACACGGCTCTTGCAGCAGGTTACACCATTAGGAAAAATTCTAGCTAGCTATCTTCAGCGGGGACCGCCCCCGACGTCGGTCCTACCCCCGACATCAGGCATGGTACATAGAGGCGGTCCCTCCAAATTCCCAGTTCTTTCCATACGTCGACTTGCATGTCGACCCTTGAGTTATAGTCTAGCGCGCGACGCGTGGTTAAGTGCTTTCCTTCGGGAAATTTGGATTTCTTCTAGCAAGACTTTTGCTGATGTCCTCTCCGACCTCCGGTCACTCCTCCAAGTGTGCTTGTGGGAAACCGATCCCCTTCAAGGACCCCCATACGGCCTGCGTTCAGCGCCTGGGCCCAGACCACGGTACCCGGGCCTGCTCCTTTTGCCAGGGGTTCAATAGTCTTACCTGGATCCGACATCGGAAGGCCCTTCAGGCATTTTTATTGGAAGAGAAGCTGAAGACCATGTCTTCCAAGGGGGAATCTTCTCAAAAGACCCACAAGCATGCGGAGAAACGAAGGGAGAAGGCCCCCTCCAGGGCTTCGGACTCGTGCAGCTCCGGTTCCAGGTCCGACCGCTCTCCCTCCAGGGCCAGTTCTCAGCCTCCCCCGGCTGCGGTAATGAAGCCTTCTTCTCAGGCCAAGTCCGCCAGGCCGTCCTCGTCTTCGTCCTCCAGGGCCTTGGCGAAGTCCGGGGATCGCCACCATCACCATCATAAGTCGGGTTCCCGCCTTTCGGTACCCGACGTCAGGTCTTCTTTGCCTCCTCGCAAGATGGAGCTCACTCCCTTAAAGACCTTTGGACCCGCGCCAGTGCGGCCCGTCATCGACCTCTCGTCATACATCCCTGGAGCCGCGTCGACCAGACGACCGCCAGCTAAGCCTCAGCGGGCGCGGTAGGGACTGGCCGCTCGCCCCTGGGAGAGGGCCCTGGCGCCTCTGACCGGCGTCGGTCAGGAGATCTTGACCGAGGAGGATCTAACGCCCAGCCGAGACCCAGGCGGGCGCGCCGGTCGTCGAGACTCCCAGGAACCCGAGCCCTGTGGAGCCGGCGCGGGACCGACAACCATCCACCGGCGTCGGACCTCATGGGCCTCTCCTTAGCGGATGTGAAGGACCTCTTCACTTACTGGTGGGACACCATAAAGAAGGACATGGTTCCCACTCTTCCTCCTCCTCCTCCGGTTCCTGCGCCCCCCTCGCCATCGGGGTCAGTAGGCCGCCTGCCTCCTCCCTGGGAGTCCGGATCCCCTTCAAGGGGGAGACCAGAAAAACGGAGACCTCCGTCTAAATCCTCTTCTAGGTCACCCAGCCCCAAGAGACCCAGGAGACACCGACGATCGCCTTCCACGGAGGACACGGGATCAGAGTACTCTTCTTCTAGATCCCCATCTCCCCTCTCCATCCCTTCTACGGACCCACGTGAGATGCCGAAATCTCCTCCGGACGACCCTTCGTTCTTGGATATTATGAGACACATCCAAGAGAACATGGGATGCAGAAGAGCTAGACCCCGAAAGGATACGCCTCACCAAATATCTTCGGCAGAAAGACCCCAAGCCTGTGGTGGTGCCACCCTTGGTTGACACTTTCGTGGACGTCACCAAGGCAGCGTGGAAGCGTCCACATTCGCTCCCGGTGATGCTGAAGAAAGCTGATCGCTTGTACAAGGCTCCTAAAGAAGACCAGTACTTGACTCAGCAGCCTCCAGCCGACTCTCTGGTCATTACAGCCTCACATGACTGGTCACAGAGGCCGCATCATCTGAGCACCCTGCCACCGGACCCAGAGTCCAAGCAGTTGGACGCGTTGGGTAGGCGCACGTATGCTTCCGCTACCTCGCCATCAGATCCTTGAACTATTTGACCCACATGGTTCCGTTCCAAGTAGCTTTGTGGGATAAGGGTCTGAGCGGCTAAAAACTGCGGAAGGTGAGCGAAGGAGGAGATGCTTCAGCTCCTCCGTACGGGTTCAGACGTGGGAACCCAAGTGCTACGAGCCGCATACGACTCCGTGGACTCATCGGCCCGAGCAGCAGCTTCTGGCGTATGCTTCCGGAGGCACTCTTGGTTACGAGTCTCCGGTTTTACCCTGGACGTTCAGAAGAATATCATGGACGCTCCATTCGAGGGAGAAGTCTTGTTTGGTAATCCTGCGAGAAGATTATTACCAGACTTCAAGAGGCGGGAGAGCGGTAAGGTCAGTTCAGGCCATATGCCGACCAGAGCTTCAGTTCCCTTCGTGAGAACCAAAGCCAATTCGATGGCGGATGCAGAGGCAGCAGTCCTGCTCCCTCTACACATCAGAGGGCTCCGGCTTCAGAGCCCAGGAAACAGCCCGCCAACCGAGCCAGCGTACTCAAGCCGGCCCAGCCAGCGGGCCCATCTGCCGCCACAGCCTGACTCCTTTCTCCGCCCACCCCTCAGGATCAACGGGAAATCATAGTCAAGGGTTGCATTGCGAACTTCCTGCCAGGATGGCAGGCTATAACCACCGACAGGTGGGTTCTTCAGTTGGTTAGACGAGGCCACTATATAGAATTCGCAGAAGAGGCCTCCTTTGCTCTCCCGCTATCCGGGTCAGCACAAATCTCTAATCTGGCAAGAAGTACTCGCGCTCCTGCAAAAGGGAGCGATAGAGTATGTCCCAGAGAACCAGAGAGGACAAGGATATTATTCCCACTTCTTCCTGGTTCCAAAGAAAACAGGGGACCTCCGTCCGATTCTGGACCTCAGCGACCTCAACGTGTCTGTCGCCTACAAGAGATTCCGGGTCTTATTCCCATGCTGAAGCAAGACACCTTTTTAGCGTCTCTAGACATGCAGGACGCATACCTGCATATCCCTATAGCTCAGGCGCACAAGAGTTTCCTGCGCTTCGAGTTCCTTGACCACCACCTTCAATTCCGAGCCCTTCCATTTGGACTGTCATCTGCACCAAGGGTCTTTACCAAGTGCATGGCAGTCGTGGCAGCGTCTCTGAGAAGACAGGGCCATTATGTGTTCCCGTACCTGGACGATTGGCTTCTCATGGCCGCCTCCAGAGAGGCATTGTTACTTGCGGTCCAGAGCACCCAGGACCTGTTCCGATCTCTGGGCATCCTAATAAACTACAAGAAGTCTCTCCTGGTACCGTCGCAGAAACTGCAGTTTATAGGTGCAGTACTGGACACTGTTCAGGG
The DNA here is from genome assembly GCA_016271365.2 of Neoceratodus forsteri. Lineage (NCBI taxonomy): Eukaryota > Metazoa > Chordata > Ceratodontiformes > Ceratodontidae > Neoceratodus > Neoceratodus forsteri. The sequence continues at coordinate 537,556,517 of CM028132.1, forward strand.
AAGAGCTTTTCTTCCAGACGACAGAGCGGAGCGCATCAGATCCCTCATCAGGGAGTTATCGTCGAACAAGACCGTCTCTGCCAGGTCGGTCCTTCGCTTGCTCGGACACATGACTGCGGCCATTCCTACCGTCCCTTTCGCAAGGCTCCACATGCGGGTAACTCAGTGGATGCTCAAAGTGCAATGGGACCAAAGGCAAGACCACTTGCAGCATCCGGTCAGGATCACGAACACCGTGATTCGAGACTGGCAGTGGTGGCTAGTCCCAGGGTCGCTCTCCATGGGCATTCTGTTTGTAGCGCCGTCCCCGGAGGTAACCCTCACCACAGATGCCTCAGGTCTAGGGTGGGGGGCACACCTGGACGGGGTAAAGTCCCAGGGTACGTGGACCCCGATGGAAGCTCATCTCCATATCAATGTTCTAGAGATGAGGGCGGTTCTATATGCCCTGCAGGCCTTTCAGTCAGTAATCCCACCGTGTACTCTTCTGCTTCAGACAGACAACACGGCGGTGATGTATTACCTCAACAAACAAGGAGGCGCACACTCTTACCCCCTTTGCAGGGAGGCCATGAGGGTGTGGGATTGGGTAATCGGACACGGCGCAAATCTGATCACTGTGCATGTTCCCGGGGTGGACAACACGATTGCAGACGGTCTGAGTCGCTCCCAGGCCAGAGTCCACAGTGGGAACTTCTTCAAGAGGTAGCAGAGGATCTGTTTCTTGATGGGGAACTCCAGAACTATACTTGTTCGCATCCCCATCCAATGCAAAACTGCCCAATTTTTGCTCACTAGATCCAGGGCCTGGTGTTTTCTGGAGAGACGCGTTGTCCCTCTCCTGGGCGAACAGATTCCTCTACGCTTTCCCTCCTTTCCCATTGATCCAGAGAGTTGTTCTCAAACTGCGCAGGGAGCACGCAATCATGATCCTGGTGGCCCCGTTCTGGCCCAGACAGATCTGGTTCCCTTTGCTGATGCAGCTATCCGGGAACCCCGCTCCGTTGCCGTTCAGCTCCCATCTCCTGTCTCAGGAGAAAGGTTCACCTAGTCCACCGGACTTACGCTCACTGAACCTGCATGCATGGCTCCTAGAGACATAGCCATCTTGCATCACGGGGTCTCAAGAGGTTGCAGAAGTTCTTTCTGCAGCCAGAAAGTCGGCACTGACAGCACGTAGTCATGAAATGGCGCCGCTTTTGTTTATGGTCGCGAGGACGCCGATTTTTCCTTCAGGTGCTGTCCAGTGACAGGGTGTTGGACTACCTGCTCTCCCTCTTTCATTTGGGTCTAGCCTACTCCTCTATCACGGTGCACCTTTGTGCCATTTCTGCCTACCACCTTCTGGTGGGACATCGTACAGTGGCTCAATTAGACGCTTCTCGGGAATTTGAGAGGGGTGTTACACCTTAGGCCTCCAATTAGGGACCCTGTGCCTCCATGGGATTTGCTCTTTGTCCTGGAACAGCTCACGCTCCCCCCCCCTTCGAACCTGCTGCGGATTGCGAGCTACGTTTTCTGTCGTGGAACACGTTATTTTTGGTTGCTGTTACTTCAGCGAGAAGAATTTCTGAACTTCACGCTCTCATGTGCAAAGAGCCTTATTTAGTTTTCCACTGGGACAGAGTATCCCTGAGGACAAACCCTAAATTTTTGCCTAAGGTGGTCTCTTCAGTCACTGTAAATCAGGACATTGACCTACCAGTCTACTTCCCGAGTTACTCGACTAGAGGAGAGGCTCTGCTCCACACCCTGGATGTTCACCGCAGCCTGAGGTATTACCTCAACAGAACTAAACCTTTTCGTAGTTCTGAGCAACTTTTCGTTTCCTTCTCTGAGAGGATGATGGGCCAATCTGTATCCAAACAGTCCCTGTCTCGCTGGCTTGTCCAGTGTATTTCATACTGTTATGATATCAAACAAAAGCCCCTCCCGGGAACAGTCCCGGGGTCATTCTACTAGGGGTGTGGCCACCTCCTTTGCAGCACTCAGAAACGTCTCCACCTCTGCTATATGTGCTGCAGCCACTTGGAGCTCTGTGCATACCTTTATCAGGCATTATAGCCTGGACATCACCTCTCGGCGAAGAGCCGGTTTTGGCCTGGCAGTGCTACAGGGTCTCCTGTCCTAGGTTCAGGACCTGGAAGGTACTTCCTATTTTCCTCCTCCCGGAATTTCTGGCAGCGTTACTGCTTGGGAATCTGTCCTAATGGTGCAACCTGCTGCAAGAGCTGTGTCTCGAAGTAAGATAGTACAGTTACGTAAGAACTTACTGTAACAGTAGATCTTCAATCACCGCTCTTGCAGCAGGTACCTTCCCGCCCTCCTTCCCCCTTGGAGGAGGCATGGCTTTGCCTTTTCTTTTAGGAATTTTCTTCCCTTATTATCTTCTGACGATGGATCCTCGGTCTCCCATTCTGATGTCATCCTGTGGCCGGGAGTCTCCGGCGGGAGAACTGGGGAATCTGGCAGGACCGCCCCCTTATGCACCACACCTGACATCGGGGGCGGGACTGACGTCGGGGGTGGTCCCCACTGAAGATAGCTAGCTAGAATTTTTCCATGGGGTCTTGACGCCTGCCGGCTACAGTCCTAATGGTGTAACCTGCTGCAAGAGCTGTTCTCGAAGATCTACTGTTACGGTAAGTTCTTACGTAACTGTACTTTTCTGTATGCTTCCCCCCCTTCCTCTCCTGTTCAAGGTGCTAGTCAAAATCAGGTCTCAACCCTGCAAGGTGATTTTGATTGCTCCAGACTGGGCCAGACTGCCCTGGTACCCTCTCGTGTTGTCCTTAACAGTCCACCTTCCCCTGTCTCTCCCCAGGAATTACAGCCTAGTAACATGTGCTCAGGGGAGGGTTTGGTATCCGAATCTCAAATCTCTCAATCTCAAGGCCTGGCTCTTGAAGAGTTAGTTTGCTGATTTGCACCTCTCTCAGGGTGTTCTGGATATCTTAAAGGCTTCTCTGAAACCCTCCACCATAAACACTTACAACTCCAAGTGGAAAAGATTTTCTGTATGGTGCTCTCGAAACATTTCTCCAGAGTCTGCTGGCCTGCCCACAGTCCTTGAGTATATGGTTCATCTTAATAGCTTGGGGACTCAGACCAGCTACCCTAAGAGTGCATCTGGCAGCTGTCTCTGCCTTCCTCTCAGCAGGCAAGCACGCTTCCCTTTCAGCTTATCCTGTATTTTCTAAATTTTTCAAGGGATTGCTTCATACCAATCCTCCCTTCAGGGACCCTGCCCCTGCTTGGGACCTTAATGTTTGCATTGCTCAGCTTATGCAACCTCCTTTTGAGCCTTTGTCCTCAGCAGAGCTTAAGTACTTGACTTGGAAAACTTTTCTTGGTGGCCATCACTTCTGCCAGACGCATAAGTGAGTTACAGGCCCTGTCAGTGCAGCCTGATTTTATCTCTTTCCATAGAGATAAGGTGGTCCTCAGGACTAATAGGAAGTTTTTGCCAAAGGTGGTTTCAGATTTCCACCATAACCAGTCTGTCTCTTCCTGTTTTCTTCACTGACCATTCCTGCTCTGGGGAGAGGAGGCTGCACAGTTTGGATGTGTTACTAGTTACTACATAGAGAACACCAAGGGTCACAGGTTTGACTCCCTCCAACTGTTCCTCACTTATGGTGAGGTTGGTAAGGGAAAACCTGCCACTAAGATCTGTTGCTAGGTGAATTGTCTCTTGCATTCAATTTTGCTATGAAAAACTAGGTAGGATCCTACCCTCAGGCCTGAGGGCTCACTCTACCAGAGGTACAGCTGCTTTCCTGGCTGCTGCCAGGGATATTCCTATCTTAGATTTGTCAAGCAGCCACCTGGAAAACAGTACACACTTTTACCAAGCATTACTCTCTGGAGATCCAGGCTAGGAGTGATGTTCGGTTTGGCACAGCAGTGCTTCAGAGCCTATTTCCTAAGTAGGTTCTATCCCTCCTCCATGGAGGTACTGCTTGGTAGTCTGCAATATGTCAGAATACAGCAAGACTTCATGTTGTTTGAAGTAAAAATTACTCACCTTAGTAATGTTTGTTCTAATAGAGTCTTGCTGTATTCTGACCTCCCCCCTCAGAACCTGGTTTTTGGGATGTGGGTGGGCAGTAACAGTGTTGGCACTCGGGAGGTGTCCCCCACTCCTTCTTTTCTCACCCCTTTAGTTTGGGTGTGTGGGTGTTGTTTTGTTTTATTTTTTGAGTTTCCTGACTTGAGTCTTTGCTTTGGGACCAAAAAATATTTTTATTATATTTAGTAGCCAGTTGGTTAGTGTAAGTTTACAGTTTCCACACAGGACACCCAGTGAGTATAGCTCGTAAAGATCTGACGGTTTGAGTTCAGACAGCAACAGACAGAGTCTCAACCGAGCTCGAGCTCAGCGGTCCATGCCTGACATGGAAAGTTAATTCTCATCTCCGGGGCAGTTCAAAGATTGGACATCACTGCAATATGTCAGAATACAGCAAGACTCCATTAGAAAAAATAACATTACTAAGGTGAGCAATTTTTTCTTACCCACTACCACATCAACCTTGGGTCACGCCAGGATGCTGGTTTTGGGGCCTCAGTTCTCCAGTCTTTATTACCTAAGTAGAGGGTGTGTGCCTTGCCTCCCTCCTCCCACAGAACTGCTAGGAGTCTGACAGACAATGTGGATGAACAACATATCCATGTCCCTAGAAATACAGGTTACTCACCGGTAACAGGAGTTCTAGGAATTGTATATGTTCATCCACACGACCCATCCGGCCTCCCCGGCTTCGACGCACAACCTGGCTTCCAGCGGGCTAAATCTGGTGTCATGGGGCGAAGCCGAGAGTTTTACCACCCGGGTGGATGGGAGGAGCCAGTTTGAAGACATTCCGGCAAGATTTAAAGTGGCAAGGAACCTGCCAGTCAGTGTGGATGAACAACATATACCATTCCTAGAACTTCTGTTACAGGTGAGTAACCTGTATTTCTCTGGCTTTGAGACCCCTCCACCAGACACGGCTAAGGCATCTCTTACAGAGGATCCCTACTTCACGGACCCCCCTCAAAAAGATTGTGGAGGCTTAGGAGTGGAAGACTGATCAGGACCCAAAATGAGACTGGCAGAGCATTTGGGCAAGCTTGAACTAGCACCAGTCCTCACTTGGAGCCTCATGAGGACCTTGCCTCTACCTTTTGGTAAATGCCTTAATTTCTGCCATGGCCAAAAGACTTACCATATGTTAGAGGGTAGCATCCACCCTAAAGTGGACTCTCTGGTCATTAACACAGCACATGACAGATCCACTAAATGTAAGCATATAAGCACCTTTCCCGATAATGAGTTGTGGCCTTTTGATCAATTTGGACGAAAGCTTTTTTCATCTCCTACTCTGGCTATTGCATCCTAAACTATGTGGCGCACATGTTGGTGTACCAAAAGTCCCTCTATTGCAAACTAGAGCCAGTCATTGAGGCTTTGCTGCATTCTGAAGTGAAGGAAACTCTCTGACATTAGGTCAGCTAAAGTCACCTGTCTCCACTCTGAGAGCGATTTACGACACTGACGCGTCAGCTAGGGGCACGGCTATTGCAGTCTGAGGGAAGTATTCTTGGTTGAGAGTTCTGGACTGGCGCCTGATGTCCAGGCTGCCGTCCAAGATGCACCCTTCCAGGGTTCTGTCCTCTTTGGAAGAGATGCACAAGACATCACAAACCTCCAGGATAGGGGGGAAGGCACTACATTCTGTGCAAACTTGTGTACCACGCTGGCTATAAGCCAATGCAGCCTTTTCGTCGACTGACAGCAAACAGAACAGCAACAACAGGCCAGATGGACCAAACATCGGGGGCCCCTCAAACGCAGCCATCCCTCCAGTCAAGAACCAGAGAGCTTCCCCAACCCTCCCTCTGCCTCTTGACTTCCGGTCTGCCTTTCCTCCTTCAGCCGGAGGAACTAGTGGGCGGAAGATTTGCTGGTCATCTGGCAGAGTGGGAGGTAGTCACCACAGATTCATGGGTCCTTCAACTAACGAAGGCCACACATTGGAGTTTCTGGGGGCACCCCCAGACAACCCTCTGGGTCCATCCCATTACCCAAAGGTGCACATTCCCATTATCAGAAGAGATGGAGGCTATTCTGCAAAAAGCAGCCATAGAGCACATTCCTCTAAACCATGCAGGAAGAGAGTACTACTTGTTTTTCCTGGTTCCCAAAAAGACTGGAAATCTGCAACCAATAATAGACCTTAGCACCTTAAATCTGTACATAGAGTACAAAAGATTTTGAATACTGACCCTTCCAAGCCTGCTGTGCCTGCTACACAAGGTACAGTGGCTCTGTGCTCTGGGCATGCAAGATGCCTACCTGCACATACCGGTCTTTCAGGCCCACGCCAACCCCTCCAGTTCTCCTTTTGGGGGGACATTACCAGTTCAGGACCCTTCCCTTTGGCCTGTCCTCGACACCCAGGGTTTTTACCAAGTGTCTGGCAGTAGTGGCAGTGGCCCTGAGACATCAGGGCTACTATCTTCCCACACCTCGATGATTGGCTTATCTTAGCCCCATCAAGAATTGCTGGAACTTTCCCTTTTGCCTACCCTGGACCAGTTTGGCCAAGTGGAGGGTCAGGGTGAACTATCCCAAGTCTCGCCTTATCCCATCCCAGCACCTGCAATTCATTGGGGCGGTGCTACATAAGCCCAGGGTCAGGCTTTCCTTCCACTGGACAGGGTGGAAATCTTGCAACGCCAAGAACAGTTGGTGGCTTCCAGTCATTAGGTTTCGGTCAAGTTGGTTTTGTGCCTTCTTGGCCTTATGGCAGCGGCCATTCCTACTGTTCCCCTGGCCAAGCTCCACGTGCGGATATCTCGGTGGACACTAAACGTTCAGTGGGACCAGAGATCAGACAACCTTGATCACAAAACCATGATTTCTGAATCGATACGTCGGGATATCCTCTGGTGGCAGAATGTCCACAATCTCTGCAAATGGGTCCCTTTTCAGCTGCCTCCTCCCATCCAGACCCTGACCACAGATGCTTAAGGGCTGGGTTGGGGGGGCACACCTAGAGACCCACAGAACACGAGGGGATGTAGACTCAGTCGGAGCTCTCCATGCACATTAATGTGTTGGAGATGTGGACAGTGCTGTACGCTTCTCAGGCTTTTCAGCACCTCCTAATTCCAGGTACTCTACTGGTCAAAATGGACAATATGTGTGTGGTGTGGTACCTGAATAAACAAGAGGGAACTTGGTCATATCTTCTCTTCAGGGAAGTGATAAGAGTTTGGAGTCTGATGCTGAATTGCCAGATTTCCCTCGCTACAGTTCATTTTCTAATCGAACTGTCTCAGCTGCACCCAGGCCAGGGCTCACTAGTGGGAACTAAACCAAGTGGTGGTTGAAGGCATATTCGACCTGTAGGGTCACCCAGATTTTGATCTGTTTGCCTCCCCATACAAGGCAAAACTACCCAAGTTTTGCTCACTTGTTCCAGGGCTTGATGTGTTTTGGTGAGACACCCTCTCTTTGCTGGATAGGGAGGTTCGTGTACGCCTTCGCTCCCTTTATAGTTCTACAGAAAGTACTGCTCAAGCTGCAAGTGGAAAGGGCTCATGAGCCTAGTTGCCCCACACAGACCTTGCCAAATATGGTTACCACATCTCCAGCAGCTGGCAGTGGAACCCCAGTCCCCCTGCCACGACCTCCTGACCCAGGAGGGAGGAACACTGATTCATCCAGGACTGAAGTCCCTTCACCTTCACGTGTGGCACCTCCTAACCTAGCCACTTCACGTTATGGTGTTTCCCCTAGGGTAGCCCAGGTCCTTGTCAAGGCCAGAAAGCCTTCCATGAGGACCACTTGTGCCATGAAATGGAAGATTTTCCATCTGGGCCACCTCTCTAAGGGTTGGGACCCTTTTTCGTGCCTCGTCCCTCAGGTCATGGAGTACCTCCTGCATTTCTCTGACCTAGGCCTGAGTTGCTCTTTGAAGGTACACCTTTCAGCTATTTCTACCTACCACATTCCAGTGGGGGGCAAAACTGTTGTCAGCTGGAGGTTTCCAAAACTTTTGAAAAGATAATTCTCCACCTGAAACCCTCGGTGCGTAACCCTGCCCCACCATGTGATTTTAATTTTATTTTAGAAAAACTCACCTTTCCTCCTTTTGAACCAGCCACAAGTTATGACATGCACTGTCACGGAAAGTGCTCTCTTTAGTTGTCACTTCTGCTCGAAGGATTTCCGAGCTTCAGGCCCTGATGAATAAGGAGCCTTACTTGCTTTTTCAGAGACCGGATGGTTCTGCGTACTAATCCTAAGATCTTACTTTGAGGGGGAGCTCTTGCAGCAGGTAGCACCATTAAGACTATGCAGCCAGGCACTAGGACCCCATGGAAAACTTCCAGCTAGTAGTCCAGGTGGGTCTCCCAGCACCACCTCAGTTCTTTTCCTGCCATCGACCTGCTAGTATTGGTTCCATAGATGCCTATATTGCAGTTGACTGCCATTTTACATCTCGCGCAATTAGTTTTTTTTTTTCTTCTGAATTTTCGGTATTAGTGCATGTCTTCATCCTCACAATGGCGGAAGTTAAAGTGCACATGTGGCAAGCAGATTCTGAGAGACTGCCACTCGGCCTGCCTGATCTGCTTGGGTCCATATCACAAGTCTGACGACTGCCTGCATTGCCAGAAGTTTAATAAAATGCACATCTGCTGCCCCAAGACTCTCAAGACCTACTTATTGGGGCAACAAGTGGCTGCCATGCAGAGGACCCATTTGGGACATAACTCTTAATCTCCAGCCAGGGACTCCTCCCCCAAAGAGAAGAGATCAGGCAGGAAACACCACCATAAAGACAGAGCCAGTTCAGAATCCTACCTTAGGTCCCCTCACAAGACCACTGCTTCTTCCACCTCCCGGCAGGTGGCAGAAATCCTTCCCCCCACCCCCCGGTTCTGTGGGTGTTACTGGGGTTGCTTCCAAGAAGACCTCCACCTCTTCTCACTCCCAGGACAAGGAGGCTTCCAGCCATGGACGTTCATATTAGGAAAGTAAGAAGCTAGAGGGCTTAGGGGCCCATAAGTGCGCCTATAATAAATAATATTTAATAGGGGAACTAGAAAGAATATACCTATCCAATCTACACTTGAATATGGATTTTGAATCACTAATAATGACCGCCAGTAGAAGTGCATTCTTGGGATTTATAACTCACACCGTAAAATATTTTTGGGGCATAAAATTTAAATCCCTTCAAGACAATTGGAGTGGATGACCCCTAGTATTAAATACATTATTTTCAAAGTCTGTACTCATGTTATTCATGAGAAGGGGGTCCTGAACAATATTAAACATGAATAACAGGTCACCCCTCATGCGTCTTGTGGATAATGACATCAAGTTCAAGGTAGCAAGTCTTTGATCATATGACATATTGGTAAACCCTTTGATACAGTTGGTAAATTTGCTGTGGATTCTTTTGATTTGTAGAATGTTGTATTTCTTAAAGGGACACCAAAGCTGGGAAGTGTAATCCAAATGGGGACTAACGTAAGCTCTATATAGAGACATAAGTCCTCTCATCCTGGGATTTGATATTCCTAAGAATGGACCAGACAACACCGTTGACTTTTTGAGTAGTTTTGTTAATCTGTATTTTTAGGTGAATAATCGTGTAATATACACCCAGATCTTTTTCTACTATGTTACTTGCAGGAGAACTGTTATCCAAACTGTATACATGGTATGGATTACGAGGACCTAAATGCATAACTTTGCACTTGTCATGGTTTAACTTCATATCCCAAGTCTTAACCCACTCAGTTATGAGATCCAAATCCTTTTTGAATAATACTGATAGTGTCGCAATCAAAACTAGGTCCACCAATTTTAATATCAGCATATTTTAAAGACTTTGCATGATAATTCTGGGTTATATCAGCAATAAAAGCCTGGAATAGACGAGGGCCCAGAACTGACCCCTGTGGTACACCGCTGTAGAGTAGACTGGTATCAGAAAGATGACCATTAATCAGAACCAGCTGAGAATGAACAACCAGCAAATGTTATATCCAACTTATGATATGCTGATTTTATTGGGAGAGTAGTTAACTTTTTAACAATAGCCTAATGAGGGATGAAATTGAAAGCTTTACTAAAGTCGGTGTATACTATGTCATATGGTATTCTGTTGTCCAGTTGAAGGCTGACATCTTCATAAAAGCTGAGCAAGTTGGTTAAGCAACTACGGCCCTTAATGAATCCATGCTGACTAGTATCTACCTCATTAAAAGTTTTGGAAATCATATCTTTGAGCCTATCCAATAATTTACATAGTGGTGAAGTGAGACTAATTGGATGGTAATTTTTCCCAGTTGTTATGGGGACCTTTCTTGTAAATGGGGATCATGTAGGCTGTCTTCCAAACTTCCAGTACAAAGGAAGAGTTGATGCACTGCCCAAAAAATAATTTTAATGTGAGGGACAAACAATCTGCTGGAAGATGACCAGAGATGATGTTGGGGTAGGTGCTAATTTTTCCTTTAAGCTTTTGAATTTTCTCATGAATTGTTTTTTTCAGATATTGAAATAGGAATGTCTTGAGGAGTAAGCAGGGACACATTTTCCTGGTTTTTGTGAAGTTTCACAAAATTTTAAATTAGAGGTTAGCCATGTCACTGGGGAGTGGATTGTTTTTTTCCTCAAATTGTAATGGACCCACATAGCAATTTAAGTGATGTAATATATGGAAAAAATACTTTTTATTCGCTTCAGATGCTAATTTGAGTTCCCATTGTTTTTTTTGGATTTAAATTTTTTTTTTTTTTTACATTTTTTAGAGTAAGAATTCCAGTTAGTTTGTGCGTGTGTTCAAATATTGAGTGTCTTCTATTTGTTTAAGTTTAATATTGCCAGTCATCCATTTGGGGTGGTGATGACCCCTATCATTTTTATTTTAAAGGGAATATATGTGTCATGTAGATTAGAGATGGTATAGTTGAGTTTGATGTAAGAATCTCTTGTATCCGTATTAGAGAGAACTTCTGTCAAATCATTAACTGTTCCTTCATACTAAATACATCAACTTTTTCATATAAGTAAATTTTTGTTGAACTATGAGCAATAGTTAAAAGTAGTTCAAGTAAGAAACGCATGGTGTTATCACTATTGCCAATAGGAGGATAAATCTAACATTTGTTGCACTTAAATTTTTACTATGACAAATCAGATCCAAAATATTACTTCCTCTTGTGGCTGGCACACTGAGTTAGGTTGCATTGTTCACTAATGTCCAAAAGTGATTTCCCTGTACTTGAGCCAGCAACTAAATTAACCCAATCCACATCACTGATGTTAAAATCACCCATCAACACCTCTCCCGTTGTACAAACAGTGTAGATTTCAAGGACAATGCTCTCAAAATATTCTGTACCAGTATAAGATGGATGATAAATTCCAAAAATGACACTTTGGGCTTTATTAATCAAAACCTTAATCCAAATAGATTCATCAATGAATGGTTTTTCACTTTATTGTAAATGTCAATGGAATGAATTATGTCCCTTAAAAAGATGGCTACTCCTCCACCTTTTCTATCGAGAAAGTGAGAAGTATAGCCAGGGATATTACAAGCCCAGTTCAATTTTTCATTACCCCAGGTTTCTGAGACTGAAATTATATTGACATTATCTAAGGAAATAACTGCTTTTAATTCGAGTTTATTAAAAACTCCTAGCATTAAAATATAAACACTTTAAATCCTTAAGATGGTTACAGTTATGCTTGTTAATCTTGACAGTGTGGGGATGAAAGAAAAAATGACTCACATTAGTAATGTTGTTTCTTCTAATGGAGTCTTGCTGTATTCTGATATATGCAGTTAGGTCCTGCCTTTCAGCTGCCCCGGAGAACAGAGAGTTAAACTTTCTATGGGCAGCATGGAATGTTCACCACGAGCTTGGTTGAAGCCCCTGTCTACTGCTGTTTAAACTGCAACAGTCAGATCTTTACAAGCAAAGACTCACTAGATGTTCTGTGTGGAAACTGTAAAATCTTTACTAGCTAACTGGCAAATATATATTAGATCTTACTTTGAGAGGGCTCTTGCAGTAGGTAATTACATATAGGACTGACGCTGGCCGGCGGCAGGACCCCATGGAAAAATTTCTAGCTAGCAGTCCCTGGTGAGGGACCGCCCCCATGTCAGGTGACCGGCATCAAGCGACGTCGGTATAAAGGGGCGGTCCTGGATGCCCGCCTTCCAATTCTTTCCCGCCATTAGCTCGTGCAGCGCCTCGCGGTAAAGTTTGTGCTTAGTCAGCCCTGTCCTTTCGTCTGTTTTACCAAGATTTTCAGTATTTTTTCTTATCGTCAGGTCATCGTCGGTTTATGTCGTCCCCTACACCTTCCAAGCACAAAAACAAGTACGACTCATGCGGCGCCCAACTGCCACACAAGGACTGCCATTCCCTCTGCCTCGGCCCTGACCACCTGGTTGACAATTGCCCGCATTGCCTTCATTTCAACGTGGCTACCCGCAGATGACGCCAACAGTCCCAGGAAGCTCATCTTCTAAAGAAAAAGATGTCTTCGATGGAAAAAGAATTGAAGAAGCTCAGGCAGGTGTCGACTTCTCCAGAAGGGCATCGTAAAAAGCAGGACAAGGAAAGGCACCAGGAGAAGGCCTCCTCACCCACGACTCCGGCCGGAGTCGCTGCCCAGGTAACATCCCCTCCGGGGGACCGTCCAGCAGCCTCCAAGGCTTTGAAGGAGGCGTCTGCCCACCCGTCGGGCTCGCGCTCGGGCCTTGTGGGTGCCTCCAGGCAAAAGGAGGCCTCCGCCTCCAGTTCCGCCGCAGGCTTGCGGCCTACTGGTGTGGGCGACTCCCATAAGTCGGACATCTACTCCTCCGACGTCTGCCAGGAGAAGGTTGAATAGACACCCAACCCTTCAGGGCGGCGCATGACCTTGTCCCCCTCAGACCAGGCCGCTCCCCTCCCTCGGCCCGCCTCTGATGAGGACCCCATAAGGCCAGACGCCCGGCTCCTCCAGCGCCCACGGGAACTAGCCCCTAAGCCGCCCACGTCTGCTCCCCGGCCGTCGCCAGGCAGCAAGAGATCTCACGACTGGCCCTCCAACCCCCATTGTACCCGGTTCCCCACAGCCTTCACTGCCGTCCGGGGAGCCCGAGTCACCCCAGCCTGACCCCAGGGATTCCCCCCATCCCTGGCCGATGTGGGGGATATTCCTATATCAGACCCTCCTCCTAGGGAACTGGATCTGACGCCAGTGGGGGATATTCCCCTTCCGTCGGGCCCTGCCCCCCCAAGCCTCTCACTGTTGACCCGCCCATGTGGCCACCTTCCAGGCCATCTGCTCCAGCAGCTCCTCCGGGGCCCAGGTACCCGCCATCCTATCCAACGCCATCATACCCGGGACCGCAGTATCCAGCGCTGCAGTACCCGACGCCGGTCCCTCTGCCGTAGTACCCGACGCCTCATTACCCGGCACCGGGTTTCCCGCAGCCGGGCTTCGGATACTCTCCTTATGGGTACAACCCGTATTCTTATCCCCCTCCTCCACCTCCACCACCCCGCCGGCCGCTGGTGGATCTGTAGGAGACTCTGGCTTCCAGGTGGGCCGAAGCCAAGGCTCAGCTCACTAAGGAAGTGGAGAGCCGCCTTATGGCGACGGTGCCACCACCGATCCTCGTACTCCTGAGACGGCACACTCCCTCACTGCCTCTGGACTCCTGAGCCCTTCCCTCTGGATCCTGAGAGGGGCAGGACACGCGTCCAGAGATACCCCCCCAAGGAACCTGTTCCTCCCCCTAGCCGGGTTAGGGAGTCTTATTCTGCTTCTCATTCTTCTTCGCTCTTGGATTCTTCCGACGGATGCTCCGAGAGAGACAACGAGCCTTGCTCTCCGTCCAGGCCCTGGCCGAGGACCCCTCTGAAGTCTCCTCCGGAGGACCCCTCCTTCATGGAGTTGCTCAGGAAGTACACCAGTGGCGCTCCTTGGAACCAGATCCTCAGCGGGTTAAACTCGCTGAAAATCTGGACCTGCTCCTGATGGCTCCTACTTTAGTGCCACCCTGGATCGAGCCTCATGCCCACCTTGTTTCCACTATTTGGAAACAACCGTCGGCTTTAACCCCGCTTCCTAGGAAGTCTAATAGGCTATACCAGGCTCCTGAGGGTGTAGATTTCTTGGACTCTCACCCTCGTGCAGATTCAGTCATGATTAGCACCACTCACGGCCAGTCGGCACATCCAAAACATCTAAGCTCGTCTCCCCCGGATAAGGAATCTCACCTCCTGGACCAGTATGGAAGAAAGATATATGCCTCTTCCACACTGGGAATTCGGGCCCTGAATTATGTTGCTCATATGGGGGATTACCAGAAGGCCATCCTTACCCAGGCGGAATCCAAGATTGACTCCTTACCTGACTCTCAAGTCAAGCAGGAGTTACCTGACTTAGTCCGTTCTGCTTGTTCAGCCAGTCGACTCATTCTGCGGACGACCTACGATGCAGTGGACACTGCCGGGCGGAGCTCCGCTTTTGCCATAAGTCTTCGGCGTCATGCCTCGCTCTGCGTGTCAGGTTTGGTCCCGGAGGTGCAGTCAGCGATCCAGGAAGCACCTTTCAGGAGTTCGGTGCTTTTCGGCGGTGATGTCAAGGACATCACCAACTTGCAGGAAGAAAGAACAGCTCTGAAATCCATGGATTCATCCATCCCATCCCCCACAGCGTGTCCTTTTTGCAGGCGCGGTCGGCCACTGCAGTCGGGGCCCCACAGCTGCCAAAAAGCAGTGGGTGCCCCAGCTGAGTGCTGCCCCACCACTTCCGGACACATCGGAGGAACCGGTAGGAGGGAGGTTCTCCCTCCACCTTCCGGGCTGGGAGAGGATAACAATGGATTCATGGGTGCTTCAGATTATAACGGAAGGGCACTCTATAGAGTTTCTACAGAAACCACCCCGCCACCCCCCTCCGAAGTCGTCCTATACAAAGGACCATCTTCCTTTGGTCCGGGAAGAAATCTCTGCCCTTCTCAGGAAGCAGGCCATAGAACCTGTTCCTTCTCACCTTTAAGGGATGGGTTACTATTCTCATTTCTTCCTGGTCCCAAAGATGATGGGAGATCTCATACCCATTCTCGATCTCAGCTCTTTGAACCTTTATGTGGAATACAAAAGGTTCAGGATGCTCTCCCTACAGACCCTTCTGCCCCTTCTTCGACCGAGTCAATGGCTCTGTGCGCTGGATATGCAGGACGCATATCTGCACATCCCCATTCGCCCCTCTCATCGCAAGTACCTTCGGTTTGCTTTCAAGGGGGACCATTACCAGTTCTGGGCACTCCCGTTTGGTCTTTCTTGGCACCGGTTTTGCAAATGCCTGGCTGTGGTAGCAGCCCACCAGCGTACTATGGGGTTCAGGTGTTCCCTCACCTGGAGCGACTGGCTCCTAGGCAGCCTCGTCAGGAGGAGCTCCTGCATTTCTCTCCTCACCCAGCAGGTTTTCACTTGCCTGGGTATTACCATCAACCATTCCAAGTCTCATCTGGATCCTCCATAGACTCACAGTGTATCGGGGCTATCCTCGTCTGACAGTAAGCAAGGCCTTCCTGCCCCCGGACAGGGCGGCCTCTCTTCAGTCACAGATTTCCCTGCTATCAGAACACAGAAAAGTTCAGGCGAGGTTGGTTCTTCATCTCCTGGGGCTCATGGCGGCTGCCATCCCGACAGTTCCCCCGCTTGACTCCACATGAGGATCTCTCTGTGGACTCTTTGCTCCCAATGGGATCAACTGGTAGACGACCTAGATCATCTAGTTCTGATCTCCTCGCTGATGGCTCGGGACTTGCAATGGTGGATGGTTCGAGAGAACCTGTTTCAGGGGGTCCCCTTCTGTCATCTTCCCCCCCCTCCCAGACTCTGACCACAGACGCATCAGGCGAGGTTGGGAGCCCATCTGGGTCCTCACTGAACCCAGGGATTATGGTCCAGATTAGAATAGCTCTCCACATCAATGTGCTGAGCTTGAGCAGTACTTTATGCTCTCAAGCCCTTCACCAATACATTGTTCCCAGTCACCTAGCCGTCCAGACGGACAACATGTGCGTGGTGTGGTACATCAACAAGCAGGGAGGGACTCGATCCTACCTGCTATGCAGGGAAGCAATGAGGGTTTGGGATTGGGCAACTCAACACAACCTTCACCTCACAGCGATTCATGTTCCAGGAGTCAACAGTACCCTGGCAGATAAGCTAAGTCACTCCTCTGCCCTGCCACATGAGTGGGAGTTGGACCAAAAGGTGCTAAATCACATCTTCCATCTTTGGGAGACTCCACAGGCAGACCTGTTCGCCTCTCCCCAAAACTCAAAACTTCCCAAATTTTGCTCGCTCGTTCCAGAGCAAGGCACTTTCTGGAACGACACTCTGTCTCTAAGCTGGAAGGGCAGATTAGTCTATGCTTTTCCCCCAATTCCGCTGGTCCCTCATGTGTTGCAGAAACTATCAACAGAAGGAGCGAGAATGATTCTGATCACTCCTTTCTGGCCCAGGTAAATCTGGTTCTCTCTTCTACAACAATACTCAGAGGTTCCTCCTCTTCCTCGTCCTCTTCCTTTATCTCGAGGTTTGCTGACCCAGGATCAGGGGACCCTGGTCCATCCAGGACTCAAGTCCCTACAACTCCATGCATGGCTCCTGCAGACCTAGCTCAATCCTGCTTTGGTGTCTCTCCAAGGTGGCGGAGATTTGGTGGAGGCTGAAACCCTCCACTAGGTCCCTACGCCATGAAATGGAAGAGATTTTCTATTTGGGCTGCCTCTAGGAATGTGGAGCCTTTCTCCTGTTCAGTGGCCGTTCTGTTGGAATATTTACGTCACCTTTCCGACCTGGGTCTTAGTCATTCCTCCTTGAAAGTACACATGGCCGCTATTTCAGCGTATCATGTTCCTTTCGCAGATAAAGCATTTACCCAATTAGAGGTCTCTAAGACCTTTCTTAGAGGGGTCCTTCATCTGAGGCCCCCCATCAGAACTCCTGCTCCCCCTTGGGACTTGAACTTTGTTCTAGAGAAACTTTCCCTCTCTCCCTTTGAACCTGCGGCCTCCACAGATCTGAAGTTTCTTTCATGGAAGACACTCATCTTGGTGGCCATTACTTCCTCTCGAAGAATTTCCGAGCTCCAGGCCCTTATGTGTAAAATCCCGTACCTGATCTTTCACAAAGAACAGGTGGCTCTTCGCACGAACCCTAAGTTTCTACCTAAAGTGATAGCAGAGTCTACCTTAAATCAGTCTATAGAGTTACCTGCCTTTTTCATGCAGTACTCCAACCAGGGAGAATATTTACTCCATACCATGGATGTTCACCGGATTCTGAGATACTACACCGACAGGACAAAGGATCTTAGAAATACTGATCAGTTGTTCGTCTCTTTTGCTCACAAATGGGAAGGCAATGCTGTTTCCAAGCAATGCCTGTCGAAGTGGTTGGCTCATTGCATCACTTTCTGTTATGACAAGTACAACAAGACCCTTCCGGGTCAGGTTAGAGGCCACTCCACAAGAGGAGTAGCGGCCTCTGTGGCTTGTTTCAAGAATGTGTCTGCGGCAGACATATGCACTGCCGCCACCTGGACTTCTGTCTATACCTTTACGAAACACTACAGTTTGGACGTTGCCTCTCGCCGTAGAGCAGGCTTCGGGCTAGCAGTTTTGCAAAGCCTCCTATCTTGAGGCCTGCAAGGCTACTGCTACTTTCAGGAGTAGTTTCCTCCTCCCGGTGCCTTTTATTTGTTCCAGACTGCTTGGGATTCAGTCCTATATGTAATTAACTACTGCAAGAGCCCTCTCGAAGTAAGATAGTACAGTTACGTAAGATCTTACCGTAATAGTAGATCTTTGAGAGAGGCTCTTGCAGTGGGTAATACCTTCCCACCCTCCATCCCCCTAGGCTTCTTCAGCTCCTTTTCCATATAGAGAAATATCCGCTTCTCTCTTGTCCAGCGTCTTTTGGCCCGTGGTGGGAAAGAACTGGAAGGCAGGCGCCCGGGACCGCCCCTTTATACTGATGTCGCTTGACGCCGGTCACCTGACGTGGGGGCGGTCCCTCACCAGGGACTGCTAGCTAGAAATTTTTCCGTGGGGTCCTGCCGCCAGCTGGCGTCAGTCCTATATGTAATTACCTACTTCAAGAGCCTCTCTCGAAGATCTACTGTTATGGTAAGATCTTACGTAACTGTACTTTTTTTGGCTTCAAAGGAAGACTCAAGTCAGGAAAACCAAAAACAAAACACAACCTCTCACCCAAACCAAAAAGAGGGTGAAAAAAGGACACCCCTAGGGTGCCAACACTGCTCCTACCCACCCACATTCGAAAATCTAGATTCTGAGAGGGGAGGCAGGGGGGAGGTTGGAATACAGCAAGACTCCATTAGAAGAAACATAATTACTAAGGTGAGTATTTTTTTCTTCAAACAACATGAAGTCTTGCTGTATTCTGACATATGCAGACAAACAAGCAGTACCTCCATGGAGGAGGGACAGAACCTACTTTGGAAACAGGCTCTGAAGTACTGCTGTGCCAAACCATCACTCCTAGCCTGGATATCCAGAGAGTAATGCTTGGTGACAGTATGGACTGTTTTCCAGGTGGCTGCTTGACAAATTTCTAAGAGAGGAATATCCCTGGCAGCAGCCAGGGAAGCAACTGTACCTCTAGTGGAATGAGCCCTCAGGCCTGAGGGTGGAATTCTAACCAGTTTTTCATAACAGAATTGTATACAAGAAACAATCCACCTGGCAGTAGATCTTAGTGGCAGGTTTGCCCTTACCAACTTCTCCATACATAAAGAACAACTGGAGGGATTCAAACCTGTGACCCTTGGTACGCTCTATGTAGTACCTAAGGGCACTTAATATCCAAGCAAGCTGTGTAGCCTTCTCGCTCCCCCGAGGACTAATGGTCAATGAAGAACACGGAGAGATATAGACTGGTTGAGGTGGAAATCTGAAACTACTTTAGGTATGAACTTTCTGTTAGTTCTAAGGACCACTTTATCTCTGTGAAAAGAGATGAAATCAGATTCCACTGACAGGGCTTGCAATTCACTGATACGTCTGGCAGAAGTAATGGCTACCAAAAACACAGTTTTCCAAGTCAAGTACTTAAGCTCTGCTGAGGACAAAGGATCCCTAAAGGGGGGATTGGTGTGAAGCAATCCCTTGAAAAACTTACAAAATACAGGATGGGATGATAGAGAGGAAGGCTTGCCTACTGCCAAGAAAGCAGAAACAGCTGCCAAGTGTACTTTAAGGGTAGCTGGTCTGAGGCCTAGGTCATTAAGATGGACCATATAATCCAGAACCGCAGGCAATTCAGCAGAGTCTGGAGAAATATTCTTCTTAGAACATCAAATGCTGAATCTTTTCCATTTTGGAGTCGTAAGTCTTACTGGTGGAAGGCTTTCAAGAAGCCTTAAGGATATCCAGAACCCCTTGAGAAAGATGCAGATCTGCAAACTCTTAACTCTTCAAAAGCCAAGCCTTGAGATTGAGAGACTGAAGATTCAGGTACCAAATCCTCCCCTGGGAGGATGTCAACAGGTTGTAATTCCTGGGAAGAGACTGGGGAAAGTGGACTGCTAGGGACAGCAACAAGGGATACCATGACTGCCTGGCCCAGTCTGGAGCAATCAGAATTACTTTGCATGGTTGTGACCTTATCTTGACTAACACTTTGAGCAGGAGAGGGAAGGGGGGGGGAGCATACATAATTTTCCATTCCCAGTTCAGAACCAGAGCATCCAAGGGGACTGAGCTCAAGACTGGGAGTCTGCAACAAAAGAGAGGAAGTTGGTGATTGTCTGGGGCTGCAAAGAGATCTGTCTCTGGTGTGCCCCATCTCGAGAAAATCACTTTCAAAACTAGAGGATCTAGGGCCCATTCGTGATGGCCCTGGGATATTCTGCTCAGTGCATCTGCTAGGGCATTGTCCTTCCCTGGGAGGTGAACTGCTATCAGAGAGGTTTGCAGGGAATAAGCCAGGGACCACAACTTCATTTCTTCTGTGCACAAGGCCATAGACAGACTGCCTCCTTGCTTGTTGATGTACCGCATGGTGGTGGTGGTGTCTGTTCTGACCTGAACCACCTTGTTCTGTACAGATTTGGAAAAAGCTTGCAGTGCCAGAAACACTGTTCTGAGTTCCAAGAGATTGATGTGAAGCAGAGACTCCTGAGGTGACCACAGTCCTTGGGTGGTAAGAGCCCCCAGATGGGCTCCCCAGCCTAGCAGGGAAGCATCTGTGGTGAGTATCATTGAATAAGACTGAGTGACAAATGGAACACCTTGTCTCAAATTGTCCTGATCCTACCACCATTGCAAGGCTTGGATCAGGGTTCGAGTCTCTGGGATTAATTTGGTAAGGGAATCCTTTCTTTGGGACCAGAAGACTCTTAAGTGGAACTAAATGTCCTTCATCTGGAATCTTGCCCCTTGGACCACTGCTGTAGAACCTGCCATGTGGTCCAGAAGCTGAAAGAAATGCCTTGCTGGTCAAGACACCTGAAGGGTGAATGAAGAGGCCAGTTCCATAAGGGTCCTTACCCTTTCCAGGGGAAGGAAGGCTCTTGCCTTTACTGTATCCAGTTCTGCACCTATGAAGGTGAGGAGCTGTACTGGTTCGAGAACTGACTTTGGAAGGTTGAGAAGGAATCCTAAGGAAGTGAGCACTTGCTGGGTTACTTGCAGATGTGACTTGACTTGGTCTGGAGACTGACCTACTATGAGCCAGTCGTCCAAGTATGGGAAGATGGAGATCTTTTTTCTTCTTAGGAAAGCAACTACTACTGCCAGGCACTTTGTGAACCCTTGGGGCTGATGTTAGGCCAAAGGGCATTGCTCTGAATTGATAGTGGCCTGAGGGCAACTCTAACCTGAGGTACTTTCTGTGGGAGCACCTGATGGGAATATGAAAATAGGCATCTTTGAGGTCCAGGGAGGCTAGCTAGTCCCCTGGCCTTACAGAGGGAAGGATAATTCCCAGAGTTACATAGAAACATAGAATTTAACAGCAGATAAGGACCGCTTGGCCCACCTAGTCTGCCCATTTTCCTACCTAACAGATAAGCTGCAGATCCTAGTTAACCAACAGTGTACTTCCTCTTACCCCCCACTATGACTGCCTTATGTCTGTCCCATGCATTCTTGAATTCCCCCACTGTTCTTGAATCCACGACCTCCTCAGGGAGGCTGTTCAATGCATTCACAACCCTCTCTGTGAAAAAATACTTCCTCACATTACCTCTGAGCCGTCCCCCCTGTCTTCAAATTGTGCCCCCTTGTTCTTGCACATCTCTTTTTCTGAAAGATGCTACCCTCTTGGACTTTGTTGATTCCCTTGAGGTACTTGAAAGTTTCTATCATATCCCCTCTCTCCCTTCTTTCCTCAAGAGTATACATATTAAGCTCCTTTAGTCTTTCTTCATATGTCTTCTGGTGCAGACCCTGCACCATTTTGGTTGCCCTCCTCTGGACAGCCTCCACTCTATCCATGCAGAGATGGGGTCTCCAGAACTGCACACAGTACTCCAGATGGGGTCTCACCTACTGTCTGTACAGAGGGATAACAACTTCCTGTTTTCTACTATTGATGCCTCTTCCTGTGCATCCTAGTATCCCCCCAGCCTTCCTTACTGCCTTCTCACATTGCTTGCCCACCTTTAGGTCATCTGATATAATTACCCCCAGGTCCCTTTCCATTTTTACTGTTGTCAGTATCTCACCCCCCATTGTACTCGCTTCCCTGGGTTTGTGTTTCCCATGTGCATTACCTTGCACTTCTTTGCATTGAATCTGAGCTGCCATACATTTGACCATTCCTCCAACCTTGCCAAGTCCCTTCTCATCCTTTCCACCATCTAGTGTATCAACCCTGTTGCAGATCTTTGTGTCATCTGCAAAGAGACATACTTTTCTTTCCAGTTCCTCTGCAATGTCACTTATAAAGACATTAAAAGGACGGTCCCAGTACTGAACCCTGCAGTACCCTGCTAGTAATCCTCCTTTCTTCACTGTACTCCATTTACTACTACCCTTTGCGTCCTGTTGTCTGCCAATTTTTATCAGGCTACCACCTGGGACCCACTCCAAGGCTGGCTAACTTGTGTATTAATCTTTTGTGTGAGACTGTATCAAATGCCTTGCTAAAATCTAGGTAGGCCATGTCCACAGCCCCTCCCTGGTTTACTATTTTGGTCACCCAGTCAAAGAAGTCTATTAGATTCGTCTGACACGACCTTCCCATCGTGAATCCATGCTGCCTTGGGTCCTGTGCCTCACTGGCCTCTAGGTACTCAACAGTTCTTTCCTTCAGAAGTGACTATCATTTTCCCTACCACTGAGGTCAAACTAACTGGTCTGTAGTTTCCTGCCTCTGTCCTGCTCCCACTTTTCTGAAGAGGAATCACATCTGCCCTCCTTCAGTCCTCGGGTACCACCCCATCCTCCCATGATTTGTTAAAGAGAGTAGTCAGTGGTGTCACTAGTTCTACCCTTAGTTCTTTTAGAATTCTTGGGTGAATCCCATCAGGCCCCATTGCTTTGTCCACCTTCAATTTTATTAGTTCTTTCAGAACCCTTTCTTCTGTAAATGGACTGGCATCGACCCCAGTCTTCAGAGTGTTTCTCTTGTTTGGTTTAGGTATCTCCTCCTCCTCTTCCTTTGTAAATACTGAGCAGAAATATTCATTCAGTATCCCTGCTTTTTCACTGTCACCCTCTACCCACGTCCCCCCCCCCCTTATTAAGCCTCAGTACCCCTCCTTTGGTCTTTCTTATCTCCCTAATGTACCTATAAAAGGTCTTATCCCCCTTCTTAACAGAATTGGTTATCCTTTCCTCAGTTTGGGCCTTTGCTATTCTTACTGCCTTCCCAGCCTCTTTCTGCTTTAACTGATAAAGTTCTCTGTCCTGCTCCTTCTGTTTCTCCTTACATTTCCTGAATGCTATCCTTTTCTCCTTAACGTTCCCTGCCACCTCTTTTGAGAACCATAGTGTGTTTTTCCTTCGTTGTGTTTTTTTGATTTGTTTTACACAAAGGCTTGTTGCCTCTGTGATGGCTGTTTTGATTACTCCCCATTGTTCCTCTACCCCTCCTTCTTGCCTGTTTGCTAGTGCTTTTCTGAGGCACTCTCTCATTTTCCCAAAGTCAGACCTCCTGAAGTCCAATACTCTTGCTTTTGTATGGCTTGATTGGCCGTGTTTATCGTGAACCACACTGTTTGGTGGTTGCTTGTTCTAAATCTGAGATTCTTTCTCTGTCCCCATTTGAGAGTACCAGGTCTAAGATTGCTCCCTCCCGAGTGGGTTCCAATACTAGCTGTCTGAGGCATGCCTCCTGTAGGGCATCAAGAATTACCCTGCTCTTGGATGTGCCTGCAGCAAAGGTGCTCCAGTTAACATCTGGCATATTCAGGTCCCCATCAACAATATCTCCCCTTTTTCTGCCATTCTAAGGAAGCCTTCTATCATTTCCTTGTCCATTCCTCCCCTGAGATGGGGGTCTGTATACAACCCCATGCAGATTGTAGTGCCATTCCTGTCTCCAGGGTGACCCAGAGTGCCTCATCTGCTCCCTGTTTACTCTTTAGTTCTGCTGCTTTGATCCTTTCCTTTACATGAGGCGCTACTCCTCCTCCCTTTTACCCTCCCTGTCCCTCCTGTAGATTGTGTATCCTGGTATGTTGACATCCCAGTCATGGTTCTCTGTGTACCATGTTTCTGTGACTGCCATGATATCCAGGCAACCCTCTTCCATCAAGGCCACTAGTTCAGGGAGCTTGTTACACAGACTACGGGCATTGGTACTCATCACCCTCCACTTTTTGATAGCCTTACCCCTTTTAGCCCCATTCCTGTCCTTACTGCCTTTGCCTTTTTTTAAATTTACCTCTGTTCTGCTCCCTAATAACTTCTCTACCTTGGTGTTTACCTCACTAATTACCATGTTTTGTGGGGTGAGGCTGGGATTTCCCTGCTCCTTTTCAGTGCCTCCCCCTTGGCTAGTTTAAATGCTTGTCAGTGAACCATTTAAACCTCTCACCTAGGATCCTGGTCCCCCCCCCCCAGATAGATGCAGACCATTGCACCAGTATAGGTCTGCATCCTTCCAGGTGGCTCCCCAGTTCCCAATGAAGCCAAAACCCTGAGCTCCAGACCAGTTTTTCAACCACTCATTGAATTCCCTGGTGAGGAGTGCCCTAGCATCACCCTTGCCATAGACAGGCAGCACCTCGAGAAGGTTACGTATGTGCTCTTGTCTAAGGCCTCCCCAACTCTACAAACTCCTCTTGCACTGCTCTGATCCCATTCCTAGCCAGGTCATTTGTCCCTAGGTGGACAATGACATCCAGCTCCCTTCTCGTGCAGCTCCTCCCATGATCCTGAGATTGTTTCCTGTCCTCAAGCCATGGCGCCAGAGGCTGCCTCCTCTCCCTTCCTCCCCAATTTCTACCCCCTAATGATTGGGTCCCCCACCAGGGTTGTTTCCTTCCCTGTGGGGTCCCATGCCACCCTCCTGTGGGTCTCCTTTGTGAAGGTTCCCAGCATCCTCCTTGGTCTCCACTGCAGGTGCCTCCATAGAAACCACTATCCACCAGAAGAGCAAATGAATTGTGGAGAGGTACAGCTAGAGGGATGCAACTCTGTTCCACCACCCTCTCCCTCCCTGAGGCCCACCGGGCCAACCTCTCCTCTTTCTTGGCAACCTCTGAGGTAGTGGCATTGGCCCTAGTGGTCCCTGGGTGGGGAGGAGGTTTCCGAATCCTGCCAGGTCAGCCTGGAGACGGGCAACCTCGTCTCTCAGACCAGAGAGGTGCCTGCAAATAGAGCAGCATTGCAGCCTCAGGAATGTCTCCCGGAACACTGCCGCCCCACAGCCATTGTACTGCACCACTCCTATCATGTCTTATTTTGTGTCCCCTCTACTGTTTCTCTGTATGCTTACTCTCTCTTCTCCTTACAACTCTCACCCTCCCTGTTCTGGGACAGCAACTTCCTATCTTCTTCAGTAGCCTCCTTCCTTGCTCAATGTCAGACCACCAGCAGCTGGGGGGGAAGAGTGAGCTATTTTTTTTTCCTTTAGGGTTGACAAAACCATTGTTTCTCTATGATCCTTCCCTTCCTACTGCCAAACAGGAAGTTCCTGTTGACAGTCAAATCCAGTGGCTATAAAAGTAGAACTGGCTTAGGGTGGATTGGAAGGGGTGGGATGGAGGACTATTAGTAGGAAAAAAGGCTAGCAACAGGAAGTTGTAATTTGAGTCACCTGTTTTTATAGTGTCTAAGCCACACCCCCAATTAAGCTCTTTCTTCCTACTGGTTTAGCAAAGTCAGCTGATACAGTACCCTTCCCAGCACAGAACACATACTGACTTTCTTTCTTTTCTTTCTTTTTTTTAACCCTAAATAAGACCCCATCGACTTCTAATAAAGTATCTGTCTACTTAATCTCAACAGACACTGACTCCTGCTGAGATATAAGTTTTAAATTAATAAGAAAATGTAGCTTCTTTTAGTTAGCTGCTTTCTGCTCTACAAGCAAGACTAGCAACAGCATTTTGAACTTTGGCTTTAAAAGATGTTTGTTCAAATAGCTTAGGTCCAAGATGGGCTGCCATTCTCCTGTCTTTTTGGGGGTTAGGAAGTACCTGGAGTACAATCCTTTTCCCTTGTGTAGGGTGGGAACCCTCTCTATAGCTCTGAGAGCTAGGAGAGAAGAAACCTCTGCCTCTAGGGCAAGGGTCTCTCAGATTTGCAGGTGGAAAGGATCTGGTTCTCATCTTGGGAAATGTTTTGAAGCTGAGAACCAGTCCCTGGCTTACTACTTCCAGAACTCACTTGTCTGATGTAAGAGACTTCCAGTCCTGGACAAAGTAAGCCAGCCTGCCCCCTATTGGTATGGGAGAATCAGCCCAGGCAGACCCATCGGGGTGTCTGCTTGGCTGGGGCTTTAGGCTGAGGGGTGGATGCAGGCCTGCTCATCCCCTTTCTGCCTCTCCCTCTAAAGAACCCTCTTTGTGAAAAGTAAGAAGAGGAGGCCTGAGCTTGGCAAAAAGGCCTTTGGAAAGGCCTGCCCCTGCCCCTGGACTGTTGCCTTTGAGGAGTTTCTTGCCTTTCTTTGGCCTGAGCACTCCTGTAAGTGGTCCTGTACTCATCCATCTTTTTAATGTAGTTCTCTGTCTGCTCCCCAAACAGAGAATTGCCAATTACAGGAAAATCCATGGCCTTAGCCTGGGTATCCTGTGAGAGGCTAGTACATCTGAGCCAAGCCATCCTCTGAAGAGCCACAGATGTAGCCATGACTCTTGATGAAACATCATTGAGTCTACAGCAGCATGAAACTGTACTTGATGCCTCAATCCCATCTGCAGACACCTGCTCCAGCTCCTTGGAAAGCTGGTCAGGGGCCTGTTTAGCCAGAGCCAGCACAGTGTCCCACCTGGACTTCTGGTATCTGGCTGTATAGGCCATATAGTTAGCCTGTCTGAGTCCCAAAGATGATGCCATGTATTGTTTCTTTGCCATGGCATCAATCTTCCTGGAGTCCTTGTCTGGGAGGTGTGATGCCAAGGGAATATTTGCCTTATCACAGGCAGCAGCCTGCACAGCTCCAACATGGATGCATTGCTGAAAAAGGAACTCTGTGTCTGAGCCTGAGAGTGTACCTCTTGTCCATTCTTCTGTCCACAGGAGGTAAAGAATTAGGAGACTTAATAATTTTATGTGTCTGTTTCCCAAAGGATTTGTGGAGGGGAATATACAGTCTCCTGGACTCTGGGTTGCCCATCTCAACATAATTGGGCTCATCCTGATCCTCTACTGCTTCCTTCACAGGAAGCTGGAGGGTCTCAGCCACTTTTTTGTAAAACATATAATGTGAAGGGGTCTCAGAAAGTCTAGGAGGAGAAACACCTGAAGGTCTGTCTGGGGAGATGTCTGGGTCAATAGGCACATCCAAACTTTCATTATCACCATAATCATCCTCATACTCTCCCTCCTCCGGTTCATAAAATTCTTCCAAAGTATAATCCGGAACCGGGGGAACCGACCGAACCGAGCCCCTGCCAGATGGTGCCAGTTAAGTGGGAACCGAACTAAGCGATTGCACAATCCTTATCGCCTTGGCTATCTCATCGGTGGTCGGAGCATGAAATTCTGGGTCCGAACCGGACGATTTATCTTTTCTCTTTCTTTTTACCTGAACTGACTCCTCGGAATCGGCTCTTCTTTTGCCTGAAGAAGTATTGCCCTGGTCAGATGGCACTCCTTCTGGTTCGGTCGGAACCAAACTGGGCTGGCCATCCGGGTCAGCAGACTTCTCGCCCTCCCTTTCCCTCAGTCCACCTAATCTCTTTTCCAGGGTAGAGTTGGGAAAATTCTTGCAAATTTGGCAGTCTGAATCGAGGTGGTCAAACCCCAGACAATAAACATGGATGATGTGGGGATCAGCCTTGGCAAAGACTTCCCCACACATACTGCAGTGTTGAAACCCAGTGAGCCCGGGTTTTTTCTTGGGTTTCTCAGACATGGCCAATCTTAACCAAAAACGTACCCTTTTTTTCGGCAATCTGCCAGGCAAGACTCCCGTATCGGTTCCTTACCGTGTCATGGGTCTTGGAAAAACGTAATTAATCTTTTTTTTTTCTTCAGAACCGATACGGACCGGTTACCACACTCTAAAGTGTGCACAAGCTTTTTTACCTCAAACTGATCGGTTCAGCCGAACCGATCCACAATTTACAAGTTCCACAGAGAAACAAAACAAAAAACCTATCTAGTATTCACAGTACCACAGACAGACTTGAACTGACTAAGCAGTAATAGCAATTCAGTAGAAAATTACTTTTTGAACCGAGCAGCAGGAGAAATCTCCAGAGTGACTGTTCAGTGAGGTGGAGTAAAGAATCTGACGGTTGCAGTTTAAACAGCAGCAGACAGGGGCTTCAGTTGAGCTCGTGGTGAACATTCCATGCTGGCCATGGAAAGTTTAACTCTTTGTTCTCCGGGGCACTTGAAAGGCAGGACCTAACTGCATATGTCAGAATACAGCAAGACTTCATGTTGTTTGAACATAGGTTTCACCCCCAAATCTAAGTTAAAATTTTTAGAAACTTGGTCAAGGATGTTTGCTAAGAGAATTTCCTTTATAGCTCAGATGAAGACCATCATTTGCAAAAAGATATAGTCTATATACAAATTCTTCCCAATGTGTAATACAAATCAAAGATTGTCTAAGGCACCATTTATGCAGTCATTCATTATAGTGTTTAATTTTACAATTTATGATGAGATGCTCTAGGGATAGGTAGGATTTCTGAAAATGCAAAATCACTGGAGAAATTTAGATGATTGAACAAGGCTACCGTATCTTATTTCCTCTAGATCATCGTGCATGATATTGTTTGTTCCTACATGCAGAACTAATAAAGGGGTCGATCCACAGTCTTTAAGTATTATTGACCATATCAGTAATATCCGAAATTCTAACCCGACGAAAAGTAGAACAGGTACGGTTAGCTTTGTCATTGGCGCAAATGGCCCTATCCAAATATTTTATCAAAGAGTCACCTAACACATAAACCTGTTTATTCAAGGTAGACACAGTTGGAGCAGTGTTCATGATAAAATCATGATTAGTAGATGTACTGGTACAGTTCAGTTGAACAGGGCTAGGTTCAACAGGCAAAGGGATGAGGGGAGTAGTAGATGGGAGTGGGCATATGCCAACTGACTTATGGATATTGAGTCACCCAACATCTGATTAATCAACTGCATTTATAAGTGTGTTACTTTTTGACCCTTCATGAGATGTATTGTAAGTCTCAGTATCAAGGGGAAGGGAAACCTATTTGATGTGTCTAATGAGAAGGCAGCTGATTTGCGTACCTTTTTAAACATTATTTTACTCTGCACTTCATTAGAAGTGTCATCACATTCATTATCCCCTTCTCTTGGTCTTTTTTTGAGGATGAATTACTGCTAATTTCAGGTAGCAAACCAGAAATGGTAGGTTGACTAGATAGAGGTGAGTTGACCATGGTAGCTGATGAGTTAAGGGGTACAACAAGAGAGCATTTGGGGCACTGAGCCATTTTAGAATTGTATCTAAAATGCATAACCCTTTGGCTTCCTTCTAGGGCCTGTAATTTAATACCAAATGACTGCAGTTCATTATTTAAACACTCATTCTCAGAGCATTTGACACACAAATCACTACCCTGAATGAAGGAGGTGAAAGCATACATTAATCATTTAATGCATCGAATGCTTTCCCTTCCATCCATTAACTTTTTAATATCTGCCATATTAAGTCAGTGCTTTTGCCTAAATAGCAAATGGCAGGAATAGATGTGAAATAGAATAGAACCCAAAACCTCTAGGCGAGCAGATTATAACAAACTACTGCAGCGATAAGCGAAGTAGTCAGTAATACCTGTCGTATACAATTAGCCAGTGATACTGATGTAACAGTAAACAGTATAAATGGACTTGCGATAATAGGCACTCTCACTTGATCACGCGAGTGTCTCTGCGCATGGCCCCGCTCGCTAGTGCAAGACAATTTAAGCTGCAACCCAGAACTATCGGGTAGAGAGCCATCCAGTCAGGCTCCGCAGTGTGCTATCTATCGGCGTGTGACCCTCTTACACAAAAAAGCCACAGAGGAGCGGTAAAACACCTGCAGATTTAAATAGTATATTGCAACACAGGATGCACTAAGCAGCATTCATTAAAAAGCACAGTGTAGTCAGAGTTAAGATGGTGTATTACGACACAATCTGCTCTAAGCAGCGTTTTACAAACTGCACAGCACAGTATATTCAGAGGTCTATAAAATAGTTCATACGGGAAGGCCACTATCAGCCTACCTCTAACCAGAGGTGCGCTAATACTCCAGCTTTTGCATCTACCACTGTGTCCCTGGCTCTTAGGCCTCACAAGCCATCACTTGGGTTCATGCCAGAAGGACAGGTGTCCTCTTCGTGCAGCAAAGCTGATGCTCCTGTCCGAAAATCCTCATGGTTGTCTGACTGATAAGGAGTCGAGTGACACCTCCAGATGCCAGGAGGCCATAAAGCATCAGATGCCTCCGCCTGAAGATAGAGTGACATCCGCCATGGAGGGTTGACATCATGGGACCCTCCGATTCGGTGTTGGAGACAGACCAGGCGCCCCCACCAAAGTGGCCGTCTGTTCCAAAAGATCGGCGGTCTGATGAGGTGTCTAACAAGCCTATGGATCAGATGCCCGGGCCCATAGATAGTCATCCGACTCCTCCACCTCCCCCCAAAAAACTGGACGTCCGACCCCAGGACAAGGCCCCTTCGGCTCAGACACCCGAAGACAAACAGCCTGAGGACCAGGGCAACAGCACCCAAAACACTGCAAGGGCCACCGCCAGGACCTGTTAATGTTCCTACCCCGCCTCCACAACCACCTGTCCTGCTAGCGGAAGTAGGGGCATTGTTTAACTCTTGGTGGAACACCATCAAAGGGGACTTGCTACCCAGACCAAGGGAGCCATACCCTACCCCCTAGAGGTCTCCCACCTTCAGCACCACCAAAGGAGCCCTTGCCTCAGAGGCCAAGATGACCTCCCCTGATGCCAGATCGCCAGTCAAGGGATGACTACTGGGAGTCACAAGCTCCTAGTGATCATAGAATGCACCCTTCATCGGTTCCCTCTTCCAAGAGAGAACCACACTCTTCCTCAGGGGAAGACGCACGGGACTCCTCCTCTTACTGCTCTTCAGAGGAAGAGCTGCCCTTGCCCTCTCTGAATCACAAGGACTCCCCAAGGTCCCCTCCCAATCCATCCTTCCTGGATGTAATGAGGCACATCCAGGCCTCCAACCAATGGGACACAGAAGAGCTTGACCCAGAATGCCGCCTGGCCAAGTTCCTCAGGGCGACCTACTCCAAACCTCTGGTCATTCCCCTGCTAGTCGAACCCTTCCAGGATGTAACAAAGCTGGCCTGGAAGCATCTGTCCACTACTTCAGCCATGCCCAGAAAAGTGGACCAACTGTGCAAAACCCCAAAAGGGGAACCCCATCTGAGTGAACAGCCGAAGGCGGACTCCATGGTGTTCACTGCAGCACATGGCAGGGTGCAGCAGCCCAGACATATGAGCTCTGTCTCCAGACCCAGAATCTGAAATATTGGACCAAATAGGCTGTAAGGTCTACTCAACCACCTACACCATCAGGTCGCTAAACTTTTTGGCACATATGGTCACGTACCATAAGTCATTATGGAGCAAGGCTTTAGATATGGTTAAGGCTCAACTTTACTTGGACAGCAAGTCAGAACTCATGACCGTCATCCAGTCAGGAATAGATGTTGGCAAGCATGTTCTGTGGAGCTCTTATGACTCAGCAGACACTGTTGCCAGGGCAGCATCTACAGAGGTGTGCATGAGGAGACATGCCTGGCTGTGGGTCTCGGGGTTCCGCCAAGACCTACAGGATGCCATACTAGACGCACCCTTCCAGGGGTCAGTACTATTTGGCCTGGATACTGAGAAGCTGATTACAGGGCTTCAGGATTCGGGAAAAGTGGTCTTCAATGTACATAGGATGTACAAGTCTGAACTGGCCACTGCTAGGTGCCGCCCCTTTCGTACAAGTCTGTGTCAACAAGGAAGGCGCCAGCAATCAAAAGGGGATTCAAAAGAGCCCCCCCCCTTCCTTCAGGTGCCCAGGGCCCCAAAAGTGCCAAGACAGCCAGACCCCACTTGCTTAACTCCTCTGCCTTGGCATGACTCCCTCCTCTGGTAGAGGCCCAAGGGGAGGATGTAGGAGGGAGGTTCTCCCTTTACCTGTCAGGATGGTCCAGTATCACCACAAATCAGTGGGTTCTCCAGGTTATTGAGAAGGGGCACACTCGAGTTCACCTGGACAGCCCACCCACTGCTCCCTATCCCATGCTGCCCTCCTGCGTGCAGAAATCCAGGCCCTGCTAGAGAAGGCAATTCAGGTGGTACCCCCAGACCAAAGAGGCAGGGGATATTACTCCCACTTCTTCCTAGTCCCGCAGAAGACGGGGGATCTCCAGCCCATTCTAGATCTCAGCCAGCTGAACACTTACATTGAGTACAAAAGATTCAGGATGGTGACATTGCCTGACCTGTTGCCCATGATTCATGAAGGGGACTGGCTCTGCTTCATGGACATGCAGAATGCCTATATGCACATAAAAATCCTGCCATCCCACAGGAAGTACCCTCGTTTCACCTTCCAAGGAGAGTACTACCAGTTCAGCCATTCGGCCTTTCATCAGCACTGAGGGTCTTTACCAAGTGCCTGGCTGTAGTGACGGCAACCCTCAGGAGAAGGGACCTTTATGTTTACCCCTACCTGGACAACTTGCTGCTCATAGTGTCATCAGAGTTCCAGCTGCATCAGTCACTAAGGAAGACTTTCAGCCATTTTCAAGTCCTGGGCATAAGTCTGAATCTCCCAAAATCGCGCCCCTGGCCTACCCAGAGACTGCAGTACATCGGAGCTGTCCTGGATACTGTCCAGGGAAAGGCCTTTCTTCCTGATGACTGAGCAGACTGAGGATGGTCGCTCGAAGAATAATGACCTCCAGTCCAGTCCCAGCCAGGGTGGTGCCACAACTCTTGGGCCACATGGCCGCAGCCATCGCAACAGTTCCCCTCACTCATCTGCATATGAGGGTCTTGCAGTGAAACCTGAGTGCAATTGGACAAAAGCATGGATGACCTCTATCATCTGATCAGAATCTCTAGTGCTGTCCTTCGGTCACTGGAGTGGTGGGTCACCCCAGCTCAACTAGACGAAGGGTTCCCTTTCAACGTCCAAGTCCTCTCCAAAGTCTGACAGATGCCTTGAGATGGGCTTGGGAGGGGGGGAACATCTGGCATCCCACCAGACGAGGGGCTCTTGCACCTCAGTGGAACGTGCTCTCCATATAAATGTCCTGGAGATGAGAGCTGTTCTGAACACTTTACAGGCCTTCCAAGAGGTACACTCGCCTGGTCTCCTGCTGGTCCAGCTGGAAAACACTCCAGTTGTCTTGTATCTCAAGCAAAGGGACACTCATTCTTACCCCGTTTGCAGAGAGGCCATGAGGGTTTGGTATTGGGCAGTGGATCACAACCTGGAAATCACAGCAGTGCATATACCAAGGATTTGCAAAGTTCTCGCAGACAGCCTAAGCCACTCTCACTCTGTCACAAATGGGAGCTACTGCAGGAGGTCGCAGACAACCTGTTCTAAAGATTGAGCTAACTGGACCTCTTATTGTCCCCACTCAATTTCTGCTTGCTAGATCCAGGTCCTGGTGTTTTCTGGCATGGCACATTGTCCCTCTCCTGGACAGGGAGGTTTCTGCATGCCTTCCATTTCTTTCCACTTCTTCAGAGGGTACTGCTCAAGTTGCAGACAGAAGGTGCTTGCTTGATCTTGGTAGCACCCTTCTGGCCTAGACAAATCCGGTTCCCACTACTGCAACAAGTGGCATTGGTATCACCAGTTCTGTTACCCCTTTCTACTCACTTGCTTGCCCAGGAGTGGGGAGCCCTAGTACATCCGGATCTTCAATCTTTGCACCTGCATGCATGGCTCCTGCAGACTTAGGGACAGATTCGGAGCATCTACCAGAGTGGCAGAGGCTCTTGTGGTAGCAAGAAGACCCTCTACCAGGGCAACATATGCCATGAAGTGGAAGAGTTTCTGCTTTTGGGCATCCCGCTGTTTCCTAGATCCCTTCCGCTGTCCGGTGGAATCTGTGCTAGAGTACCTTCTTTCCCTGTCTGACATGGATCTCAGCTACTTCTCCATTAAGGTGCATCTCTGTGCACTTTCAGCTTATCACGCACCACAGGATGGGAAAGCTCTGGCACAACTGGATTTGTGCAAGACCTTTTTAAGGGGCATCTTGCATATCAAACCCACTAGCTGGAACCCTGTTTCTCCTTGGGACCTTATTGTTGTATTAGAAAAGCTTACTTTGCTTCCCTTTGAGCTAGCCGCAAGTTGCGAGCTTTGCTTTCTCTCTTGGAAAGCATTGTTTTTAGTTGCCATTATTTCAGCTTGAAGGATTTCAGACTTTCAGGCTCTGATGTGTAAAGAGCCTTTCCTGTCTAAATCCCTTCTAGAATTATTATTAGGAGAAGATCCCCTACCCAGAGTACCTAAACACACAAGGACTCTTTGGTCCTTAGCTCTTATCAATGCGAGAACTATAGCCCAGGAGTGGTTATCCCTGTCCTCTCCTACTTTCACAAGATGGGCAAGTAATATGAAGGCTAGCATGGTACTAGAAAAAGCACAAAGCAATGCTCAAGGCCACCCTAATGAATTTCACCGCACTTGGACACCCCTACTGGTGGCAGTGGAATCTGGATGGTTCCCCATTTTAACATAATGTTTATAGATTGATGTGTTACAGTATACAATTGTATTAAGTGAATATGCCATAATGACAACCTCTATGCTGTTTGATAGGCTGTGGGTAATGTGACAACTTATGACATTTACTGAGAGACTAATATTATAAACTGGACTGCTATATAGAGGGTATGGAGTACAATTTACCTTAAATGCCCCTTTTTCTTCTAAATAAAACCTTTCCATATCCCAATAGGGGCCCTGCTGAAATATGAAACTTATGACCTATAGATTGAAATCTAGGACCTTTACATATTTGTAACAGCTATATATTGCAAATATGTCTTGTCATGCACTACACCTATTGCTTTTAAGAATGTAATGTGCAATTGTATGTATTCGAGGTATCAAAAGTCATGTATTTGGTATGTATGATTCATGTACCTCTGCTCCTTAATAAAATAATTTGGAAAAAAACAAAAGAAGAGCCTTTCCTGGTTTTTCACAGGGACAGAGTAGCCCTGCGTATGAACCCTAAGTTCCTTCCGAAGGTAGTGTATGAGTTTACCCTAAATCAAGACATAAAACTACCAGTTTACTTCCCAGAATACTCCAACAGAGGGGAGGCCTTGTTACATACTCTGGATGTACATAGAATTCTTTGGTAATATGTAGACCGTACTAGTTCCTCTAGAAAGACAGACCAGTTGTTTGCCTCCTTTGCTCACAGATTACTGAGACCCCCTGTGACCAAACAAATGTTGGCCAAGTGGCTGGTCAGTTGTATCACTTTCTGTTACCGGAAGTACAACAAACCCTTACTGGGACTGGTTAAGGGTCATTCCACTAGAGGGGTTACTACATCCTTTGCATCCCTCAAACGTTTCTGCAATAGATCTCTGTGCAACTGCTACTTGGAGTTCAGTCCACACTTTTGTTAGGCACTACAGTTTGGACATTGCTTCCAGAAGGAGAGCAGATTTCAGCCTAGCAGTCCTCCAGGGACACTTCTCCTGAGTGTGCTTAGGGCTTTGTTTACAGTCCTCCACACTTCTGACCTGGGTCTTTTTTTTTTTTTTGTACTGCTTGACTGTCCTAATGGTGTTACCTGCTACAGGAGCTCCCTCTTGAAGTAAGATAATAGTTATGTATGAACTTACCACAACAGTAGATCTTCAAGAGGAGCTCATGCAACAGGTGGTTTTCCAACCCACCTGCCCCCGGGGTTATGTAACTGCTGCTTCT
Source organism: Neoceratodus forsteri (assembly GCA_016271365.2). NCBI lineage: Eukaryota > Metazoa > Chordata > Ceratodontiformes > Ceratodontidae > Neoceratodus > Neoceratodus forsteri. Next base: position 537,592,182 of record CM028132.1, read on the forward strand.
GCTTGGGGAGATGGGGAGGATCTTCTCGGTTCCCATACTGTACACATCAGTCAGTCTCCGGCAGGAGAACTGAGGTGGTGCCAGGGGACCACCCCCTTCATACCACAAGGGACATCAGGGTGGAGCAGACGTCAAGGGCGGTCCCCCACCTGGACTGCTAGTTAGAAGTTTTCCGTGGGGTCCTAGTGCCTGTCAGCATAGTCCCAAGTGTGTAACCTGCTGCAAGAACTCCTCTTGAGGATCTACTGTTACTGTAAGTTCTTACGTTACTTTTTTTTTTTTTTTTCCAAAAGTGGTTTCCAAGTTTACGTTGAATCAGACCATTCAGCTACCAGTGTATTACCCTGATTAATCAGGGGGAGGCAATTCTACACACTTCAGATGTTCACAGAATTTTGCATTACTATACAGATCGGACGAAGTCTGTAAAACAGATCAGCTTTTCATTTCCTTTGCGCCCAAGAGAGAGGGCACCACTGTTTCTAGGCAGCGTTTGTCCAAATGGTTGACAAACTGCATTCTATTCTGTTACCAGAAGTACAACAAACCCTTGCCGGGGGAAGTCAAAGGGAATTCTACCAGAGGCATGGCTACATCTGCTGCTTGTTTCAAAATGTCTACTGCTGACATTTGTGCAGCAGCCACTTGGAGCTCCATCGACACCTTTACGAAACAGTACAGTCTGGACATTGCCTCTAGGTGCAGGGCTCACTTTGGACTTGGTGTCCTTCAGGGCCTCCTTTCATAGATTCCTGCATCTCTGCAGACCTTTCCTATGTCCCATGCTTCAGACTTGTCTGATTTTACTCTGCTTGGGTCTCAGTCCTAATGGTTATTCTAGGGACATGGACATGTTGTTCAATCCACACTTCATGGCAGGTTCCTTGCCGCTTTAAATCTTGCCAGAAGGTCTTCAAGCTGGCTCCTCCCACCAACCCGGGTGGTAAAACTCTCGGCTCCGTCCCATGATGCCAGACCTTCCTTACCACTTGGAAGCTCAGGTTCCCTCCTTAGCCTTAGCGCGCTGCGTTTAGACCTGGATCCTAACTCACTAGTTAAACCAAAACTTGTTCTTAACATTTCTAGACTTCGGTCTGTGTCTTCCTTCGTGGCTGCGATGGATAAGTCGACTCCCGGTTTTCGGTGGTGCCCATGCGGGCAGATGATGTCTCGGACCGATCTGCACTCCACATGCGTTTATAGCCTCGGGCTTGATCACGATCTGCAGGCCTGCAATTTGTGCAAGTCCTTCTTGGCCAATGTCCTTGAAGACCATGCTGCCAGACTCCAACTTGGGCACCCCGAGAGACGTGTTCCAACGGTGAAGTCAAAGGAGGCCCGTTGGGCGGTGTCCACAGCAGCAGACTCAGCTGAGCAACTTAAGCAGATGATCGCCCTTGGAGGAGGCAGCCCAGGCCATCATCTTCTTCCTCCTTGGTCGTGACATTTATCCCGCTCTCCTTTGGCTTCCCCTACGTGGCTTCATTTTTAAGGAGCTTTGTCAATCCCTCTCTGCGAAAGGTGAGGGTCCATCGGGACACTCCTCTTGGTCCAAGAAGGACTCGAAAGGTAAGTCCCACCATCGGCGTTCATGGGAGTAGGAGAGGTCCCCTTCCCTGGATAGTCGACACTCGATTTCGGTCGAGGTTACGGCTAAGGCCGCTGGCTTCACGGTGTCCCCGTCAGGTCAGCCAGCCGAGACACCCGTCGATGCGGTTGAGATTTTTCTCAACCCGTCGGATGGGCTGTTGACTGGAGAAGCAGACAACCCTTCTTCACGGTTCCCCGGTGGAAACCAAGGACATGCCTGCGCCTCATGTGCGGAGTCCCGGTTAAGGTTCCGAGCTGAGGAGGAATGAGTTCCCCGCTCCCTCCCAGACCCACCCTCGAAACACTGGTCTCGTTCTCGGACCTCTTCCTGGTCCCACTGATCCTGCCGACACTGGCGGTCTTGGTCTCGGCACAGAGGAAAGTGGCAGCGCCCTCATCCTCGTCTTCTTCCTCCTCGGAGGAAAAGCTTCGGCACAAGTTGCATCAACGCTATGAGGACCCCGTCGCCTTCCCCGGCCATTAAGTGGCTGTCACCTGAATGGCTGAAGCAACCCCTCATGGTTGTCGAGGAGCCCAAACTGGCGCCGATTGTTTGGCCCAAACCAGCTGCGCCACCTATTGTGGTGGAACTCCCGCCTCCACAACCTAAATCTGGGGCTATGACCAAGGATTCTCAATTGGGTCAGGGGTTGCCCCATTGGTTGTCAGTCACCCTCTCACCCGACCGTCCTTGGCAGGTGGAGGGTGGATCAGGTTCTATGCAGCTGTTCGCAGACTCCTCGGAGTCTGATGATGACTTTTCCCTGTTCTCCAGGCCCCTTGACCTGGAGTCCACTGGAGGACAATCAGTGGATGAGAGCCCATCCTCGTTCATGGGTCTGCTTCGGCTCATCTCAGAATCTACTGGGATGCAGCTTGAACCCATGTCCAAGCGGGCCAGGTATCCCCTCACGGAGATACTGGACTGAGGGGATTCTCCCACGGAGGCCTTTCCGGTGGCAGAAGCCATTGTTGGCCCAGCCTTGGAGTTATGGCAGCAGCCAGCTTCTTGTCCTGCTCCTTTGGCCAGGATGGCCAGGAAGTACGTGGTCCCCACCGGTTCACTGTCCAGTTTTTTGGAGCACCCCTCTTTGGATGGGCTTGTGACCGATAGTGTTTTCTGGCGTTCCGGGAACACCAGGGACATGGACAAGCCTCCCGATATAGAGTCCGAAAAGCTGGACTACGCCGGGCATAAGGAGTACCCTGCGTCCTCCCTAGACCTCCGTCAGGCCAGTTCGTCCATACTGATGGCACACTTTTCCCACGCCCTTATGGGCTCCCTGGATGAGGTAATCCCTCATCTGCCAGCTGACCTCCAGACTACGGTCAAGCAGGTGCGGGATCAGGGAAGGGCAGTGGCTAAGCAGCAGCTCCAAACTGCTTTTGATATTGGAGACTCTGGTGCCCGGTCAGTAGCTGCTGCAGTGGCCATGCACCGCAGAGCTTGGCTGCGGATCTCCACCTTCACAGCGGACACCCAGCACAAGCTGGCAGACATCCCCTTCCTGGATACCGACTTGTTCAGTCCCAGGGTGGAAGGCCATTGGCAGAGGATCGAGAAGTCCAATGCCACCTTGAACTCGGTCACGTCTGCCCAGAAGGACAAAGGCCGCTAGCATCAGCATAAGCCCTTCTGCCCCTGCGGCACGTCCGGCCCAGCAACACCAGCATCAGGGCCAGCAGGCTCATACATGGCACCCCAAAGCCAAGCCTGCAGCATCCTCCAGCAGGAAGCCGGGAGGTCCCTTGGCCGGTACCTCCTCCAAGCCTGCCCAGTGACAGGTTGAGGGGTATCGCCCCCAGCCTCGTCACTCCCCCCTGGGTTCTCCCTGTGGAGGGATGGCTTCGCCACTTTCTTTCTGCCTGGTCCGCTATCACCACGGACCGCTGGGTGTTGGAAGTGGTAGGAAAGGGTCTGCCTCTGGAGTTCGAGCAGGCCCTGCCCTTCCGGGCTGTCACCCCATGGGGGGCTACGGGGTCCGCGGCCTCTCTGTCAGCCCCTCGAGCCGACATTGCCCTGCTCCTCCAGAAGGAGGTGATCAGGAAGGTGGCAGATCCTCCACCAGACCCAGGGTTTGTGTCCAGGTATTTCCTGGTCCCGAAACGGACGGGGGCTGGCGCCCCATTCTAGACCTGCATGACCTGAACAGGTTCCTAAGGTCTCAAACCTTCAGGATGGTCACTCTGGCTTAGATCATTCCATCCTTGGAACGAGGCATGTGGTTCTGTTCTCTGGACCTCCAGGACATGTTCTTTCATATCTCAATCCGTCCGTCCCACCAACGTTTCCTCCACTTCAGAGCAGAGGGGTCCCTTTACGAGTTCCGGGCCATGCCCTTCAGCCTCTCTCCAGCTCCCAGGGTCTTCACCAAATGCATGGCAGTGGTGACAGCATTCCTGCAGTGCCAGAGGTTCCAGGTATACCCTTACCTGGATGACTGGCTGATTACGGCCTCATACAGACCAGAGGTGGAGCGGCCCAGGGATCTGGCCCTCCAGGTTTGCTCTCAGGTTGGCCTCCTTATCAACGAGACCAAACTGAAACTCGTGCCAAAGCAGGTGATTCAATTCATCAGGGCAGAGCTCGACTGTCTTCGAGCAAGAGCACGGCTTCCAGTGGACAGGGCCGAGGTTCTTTCCTCCTTTGCCCAATCATTTCAGGTTGGGCAATTGCGCCCTGCCCGGGACTTCCTGCTTTTCCTGGGCCTCATGGTGGCCTGCACCAGCATGGTCCATTGGGCCCATTGGCACATGCATCCCCTACAATGGGGACTGGCCAGCCAATGGTCACAGTGCTCCAGTCCTTTGGACCAGCCAGTGGCAGTGACCCAGGAGATGTGGAATGCTCTCCAGTGGTGGATCGTTCCAGCTCATCTGCAGGTGGGCATCCCATTTGTCTGCCCCGAGCCGACGGTCACTCTATCAACCGCCTCTCAGATGGGTTGGGGTGCCCATCTGGGGGAGCACAGAGCGCATGGCCTCTGGTCCCCTCAGGAATCCCAATGCCACATCAACCTGCTGGAGCTTTGAGTGGTCCATCTAGCCCTCACCACCTTCGCTCTGTTTGTATGGGATCAAGTGATCCAGGTCCAGATGGACAATACCATGACCATGTACTAACTAAAGCGCCAGAGCAGGACGTGCTCCATGCCCCTGTGCAAGGAAACTCTCTGCACTTGGTCCCTCGTGCACAGCCTGGAGGTGAAACTCCTAGCCATCCATGTGGCAGGAGCCTCCAACTCTCTGGCCGATGCCCTAAGCTGGATAGGGGCTGTGTCTCACGAGTGGTCTCTCCTGCTGGAGGTAGTACAAGATCTGTTCTCCCACTGGGGCACACCTCAGGTGGACCTGTTTGCCTCCAGGGAGAATGCAAAGCTGAGGCTGTTTCATGCCCGTCCCCCTCAGCAGGGCTCACTGCAGGGGGATGCCTTCTCGAGGCTGTGGACCCCGGGGCCTCTTCTGCACCTTCCCCCCATTTCCCTTGATCCACAAGGTGCTTCTCAAGGCGAGGAGGGACAAGGCACAGGTGATTCTGGTAGCCCAAGACTGGCCCCACCAGTTCTGGTATCCAGATCTCCTCAGCCTCAGCTCCAGGCTCCTGAGGCGGTTCCCAGCCCGCCCGGACCTGATCTCAGTCAACCAGGGGAAGGTTCTCCACCCGGACCTTCAATCCCTGCACCTGACGGCCTGGTTCCTGAGCGGCTAGAGTTCCAGGCCTTGGGTCTTTCCAATGAGGTCCTCAACGTTGTTGAGGCATCCCGTGAAAAGTCGACCAGGAAATGCTATGCCTTCAAATGGAAGAGATTCTCCATTTGGTGTCAGGGCAAGGGGTTGGACCCTTCCTCCTGTTGCTTAGCCAGCATTCTGGACTACCGTAGTCCCTTTCTCAGCTAGGGCTTCAGTCGGCGATCCATAAGGTGCACCTGGCAGCCATCTCTGCTTACCAGGCGTGGGCGGAAAGCAGTCGGTGGCACAGGAGAAGGTGGTCGGGTGCTTTTTCAAAGGCCTTGATCACATATCCTCTCTGGTTCGAGAACCTCCAGCTCCATGGGATCTACTGCTGGTATTGGCTAAGCTCATGGGCAAGCCATTCGAACCGATGCACAGGTGTGACATCTCTCACCTGTCGTGGAAGACCGCCTTCTTGGTGGCTATCATGTCAGCCAGAAGGATGGGAGAACTCCAGGCGCTTTCCATTGAATCTCCTTTACTGGTCTTCCACAGGGACAAGGTTGTCCTGCACCCCAACCCGAAATTCCTTCTGAAGGTGGTGTCGGAGTTTCACCTTAGCCAGGTGTTGACTCTGGCGGTGTTCTACCCCAATCACACCTCGGAGGCCGAATATAGGCTCCATACTTTGGACCCTAGAAGAATGCTCTTTTATTATAAGAAGCGGACGGCTGAAGTTCGGGGAGAGGTTCGCCAGCTGTTTGTCACCTGTGCTGAAGCTGCACCTAGCAGACCTGCAGCCAAGTGGACGATAGGCAGGTGGGTCACCTCCTGCATAGGTCTCTGCTATAGGTTGGTGGGCATGGAACCTCCCAAAGGGCTAAGAGCTCATTCTACCCTCCATACCGCTGCTTGTTGGCTGCTTCCAGGGACGTCCCTATCCAGGAAATCTACAGGGCTGCTACCTGGAAGTCAGCACACACCTTCATTACCCATTACCACATCGACCTTAAGTCATGCCGGGATGCTGGTTTTGGGACCTCGGTTCTCCAGTCCTCGTTTCCTAAGTAGGGGGTGTGTGCCTTGCCTCCCTCCTCCCGCAGAATTGCTAGGAGTCTGCCATGAAGTGTGGATTGAACAACATATCCATGTCCCTAGAAATACAAGTTACTCACCTGTAACATGAGTTCTAGGAATGGTATATGTTCATCCACACAATCCACCTGGCCTCCCCGGCTTCGACGCACAACCTGGCTTCCAACGGGCTAGATCTGGTGTCATGGGGTGAAGCCGAGAGTTTTACCACCCGGGTGGGTGGGAGGAGCCAGCTTGAAGACCTTCCGGCAAGGTTTAAAGCGGCAAGGAACCTGCCATGAAGTGTGGATGAACAACATATACCATTCCTAGACTTCCTGTTACAGGTGAGTAACCTTTATTTACCTACTGCAAGAGCCCTCTTGAAGTAAGATTGTACAGTTACATTAGAACTTACCGTTACAGTAGATCTTCGAGAGAGGCTCTTGCAGTAGTTAACTTTCCCTCCCACCTTCCCCAGTTTCTGCTACTGCTTCTTCAAGCTTTACTTGGGCTCTCACTCCTTTCTTCTGTCCCTTTACTCTAAGGTCTCCGGTGGGAGAGCTGGAGGGTGGGCTGCGGACCACCCACTATATAGGGTCACGCTGACGATCATGTGATGTCGGTGAGCTGTCCCCTGCCAGACAGTGCTACCTAAAGTCTTCTGTGTGGTCCTGATGCCAGGAGTTGCAGTCCTAATGGTTATTACCTAGTGCAAGAGCCTCTCTCGACGATCTACTGTTATGGTAAGTTCTTGCGCAACTGTACTTTCTTTAACTGAAGACCACAAACTTTGTGTCTGCTGTCTCTGGCCTGGTCACAGTGCTCTAGCCTGAAGTTCAACCTCACCACCCAGCACCACTGCAAGAAAGCCATGCAGAAGTTCCTCCTTGAGGAACAGGCAGTCATTGGAGAGCAGGGGTCTTCTGGGGCTTCCACTTTCCCCTTTACTGGTGTCCTCCTTGGGCTTTCAGGCTGCCAAGGCCCAGGATAAATCCTCAGGGAATCATCCTTGTCAGGTATAAGGACAGGCCTAAGGACCGATCTTACTTAGAGAGGGCTCTTGCAGTAGGTAATAACCATTAGAACTGTGCTCCCCTGGCATCAGGACCACACGGAAAACTTTAGCTAGCAGTATCTGGTGGGGGGCCGCCCACTGACGTCATGTGATGGATATCTGCATGACCCTATATAGTGGGCAGTCCCCAGCCCGTTCTCCAGTTCTTTCCCTTCAACCTGTGCACGTCAGACCTCGTGGAGAGTGCTGCTAAAGATCGACCACCATTTTGTATGAGTATAGATTTCTAAAATCTTTTCTAATTTTTCAACGTTACTTAATTATCATGCATGTCTTCTCAGACTCCCTCAGAGTTATGTAAGAATAAATGTGATTCCTGCTGCACGTAACTCCCGCATAAGGACGACGATCATTCTGTCTGCCTCTTCTGCCTGGGCCAGGAACACAAGGCCGAGGACTGTGAAGCCTGCCTGAGCTTTAGTCAGGCCACACGGAAATGCAGGCAGAAAGTCCTTGAGGCCCATCTCTTAAAATTGAAAATGGCATCAATTGAGAAGGAGTTGCAGAAGCTGTGGAGTGCCTCTTCCTTCCTGTCTTCAGAACACTGGTGTAGGAAGAAAAAGTACAAGAAGTACCAGGACCAGGATCTGTCTTCTCACCCATGGCTGCGTCTGGGGACTGTGGACAATCAGCAGTCTTCTTCCTCTGGGAAGAGTGCTTCAGTGGGCAAGCCTGTCTACTCCTCCCAGGGGCAGCCCTTGGTCCACTCGCCGCCACTGGTCACAGTGGTGGTGGGTATTTTGACCGAGTCAAAGGCTCCAGCCACTTTCAGGCCCCTCAAGACAAAAGGGTCTGAGTTGGCTGAGAGGGCTTATGTCACTCATCAGGGTTCCCGACGAGCACACAGCCCAGGCTGATGTCAGCTGCCAGAGTTTCCGGTGACCGCCCAGCCACAGCCAATAAGCCGGATATTGTGTCTCCCAATGCCCGCTCAATCCAGGTGCCTCCATCAGGCCCTATCGGGGGTTCAGACATTTATCTCCAGCGCCTGCTGCCGCTTTGGCCACAGCCCACCCCAAAGGGTTCACCCCACCAGGGTAACTTCTCCCCCTCCAGCCTCTCCAGATCACTGGGAACCAGAGATAGAGGGAAATCAACTTGATGTCAATATTTCTGGGTCACGCTCAGGCTACCTTGAGAATCTCCCAGCTGACCCTCAGGACCCTTCGCCATGGGCTGTTGCTGCAGGGTCCTTCGTCCCTACACCAGAGGGTCCCTTCATGCTGATGCAGAGCTCTTTCATGTGTTCTCACGCTCCACCTTTAAGATCTCCCCAGGGTTCTCCAGGCCCTATGGCCCCCTCAGTCAGGGCCTTCGCATACCCTGAAGCACGGCTACCATACCCCTGGATATCTTCCATCGGGGTACCAGGTCTTCCTTCACAGGGGTATCCACCACTGGGGTATGTGCCGCTTTACCATACATCAGGTTATCCGATGTCAGGTTATCAGATGTCCAGATACCTGATACTAGGCTATGGCTTCAGTTTTCAGATGGTATACCAGCCCACCACCCCCTCCTTGACCTCAGGAGGACTTCAGTGCTATCCTTCAGTCATGTTGAAAGAAGACCAAGTCTCAGCTAGTCTCTGAACTGGACCGCCGCCATCCAGTTGCAGCCTCTACTCCAGCACGCCCAGCCCAGACACACAAGTCCACTTCACCGGTGGAGTCCCGTCCTTCGGCGTCGGGCCTTTGGAAGGGTCCAGCTTCCTCTGATAAGGGTAGAACCCCTGTTCTTTTCTGAAGGTTCCTCGCTCAGGGGTAATTTCTCCAGTTCTGACCCATTCGTCGGAATCAGAGTCTGACTCCTCCTCCTCTATCTCTGGGTTTGAGACATCTCCACCAGACGGGCTTAAGGCTAAGGAGTTCCTCAAGTCTCCTCTGAAGGACCCTTCCCTCATGGACCTTCTCAAGAAAATTGCAGAGACCAATGAATGGAAGTCTGACCAGGATCCCAAACGCAAAAGACTGGCTGAGCATTTGGATATGCCTGACCAGTCTCCTGTCCTCACATCTCCTTAGTTGGAGCCTCATGAGGACTTAGTGTCCACTATCTGGTCAATACCCTCATATTCCGGCGATGGCCAAGAAGGCAGATAGGGTCTATCACAAGCCAGAGAGCAAGGATCACCTTAGTGTCCACCCTAAATCTGACTCAGTGGTCATTAGCACGGCATGACAGATCTGCAAAACCCAAGTATATGAACACCTCCCCTCCAGATAAGGAGTCGTGGCAGCTCAATCAGGTTGGGCAAAAGTTATGTTCATCATCCACCCTGGCAATGCACACCCTAAATTATGTGGCACACATGTTGGTGTACCAAAAGTCCCTCTTTTGAAAGTTGGAGCAGGTCACTGAGGCCATACTGGACTCTGAGGAAAAAACTGTCAGATTCAGTTAGGTCAACTAAGGTCGCCTGTTGCCACTCATTGAGGGCAACTTACGATGCCTTTGACTCCTCAGCCAGGGTCACGGCCACTGCTGTCTGCCTAAAGAGGTACTCTTGGTTGATGGTTTCTGGGTTGGCACCTGATGTCCAGGCCGCCATCCAAGATGCACCTTTCCAGTGCTTCGTCCTTTTTGGAGGTGATGTCCAGGATAATCCATACCAATCTCTGAAGTAGGGGGCAGGCACTATGCTGGGTGCAAACCATGTACTAAGCAGCCCTTTCATCACCAGCAGATGGCAAACGAGACAACAGCATCAGGCCAGACGTCAGCTCAAACGTCGGACCCCCTCAACCGCCACTCCTCCCCCAGCCAAGAACCAAAGGGCTTCAGGGGCAAATCTCCCCAACCATCCCCTCTGCCTCTTGACTTGTGGGCCACCTCCCCTCCTCTTCAGCATTCGGAGGAACCGGTGGGCAGAAGATTCGCTGGTCATCTGGCAGGCACGATGGGAGGTGATTACTGCAGATTCGTGGGTCCTTCAACTAATTTCGCAGGGACACATGCTAGCGTTTCTGGAGAGACCCCCAACCAACTCTCTGGGTCCATCCTCTTATCCAAGGGCGCACATTCCCATCGTCATAGAGGAAATAGAAGCCATGCTGCAAAAGTCAGCCATAGAACCTGTTTCTCTAAACCAGGTGGGAAGAGGGTACTACTCTCACTTCTTCCTGGTACCCAAAAAGACTGGAGACCTGCGTCTGATATTGAATCTCAGCACTCTAAATCTGTACATTGAATACAAATGATTTTAGACCTGCTTCCCATACTGCACAAGGGACAGTGGCTCTGTACCCTGGACATGTAGGATGCTTACCTGTGCATACCAATGTTTCAAGCCCACCACCACTACCTCAGCTTCTCCTTTCAGGGGGAACACTATCAGATTTTCCCCATGTCGATCTTCACCATTCATCACTGGTGGGTGGTTGGCTGGAGACGAGCACCCTGTGAGAGTTTTTTTATTTTGTAGGAGGGAGGAGCCAGCACCACCCACTAGGCTGCACTGCATGGTACTTGCGGGTTGGCCAGTAATGGCCGTTGGCTCCTCCTCCACCTTAGTTCTGCTTCTCCCACCACTGAAACAGCACCTCGCCTAGCTCGGATTGTTCACTGCGACATAGTGGTCTAGCCCGCCATCGATGTCTTCTGGAGCTGTTGTTCCTCGGGGCTGTTCGACACCGTCCTTTGACTCCTTCATCGCAACTCTGCCTTGGTTCTGCAGCCTACTTCACCCCATTTGCCTCCAAGCTGGTAAGCTCTTTCCTTTTATTAAGCAGCATTTAGTCTTTTACTGTTTTTGTGTTTTGTTACTGTACGCTTCATGCCTGGTCCTCGGGACAAGAAACATTTGAAGAAAACAGGTCAGCCTACCATGTGTCTGTGTCCTAGCAGCTGACAGATTTCCATTACTGACTTGCATGATGTTTGCCTCCCCTGCCTTGGACCTCAGCACGACATGGATTCCTGCGATGCATGCTTCTGTATGGACCGCTGCATTCTGGAGCACCACACATTAAAAGTCGTCAGGACTCCACCAACTTTCAGGAGGTGGCAGCGCTCAAATCAGTCCAAGTGCAGGACTCTCGGCCCTTCCTCCAGGCCCCTTCCTGGGCCAACACAGTCTGGTGAAGAGGGGGCCTCCTCTTATTCGTGCCTTACCATACAGGAGGTTTCTACCGTGGTGCTGGAGGTCCAGTCTGGCTCCATTCGGGGACGGGCGCACTGCTCTGGCAGTCTCCTCTTTGGAGGTGCAGGCTCCCCCATTGTTGGGGCTCACAGCTTCTGGTCCCGGTGCAAGGTGTTCTTCGGCACCAACTTGGATCCTAGGGCCATTCGTGGCTCCGGTGATTGTGGCAAGGGGTGCGGGGCTGTCTTGCAGTGCCACAGGTGGGAGAGCCCCCGGGGTGCCAATCCAGAGCTCCTCTGGATTGTCTCCTCTCTGGAGTCGAATGATTTGGAGGCTGATCTGGACTGGCAGCCTGACTCTTCGGAGTTGGAGGGTTCTTCACGGCCTACTACCCTTGTGCTTCCCCAGGTGCCCCCTACTGTGGCTCCAGCGACTGCAGCCCATGCCGACTCTTGAGCCAGTGGCTGCTCAGTGGATCAGCTGTGTGCTGGTGGTCCCACTGCTGCGGGAGTGGCGGTCCAGATTTTGAGTTAAGGGAGTGGCTGCCGTTCTCTGTGCCATCCCTTCTATCAGGATTAAGATCGAACCTCCCTCCTCTGTGACTCTTCTTGGGGAGTTACTGGATTTGGGGGGTTCCTTGGCACAGGGTGCAAGGAAGAGGGCTTTCTTGGAGTCATTGTGGTTGAGAGGACAGGGTGAGGGATGGAGACACATTCCCATGGCCCTTCAGGGACAGGGGAGGAGCTGCAGTGCTGAACCCAGTTTCTCTCCTTCATCCCCTTCAAGGAAGTCATCTATAGACCACACCTGTGCAGATAGCTGGCCCCATTTTCCTTTCCAGCTTAACCCACAGTATCTCTCCCTCATTTTGTTCTTCCTGGATTTCTGTGGCCCTTATGTCATTTTTCACATACAGTGCCACTCCTCCTCCCTTCCTACCTGCCTGGTCTCTTCTGAATATGTTGTAGCCAGGAATGGCCATCTCCCAGTCATGGTTATCATTACACCAAGTTTCTGTGATGGCCACAATGTCCAGGTCTGACCGCACCATGACAGCCTCCAGATCTTCCATCTTGTTGCTAAGGCTCCTGGCATTGGCACACATGGCTTTCCATGATTTGACCTCCCTAGACTGTTTAGCTGTTCTACTCCAGCCCCTTCCCTGGTTGTCCTTTATCCCTGGTTCTCCTTGCTGTCTACCCTTCTGCTGATTTTTGCCCCTTTTCTGCCTATCCACCTGCTTCCTACCTGCTCACCACACACTAGCAGCATGGTGGGCGACCATAGCAGCCAACTTGAGGGTGCCCAATCCCCTGCTGGCTACTGTGGCTGCACAAATTTGCTGACTGAGGGCCTCACATCAGCATAAGCAGCCCTCCTGCATTTCTTATATGCCGGGGGTGCCCAGTCCCCACTGGCTCTTGCTTCTCCCCACCTTCTAGGCTGTGCCAGCAGGGTGCCCAGTCCCGTTGGCATAAGTCATCCCCATTGTGTGCCGATGAGGTGCCAATCCCCATCGACTGCAGCAACCCCTCCAAAAACAGTTAGGTGTCACGCTGGGAGCCCACCCCAGTGTGCCAAGTCCCTGAAAAAAAACTGTCCCACAATGCTAGTATTTTTCTTCTTTGCAGTAACATAAAAGCGGTGCTCATAGTCTCCTGCCCCCACCGCACCCACCCTCGCACCCTGCCTCCCCACACCCCCTCACCCCATACCTACCTCCGAGTCTGGTGCAAGCGATCTTCGGTGGACCGGGAACACGTCTGCACTCTTCAAAGCCAACCGCAAACTGAGGAAATGCCAGTAAGCTGTATAATGGAACGAATAGGGTTTTTTTCAACTTTGCTGCATATCTCGGGCATTTTTTTGAATTTTGGCGTCAAATTTTCAACATGGTGTTTTTGGGACCCCTCCTCATGAATTCTATCACTGTCATGGCGTTAATCGGCCTCGAAAGGTGATTTCGCAGTCACTGCACAGAATCGCCTTTTGGGACCCATTAACGAAATGGCAGTACTAGTGTTCATGAGATGGCCTCTCAAAAAGCCTATGTTCCAAATTTGGTGGAAAAAATCCAACAAATGCCTGTTTTACGAGTGCGCGTTACGCAGTTGCTACGCAGGCTCGTAACTCGGCGAATTCACAATATTTTCACACCAGATTTTCAACATTGTCATTTTGTACACCTCCTTGTGAACAGTACAGCTGTCATTTCCACATCCTGCCCAAAATGTGTTTCCGCACTTCTCGCACAATAAGCCTTGATCGCTGTGGGAAATCAGTGTTCAGGCAGATTATGAAAATGACAGTGATGAAATCATGACAGGGTCTAAAATGCATATGCGAAATTTGGTGACAATACTCCATAAAATGACTGCTTTCACGGTGCGTTTGTGGATGCTGCGCTTCATTGCCGTCATGCATTTGTGATATTTTCACTCTGGATTTTCACCACTGGCATTTTCCACACCTCTTTATGAACAGTACAGCTGTCATTTCACATATCCTGCCCAAATGTTTTCTGCACTTCCGGCCAGCGAATAGCATGGTTGTTGTGTAATCACTTCTTGGGACAGTTTGAGAAATAACAGCGACACTGTACATGAGCAGAGGTGCTAAAATAACTATGTTGAAAATTTGGTGCGGAACGCCCATAAAATGACTGTGTTCCAAGCGTGCGTTGCATATTTCCCAAGCACCCTTGTAACTTCGCAAATTTGCTATATTTACATGCCACATTTTCAACACTGGCATTTTTTTACACCTCCTTATGAACTGTACAGCTGTCATTTTTCACATCCTGCCCGACATGTTTTCCCACACTGCACTACCAAAGCTAATCCCAGTGCGACAACGTTTGGCATTGACAAACACTTGTTTAGTTGCTGTTACTTCTGCTCAAAGGATTTCAGAGCTTCAGGCTCTTAAGTGTGAGAAGGCTTTTTGGTTTTTTCCCAAAGACGATGTCTTTGTGCACTAATCCTAAGTTTTTACCTAAGGTGGTATCGGAGTTTACTTTGAAGCACTCCATCCACCTTCCAGTTTATTTTTCTGAGCATTCCAATCAGGGAGGCCTGGCTCCATACTTTGGATGTACATAGGATGTTGCGGTACTACACGCACCGTGTAAGTCTTTCAGAAAATCTGAAGAGTTTGTTTCATTCACCTCCAAGAGATAGGGCGCTCCTGTTTCCAAACAGTGTTTGTCTAAATGGTTAGTGAATTGCATTGTTTATTGCTACCGCAAGTACAATGAACCACTTCTGGGGGTGGTCAGTTGGACCATTCCACCAGGGGTATGGCTTGCTTCCAAAATGTGTCCACTGTAGACATCTGTGCAGGTGCCACCTGGAGCTCTGTCCACACTTTTACCAAGCATTGCCAGTGCTCCCAGATCAGGCAAAGCATTTTCCTGTAGTGCACCCTAATTTTCCCTGTATTTTCACTGTAAAACTGGGATGAAATTCTTGTAGATTTTCCTGTATGCACAAATCAATGTAAGTACACAATTGGTGTCATTATGCCAGTCAAAAAAATCACTAGGACAAATGTTCAGGCTGTTTTATGTGTCCTTATTTATTTTAAATATAAAAAATCACCTACAACGTATCACATAACTACTCTACAACAATAAGAACTTTATATGTAACAATATAATACAATCTTGAGGTTCTGGGGAAATGCTGGAACCTATAAAGCTCATTTCTCAAGGTTCACATGTCTCCAGAACCTCCTGAAGGTATTATAACTTTGTAATAATACAGTCCCTTATACTGTATTCTATTTATAGTATGAAATGCCTTAACTTCAAATTTACCCCTTAATCACAGACTGATACATTTTGTGTTCTGCTCACAATGCATGAAAGGGGCATAGGGATGCACAAAATGCACATACCCTACCCTCGCCCCTGCAGCTCACGGACAGGTGTGCCCATACCGGCATTCACCAATGCCGATCACCTATCCGCAACTCCTCCCTCCACACACAGGACTCTGCAGGGTGGCTGGGGGAGGAGTTGTCCCAGGCAGACATCCAATGGGATGCCCACGGGACCCATAGTGGATCCCACACGTAGGGTGGCATGGGTCTGGGGCTGTGCATGCTGATAGAAAGCACCCAGACCAGTGCGGCACCCTCCAGTCCCAGTGCTGCCTCACATAAACTTTCTGGGTGCTCACCCATCCAGCTGCCCCTGCCACCTCCTGCTGCCCAGAAGTCAGGAACAGCACAGCGTGCCCTGTCCTGGTCCCCCAGTGACCAAATGCCTGTGTTCATGGGGGCATGCTGTGGGTTATGGCAGGGTCTCCCTATTGTACCCTGCACCACCCTCTGCACCCATGCGGCCAGCACCTCTGTGGGTTAGTGAATACCGTGAGTGCTGCACACCGACGTCCCCACTCACAGAGCTGTCTGCAGACATGGGGGATTGGGTCCAGTGGGTCTGCATATGCCCCCTTCGTGCATGCCATGCAGGGGGCACAGGGGGTGTGGAGTAGCTACTCGCCCCAGATATGTGTGCATAGTCACTCCACACCAGTCATTCATTGGGCCTAGAGCTCTGTGTACCTGTAGAGCTCCATTAATAAACATTGTTTCCGTTTATTGTTGTGTTTTTCATTAGCACACTTAAGCACCCCCTACACACACACACACACACACACACACACACACACACACACACACACACACACACAGCTTTGTGCACCAAACTCTGAGGTAAAAATAAATATTCCTTTTTTTTTCCATTTATTTTACTAACCTTAGGCCAGACCAGGGTCTATAGGGCCCTTCTGATCTCACACATATAATTCATAACTCCTGCTTATCTTGATGAAGACACCTCCATACCTTTCCTAGGCTCACAATTAAATAGAAACATTGTCTAATTTTTCTTCAAATAACCTCAACCTCTAGGCTGGTCAGAAGAAGTGCTGCCTTAGTGATCTTTTTAAAAACACAACTCTGCTCTGTGCACCAAACAAGCCAAGTAGCACTTAAGCACTCTTTGTGTCCCTGTCACCCTTTAAAGCCCACCATCATCGAGTCTCTTTTGTCTGGCTCGCTTTTTGCACTTCATGTGTTTAAAATAGACAAATTTGCAAAACAGAAGGTTTGTTTACCTTGGTGGTTAAGGGCGCTGCTTCCCTCAAGCAACACTTAAGCACTCTTTCTTGCACCCCCCACCCCAAAGCATAATACCATCAAGTGGTCAGTCTGTTGTCTGACTCATTTTGCACTTAAAATTAGTTTAAAATAGACTAACCTGAGGCTGCCCACAAGAAAACTTGTTTACCTACAGTGGCTTAGGCTCTGCTAGTTCAGAACAGTGGCATTTGAGATGCAGCTCAGCTGACTCAACGGTGTTGTTGTTTTGAGTGGGGCCACATGGCAGGTGTTTGGATCATGCAGCAGCTCAATTGTTCCTGATCAGAAGATCTGAATTCATCCTCAAAAAGATACACGGCCAGCACATTACCTTATTACCCCAGAGAAACACAGGCTGCAAATGGACCAACAGAATTGCTTAGTGTAGCAAAGTCACCAAACTGAGCACCAATTGGAGGGCTCTGTCTGGATCATGACAACCACGAGATTCATAGTGGGCATTTTCCCATAGTGTTTGTCCATTTCCCCTGATATTTTAAAAATAAAAGATTTCCTTCCTATATCCCGTTAATCCCTTAAAATACAGGAAATCCTGTAGATCTGGGAGCATTGCATTACAGTCTGGACATTGCCTCTAGGCGCAGGGCCAATTTTGGCCTAGCTGTACTTCAGGGCCTTCTCTCCTGAGCTCTTGGCTGCTGATCTGTCCTCCTCCTGGTGATACCTGGTACTGCTTGGGACTCAGTCCTACCACTGTGACCTGCTGCAAGAGCCTTCCTCGAAGTAAGATAGTACAGTTATGTAAGAACTTACTGTAACAGTATATCTTCAAGAGAAGCTCTTGCAGCAGGCCCTGCTTTCCCTCCCTCCTTCCTTCCCCCTGCTGATCATTTTCTCTCTTGCACTACTCCTGTCTTTCTTTTGGCTCTCGGGAAACTGCCTTAGTTCTCCTTCAACTGCCTTTACGGGGTCTCTGGTGGGAGAACTGAGGTAGGTATGGGGGACTGCCCACCTGTATAGGCTAGGTTGATGTCAGCTGACTGATGTGGTGGGCGGTACCCCATGAAAGACTGCTAGCTAGAAGTTTTCCATTTTGTCCTAGTGCCTGGAGGCTTAGTCCTACCAGTGTGGCTTGCTGTAAGAGCTTCTCTCGAAGATCTACTGTTACAGTAAATTCTTGGCACCTGTACTTTTCAGATGGTAACTCTGCACGGCCTCCTTCCTCTGTTGAAGCAGAGCAATTGGTTATGCTCCCTGGGCATGCAGGATGCCTATCTGCATATCACGGTTTGCCCCCCTCAAGGCGGTACCTACAGATCTTCTTTGGGGGTATCTCAGTCATCATGGCCCATGGATGGAACTTCACCGTTGGTGAAGCAGGATCCACATAGAATATTTTCAGAGTACAGCTGGAGCCACCCACACCGACGTCATCTGTCGGCATCACCAACCCTATAAAGGCGTGAGTGGCCCTGCTCCCTCCTTAGTTGTTACCTGCCGTAGACTTGTTCGCATGGCTCTTTGCTGAAGTTGTGATGCAGTTTTGTGCCTTTTTTGCCTATGACTTTTCTATACTTAATTCTTTAGAATCTCTTTCTCTAAAAAGAATCCTTTACCTCATTTATGTTGACCTTCAACTTCTATCTTCCATCGCCACCACCGCAGAAAGAAAATTTCCTCTTCAGACAAACACTCACTCTGTGTCTGTTGTCTTGGGCCTGACCATGATGTCTCAGACTGTGAGTTCTGCCAGAAGTTTAATCAAACCTCCCTCAGATGACTCAACAGGGCTCTTAAAATAATTCCTCACAGAGCAACAGGTAGTCAGTTTTGGGCAGGGGTCCTCCAGGGTCCCTCGTTCCCAGTCACCAGCAGGGTCATCGAGCTCCCAGGCCGCTAAGGCCCAAGACAAGTTCTCAGGGGTGGGGGGAGCCATAAAAAGGACCGAGATTGGGACCGCTCCCCCTGGCAACAGTCCTGTTTTTGATGGCCTCTTCCTCATTGTCTGAGGGTACTCTGTCTGCAGCTGCTGCTGTCCAGGTCTCTGTCCCTACCAGACCCCTATTGACAGCACCTCCACCTGATGTGCAAGGTGGCCGGCCATCGACCTCCATTTCGTCCACCCCCGATGGCCCTTTCATACTCAGGCTGTGGACTCTTGGGTTCTTGGTGCCCATCTGGTGGGTTCTCGCTTTCTGCACCGTTGACCCATCCATCGATGCAGCCATCCACTGCCATCGACCTCAATGACCTTCTGACCAAATTCACTACGGTTTTGGTCCACAAGTTGGGCACATATAGGCCTGTATTGCCTGTGCCATCAACAGCACTGTCATTGACACCACTTTGGCCTCTGCGAGTTGCTCCCCATGGGCCATCATTGGTACCTCACTCATCAGACCTAGAATTGAAACAGGTCAGCATCAAGGAGGAGTACCATCCTGACCTTATCCTACCCAAAGAGAAAGAGCCCCTCTATGACAGATCCACAGCTTCCTCAGTGAGTGAGAACTCAGTCAAGCACACTCCTAGGTCTCCTCCAGAGGACCCTGCTTTCTTCAATGTTATGAAGCAGCTGTCCTGATCCATGAGCTTTAATACTGAGGAGAAGGATGCCACCAGGTGAGATCTGGTGAATTTCTTAGAAATTCCAGAGTCTCCTCCTAAAGTCATTCCTCTTATCCTTCCTGTACTAAAGAATGCCACAACTGCAGCCTGGCACATGCCTGATATGGTGCCAGCCATGCTCCACAGGGCTAATATATCATGCCCCTCAGGGTCTTCATCACTACACTGCCCAACCAGAGACAGATTATGTGGTTTTAAAGGCAGTCCATGATAGATCCAAGGTGTCCAAGCACCTTAGCTTCCCCCCCACCCGACAGAGACTCCTGTAGTATTGATCCCTGGGGCAAGAAAGCCTTGGGCTGAGGATTGCAAATTACATTTCTCACATGGTCAAGTACCAGAATACCCTTTGGAAGAAGGACAAGGCTGTGGCCCAAGCCCATCCTGATTGTACCCAAAAGCAAGAGGTTCTTAAGTGCCTGCAAAATGCTGAGGATATTAGCAAGCACCTCTTATGGGCACTCTATAATATCTCAGACACTGGTGCCAGGGCTGCTGCCACTGGCATTTGCCTTCGTAGGCACTCCTGACTGAGAGTCTTGGGTTTTTCTGCTGATATCCAGCAAAAAGTGCTTAATGCCCCTTTTAATGGCTCCAAGTTGTTCGATCCAGATGTGCAGGACATCATAAATGAGCTGCAGGCATATGGCATGGCTATTAAGTCTGTCCATTTGCTCTGTCATACTCTCTTATTTTTTATATTTACTCTTTCAAAAAACATGAAGTCTTGCTGTATTCTGACAATCTGCAGTTAGCTCCAGCCTTTAAACTGCCCTGGAGAGTATAGGATTAATTTTCTATGCAGTGCATAGAACGTTGAGCTCGAGCTCAGTTGAGGTCTCTGTCTGCAGCACTTTGAAACCCAACCGCCAGATTCTTTACTCCACCTCACTGAACAGTCGCTCCGGAGATTTCTCCTTCTGCTCGGTTCAATGTCGGTTAAAGTTGTCAGTTTCATTCCTAATTTATTTCCGCATTGTTGGTTCAGGCTATGTCTGCGGTACCGTGAGTACTTAGATAGTCTGTTTATTTGTGGAAACTGTAAACTTGTATTTCGATCAGTTTGGCTGAACCGATCCATTATAATGAACTCTAGTGTTTTTTTTTTCTCTTAGTGTGTGGTTACCAGTCCTTATCAGTTTTAAAAAATATGTGTTTCAGCGTTTTTTTCCAATACCAGTAACACAGTTAGAAACCAATAAGGGAGTCTTGCCTGGCGGTTGCCGAAAATGGGGAAAGTTTGGTTAGGTTGGCCATGTCTGAAAAACCCAAGAAAAAAACTTGGCCCACTGGGTTTCAACACTGTAGTGAGTGTGGGGAAGTCTTTGCTAAGGCCAATCCCCACACCACCTGTGTTGATTGTCTGGGGTTTGACCACCTTGATACAGACTGCCAAATATGTAAAAACTTTCCTAAGTCTACCCTGGAAAAAAGATCAGGTAAACTTAAGGAAAAGGAAGCCGAGAAGTCCACTGAACTGGATGGCCAGCCCGGTTTGGTTCCGACCGAAGCGGAAGGAGTGCCCTCTGACCAGGGCGATAACTTCTTCGGGCGACAGGAGCGCCGGTCCTGAGGGATCGGTTCCTACAAAAAGAAAATGCAAAGAGAAATCGACCAGTTCAGATCCAGAGGTTCATGTTCCAACCGCCAAGGAAATAGCCAGAGCGATTCAGATTGTTGAATCGCTTCGTCCGGTTCTGACCAATCCGGCGCATTTTGGCAGGGGTTCGGTTCGGTCGGTTCCCCCAGTTCAAGATTATACCTCTGAAGACTTTTATGAACCAGAGTTTGAGGAGGAGGGGGATTTTGAAGATGATGGTGAAAGTCTGGTTGTGCCTGTGGAACCGGACATCTCCCCAGACAGACATTCTGGTGTTTCCCCTCCTAGGCTCTCTGAGTCCCTTCCCCACTATCTGTTTTACAGAAAAGTGGCTGAAACCCTCCAGCTTCCTATGGAAGAGACTGTGGAAGATCAGGAGGAGCCTGATTTTGTTGAAATGATGGACTCAAGCCTTGTTCATTATTAAGATATGCATCTTGCATTATATTGTAACATAACAGTAAGTCTTCCCTCTTTCTTCTTGTCTCCAGGGACATAAGGTTTAGGTGTTTCACATGATCTGGATAACACAGGTGTTTAATGCTGCAGATCAGCTTAGTAGCTTGCCATTGTATTTTCTCAATTCTTTCAATTTCCCCTCTTTTAAGTGGGCACCATACTTGACTTGCCTATTCCAAGATGGGTCTAACATATGCCCTATATAAGGGCAAAATAACCTCTGTCCTTCTACTTAAAACGTTTGTAACCCCCCTACAAATGAGGGTTTCCAAAAAGTCTTTTTTGAGCTTGCCTAAATGCTAACTGCCAGGCTGGTGTCCCGCGTTTTAGCAGTTTAAATATTATTGCCAGAGACTTCCTGTATAGCCTTTGTGTATTGTCTCTTTAAGAGCTGCCTATATCGCAGTTATAATTAATCTGGGAGGGGGCTGAGTGTTTCTATGCTCGGGGCCCACCCAGGCTGCTAGATAACCGTTCTGTTAGAAGATGTATTTATTTGCTGATTATCTGTTAGAATGGTAACAATATTGTAGTTTGTCTAACCTGCCATCTTTGCAGCATGGACAGTTTCGTTTATCATCGCCATCTTGGTCCTGGACTGCCAGAATGGGCCAATCGGTACCTTTGGGGACTCTAAAATGGAGCCTGTCCCCAGAGATCTTGTGGGAGCAAAACTTTGTAGGAATTGTAGTTTTGGAACTTTGGTGCCCAAATGGACCTGGCGGGGGAGCCCTTGTTGTGACTGACAGACAAATCAGCCATCTGAACCTTTTGGATCCTGGGAAAGGTCCCAGGTGGCTTGCAGCTAGAGTCAGTCTGAGTTGGGAAGTGAAAGAGTGAACAGCTCGATATAGTTGAGCAGCAGTCATGCTTAGATTCGCACGGGAGAACTGTGGAAGGGCTGAGATTTTGGCCTGCTGCCTGCTGTCCCTGAGAGGGAACCTGTGATCTTATCAGACTAAATCCAAATTGTGAGAGCGAGATAAGCCACTGAACTGTGACCAGGCTTTAACCTGAAGAAGACCAAAGATTTGCTGAATTGCTGAATGCAATTGGCCTGTCAAGACCTCAAGCCACCTCTGAACTCCTGGTTTGTGCAGAGTCTCTGTAATTGCGACCGGATAGCAATCTGCCTGGTACAGTAGAATTTCTTACATGTAAATGTGCTGTGTGCTGTTAGTGGGTCGTGATTTGGTTCCCCACTGTGTGCTGAACTGCGTTCTGCTTGCTGGAGGTTGCATCCAGCTCCAACGGTCTGAATCCATATTCATCTCCACTTGGCCTGGGCCTTGCCACACTGGCCCAGCCAGACTACCCACTACACAGAGAAAGTCATCAACGAGAGACTTGCCTGGGGATCAGCCCCCTGCTCAGTGGTTTGAACAGGAACGATGCCTCAGTGATTCATGTGGGCCTTGCTTCTCCTGGCACTCCAGCTCAACAACCTGCAGTCTCGATTTCATCCTGCCTGTGTCCTGTATTGGGTATCATGAGTAAACATCAGCATAGCTCGCTGCAACAGCAGCTAAATCTAAACCGTTTTCATCTGATTGCCTTATTGTCTTTTCTTTCACGAACTTGAGCCGTCCAGCTCCGGATTACAAATTGTGTGTTGTGCATGTTGCTTTCTTCCATCGCAGGGCCCCGACCAGCTGCAATACCGGCCTGCCCCGGGCAATGTTCCCGACTAGCCCACTGTTTTTCTACCTGGGTACCAAGAGTATGTGACTGTGTAGGGACTCTGAACTGCTTGCGTGACTGATTATTTTAGCTGTTAAGCCAATCAATCTGATTACGCCCCTTCTTGTTCAAGTCACCTGAATAAATCAGATCTAACTCTTTGCATTTAACCTGACTGTGGTTCCAGTTTTTATTGAAAGCACTGTACTGTTGTTGTTGTTTGCTGTGCCTAACCTTGTTTTACAGGGGGTCTCCAAGGTCGAACTGGTGGAACCAGCCCTGGTGGTAAGTGCTAACAGTGTGGATACTTGCATGGTGAATAAGGGTCATTGCAAAGGTGATTACTATATATTGTTCCAGCCACTAGAAGGGACAGAAGGGGTTACAGTGTCCCAGATGGATGTGCCCAGGTTAGCTTGACCACTAACAACCCTGACTTCCGGGTGGAAGCACCCATTTCAGTACCCAGGCCCTTCAACCTGCAACTAGCCAAGCAGGCAGGGGTAGTAGCCCTTGGGATAGCGCCACCTAGGGGTTACACATTTCTTCTAATCGATGTTAACATATAGTTTGCCCTGGCAATTAACTTACTACAGTTATCCTTAATTGTGAAATTGCTATTCATAATTAGCCTCAAATCCTGTTCGTACTGCACTTCTTTAACAGCTGTGTTGCCCAGTATATATTTAGTTTCCTGCTTTCCCATATGAACACACTACACTTAACAGGATTAAATTTGATTTCCCATGTTTCAGTCCATTTATGAACTGGGTCCAAATCTGTCTGGACTGATTCTTTATCATTAATCGTACTAACTACCTAAGCCAATTTAGTATCATCCACAGTTACAATTCCAGTTTCTCACATGAAAACACATATCCAAGATAACAATTTGAAAAAGGATCCAAAATAAAAATTTGATAAGAGTTATCACTCCATTGTTGCCTTGGAGCTAGTTCCTCTGGGCTAATGATAGTGCAGTGTTAAAAAATAGTTATAATTGAGGAGGAACATCTTAAATGGGAGGTCTCATATCTACTGCATCCAGCCCCCCCCCCCAAAAAAAAAATTATCTACCAGGTTACAGTTTCTGGCATGGTTCCGAATATTTTGGTGTCTAGTTACTTGATAAATATTTTTTGTAGACACTCTGCTAAGAGAGTGAGTTGCACCATTGTTACCTGTAATCTACTATTACACCCACAATCCTGCTACAGCAATGATATTACAGTACAATCTGCACAGCGCTGAATAAGGTAACAAAAAAGTGTGCACTATGCCTGAATCTGTCAATCATGGCAGTAAATGTGCGGAGGCAGAACACAGCAGCCCTGTGGCCATTCCTAACCTGTCATGCTGGGCTTAAAGCTTTCACAGTCTCCTTAGCCAGATGTTGCCCCATTCCTCTAATAGCATTCAGTGTAGCCTGACTGCACTCAGACACAAAAAAAGGTATTAAGCAATCCGGCAAATTTTAAACCATGCTAGAAACTGCAACAATAGTTTGGAGTAGTATTTATACTGATAATAAATAAAGAACAATTTCACAAAATTGTTTGTGTCTTAAGCCCCCAGGATTGCCTGCCCCCCCAACCCACCTGTTTAAAGAAGTCTAAGATCAACCCCTAGCACACTTTATTTAAATTTTTTAATTCTTTTGGTAATTAGGTAAGGCCCACTAGGCCTAAGGCCTGTTTTCAGGGAAGACCCAAGAGCACTGGAAATATTAGTTGACTCCCTCAGTAGGTAAGTGGAGGTTGTAGGAATCAAACCCAGGTCTGCTGGAGGTACCAAGCTCATTCACAGCTCAATACTTTAATCTGTAGGCTATACTGCCAGCCCCAATGTTGGTCCAAGAACACACAGGGCAATGAACAGTTAAGTGATGAAAAGCCCACTTTGGCCCCCATCCTCTGACAAACTAGAGACTTGCACTTCTGGAAGTGTTGGACCCCCACCCAACAGCCACTTGTTGCATCTTCTTTAAATGTAAGATGTACTCCCAATTAGTCTGTGACATCAGCAGCTGTGAGTGGCCGGAAGGGATGTCACTCAAGCTAGGAGCCCGTCCCCTGATAAAGTTCTATTGAGCGAAGCACCAGGGCACCTAGCCGGCACAGCTCTGTATTTGCTTATAATAACTGGTGACCCTCAATATCAACCCATTTTTGAGACCTGTAAAAAGTTGTATCAACCTGCAAGTTGAAACGGCAAATTGTATCAACCTGTAAGTTGATATGTCTTTTAGTGTCTCGCACCAGGCTGTGTGTACCACCCTAGCCCATGAAAACACTCCGAGGCTGCACGAGACGGTTCTTGTAACAGAACTGCCTCACTACTTAAAACTCTTCACAGTTTCCAACCTCTGGTTCCTAAGGTACTTACGGACTCGGAAAATTGAACCGTTCAGTTTTTTTAAAACTTTAAACAATGGAGAAGATGCTGAACCTTCACCTTGTCATCATAACAACCAGCATGCCACAGAGCACATACAGAGGTCGAATCAGCAACTCAGAAAGCACGTAATACTAAAGACTCTTGAGCTTTGTTTACTTAGCACCAGTTATAAAAAATAACATATATGAAAGTGTGTGATCTGCAGGTTTTTTTACACACCCTTGGTGTGTGACAACATATGAACCTCTTGAGCTTTGCTCTCAAGGTTTATATATAATCATACACCTTGGGTGTGTTAAAAAACTGCATATCACACACCTACATATGCATTATTCTCTATATAATTTGCTAATGAAGTCTCTTGTCTGCATCATTTGTGGTCAGCAGGCAAATTTTGTGAATGTCTTGGTGGGCACGCAGTTGTCTGTTCTTGTGTGTAGTTGTCTGGGACTGCTTATCCCATTATTGACACCATGGACCAGCACTGGGGAGCACAGGTCTTTATCTGTTGTTTTGGACTTTTTAACAGCTTCTGTTCTGCAACCATAGGCAAATGCAGCTGCGTTTCTTAAGGTCCGCAGAGACAGCGGAGTATACTTCCACCAGAAAACCAGAGACTATAATCAGTCACTGACGAACAGTAAAAGCCATGAGTACTGAAAGTTTTAAGAAGCATGAATGAGGCAAATTCAACTGCTAATAAGCAGACTACAAGCCAGTTTATTTAAGCAACACTGCCAAGTTGAGTAGAAGAAAAGCTCAAACAAAAGAGAAACTTACTGTGGGTCAGAGAACTTCTGACATATGGGCAGATAGCCAAGATATTAAAGAACTTTTCCTGAAATTAGAGAGACTGCTGTTTACAGAAATAAATGTGACTCACAACGTCATAACCTTAGAAACTTACTTGGACAGAAATCAAGCCCCCAGGGGCCTAAATAGAAACACACACTTTGTCAGCAGACAAGGACCACTTTGCGTCCTAATCCCTCCAGATGGTCCTTGCTAGTCTGTCACTGCAGCCCTGACTGGTCTCTGGTGACCCTGCCCCTCCTTGCCTATTTACATATTCCTCTATGTCTTGCACATGCATACTTGAAGCCCCCTACTGATCTTACTTGTATTAATCTTCACCATTCATCACTGGTTGGTCTAGCTGGAGGTGCTAGGACCCTACGGGAAGCTTATAGCCTTAAGCTTTTGTTAGCTTCCTAAGGAGGAGGGGCCAACATCGAGGATGGCTCTGCCCTCAAGGCCAACATATTGCCTGGCACTTGCGAGTTGGCCAGCAAATGAAGCCGGCCCCTCCACCACCTCAGTTCTTCTTTTCCCACCATCAAGGTGAATTATCTTGTGGGAGCTGAGCCATTTTGCTCCTGCTTAGTCTCCAGAAGTTTATAGAAAGTTCTGCTGCTGCCACTACTACTCGATACCGTAGACTCTTCAGAAGCCAGTAAAACTGTTCTTTTATTTCTTCATTTTTGAATTACTTCTAAGCCGCCAAGTCTATTCTGCAGTTATTTTTTCTTTTGTACACACGATTATGTCCGGTTCGGGGCCTAGTTCAAAATCTAAGGTGGGGCGTGCCCCTATGCGTCAGTGCGCCTGTAGCAGGCCATGATGTATCACCATAATCGCTGTCTAACCTGCCTGGGCCCATCACACAATATGGACAACTGCAACTCCTGCTTCTCTGTGAATTCAGGTCCTTGAGTTGCATGCATTGAAGGTGTGTCAGGATCCTCCTACTTTCAGAGGGCAGCGTCAGTACCGGGACGACAAGGCCAGGACTTTGGGTGCTTCCCCCAGGTCTCCCTCCGATACTATATGTACTGAGGGGGAGCAGGCCTCCACTAGATCTAATTTCGCTGAGACAGAAAGCCTGCATGAGGGGTCGGGTGTACAGTTGGCCTCCTCCAGGAGGTCAGCGGGGCACACCACGTAGTCAGTTGCCTCCTTGGAGGCACAGATGCCTCTGTGTTGTGGTCACAGTTATATGCTGGACCCGAGCCAGTAGAGTCCTCTGTGCCACCTGCTGCCACTGCTTTGGTTTCTGACACCTCCCTTGGTGCCAGTGAGTGAGGCGGTGCCCCTGTTGGTACTGGGCCCCCTTCCGGTGCCATCCTCGGTACTGGCAGAGGGAGAGTTTCAGGGGTGACCTCTTTGGTGATCTCCCTGATCTCCTCATCCTCCTCCTCAGAGGAGGATGACTGACTTGACCCACATTGGCTGCCCGACTCTCAGGAGTCCCGTCACTCTCCTACACCTAGCCATTCGCTCTCCAGAACAACGGGATTGGCTGCTTCTCTTTCTGGCCTCACCCTTGGGGCTGTTCTAGCACTGGGTTGGAGGCCGGTGCCAGGTCTGGTTTCTGTACTGTGTGCAGTGCTGGTTCAGATTCCGACACCGGAGTGGGTTCTGAAATGGATTCTGGCACTGTCTCTCGTGCTGGAGTAATTTCAGAGCCCCTCCTCTCAGGTACTAGGGGCAAGCCGAGGAGTAGATCCCTGTCTCGGTAGGTGGGGTTGGGGAGGTTGGGGTTGTCATGCAGGCACTCTTCCAGAGCAGCTTGTGGCTCTGGGAGGAGCCACAGTGCAGACCCTTCTCTCCTCACCTCACTAGACCGGGTAGGATCTGCAGCTGGTGGGACCAGGGGCCGCCCATAAGGGACAGACCGGCTCCAATCACCCCCATCGTGGGGTCCTTGCCCATGGGCACCACTTTAGCCATCCTTGTCTGGTTGGGCAACCTGCAGTGGGTGAGTTGCGCAGCACCCCCACCTCAGGAGAGGTCCCCTGCACATTTTCGTAGCCCTAGCAGAGGTCTTGCTCTGGCTCACCAGACTTTCCCCCCATCATTGGGATTCTCTACCACCTCCTCCTCCTCCTCCTCCACTCCCAGGCCTCTGTGGCCTTTCAGGGCCAATTACATGGGAACAGTTCAGGGCATCAGCATCTGCTTTCCCTTGGTACCTCAGAGCCCTGGACAAGGTCATCTTCAGACCAGAGCCTCCAGCCACTCTGACTCTGAGTCAGGCTCCTCAGTCTCCTTGTCTTCCTCCTCAGAGGAAGAGGATCCCTCTGTTCACCTGTCCTCAGACGCTGATATCACCAGCTATCAGCAATTCCTCTCAGGGGTGCTTGGGGAGCTCCATATCTCCCACTTTGCAAGCCACAATTCTGACCATGTGACATGCACTTTCCTTGGGGAGTTTAGCGCCAAAAATTTTGCTATCCCTCCGTGGTCTCCCCCTTTCACAGAGGCATTGCATTGGGTCTGGCAGTGTCCCTATGCCCCTTCTCAGCCCCGAGGGACTGTCAGCACAGGTGCTGCACACGCGGTCTCAGGTGCTATGCCCCACCCCTCTTTGGGAGTGGAGCTCTTGGATACCCCTTCCGAGCATCATCACCCAAGGCATGACCACCCCTCAGACTCTGACTCGGCTGAGTTGGACCACTGGGGTAGAAGTGTTTTCTCAGCAGCAAGCCTCCTTTTGTGCATCTTGGTGCACCAGGCACACCAGGCTGCGTACACTAGACACCTGTGGATGGTACTAGGACAAGTTCTGCCATCCTTGCCTGACACAGAGGCAACCAAGAAGGCCATTAGCCTTTCTGCATGCAGTCTGGAGCTAGCGAGACACCAGGCAAGGGTGCCTTATGACACCAGTGAGGTAACTTGCAGGCTGGCAGGACTGCAGAGAGTCCCAAAAGGGTCTGTGCACTCAAGAAGAACCCAGGATTGCAAACAAGAGGCGGCTAATCCCTAAGTACAAGACAAAGTCAAAGGTTGTTGTACTCTGTGGAATAGAATGTACAAAACCGCAACAGAGTCAAAGCAGAATTCAACATTTTTATTCTTACAATTCCTAGTGCTGTGTGGTCTCTACAAGTCACTAAATGAAAGTGGAGAGCTGATTTTACTTGGTGACTGGCATCGACCACACAGCACTAGGGACTGTAAGAATAAAAATTTTGAATTCTGCTTTGACTCTGTTACACAAAGTCCCTGCACCCTTATTGGTACCCCCAGAGGTACACTATAGACAGCTAGCATTTAGGTATATGTTATACTAACATATAGGGCTAAGGGCATCTACCGTACAAGAGTAGATGTCAGGATATGTATGCATATTATTGTTATACACTTTGCTTTCTAATATATATATTTCTGGCTTATAAGATGTTAGGACACCTGTGTCCTTGTAATGATTATGATATATAAGTCGACACTGCCACCTTTTGGAGATTTGTACTACTACACTGATATATGTAGAAATGTACTCTTTCGTTTCACAAAGTGATGACTACTACAAAATTGTATAATGTTATCTTGGACCATGGAGACACCTCTAGTTTAGCCAATAGAGCTCATCTCTGTAACTAGAAATGTTTCTATCTTACAATAACCATAGTAATTATCATAGGTATATAAAGTGAGACATTACGTCTTCTACCTCAGAGACCCCAAGAGGCACAGAAACTCCTCGAGGTATAGGGAATGCTTAGCATTGGCTCCCAGGTCGTATTGGTGAGAACTGCTTAGGGCAACTGTAATTATTCTTTTTGGCAGTAATAAACAAGTTTATTACTCTTATGCAACGTGTCTGTGATTCCTTGCATTCCCAATATTCACATATGGTTCAGCCTCCTATTATCAGGGAGAACAAATTGCAGGGATGGGTATATTAGTGATTTATTCTTATGGTAACACTGTTAAGATTTCTAAGCGTTGCAGTGTGGCATCATCACAATATGCCGAGATGGCAGCGGTGACCTATGCTCTCGAGTTCATCCAGCATGGGACCAAGGATACTATCATCTTCACAGACTCTAACTGGGTTTGTTGTTCTCTTACAGAATTCCTTCCTTTCCGGCAAAAGAACTCCTTCCTCTCCTCTGATGGCAGTCCAGTGAAACATAAAGAACTGGTAATATACATACACTCACTGGCACAAAGGTTTGCACACAAACTCTATGTACACAAAGTTAAAGCTCACTCCATACATGACCCCTATCATGCCTTCAATGACACAGCAGACACCCTTGCCAAGGAAAGGGCCCGAGGGGGGGACAACTGGATGATGGACCATCCAGAGGCCAGAGCGGCTATACACATTGCAGCAGTCAGAAAGAAACCTGGACCCTTTTCCCCCTTGGACCTCTCAGCAGCCCAACATGCTGACTCTGAACTCAAAGAAGTGTTCAGATTCCATGACAAGAGCACTGAAGAAAATCTACCTACCCATAACGCCTACCAGAGGCATGAAGGTAAGTTATGCTTGTCCCCAAATGACAACCTCATCTGGTACCAACCAGATGACACCACCACCAAGTTGTGGGTGGTACCCAGACACCTTAGGTCCAAATTCTTGCAACAAGTGCATGACACCTCTACTGGTGGACACCAGGGAGTGGAAAATACCCTCCAGAGGCTCAAGACCACTGCCTGGTGGCAAGACCACCGCCTGGTGGCCTGGTGTCACCAAAGATGTCAAACAGTACATAGACAACTGCCTTGTTTGTGCACAAAACAATCCCATCCCCACCAAACGAAATGCCAAACTCCTACCACAAAGACATTCTGGCCCTTGGCATGCCATTCAGATTGATTTTATTGGTCCATTGACTCATACCAGCAGAAACAACAAGTATGCTCTTGTGGTAACTGATCTTTTCTCTAAGTGAGTCGAGGCTTTCCCCACTAAAACATGTACTGCTAAAACCATTACCAAAATCCTGGTGGAACAGATTTTCTCCAGGTGGGGCCTACCTCTCAAGGTAGACTCTGACAAAGGAACCAGTTTTACAGGTGAGTTGATGAAAGAAGCACTTGAACTCCTCGGAGTTCACCAGAAGTTCCACATACTCTACCATCCCCAATCTTCAGGTCAAGTAGAAAGAGCCAACAGACGGATTAAGCAAATGCTTTCCAAATTCATTGAGGACAATCCCAAGACATTTATTTATTATTTATTTTATTTAGTTTTTGTTGACCGGGTAAGTGCACTAGACAAATCCTGCCTATTTTCAGGCACGACCCGGGGGAGAGGGATACAGATAAATACCAACTGACCTTGAACCAGATTAAGCTGTTGATGGTATTTTTAGTGAATGAGGGAAATTTGGCCAGGACACCAGGGAAATTCCCCTACTCTTTTCAATAAGTGTCATGGTATCTTTAACATCCACCTGAACTACCACCAATCCAGGCAGATGGGACCTCGGTTTAACGTCTCATCCAAAAGACGGCACCTCAGAAGTGCAGCACCCCTCTCATACTGCACTACAGTGCCAGTACTGGGATATTAACCCAAGTGCCAGATGTGGGAACTGAACCCACAGCCCTCTGATCTCCTGGCCTTAGAAGCGAGTGTGCTACCTACTGAGCCACTGACACTGCCTGTTGCCGTTACTCCTTCTGGAAATTAGGTGCATACCCTCAGCCACCACCCAGTTGACACCCTTTGAGGTAATGACTGGAAGACAGATGAGTTTACCTGAACACCTGTTGTTTGACCTGCATACCCCCACAGCAGACCGCGTGTCTGTAGACCAATATGTGGAAAAACTCAGACAAGACCTCATATGCACACACTTGTATGCTGCCAATTGCATGGGCAAGGCCCAGCAACAGTCCAAAATACAGTTCGACAAACATGCACAAGAAGTGGATTGGCAAGTTGGAGATCAGGTAATGGTCCTCAGATTTGCACATCCCACACACTCCTTCTCCAACAAGTGGGAAGGTCCCTACCCCATTGTCAACAAGCTCAGTCCAGCAGTCTAACAGGTTAGACTCTTGGACAACAATAAACTGACCGACAAATGGTTATATGCAAACCAGCTGAAACTGTATAAAGGTGTATAATTACTTTTCTTCACCCCATTGGGCGGAATAGTACTAACCTACTAATGTTTGTTTTTCCTTTTCAGATACATTAACAAGAGGGGAGAAATGGGGATGGGGAACCAGATGATCAGATGGATAGGCAACTGGCACCAGGACCGGACCCAGAGGGTCATAGTTGGTGGGATAGTCTCATCCCCAAGGAGGGTCATTAGTGGGGTCCCACAGGGATCAGTCCTTGGGACCCTCCTGTTCAACGCCTACGTCTCTGACATTAGGACAGGTATCAGGAGTGAGGTGAGTCTTTTTGCGGATGACTCAAAACTGGGGGCGGTGGTGGATGGGGAGGAAGGGAGGGAGATGGTCTAGAAAGTGGAAACTGAGGTTCAATGCAGGAAAATTCAAAGTACTGCACCTGGGGGCCAGAAACCCAGGCCAAGTGTACACCCTGGTGGGGGAATGCTACAAGTTTCGATGGCTGAGAGGGACCGGGGGGGTGGTGGATGTCAAGATGAACAACTTAGAGACTTGTAGGAGGGCAGCAGCCAAGGCCAACAGGATGCTGGGATACATCGCTAAGGGGATCACCTCCAGAAGGAGGGAAGTGATACTCCCTCTGTATAACTGCTTGGTGAGGCCGCACCTCGAGTACTGCGTGCAGTTTTGGAGGCCACACAGGGACATTAAACTCCTGGAGAGGGTCCAGAGGAGGGCAACTAAAATGATTTGGGGCCTGGGGGACAGGACATATGGGGAGAGGCTTGAAGAGCTAAATATGTACACATTGGAAGAGAGAAGAGACCAGGGGTACATGATAGAGGTCTTCAGGTACATGAAGGGGGTAAATAGGGGAGGAGCAGTCAGGGTGCTTTGAAGGAAGGAGGAGGGGTCAACTAGAGGGCATGGGTGGAAGCTGGAGGGGGGAAGATTCAGGGGAGAAAGGAGGAGGTGCTACTTCACTGAGAGGGTGGTGGAGCCATGGAATGCGCTGCCCAGGGACCGGTGGAGGCAGAGATGGTGGAGGGGTTCAAGAGGGGGTGGGAGAGGTACAGGGGAAGGGTTCTGGAAGCAAAATCCAATGCAGTGAGAATATCCGGAACTGGAAAGGGAGAAGCCAGAGAAGGTGAGGGGGGCAGCAAGGTCAGCTTCCAGGGTGGGGGGCTGACCAAACGAGCAGACGCGAAAGACCGTTAGGCCTATTCTGCTGGCAGTTTAATATGTTAGTATGTTAGTATGGCTATCTTGTTCCATTTTCTCCTCCTCTCAGGAGTTATCCCCTGCATCCAAGGCACGGTAAAGCACCTCCTTCCTCACCTTGATCCTCCAACGTCTGCCCCAGAGGGAGTTTTCATCAATATACCTGACAATTTAATTACTGTCCAGGAAGGTTCTGATGCCTACCTCACTGCCTCGGTTGTTGCTCCTGACAAATCTACCCTACAAATTGAGTGGCAAACCACATCGCAAGGACAAATTCTCACCGTGGCCAAACTCTCAAAGGGAACTTTCCATGGTTAGCCCAATGCTAATTTATCCCCTAATGGTTCCCTGTCCTTGCTCCAAACTGCTCTTAGACATTCTGGTTTATACAATATTACTACCTTAATTGATCCCTCATATTGTAATTCTTTGTCTAAGGATTCTGCTACAAAACATTATGCTGTGCACAACATGGCCTCTGCTGCCATGTATCTTTCTGTGTTACCCCCTACTGAGAAACAGCTTTTGGAATGTCCAAAGCACACCCCTGGTCCTTGTAGTGATCTAACAGCCACTGCATTACCTGGTACACTTATCAACAACTTACAATTTATGCATATAGCTGTTTTGTTTAATTTGACTTACTGGAATATGAAAGAATTTGGTATGTGTCATACTACTAACACTTCAGCATTTTACAGTGCTTTATTGCTTGATAGTTTAGCAGCTTTTCAGATTCATACTCAGGACCCTGTTGCCGGGGTACACACCACCGAGCATAGAGGCAACTTCAGGAGAAAACCCAATCCTGATGATCAAAGTCATAAACGTAATACACGTGAAGTTGACAGTTCTGATGTCACTGGCACCACAGGTACTGTCACAGGTCTTTTTGGTACAGCTATGTCTATATGGAATAAGGCAGACATTGCTGCTATCAAATCTCATTCAGCTAAATTCCAAACTGGTTTGGTGAACGATATTTTACCCCCATTATTGCGCGGTGTGGATGGCCTTAGTCAGGAAGAAAGATACACTGTATATAATATGCACAACATTGCTAAGGCATTTACAGATTCTAAAGATAAGATTAACGCACTCATTGCACAGAACAACAAAGAAGCAGATAAACAATACATTGCTAGAGAAATCCTATGCTCAGCCTATGGCTCATGTATTATCACTACCATTAACAATCTCTTCCGTGATCTAGAATCTGGAAGGATCCCTGATATTATTCATGACAGACGTATTTCTAAATGGTATTGTCCACGATGTAAAACCCCTGGTTGTATAATAAAATATAAAGAAATGTTCTATCAAAGATACGTTTGTTTCTTTTACTGTCTCTTTACCATGTTTTGATCCCACTACAGCTTTGTTCGATAAGCTTGCTTCTGTCCACTCTATCGGGCACCTTGATCTCGACATCTACAGAGAACACCTGGACTTGCCTCCTCTACTGGTCTTCCATCCATTTCTGGACGTCTGGGTCACCCCGCACACAGATTGCTGCTCTAAGAAGGGCTACATTTACTTGTGTTGATGTGATGTATTTTATGTTATTAAACCTGTATGTGGTTATTCTCCCAACAATATTGATTAGTCCTTTTCCATGGACGATGACATCAGCACAAATGGCACAGACTCTTTGGATTCAACATTGGCTCCAGACAAACTTTACCAATCCTATCAAGAGGAGGTTCATCGCCTGTCAACACAGATTTCCAAGATCAGCTGCACCTGCCCGGTACAATTGCAAAAGTGTAGATTACCTACCGTTAAAATGCAATATAATTCTGACGGCAAGTACTGCGTCGTCACTAATTATAAAAGTTACACATATGGAACTCAGACATGTGTTATTGATGCTCCTAATTTCTGTTTCATCCCCATCAGAAGTCCATAATTGGATATACCGTTATTACCCCCATCCCCCTTATGGACGCTGACATCATTGATGGTAACCCCGATTATCTGCTCACACTTTCTGAATGCTTACCATATTTTAATGTACACATTGACTCACTGACACTTACATTAAAATCACTTTCGGAGAGGAAGGACACCCACCTCTTCCACTTCAGCAATAATATAACCAAAGCTAATGAAGCTATTCTTGCACTTATTAGTGATGGTGATATGAACAATGCACTAACTGACACTTGGTTAGAAATTACATTTAAAGGTTTTGTTATTATACAAGCATTTTTTATATTTTTCTTGATTATTATGCTTTACTGCCTACAGTGCACTCTGAGTCAACATCATGAGCAGCTGGAGTTCCTTTACAAGGCTTGCACATCGGGTCTGTAAACAGCCCCTGCTCCCTGTCCATTTCCCTATTTGGCTGTGTTGCCCTGAGAGGCAACAAGGGGGGGAATGTTACATGAGGTCCCTGCAGCCTTATTGATACCCCCAGAGGTACACTGTAGACAGCTAGCATTTAGGTATATGTTATACTAATATATAGGGCTAAGGGCATCTACAGTGTAAGAGTAGATATCAGGATATGTATGCATATTATTGTTGTACACTTTGCTTTCTATATATATAGATATATAGATATATATATATATATATATTTCTTATGTATTCCTGGCTTATAAGATGTTAGGACACCTGTGTCCTTGTAATGATTATGATATATAAGTTGGCATTGCCACCTTTTGGTGATTTGTACTACTACACTGATATATGTAAAACTGTACTCTTGTTTCACAAAGCGATGACTACTACAAAATTGTATAATGTTATCTTGGACTGTGGAGCCACCTCTAATTTAGCCAATAGGGCTCATCTCTGTAACTAGAAATGTTTCTGTCTTGCAGTAACCATAGTAATTATCATAGGTATATAACGTGAGACATTACATCTTCTACCTCGGAGACCCCAAGAGACACAGAAACTCCTCGAGGTATGGGGAACACTTAGCATTGGTTCCCAGTTCGTATTGGTAAGAACTGCTTAGGACAACTGTAATTATTCTTTTTGGCAGTAATAAACAAGTGTATTACTCTTATGCAATGTGTCTATGAATCCTTGCATTCCCAATATTGCCAAGCACCTGAGAGTGAGGTTTAGACCTCCTGACAGCTCTGTTGCAGTTTTGTACATTCTATTCCGTGGAGTGCAACAACCTTGGACTTTGGCAGGAACTGCAGTCTGCATTAGGCGGACAGCATGGCTTCACCTTTCCAGGTTATCACCCCTGGCCCAGTGTAGGGTGATTGCCTCTCCCTTCCAAGGGGCCTACTTCCTCTCCAGTAGCTTGAGGCATGAGTTATCTGGGTGCCTTCCTTCTCCCAGGTAGCAGGAGTCTCCACTTCGCCCTGACCAGTCTTGGGCCTAGCCAGGCCCATAAGGGGCCCCCTTACTCTCCTTGTTTTTCCCCCACAGGAAGCTGAGTGAAGATTCAGCCCTCAGGGAGGTGCCAGTGCCACAGTTGTGGTGCTTGGTACTCACCCACCAGTGATGAATAGTGAAGATTAATACAGGTAAGATATGAAAATTACGTGCCTACCGTAATTCTTGATCTTCCTGTTTATCTTCACCATTCATCACTGCTTCCCACCCACCATCCTGTCTTGGGCCCCAATCTCCTGGGCAGTGCCTTCTCCCTGATTAAGGCCAATTGTGGGTGTAATCCTACTGGCACCACTGGGTTCCCTGACTCTTCATCTGAAGCACTGGGGAGCCACCTCTGGGGAGACGGCAAGTAGGGGCTCCTGCCCTCTTTTTACTAGGGGCTCCTTGGGGCCCCACATGACCTTGACAGGGACTCTGAGGAGGGCTCCATGGGCCAGGAGTTTCTTAGTTTTTTCTGGGCTCCTTGGCTCCTTCAATCCTATGCAGGAAGTTCGAGGTTGTCCCCATTCTTGGATCCCTGTCTTGGTTGCAGGGGCTCCAAGGACCTTCTCCTACTCCTTGGAGCCTTAGCTTGCTCCATTTTTCTTCTCTTCTCTGGTAACACACTCCTGGGTTCCTATGGGACAAAGTCCTCTTGGACCTCTCTTCAGATCCCTGGCCCCATCTAGAGGCTTAAGTCCTCTGCCTCCACTACTTTCCTGGTGGCACTGGGCTCAGGGGAATCAACATCTTTTTCAGGGTCCAGGGGTTCTCCTAATTAGGTGGCCCCCTTCTGGGGGGATCTTGTCCCAGAGTGGGTTCATTCACCACTCTTTTTTACAATAAGGGAGAGGGGGTGAGAGATCTGGTGGCCTCATCCCTCTTTCTCAGGTGGACCAGGAGGGTGGTTCCTTGTGTGGCAGTGGCAGGAATCAGCTATGCCTGGCCTTGCATCCTGTGATGTTTCTAAGAACTCTTGAGTCTGAAGCTTTTTTCCCTCTCTGACTTCCTTCTCTCTTGCCTCCGGGTTACCCCCCTCTGTAAAAAAGAGAAGAAGTGGGTTCCCCTCTTGGTCCACAAGGAGAGCTTCTCTTTGGGCCCTCCCTTTTGGGGTACAGGTTATCTCTCACTCTCTCTCCCCCCCTTTCCATTCTCTACTCTCTTTGCTTCCTTCTTTCTTCCCTCCCATCTTCTTAACACCTCCTTGGCTTGCCAGATGGTTGGGGTCCCCCTCCTAGACCTCTTAGAGTTCTACCCCTCCTCCTGTGGCCTGCTTATTCCTTTTTCTATTTACTGTACATCCTTTCCTTTTGCCATCCCTTGGGCTCCCTTACCCCACCTTCCCCTCTTTTTCCTCTGTCTCTAATTTCCACTCCAGCAAGCAGAACTGAGGTGGTGGAGGGGCCAGCATCGGTTACCGGTCAACCTGTGAACGCCACCCTGTACATCAGCTTCAAGGGTGGGGCCATCCCTCACATCAGCCCCTCCTCCTTAGGAAGGTAAAAAAAGCTTAAAGCTATAAGCTTCACACAGGGTCCTAGTGCCTCTGGCTAGACCCACCAGTGGTGAATAGTGGAGATAAACAGGAAGATCAAGAATTATGGTAGGTACGTAATTTTCATTTTTTGGCTCTACCACTCCTGCTGGCAGTCTGTTCCGGGTGTCTACCACCCTTTCAGTGAAGTAGTACTTCTTCACATCCCTCTTAAATGCCCCTCGCTACATCCTATGCCTTCTGGTCATGGTGCTCGTGCTTATTTCAAAGAGATTCCCCTCCTGCATCCTGTTCACCCTTGTGAGGTACTTGTGGATCTATAGCACATCCTCTCTTGCTCACCTCTCCAACATGGTGTAGATGTTGAGATAACTCAATCTCCTTATAGGGCTTTTGGTGCAACCTGCACCATTTTAGTAGCCCTCCTCTGGATTGCCTTCAACTTATCTATGTCCTTTCTCAGGTGTGTCCTCCATAACTGAAGACAATACTCCAGGTGGGGTCTTACTGGTGAGTGATACAGTGGCGTTACCATCTCCCTCCCTCCCTCCTGCTTGAGATACTTCTCCCAGTTCATCCCAACATCACACTGGCCTTACCCATTGCTTTGTAACACTACCCTGCCACTTTGAGGTCATCAGATACGATAACCCCAAGGTCCCTTTCCTGCTTAGTGACTGTGACAGTATATTCAACCTATACTCAGTTCCTGGGTTCCTATGCTCTAGTTGCATGATTTTGCCCTTTTTTGCATTGAACCCCAGCTGCCATGTTCTTGAGCACTCTTTGAGTTTCCCAAGATCCCTGCACATTCTTTCCAGCCTCTCCTGATTTCCACACTATTACAGATTTTGATATCATCTGCAAAAACGCGTACTTTCCCTTCCTGTTCATCTGCAGTGTCACTTATGAAGACATTGAAGAGGACCAGAACCAGTTCCAGTACTGAGCCCGCAGCACCCCACTGGTTACTCTTCCATCATTAGAGTGAGAGCTGTTAACCATCATCCTCTGTCACCTGTCTGTTTCTAACACAATTCACCACTTAGGATCCCACTCCAAGGCTGCAGAATATCTTTAAAAAAAGAAGAAACATATATTGTATTGAACATAACAACTGTTCATAGAATACTTTGCCTTGGTCACTCAGATACAAAACAAATACATGTAATTGTATAGCATTCAGTCGGCATTCCAGTTACAATCAGTTCATTAAGTACTGGCAGATTACTTAAAAGAGGTGCCTAGCCACTTTAATAGACATCTTTGCTAAGAAAAAAAAACACATAGGCTGAAGTTTAAGTGACCTTACAATTGTCAGTTCAACTGTTCTAAATAAGAATCCTGTTAGGATGTTAAGGTTTTCTCCATCATATTTCGCATGTATTTGGTATATATTTCACTAGAAGGATCCATTCAGCCTTGGATGGGGACTAGGGTTATAATTAGTGTCTTGTGATGCATTTGAGGTCTGCCACCACCAAAATTCTGAACAAGTATTTACTTTGTGGGGAATGTGCCCCTTTCTGGGAGAACACCTAGTAGCAATAGAGTCAAGCCATACAAAGACAAAAGTACTGGACTTTAGGAGGGCTGACTTTGCCAAAATGGGTGAGTGCCTAAGGAATGCACTAGCAAATGGGCAGGAAGGAGGGGTGGAAGAACAATGGGGAATAATAAAAACTGCCATCACATAGGTAACGAGCCTTTGTGTGAAGCAAATAATCAAAACAAAACGATGTGAGAAACCACTATGGTTCTCAAAGGAGGTGGCAGTAAAGGTTCAAGAGAAAAAGAAAGCATTTAGGAAGTACACGGAATCGCAGAAGGAGCAGGACAGAGAACTGTATCAGTTAAAGCAAAAGGAGGCTGGGAAGGCAGTCAGAACAGCAAAGGCTCAAACCGAGGAAAAGATAGCCAACTCAGTTAAGAAGGGGGATAAAACCTTTTATAGGTACATCAGGGAGCGAAGGAAGACCAAGGGAGGGATAGTGAGGCTTAATAAAGGGAGGAGGGTGGGCAGAGGGAGACTGTGAAAAGGCAGAGATACTAAACAAGTATTTTTGCTCAGTATTTACAAATGAAGAGGGGGAGGTACGTAAAACAAACAGTAGAAACACTCTGGATACAGAAGTTGATACCAGCCCATTTACAGAAGAAAGGGTTCTGAAAGAACTCTTAAAACTGAAGGTGGACAAAGCAATGGGGCCTGATGGGATTCATCCCAGAATTCTAAAAGAACTTAGGGTAGAACTAGTGACACCACTGACTACCCTTTTTAACAAATCATGGGAGGATGGGGTGGTACCTGAGGACTGGAGAAGGGCAATTGTGATTCCCCTTCACAAAAGTAGGAGCAAGGCAGAAGCAGGAAACTACAGACCTGTTAGTTTAACCTCAGTGATAGGGAAAATGATGGAATCACTTGTGAAGGAAAGAAATAGTCAAGTATCTAGAGGCCAGAGGGGCTGGGACCCTGGCAGCATGGATTCACAGCGGGAAGGTCATGCCAGACTAATCTGATAGATTTCTTTGACTGGGTGACCAAAGTAGTAGATCAGGAGGGGCTGTGGACATGGCCTACCTAGACTTTAGCAAGGCATTTGACACAGTCCCTCACAAAAGATTAATATACAAGTTAGCCAGCCTGGGAGTGGGTCCCAGGATGACAGCCTGGGTAAAGATTGGCTGGAGAATGGGACACAGAGAGTAATAGTAAATGGAGTCTACTCAGGATAAAGGAGGGTTACTAGTGGGGTACCGCAGGGTTCAGTATTAGGACCAGTCCTCTTCAATGTCTTCATAAGCGACATTGCAGAAGGACTGGAAGGAAAAGTATGTCTCTTTGCAGATGACACAAAATCTGCAACAGAGTTGATGCACAGGGTGGGGTGGAAAGGATGAGAAGGGACTTGGCAAGGTTAGAGGAATGGTCAAATGTATGGCAGCTTAGATTCAGTACTAAGAAGTGCAAGGTAATGCACCTGGGAAACAAAACCCCAGGGGAAGAGTACACAATTGGGGGTGAGATACTAACAACAACAAAAATGGAAAGGAACCTGGGGGTAGTCATATCAGATGACCTAAAGGTGGGCAAGCAATGTGAGAGAGCAGCAAGGAGGGCTGGGGGGATACTGGGATGCATAGGGAGAGGCATCACCAGTAGAAAACAGGAAGTTATTATCCCTCTGTACAGACAGCTGGTGAGACCCCATCTGGAGTACTGTGTGCAGTTCTGGAGACCCAATCTCACAAAGACATAGACAGGATGGAAGCTGTCCAGAGGAGGGCAACTAAAAAATGGTGCAAGGTCTGCACGGAAGACATATGAAGAGACGAAAGGAGCTTAATATGTATAGCCTCGGGGAAAGGAGGAGAGGGGGACATGATAGAAACGTTCAAGTACCTCAAGGGAATCAACAAAGTCCAAGAGGGTAGCATCTTTCAAAAAGGGTGTGCAAGAACAAGAGGCACAATTTGAAGATGGGGGTGGCTCAGAGGTAATTTAAGGAGTATTTTTCACAGAGAGGTTGTGGATGCATGGAACGGCCTTCCGGAGGAGGTTGTGGAGTCAAAATCAGTGGTGGAATTCAAGCACGCATGGGACAGTCATAAGGCAATTCTAGGGGGTGGGGGTAGGAAGAAGTAGGCTGCTGGTTAACTAGGATCTGCAGCTTATCCAGTAGGTAAGGAAATGGGCAGACTGGGTGGATCAAGTGGTCCTTATCTGCCGTCAAATTCTATGTTTCTATGTAAGTGTAGAGGTTCTTTGAGGATTCCACACTCTAATATATCAGAGCAGGCTTGTGATATCTCCTCCCAATAGGAGTTCAGTTTGGGACAGGTCCAGGATATGTGTTGGTTGTCCCCCTTATCCCACAGTCCTTCCAGCTTCTATCCGTGTTCCCTGGCTCAAAATGAGCTGTGAGCGCGAGGACTCTGAAGAAGCACATGATGGTTCTCCATCTGGATTCACATCAAAAAGCAGTATATGTTGTTTTATGTGTTTCCTGCCCATATGCGCTGCCCGATATCTGGGGGGATCTGGAATTCTGTCTCCCTCTCTCTCAAGCCTGTTGTAGCTCAAGATCTTGCGACTGTCTCTGATCACATATCAGAATGTAAACATCCTTCTAGTGTAGTGGGCTACCTTTTATATTTGTGTCCCTTCACTGGATTTTGGAGATGGCTCCTGACTAGCAGGAAATGAAAGAATTCCCCACTTTCTAACTGGAATTTTGCTCTATCTTGTTCAGAGCTCATTATTTTCACCTGGTCCATCAATTCCCCCATACTTACTATCCCTTGCCTTGACCAAGTTTGAAATCCCTGCTCTGTTACTCCTGGGGGGATTTCAGGATTACCTCTGAGTGGAGTGAGGCCTCCCATGTCCTCTGGGTGTTTTAGAGTTTTGTGGTACTTCTTGCAACTGTAGAAGGTGTGACAGGTCCATCTGTTGACAAACTTAAGGGTCCTGAGGGTGGAGATGGGCAACAACGGAGCTGTACTCAGGTTTAACAGTGGTGCTTGTGCCTGTTCACCTTCTAGCCATGGTGAGAACTGGGGATCTTCCTCAAGACAATCTCTTGCAGTAAGTCTAACACATGGGATGTCAGCCTCAGGCATCATTTCCTCTGGATGACTTCTCAGCAGTCGACCCTGGGACCTCTCCCTAATGTTACCACATCGTGTCAGTATGGCATGTATAAAGGTCCTAGCTACTCCTCAGTTCTTTTCAACCACTACCTGCATGCAACAAGTCCTCCTTTGGAGCTCTGCTTAACAGTCATCAAAGAAGAGTTCTACCGACCAAACGTTTATTCAAAACGGGTTCATCTACTGATGTCTTCAGATCCCTTATTCCGAAAGTGTACCTTTGGTCACAGAAACGCTATAGAGGACCTCCACGACATCTGTGTTCGGTACCTTGGTCCTGAACACAACACCAGGGATTGCATCCTCTGTAACCAGTTCAATAAGGCTACAAATCGTTGAAGGCTTCAGCAGCTTTGTGAGTTCCTCATGGAGCAAAAGGTTGCCCTTCTGGAACAGCAGCAATGCTCCAAACCCAGGGAGTCTTTGACGTCCTCCTCTGGGTCTCACCGCTCTGTGAGTGAGCCCTCCTCCAGGGTACTGAGCAAGATGCTTCAAGAAAGATGGCACAGTATTTGGGTGTACCGGAATGCCCCACTCTGGTCATTCCCACTTTGGTGGATGCCTTTGAAGAGGCTATCTGGGCTGCTTGGAAGCAACTCTTTCAAATTCCCTCCAATCCTCGTAAGGCTGATAAGCTTTATCAAGCCCCAGTTGACCACCCCTACTTTATGTCTCCACCTCAGGTGGATTCTCTGGTGATCAGTACCACTCATGGTATGTCCTCTAGACCTCAACACATGAGTGCTCAGCCCCGGATGAGGAATCCAATAAATTGGATGTTATGGGGAAAAGGGGTTTATGCCTTGTCTACTATGTCTCTCCGTATACTCAATTACATAGGACACCTCCTGAAATATCAGGAGGAAATCCTAAAAGCCTCCCAGGCAACAGTCCAGTCCCTCCCTGCGGGTTCTACCCAGGAGGATCTGTCAGCTAAGATGTCTACTGCGGTGGCTGAATGCCACCACCTGCTCAGGACCACCTATGATGCCGTTGATACTGCGGCCCGTACATCCTGTGCCAGAGTTTGTCTAAGATGTCACGCCTGGTTGAGAGTGTCAGGATTTTCACAGGATGTGCAGCAATCTATCCTTAATGCTTCTTTTAAGGGAAATCAGCTTTTTGGTCCACAGACCCAAGAAATATTGAAGGATTTACAAGACTCGGGTCATACCCTTCAATCAGACTTACCGTGTACCGTCCAAAAGGAAAACTGATCTTCAGGGGATCCTCTAGGGGCTGCCCCTACAGGTTGCGTCCGA
The DNA here is from genome assembly GCA_016271365.2 of Neoceratodus forsteri. Classification (NCBI taxonomy): domain Eukaryota; kingdom Metazoa; phylum Chordata; order Ceratodontiformes; family Ceratodontidae; genus Neoceratodus; species Neoceratodus forsteri. The sequence continues at coordinate 537,636,360 of CM028132.1, forward strand.
ATGCTCAGTAACCACCTGCCAACAAGTGTAAGCCTCATTTGACATTGCCTGGTCCTAGAAATACTCAGAAAATGACCCATTATGTCTCTGCTGCTCCCCAGCAGGGCCAGCCTTTGGCCTGAAGGTCTTCCTCTGGTCGTGGGACTGGAGACCCTCCCCATGGCGATCAGGGGCAGGTTTCCTAGCACCTACAAGGGTGGCAAGCCAACTCCTACCTGTGGCTCCTGCAACTGATTGAATCAGGACACACACTGGAGTTCACATAGATACCCCCTGCTCTGCCACCAAGGGTTTTTCATCACCCCCCAACCAAGCATTGGTCTTACAGAACAAAATCAATGCTTTGCTCACAAAACATGTAATTGAACCAGTTCCCCTTACACAGAAGGGTGCAGGATTTTACTCCAATTTCTTCCTGGTTCATAAATGGGTGGGGGATTTACACCCCATTTTGGATCTCTGGAGTCTCAACCTCTATATCAAATACCAAATGTTCAGGATGGTGTCTCTCCCAACAATTCTCCCCTTGTTGAACACAGGAGATTGACTCTGCTGTCTCGCTATGAAGGACGCGTACCTCCATATCCAGATACACCCTGCTCACAGACGGTTTCTCCTTTTCTTGTTCCAGGGTCACCATTACCAGTTCAGAGCCCTCCCATTCTGTCTTTCCTCAGCTCCAAGGGTGTTCACAAAATGCCTAGTGGCAGTCACAGCAGCCCTCCAGAGGGATGGCCTGTAAGTCTTTCCTTACCTGGATAACTGGCTCCTGAAAGCATCTTCCCACCACAGGCTGCTGTTCACGCTTTCTCGAACCCTTCAGTTATTTGCCTGGGTGGGGATAGCTGTAAACTATCCGAAATCCAAGATGGACCCTACACAATGCCTCCTCTACATTGGAGCTGTGTTACACACCTCCTTGGGGATGGCATTTTTGCTCAAGGCACGGGCAGACACCCTGATTTCTTTGACACGCAGACTAGAGTCCAGCAGATTGGTCTCGGCATGAGACTACCTGTGCCTCCTGGGTTATTTGGCCACCATGATTCTGGCAGTCTCCCATGCCAGACTAAATATGAAGGTCCTTCAGTGGTTTCTGAGAGTCCAATGGGACCAGCGGGAGGATGTTTCGATGCCCCAGTCCTGATGTCTTTCCCGACTCTTCAAGCCCTACAATAGTGGAAGTCCACAGCCAACTTAATGCGAGGCATGCCATTTCATTCTCCTGTTCCATGTCTCATTTTGACTACAGATGCCTCCTTGACAGGGTGGGGTGCTCATCTGCTGCATGTCCAATCCCAAGGATCCTGGATGCCGTTAGAGACCCGTCTCCAAATCAGTGTCTTGGAGATGAGGGCAGTCCTCTATGCCTTACAGGCATTTGAGACTCTCCCTCCCCCAGGTTGCCTTTGGATACAATCAGATGATTCTGTGGTAGTTCACTACCTAAACAAGCAAGGAGGCACCCATTCATATCCTCTCTGCGGAGAATTGATGAGGGTCTGGTGATCCAGAGAAGTATTCCTCTTCTGGTGGTTCACATCTCCAGAGTGTCCAACACTCTGGTGGATGCCCTGAGCAGATCCACTGCCCTGGCCCATGAGTGGGAAATCCTACCAGACATCCTAAATGACGTCGTCCACCAATGGGGCCGACCAGAGTTGGATCTATTTGCCTCTCTGCAAAATGCAAAACTGCCTCTTTACTGCTCTCCCGAGTGAGGTCCTAGAACTGTGTGGCAGGACGCGTTATCTCTTTCCTAGACAGGAAGATTTCTTTCAGCTTCTCACCCTTTCCTCTCATTCAGAGAGTACTGTTCAAACTGGTCTGGGATGGGGCAGCTATGATTCTAATAGCACCGTTCTGGCCAAGATAGATTTGGTTCCCTCTGCTTCTACAGTTCTCGGTACCAGATCCCCTACCTCTGCCAATTTTCCAGGCTCTGTTGTCCCAAGCACAAGGCTCCCTGCTACACCCAGACCTTCACTCCCTCCATCTGCATGCCTGGCACATGAGGACATAGTCCTCTCATGTTTCAGGGTGTCCCCAAAGGTGGCAGAAGTCCTCTGGCTGCCAGGAAACTGTCTACGTGGTCTTCCTATTCCATAAAATAAAAGTGCTTCTCCATTTGGGCATCTACAAAGGACCTAGATCCTTATGATTGTTCCCCTCAGAGCATCTCAGACTATTTGCTCTTCTTGCTGGATGGTGGGCTGAAATATTCCTCTGTAAAAGTCCGCCTTTCAGCCATTGCCTCATTTCATTTACCTGTGGACAATAAACCACCATCCCAGTTACCTTTGATTCAAACCATTTTAAAAGGTATTCTGCACCTTCATCCCCCTAACTGGGATCCAGTCCCTGTGTGGAATTTTAATTTTGTGGTTGGAAAATTAACTACGAGTCCTTCTGAGCCTACTGAGTCCAGCGAACTCCATTATTTTTCTTGGAAAACTATATTTTTAGTTTCCATTAAGTCAAGAAGATGTATTTCAGAGTTACAGGCACTAATGTGCAAACCTCCCTACCTGCAATTTCATAGCAATAGGGTATCTTTATGCACAAACCCATTGTATTTGCCAAAGGTTGTTTCTGAATTTACTTTAAATCAGGTTATCCATTTACCGGTGTACTACGTGAAGCCTGCAAATCCAGGGGAATCCCTGCTTCATACTCTTGATGTGCATAGAACATTGAGAATTAATCTTCTCTGCACTTCACAGTTGCAAAAAACTGAGCAACTTTTTGTCTCTTTCACTCTTGGAAACCAGAGCATTCAGATTTTAAAGCAGTGCTTGTCCACATGGTTGGCCAACTGCATTTCATTTATCTATATAAAATACAACATACCTCTCATAGGGGTTGTGAAACCCCATTTCACTGGAGGCATGGCTGCCTCCATGGCATGTTTCTAGGGTGTCTCTGCCTTAGAAATTTGCGAAGCTGCCACATGGTCTACTGTACATGCATTCATGAAACATTACAGTCTAGATATCGCTTCCAAGAAGCGGGCCACTTTTGGATGGGCCGTTCTACAATGCCTCCTGTCCTAAGCCCTAATGGTTTGCCTCCTCCTCCACTTGGCATAATAACTGCTTGGGAATCTTCCCATGTGTTATGACCTGCTGCACGAGATTGTCTCGAAGAAGACAGTACAGTTGCGTAAGAACTTACTATAACAGTAGATTTCGAGAGTATCTCTTGCAGCAAATCATGCTGCCCACTCACCTTCCTCTTTGCTGTTTCTTCGAAGGGTGCCTTGCTCCTGTCTTTTTTATGACTTCATGAGTTGCTGCCTCATTTCTCTCCTCGGTTCCCATTGGAGGACTGAGAAATGGTTTCTCATTCAGTCGCTAGGATGGAAAAGAACAAGAATAGCTGGGACCTCCCCCTTTTATACGTGCCATACTGACACCATGTGGTAATGTTAGGGGGAGGTCCCAGTGTCGACTGCTGAGAAGTCATCCGGAGGATATGTTGGCTGCAGCTGATATCCCATGTATTATGATCTGCTGCAAGAAATACCCTCAAAGATCTACTGTTATGGTAAATTCTTACTCAACTGTACTTTACTTGGGCTGTGAGGTAATATTCCTTCAGGTTGGGCAGTGCCAGATCACTTTATCTTTAGGAGCATGGAGCAAGCTCCTCTTAGTGTGGGGTGTTTATTATTCCAGATATATGTAGTGATGGCATGTTTTGTCTTTTTCCAGAAGGTTGGGTGGATGGGGACAGGCAACATCCTAAATATGTATAGGAATCTTGCAAGTATATTCATTTGCACTGTTTCTATGTAGCCCTTCAGGATAGTGGGGAGAAGCTTCCATCTGTCGAAATCCCCTTTACACCTCTGCAAAAATCTTTCTGTGATTCTGTTCAAAGAGTTGTGCAAGCCTTTTGGTGATATTAATTGCTAAATATTTGAACCCTGTCTTGGCCCATCTGAAGGGGAAGTGCATGTGTTGTGTAAAGCGATTGGTTCCACTGAGCAACAGTGCCTCAGTCTTCAAGAAGTAATCTTGAAGTCCATGATTTTGCTAAAGTTATCTAGTAGGGTTAGCAAGGGGGTAGAGAGAGTATCATCAGTGTATAACACAGTTTTATGTTCTACTGGACCCACCTGTATCCCTGTGCTGTCCAGTGCTTGCCTGATACTGGCTGCCAGTGGCTTAATTCCCTAGGGTGAACAATAATGGTGACATATGGCAGCCCTGCTAGCGATTCTGTGAAGTTTGAAAATGTTAGAACAGGTGCATTGATTCCAATCCTTGCTGTGGAGCCCTGATATAAGGCTAAAGGGTTCTGTACAATCCAAATTTGTCAAGAACTGCTGCTAAGTATTGCCAGTGCAGCCAGCAAAGGCTTTTACGCCATTGATCATAATTGCCAAAGCTGGGTCTGTGCAGTCTGTTGGGACTGATGTTATGTTTAGGGGTTTATAGATTATATTGTTATAGGATTTGTGGTTGGGAATAAAATCTGTCTGATTGTGGCAGACTAATTAGGTTACTGTATGTTGAATGTGATTGGCCATAATCTTGGTGTAAATTTTTGTGTCAATGTTAATTAAAGAGATGAACAAACAAGAGCCGAATTCCTCTGAGTTTTTACCTGGTTTGGAAATCACAGTAATTAAGGTTGTTTGCCACTCCCATGGGAAAGTGTGCTCTTGAATATAGTGGTTGATAGTAGTCTGCAAAGGTTCTTCTATATGCTCTCTAAATGCTTAATAATATGCTAGAAACACATCTCCTCTGTTATTATTGAGAGATTTGATTACTTTCCGGAATTCCTCCAGGGTGACTGGTCCATCCAAGAAATTCCCATTCATCTCATCCAATGTTGGTAAATTCACTCTATCAGGGAAATCTGTGAAGACTACTCTACTTTCCTTGGTTTTGCAGAGCTATAAAGTTCTTCATAAAAGCAGCAAATTCTTCCGCTATTTCCTTTTGCAAGGTGTGGTCTGTTCCTGACTTATTCTTGTTTTTAGATTTTCTTATTATCTGCGAGGTCTGTCCCTTCTGGAGCTGGAAGGCTAGGAGGTGGCCTGCCTTCCCCACTGGAGTAATATATGAATTTGTGTGCCTATTGGACCTTTCTGCCTTCCCAGTTGTGGTTTATAAGAAGCTGAAGGCTTAAGTTACCCATTTGTTTCAGAAGTTCCGGGTCATCTTCTGTCTTATGCTTGTCTTCTAGGTTTTTAAGCCGCTGTTCTTTTTCTGCCTGCTTGGTCAATCTTTGTTTCTTCTGGTGTGTAAGATATGAATTAATTTTTCCTCAGAGAACTGGTTTCATGGCATACCATAGTGTCAGGGAGTGATCTCTTCTGTGGTGTGTAGCCAAAAGTATTCTATCAGGGCTTCCTCTACCATAGTCAAGGTCCCTGGAATTCTGCGATTATGTGGTTGTGGAATGTTTTGCAGAATTTGCAAAATGTTGCAGAATATATACATTGCTGCAGAATTCATTGGTTTTGGTGAATTTTCATTTGAATATTCAGTTTTTTCCATAGTGCCCATCTCCCTTCCCCATCTTGTTTATCCTGAAGCCCCGCCTATATGCTTGGCATGTGATGTCATCAATGACATCACATAATATTTTAGCCAATTGCAAGACTATATTCTGCCACATAAATGCATAAATCATGCTGCAGAAATCAGAAAATGCTGCTACAGAAGTCTAAGAGCCCTTCTGCAGAAATCAGGAAAAAGTGCCACAGAGTACTAGGGGCCCTGACTATAGTTTTGAATGGTGCTTAAGCCAAGGATCCTACATTCAAACTCCAGGCCCCCCTTTCTTTTGGGAGTTCTGTGTCTAATGAAATGGTGACTGGCACATGGTCAGATACGTCAATGCTATGAATTGTGGCTTACAACATCTTATTGTAACCCCCCTATAACTGGGGGTTCCCAAAAGTCTTCCTTGGGTGTGCTTAAATGCCCACTGCCAGGTGAGCATTCTGTGTCTTTACAGGTGTAAAAACACTTGCATATGAGTGCCCTGTTAGCCTCCATGCCTGTCTCTTGAAGAGACATTATTTTTGTAGTGTATAATTAATCTGGGTTGGGGCCGAGTGTTTCCAGGCTCGAGTCCCACCTGAGCTGCAGTAATATTGCTCTGCTCTGCCATCGCTAATGGTGCAGAGGGAGCAGGAGTGTAGCCAGAAATTTCCATTTCGTACACAGTCTCCAACAGTTACACCCCCCAATTAAAAAATGTCCACATCCTTTCTAAATGGCACCCTGTTCCAAACAAGTCAGATTGTTGTCAGATGACTCCTCTACTCTCTAAAGAGGTTATACATGTATTGGACACTCCTCAGTGGCCTACACTAACCCAAATACTACAGATTAGAATGATAATATTAACAGAGTGGCTTATGGTTTGTGACAGGCACTCAACAAAACTGTACACAAATGTGTACAGTGAGTATGCCTGTCTACACCCTTGAGAGGGAGTTCTGTTAGAACTGGTAATTGTTTGCTGATTAGCTGCTCTAATAACAATGGTATTATAGTTTGCCTAACCTGCCTTTCTTTGCAGCATGGACATTTCTGTATTGCACCAATCAGTACCTTTTGGAGACCTTAAAATGGAGTCTGTCCCCCGGGATCTTGTGGGAGTGAATTTTGGTAGGAATTGTAGTTTTTCCACTTTGGTGCATAAATGAACCTGGAGGGGGAGCTCTAGCTGTGACAGACAGATGGATCAACCAACCAAACCTATTGGATCTCAGAGTAAGTCCCGGTGCTGCCTGCAGCAGAGTGTTAGTCTGAGTTTGGAGTTGAGAGAGTGAACAGCTAGAGTGATTCGAGGCAGCTGCTCCTGCGTAGTCGTGAGGGAAACTGGTGGAAAGGCTGAGTTTGGCCTGTCTACCTGCTGTCCCTCGAAAGGGATCCTTAAAGAGTGCTTAAATAACCGGACTGTATCTGAACCAATGGTAACAAAAGCCACCGAATTGTGACTGTACCTTTGCTTGAAGAAGACCAAAGATTTGCTCTATGCGATCGGCCTGTCAGGACATCTGAATCACCACAGAGGTCACAGTTTTGCCAAGGAAAGTTGAAATTGCAACTGGACTGTCATCTGAACTGTGGTATTGCTTTTCTTTTAGTATAAGTGTGCTGAATGCTGTTAGTGGGTCGCAATTTGGTTCCCCACTGCCTAGTTGTGTTATGCTTGATGGAAGCTGCATCCAGCATTTACCAAACTGAATCTGAACTGTTCACCCAGCCTGGGCCCTGCCAACCTGGCCCAGCCAGCTACACGAGATGCAGAGAAAACCATTGAATAGAGACCTGTGCAGGGGTCAGCCCCCTGCTCAACACCTCAAACAGAATGACATCTCGGTGATTCGTGTGGGCCCTGCTTCTCCTGGCAAACCAGCAAGTCATCATAAAGTCTCCATTTCATCCATCCTGTGTCCTGTACTGGGTAGCATGGGTAAACACCAGGGTAGCTCCCTGCAAGAACAGCTCAAAGTGTGTCATCTGATTTAGTTGTTTTGTCTAATTATCACGAACTGAGCCTCCTGGCTCTGGATTACAAATTGTGTCTGGTTATGCAGGCTTCTTCTTTCCATCACAGGGCCCGACCTGGTGGTAGTGCAAGCAGAGTGGTGATTTGTATGCCAATTAGGGGCTATTGTACAGGTGTATGCTGTTCATTGTTTAGGCCACTAGAAAGGAAAGGGGGGGGGTCACAGTGTCCCGTAGGGCTGTAGCCAGGTCAGCTACGCTACCACTAACCCTGTCCTCCGGGTGAAGGCACCCGTTTTCAGTACCCAGGCCCCTTAGCCTGCGACTATTCACGCAGGCTAAGGGGTAGTAGCTCTTGGGATAGCGCCACCTAGGGGTTACATCTTGGAGGCTACCACTGGGATTAGCGCCCCCTCCCAGTGGCCAAAATCAAGAATTTTTGTTAAAGTTAATGGCTACCCCAAAGGCAGCTCTATACCAGTTGGTGGGGCGGTGTACGGGGCAGGAAATTGACCCCCACAATACCTTGCTAATACTGTATATTCCTATAGGCACTAGTAAGGACACTGTTGAAGGGGCACTTTCCAAAGCTGAATGTTTGAAAAAAGCTGTAGTGGTGGGTCGACAGGCTGATTTAACTGCCCAAACTCTCATGGCCTTGGTGGAGTGTAGTGACCCCGTGGACAGTTCAAAGGTGCTTCAGACTATTGTCTGAGAGGGATTCTCAGTCACCTGGATGGTGATAAAGATAGTAAGGATCCCTTAGAGGATGAGCCTTTTGAGGAGATGTTTGCCAAGTTGTTACTGGAGGAGGGTAAAACCATGGAGGATTTAAAAAAATTATTCCTGCCACCTGAGAGTGTCCCTTCCCCGCTGTCCACACCAGCCCCAGCACCTGTTCTTTTACCAACGTCTGTGCCAGCAGGTAGTCATGACCCTTACTGCAAGCTCAAGGTGTTCTCTGGCATCCTTTCTACTCCTAATGGGGAAGTTGACCTGGAGATCTGGATAGACTCTGCTACCCTTGCGGTACAAGACTGGCAATGCTCAGAGGCCGAAAAAAGGGCCCCCATGGGGGAAAGCCTCCAGGGGCCAGTCCTACATGCTTTTCACTCCCTGAGGTCCTCTGACCCTGGCGCCAAAGCCCAAGAGTACTTAGTCACCCTTGAAAATGTGTTTGGGGGCACCACTAGTGTTGAGGAATTGAAATGGAAAATTAAAGATGTTAAACAACAGCCAGGGGAATTGTTATCTGCCTACATGGATCGATTAGAGGGAATCCTACAAACCATTTTTTGGAAAGGAGGTGGGGCCAGTAGTGAGGTGGACCAGGTAAGACTGGATCACATGCTCCGCTCTGCCTGGCATTCCAGCTGGGTGTTGCTCAAATTGCAACTGCACCAAAGGAAATCTGGTCCCCTGCCCTTCCATATGTTGAGGAAGGAGGTATGGGAAGTTGAGAAGGAAGGCTCTCAGGAACCCTGTGTGGTCGTAGCTGCTCCAGGCAATGGGTCAGTCGCTGATGGCCTGGAATTCCAGAAATCACAAGACAGAATCCAAGAACTAAATGCTGGTGCCAGTCCCGGGGAGCCCAGCAAGAAAGGGACTGTTAAGGATGCTCCACCATGGGATGAACTGCTGAGGGAGTTCAGAGAAATGAAAGCTGGTCTCTTTATGAAGACTGCTGTTTCGGGTACAGACCCCAATCTTTATCAGAGTGCATCTGCTTTGGGGGTGGGGGTGCACATCCAGGCATCTCCTGCTGACAGCAGCTCAAAAATTGATGAATTAAATTTGGAAGTGAGAGAATTACTGAGAAGTCTCCCAATGCTCGTCACACCGCAGACAGAGGTGGAACCAAGATTTTTAGTTGGCGGTACCCTGCCTCAGCTCCCAATGTGATGTCTTGGCTAAGCCAGACCCTGGAAAGCATATATTGTCATAATTGTGGGAAGGACGGGCATATTAGGAAACAATGCTGGTCCCCAAAAGACCTAGATAAAGTTGTATTCAGACTTCAAGGGGAGCTCCGGAAAGCAAGACCATGGCCAAGCGATGCCAGCAACAACCACAGTGAAGGCTCAAGAAATACTAAGCCAAACTTCTTTGTGGCTAAGTCGTCTGTCCAGGTCCCTGCTACCACCCCTCCAGACTGGTCCAAATTGATGGGCCCTTCAATGGAGACTACTGTGACTGTCAATGGTGTCCATGCTCAGGCTGTGTTTGACAGTGGGTCACAAGTGACCTTTGTATTCCAGGACTGGTATGACAAACACTTATCTGATGTGCCATTACAATCTCTAGAAGGCCTACATGTGTGGAGCCTGAGTGACAAGTCTTATCCCTACCTAGGATATGTCCGGCTCTGGCTGTCTTTTCCTTTGGCTGTAACTGGTGTACATGAACAAGTAGAGACGCTGGCCCTGGTGTGTCCTCCTACAGGGATGTATGATGGGTTCCCCCATCTCACTGAAACCGATGCCCACATGTTTGGGAAGTTAGCGCAGTTGCACCAAGAGAAATGAGACCGACAGACTGGTCGGGCAATGAGAATTCCAGCCCTGATCAAGAAAGATTATGACCCTCAGAGGCAGTCTGTGGCAGAAGACCAGGATGAGCCCCTTGGAATTGTCTGGAAGAAGGACCCTGATTCCTTAATATTGCCACCCAATACTCAGTATACTGTTCAAGGAGAAGTCCATCTTAGAAGAGACGAGAAAAATGAAATATTAATACCGGATGCACCAGGTGAAAGAAAGTTGCCAGAGGGGCTATTGGTTAAACCCAGTATCCTACCTGCCCATGCCCATGCCTATGCACGACGAGTGATGGTCCAGATTCGAAATGTGTTAGATCGAGAAGTCCGAGTGAACAGAGGGTGTACACTAGCTACAGTACACTGCGCAGACACTGCAGTATTACCCAGCAACAAATATTCTGGTGAGAAGGAGGAGGTGACCCCAGACCTATTTGGCTTTGGTGATTCCCCCTTGTCTGCTGAATGGAAGACTCAGATCAGTAGGAAACTTGCCCAGAGAGACCAAGTGTTTTTGCTAAAAGAATGGGATGTGGGGTGTACCTATGGTGCCGAGCATAATATTTGGCTGCACAATGACAGCCCTTTCCAAGAGCGGTCCCACCGCCTTGCTCCAGCTGATATAGATGATGTTCGGTGGCACCTGCAGGACTTCCTCGCTGCTGGAATTATTCAACAGTCAAGAAGCCCCTACACATCTCCCATCATAGCTGTGTGCAAGAAAAATGGGTCCGTGAGGATGTGTGTGGATTATCGGACCCTTAAGTGACAGACTGTCCCAGACCAATACACCATACCCTGGACTGCTTGAATGGGAGTCAGTGGTTCTCAGTAGTGGATCTCCGCAGCGGATATTATCAAATCCCAATGGCCCCGGAGGACCACGAGAAAAGAGCCTGCATCTGTTCTTTGGGGTTCTACGAATTTCTGAGGATGCCACAGGGAATTTCGGGTGCCCCTGCTACCTTTCAGAGGTTGATGGAACGTTCAGTAGGAGACAGGAATCTGCTAGAATGTTTAGTGTACTTGGATGATATCATTGTTTTTGGTCACACGCTAGAAGAATATGAGGCCAGAATGTTCAAAGTCCTCGATCACTTGGAAGAATTCAGCCTCAAGCTATCCATAGACAAGTGCCAGTTCTTTCAAACATCTGTAAAATATGTGGGACATACAGTGTCAATTGAGGGGATACAGACAGACCCCAGTAAAGTAAAGTCCCTGACCACCTGACTCCAGCCCAACAACCTGAAAGAGCTGCAGCATTTTCTGGGGTTTTGCGGCTACTATCACCGATTCATTAAGGACTATTCGAAGGTAATCTGTCTGTTCCTTAATCTTACCCTAGGCTATCCTCCCACCAACCACAGATAAAAGAAGGGGGCCCTCAAAGAAGAAGACAAGGTGTATTTTCAAACAGATGAACCTTTTGGAACCCATTGGACCCCCGAGTGCGAGGTGGCATTTTTCGAAGTCATCTATCAGCTTACCCACACCCCAGTCCTTGCATATACTGATCCCACCAAACCAAATGTCCTGCACACAGATGCCAGTCTGAAAGGGCTTGGGGCTGTGCTATGTCAAGAATATGAGGATGGCCTGAGACCTGTGGCCTTCACCAGTCACAGCTTGACACCCTCCGAGCAGAATTATCCTGTGCACAAGTTGGAGTTCCTTGCTCTAAAGTGGGCCATAGTCGATCAGTTCCATGAGTACCTCTATGGGGCCGAGACATTAGAAAAGACTGATAACAATCCTCTAACATATGTACAGACTTCAGCCAAGTTGGACGCCACTGGACACCGGTGGCTCTCTGCCTTGTCAACTTACGACTATGCGGTTGAATACCGGCCTGGACTGAACCATATTGATGCTGACACTCTTTCACGGTGGCCTAGTTCCAAAGACAATTGTGAGAGGCTGTCTGAACCTTCTATTAAAGCATTGTGCCAAAAGTTTGGCAAAGATGAGTAACTGTCTGCAGACACCGTGGACTGTTTGGTGGACTGATTGAGACCCCCCAATACTTGCATACCAGCTGCTTATTGTCATTTTTCTGCATTAGATATCAGTGCTTTGCCCCAGTTTGATAGTGACAGCATTCAGTGGGCTCAATCCCATGACCCCATGATTCAGCCTGCACTTCATGCCCTTCGTGCGGGGAAGGATGTGTCTAAATTACATTCTACTGACTTACGAACTGCACTGTTATTCAAAGAAGACCCCAGACTACAGTTACGAGATCAATTATTATATAGAGAGACAGTAGATCATCAAGGTCAAGTGGACAAGCAACAGTTGGTCCTACCCACAACATTCAAACAGCTGGTACTGAGGTCCCTCCATAACCACATGGGACACCTCGGTATTGAACGGACTCTCAACTTAGTATGATCCCAATTCTATTGGCTGAAAATGGGGGCAGATGTTGACAATCATGTCAAAGACTTCCGGTTCTGCTTACGAGGTTGATGGCCACTTTGTCGAATCGCTCTCACTCCCCCCAAGCAAAACCCTTCCTTCAGCTACACAGAATTCAACTTAAATCACTCACAAAACATGAACAAGAGGGGTATCAGAAGTGCTGAACCTGTATCCACTCAGAAGATTTAGGATTTTATAAAGGATGCCGCAGGGTCAGAAACTGAGGCCTCAGACACTGAAATACCACAGTCGCGGCCTACCCCAATCTCAACAAAGTCTGCAAACCTTTCTCAGCGCACCCCCAAAAGCTAAAAATAAAAATAAAAAAAACTTGACACCATCTACCATGAACTATGTGCCTTCCAGGCAGATATTAAACAACTGTATGGGAAAATGTGTTGGGATGTTACCATACTTGAGCAAAGGGCTGATATGGAGTGCCAGGTCACTACAACAGAAAACTGGGTAGAAGACCTGGAGGGCCTGGTACAATGCTTACAGGAGCAACAAGAAATACTTGAAACATGTCAAGAAGATGCGAAAATCAAGCAAGACGTGAAAACATCAGTTTATATTGCATACCTGAGTGCACCGAAGGAGCTAACATTAAGGACTTTATCACTACCTTGCTCAGGTCCACGCTTGATTTACCACAGGACATGGTGTTGGATCTTGAACATGTCCACTGGGATCTTGCTCCAAAGCCAGCCTCAGCGACAGCCAGCACTCATTCAATCATTGTACACCTTAATAGCTTTTCAGTCAAGGAGCAGGTTTTACTACCCGCTTGGCGAAAACAAAAATCTTCTACCAACAAAAATGCTTCTGTATTGACCATGACTATGTACCACGGACAATGAAACTATGCAGAGCTTATCTTCAATTTCTGCCCACTTTAAAAGTGCAGGGTTTCAAGTTTACTACACCTTACCCTGCAAAGCTGGTAGTTCACCTTCCTTCAGGCAGGAAAGAGTATTCCACCGCCTCGGAGGCACGAGAGGATCTGATGCAGCAAGGCTCGTTTTTTCTGGAACACCCCTGGGTTTCTTCACAGCCTCTGCCCCAACCGCCGCGCCGGCAAACAGTCCCTACATCCAACCATGGGAAGGAGAAGGACAGCAATGATGAGTGCAACAACATGGCACCGAAGCAACATTTGGTGGAATTCCGTAGAGTGGAGAATAATTCTGCAGCCACTTGAAACCTAGGACTGCTTCTCTAGCTGTGCCTTCTCCTTGATTACCTCAGTAGGGTTTGCTGAGGCTTAGGTACAGGAATGCAGGTTAGGATTGGGGTGGAGGTGATTTGGTAGGGGCTCCCTCTGCCAGGGCCCCCGAGACAGGCCTAACTCTAGATCGCTAGGAAGTATTCATAGTCCCCTTAATTTTATGGGGAACTATGCAGTCACTTGTTGGGACATGCCCTGAGGGCTTTATTTCCTCCTTAGTCCCCTCATCCCCCCAGTACCCCTATACAAATGATTCCTTCAGCAAGACTACACTTGGGACCTTTATTTAACTGTATTTTGTAACCCCTCCCTCACTGTCTGGGACGTGGAGCTCTGAGACATTCATGGCTTAACTTTTGGAGCAGAGAGGGCTCTCTAGACCATGTGTTCCTTTTCTTTCTTTACTCTCTCTCTCTCTCTCTCTCTCTCTCTGGTGCTACAAAACCTTGTTTTTGGATGCGAATATGTATCCACGTATTTTTATTTTTACATTTACAGGGGGACAATGTTTAGAACCGCTCAGTTAATACACTCATGCTGTGCTATATGTCTGTATTGTAAAAAGTTGTAATTTTGTTTTTATCTGGACAGACTGCATGAACATTCGAATAGATAAGCGAAGTTTATGCACTGTGGGCTAAGATGGACACTTCTCCTGGGTTCAAATTAATAGAACAAAATATTTGACTTGGGGGGGAGGGAGATGTGTGAATACTCATCTGGGTCTTTCACCATTAATCTTATTCAGGTGATCATACACTTCCACATACCCTTTCTTTCTGTTTCATCCTAGTGTATACTTTTCTTTGGGATCTTTTTGGTCTCCAGGGAGCCTGGAGCAGGCAGTGTTTCAGATAAAACCCCGAACCTGTCGGGAGTGGTATAACACTACTGCCTTGCTGAAGGATACAGGGAGAAACTCTCAGTCCTCCCCCACCTTGGAAGCCACAGTTGTTTTATCACTAGATGGTTGTTATACTGGTTACTGGAAATGTGGTAGATGTTTAAGGTTATACACCAGTCTGGCAGAGTTTAGCAGGTTAATTAATACTTACAGTTGTGCCCTGTTGGCTAAGTTTTCATTGTTTTTGAAACAGTATGCAACACAGTGCAGATATAGCTAACTTTCCATGGGACACACCTGGACCCAGTTTTAGAGACCTGGGTGTTCGTTAGTTTACTATCCGAAGGTACCACAGAGGATTTCCACAGGATTCATAGAAGGCAGGGAGACACTTTACAAATTTCTCACCGCTATTTGAAAAGGAGGGGAGATGCTGGATGGTAACCCCATCCCACTTCATAGCCCACTATTACAACCTTACAAATGGTTAGTCCCACCCACATACTGTCATTCAACGTTAATGGCATCCACAACCCTATTAAGAGGAGAAGGTTACTTCAATTCCTCAAGAAGGACAAACCTGACATCATTCTCCTTCAAGAGACGCATCTTCCCCAATCAGAGCATGCAAAGTTAAAATCATGGGGATTTCATACAGTGCTGGCCTCTTCCCACCCCTCTGAATATAGGCAGAGAGTGGCAATCTTAGTCCCACAGGGGGTGCCATTCCAGTTGCAAAACCAGATCAGTGACAGTGAATGCAGATATGTCATACTGGTGGGCTTACTATACTCCATTCAAGTGACCCTGGCCTCAGTATATCTCCCCCCAGGCAGCCCAGTCCCAGTGACGTGGAAATTTTTAGATGACATTGTCTGTATAGCTCAAGGTCTTTACATAATAGGTAGGGACTTTAACATAACTTTAAACCCCACGATGGATACCTCACTACCCTCTAGGCATAGAGCCTCCCTGCATTTGGTATGATTGCTATATGGCGGCATTTCTTTCCCTCAGTCCAGATGCATACCCACTACTCTACCAAGACCAATACCTCGGCGAGGTTAGATTATTGTTTCATATCCGTCGAACACTTGGAAATGGTTCAGGACATCTCGGGGGGAGCCTCAATTCTCTCCAACAGTACCCCTCTCATACTTAAGTTAGCTCTAGATAAGCTAAAAAAAATTCCTTCTGGCGCTTCAACCTATCCTATATTCGGGACTCAGAATTCGGTCACATGGTGAACCAGATGATTCCCATGATTCTAGCTGATAATAATTCAGCAGAGACTTCTTGTGCCATACAATGGGATACTCTTAAAACTGTGCTCAGGGGAGAGATTGTAAAATATTCAGCTAAAAAGAAAAAAGCAAGGGAAGTCCTACAGGTAGAACTACATAACACCTTGTCCCAGTTACAAGCTCAAGTCAGTCAAGAAGATACAAGTCTGAAATCACAACTTCAGCTCACTCAGCAAAAATTGCAAAAATTAAAGGATCAAAAGATAGAACAGCAATTATTGTATTTAAAACTTAAATACCAGGAAGGGGAACCCAGAGGTGCTTGGCACTTGGCCAGACGATTGTGGGCGCGAGACAGCAGGCAACAGTTACAAAATTATACGATCCTCAAACTAAAAAATATCTGGTACACCCTACAGCTATCAGACAAGCCATAGCTACCTATTATAAAAATCTCTATATGGAGGAGGTTATGCCCCCCCCCCCACAAATAACACAATATTTACAAAATACCCCCCCTCCCACAGCTTTTCCTGGCACAGGTGGAAGGACTGTTACATCCCATTACTGCAGAAGAAATCATGGCCACACTTAAATTAACAAAGACTCAGAAGGCACCGGGACCTGATGGGTACCTGGTGGAGCTTTACAAAAAATGGAGTAAAATACTTGTTCCACCATTGCTAAAAGCTTTCCAGGAAATTCTGGAAGGAGGTCCTCCACCACCATCTTGGAGATATGCTGAGATAGCAGCCCTCCCCAAACCGGGCAAGGATGCTATTCTGATGGGATCATACCGACTGATTTCGAAACTAAACACAGATTATAAATTATTTATGTCCATTTTAGCTTATAGAATAGATGGTCTCCTTCCCCACCTAGTGGATAGAGACTATGTAGGCTTTATTATGAAGAGTCAGGCCCATGATACCATTTGGCGGGTGTGATTATTAACGGAGCATGCCTCTCGAAGACAAATCCCATTAGTCCTTCTTGGTCTAGATGCCAAGAAGGCATTTGACTGGGTTTCATGGCCCTATTTGTGGGCTACACTTAAACACTTTGCCTTCCCCGATAAATGTATCTCCCAAATTCAGCGCATGTATCAATCTCCTGTGGCATATCTTAAACTAGATGGCTCCCTATCACCTCCCTTCCCCTTAGCCCGGGGCACCAGGCAAGGTTACCAAATGTCTCCATTGCTGTTAACTTTATATCTGGAACCCTTAGCAGCCAATATCAGGAAGCAAGCCAGTGTCGAGGGAATACCCGGGGCGTAGGGTGTATAAACTCACACTTTTTGTGGACGATATCCTGCTAACACTTACCTCTGCTGAAACCTCTGTTCCAGTGGTATGGGATTGACTAGAACTATTTGGAAGTTTGTCAGGGTATAAGATAAATGGCTCCAAGATGGAAGTCTTAAATTATTCTTTTATCCCCTCCAGAGATATGAAGGGGGCTTTCCCATTCCGCTGGAACAGGGTAGAAATGCAATACCTGGGAATCAAGATAACATCTCGATTGTTACACCTGGAGTTGTTAATTTTGAGCTGATCACCCAAAGGACAACTGCTGACATCTAAATGAACACACCTCCCCATTGGGTTGGTGAGTAGGGCAGAAACCATCCAGCAGAACATTCTTCCCCGAATCTTTTTCTTTCTTCAAACCTTTCCAATTATGCCTACTAATACATATTTCACAGCATGGAGCAAGCTAATTTCTAGGTTTCTCTGGGTAGGCAAGCCACCAAGATTGAAATATAACATATTACAACTGTCTACAGCCCAGGGTGGCCATAGCATCCCAAATTTAAAGAACTATGCACAGGCAGCGCAACTACATACTGTCCTTCTTTATGTTTCTGATTCTTACACAGCATACTGGAAAGATATTGAAACAACCATTAACAGGTTAGAAAACTTCCTTTCATATATTCTGGCACACCCCTCATGGTGTCTCCCCTTTGTGTAGGTTTATGCAATTTACTGGGGAACTTTCTAAAATGTGGATCTTAGTTAGCCGATCCACCCTTACCACTTCTGAGAGGCTCTGTCTTTCTACACTAGACTATCATACAGCCCTAAATGCTATGACATTGGTCTCTTTACTGAGGGATTGGAAACCCTACCATTTATGTTATGTATTCCAAGTTATAGGCCCATTCGGCTTACTCTCTTTTACCTATCTACAATCTACTTATAAACTGCCCTCCAATCAGTACCAAACCTATGTACAACTCAGAAAGTGCCTTCTAACCCAGGAGGACTCCCTGTCCTCAGTGGCAGAATCCCCTTTCCCTTTGGTTGGATTGACTAGGTATCACCTGAATGGTGGTATACAGGAACATCTTATTAGTCAGCTTTACCAAGCACTCCAAATAGATGGTATTAACCCTTTGGACCCTGTCCGACAACATTGGGAAAAAGACATGGGGTAGAGACTTGATAAAGAGAACTGGCATAAGGCCACTCTCCTTTATTCTAAGGTCTCAACCACAACATATTGGAGGGAGTTTTCCTGGAAAACCAGACTATGCTACTTTAGAATCCCAGCTGTTACTGCTAAATATAGGGAGGGAGATCCAGCGGAATGCTGGAGAGGGTATGGCTTTTACCCAGCTAGGGAGATATATATCCTGTGGTCCTGCCCCTTCCTACAGGGTTACTGGTCTGAGGTCATCTCTGAGGAATTACTCACACTGACCTTCATCTTGACTGTGACTCCCCCAAGGTCTCCAGCTGAATGGGGGACAACATAAACTTATTGTACTTCTGGTCTTGATAGCAAAAAAAGTGATTACCAGACTCTGGTTTACTAAGCTTAAACCAACTAGAGAAACCTGGCGAATGTTGGCCTATGAAGTATATAGCTTAAAACAGACAGCAGCTAAACTGAATAACTGAATAGAAACATAGAAACATAGATTTTGACGTCAGATAAGGACCGCTTGGCCCACCCAGTCTGCCCATTTCCCTACCTAATGGATAAGCATCAGATCCTAGTTAACCAGCAGCCTACTTCTTCCTACCCCCACCCCCTAGAATTGCCTTATGACTGTCCCATGCATGCTTGAATTCCACCACTGTTTCTGACTCCACAACCTCCTCCGGAAGGCCGTTCCATGCATCCACAACCCTCTCTGTGAAAAAATACTTCCTTAAGTTACCTCTAGACGCCCCTTCTATCTTCAAATTGTACCCTGCACACCTCTTTTTGAAAGATGCTACCATCTTGGACTTTGTTGATTCCTTGAGGTACTTGAAAGTTTCTATCATGTCCCCCTCTCCCTCCTTTCCTAGAGGCTATACATATTAAGCTCCTAAGTCTCTCTTCATATGTCTTCGGTGCAGACCCTGCACCATTTTAGTGCCCTCCTCTGGACAGCTTCCATCTTGTCTATGTCTTTGTGGAGATTGGGTCTCCAGAACTGCATGCAGTACTCAGATGGGGTCTCACTAACTGTCTGTACAGAGGGATAATAACTTCCTGTTTTCTACTGGTGATGCCTCTCCCTATGCATCCCAGTATCCCCCCAGCCCTCCTTGCTGCCCTCTCACATTGCTTGTCCACCTTTAGGTCATCTGATATGACTACTCCCAGGTCCCTTTCCATTTTTGTTGTTGTTGGTATCTCACCCGCCATTGTGTACTCTCCCCCTGGGTTTTTGTTTCCCAGGTGCATTACCTTGCACTTCTTAGCATTGAATCTAAGCTGCCATACATTTGACCATTCCTCTAACCTTCCCAAGTCCCTTCTCATCCTTTCCACCCCACCTTGTGCATCAACTCTGTTGCAGATCTTTGTGTCATCTGCAAAGAGACATACTTTTCCTTCAGTCCCTCTGCAATGTAAGCTTATAAGAACATTGAAGATGACCGGTCCTAATACTGAACCCTGCGGTACCCCACTACTAACCCCCATTTCTTCAGAGTGGACTCCATTTACTATTACTCAGGTTCCTATTCTCCAGCCAATTCTTTACCCAAGCTGTCATCTTGGGACCCACTCCCAGGCTGGCTAACTTGTATATTAATCTTTTGTGTGGAACTGTGTCAAATGCCTTGCTAAAGTCTAGGTAGGTCATGTCCACAGCCCCTACCTGATCTACTACTTTGGTCACCCAGTCAAAGAAATCTATCAGATTTGTCTGGCATGACCTTCCCACTGTGAATCCATGCTGCCCTTGGGTCCTGTGCCCCTCTGGCCTCAACAATTCTTTCCTTCAGAAGTGATTCCATCATTTTCCCTACCACTGAGGTTAAACTAACAGGTCTGTAGTTTCCTGCTTCTGCCTTGCTCCCACTTTTGTGAAGGGGAATCACATCTGCCCTTCTCCAGTCCTTGGGTACCACCCCATCCTTCCATGATTTGTTAAAGAGGGTAGTTAGTGGTGTCACTAGTTCTACCCTTAGTTCTTTTAGAATTCTGGGATGAATCCCACCAGGCCCCATTGCTTTGTCCACCTTCAGTTTTAAGAGTTCTTTCAGAACCCTTTCTTCTGTAAATGGGCTGGTATCAACTTCTGTATCCAGAGTGTTTCTGCTGTTTGTTTTAGGTACTTCTCCCTCTTCCTTTGTAAATACTGAGCAAAAATATTTGTTTAGTATCTCTGCCTTTTCACAGTCACCCTCTGCCCACCCTCCCTCCCTTCATTAAGCCTCACTAACCCTCCCTTGGTCTTCCTTCTCTCCCTGATGTACCTATAAAAGGTTTTATCCCCCTTATTAACTGAGTTGGCTATCTTTTCCTCGGTTTGGGCCTTTGCTGTTCTGACTGTCTTCCCAGCATCCTTTTGCTTTAACTGATATAGTTCTCTGCCCTGCTCCTTCTGTGATTACTTGTATTTCCTGAATGCTTTCTTTTTCTCTTGAACCTTCACTGCCACTTCCTTTGAGAACCACAGTGGTTTCTTACATCATTTTGTTTTGTTTATTTGCTTCACACAAAGGCTCATTACCTCTGTGATGGCAGTTTTTATTATTCCCCATTGTTCTTCCACCCCTCCTTCCTGCCCATTTGCTAGTGCATTCCTTAGGCACTCACCCATTTTGGCAAAGTCAGCCCTCCTAAAGCCCAGTACATTTGCCTTTGTATGGCTTGACTCTATTGCTATGTTTATTGTGAACCATACTGTTCGATGGTCACTAGTTCCCAGATGGCTACCCACTTCTACATCTGTGATCCTCTCTTCATCTCCATTTGAGAGAACCAGGTCTAAGAGTGCTCCCTCTCAAGTGGGCTCAATACTAGTTGTCTGAGGCATGCCCTGTAGGGCATCTAGATACCCCACTCTTGAAGT
This sequence comes from Neoceratodus forsteri, assembly GCA_016271365.2. Lineage (NCBI taxonomy): Eukaryota > Metazoa > Chordata > Ceratodontiformes > Ceratodontidae > Neoceratodus > Neoceratodus forsteri. Next base: position 537,657,422 of record CM028132.1, read on the forward strand.
GGCTGCTGCAACTGCACTCAGTTAACATCTGGCATATTCAGATCACCCATCAGCAATATCTCCCTTTTCTGACATTCTAAGTATTCTTTCTATCATTTCCTTGTCCATTTCCTCCCTCTGAGAAAGGTCTGTATACAAACCCTGTTCGCGGTTGTCGGTGCCATTGCCGGTCTCCAAATTTACCCACAGAGCTTCTTCTCCTCCCTGTTTTCCCTTTTGTTCTGTTGCTTTGATTCCTTCCCTTATGTAAAGAGCTACTCCTCCTTCTCTTTTACCCTCCCTGTCCGTCCTGTAGATAGTGTATCCTGGTATGTTTACGTCCCAGTCATGGTTTTGTGTGTACCATGTTTCTGTGACTGCCACAATATCCAGATGTTCCTCCTCCATCAAGGCCACTAATTCAGGAAGCTTGTTACTCAGACTACGAGCATTGGTACTCATTGCTCTCCATTTTTGATGGCTTACCTTCTTTTGCAGCATCCCCACTGACCTTTCTACCTCAGTCTTTTCTCATTTAGTACCCTGTTTTGTAGGGAGAGGCTGGGATTTTCATGCTGCTTATCAGTGCCACCCCCCCTTGACTAGTTTAAAAGCTTGCCAATGAAGCATTTAAACTGATTTCTCAAAAGACTTGTTCCCTTCCTGGACAGATGCAGACCATCCTGCCAGTATAGGCTGGTGTCCCTCCAGGTGGAACCCCAGTCCCCAATGAAGCCAATCCCCTGTGCTCCACACCATTTTGCCAACCATTCATTAAACTGCATGGTGCAAAGTACCCTCGCCTCACTCATGCCATTGACAGGCAGCACCTCAGAAGGATATTGTGTGTGCTACTTGTGTGAGGCCCTCCCAATTCCACAAAGTCCTTCTGCACTGCTCTAATCTCATAATGAGCCAAGTCATTTGTCCCTAGGTGGACAATGATGTCAGCTCAGACTCCGTGCAGCTGTTCTTGTGATCCTGAGGATGCGCTTCCTGTCTCTCAAGCCATGGCACCAGACAGGCACCTGCTTCAGTTTTCCCTGCACCCCAGTTCTATCCCCTAATAATGAGTCCCCACCAGGGGCTACTTCTTTCCTTGTGGTGTCCTCTGCTTCCTTCCTGTGGGCCTCCCTTGTGACAGTTGTCCTCAGCCTCCTTAGTCTCCTCTGTGGGTGCATCCATAGGGGAGCTATGCTCCCCCAGAATGGTGTATGGATTGTGGTGTGGAACAACTGACTGTGTGTGCCTCTGTTCCACCATCCTCACCCTCCCTGAGCCCACTGTGGTCCAACTGCTGTGCTTTCTTCACAATCTCTGAGGTAGTAGTGGTGGCTCTGGTGCTCCCTGGATGGGGGAGGTTCCCTTCCTACCGTCCATTGTGGTCTGGGAGAAGGTTCCCTTACTACTGTCCAGAGTGGCCGGAAGACGGGCAACTTCCTCCCTCAGGGTAGAGAGTTGTCGGCAAATAGGGCAGCATCTCAGCCTCCAGAAAGACTCCCAGAAGACTGCTGCCCCACAGCCATTACATTACACTACTCCCCACATTTTTTTTTGTGTGTGTGTGTGTGATTGGTTTGTTATATAGAAATATATATATATATATATATATATATATATATATATATATATATTATACAATGTGTATGCTTATATTGTCAGTGCAGTGTGCTAGAGAGGATATGACAGTGATATACCTTGCACTCTTGACACTCTTGAGGAAATGATGTCAGAACCCCAGGTATAAGGAACTATTTCCAGGGTGGGTGAGGTGAGGGTGGGAAGGGTTGGGCCTAAACTGTGCCCTCACAAAACAATCAGCTAAAAGCTCTGACCCACCGCTGTGATGAGTGCCTTCCTGTCAGCAAGATGCCCTACCCAACAATTTGACAGAGAAAATACCCTGCTAATCAAACAGAGAAAATCCACACATCCAAGTCAGACACAGGTAAACCTCCCCAGCCCAAAACAGACCTGGTGGTTTGTGCTCTGAGCTATCAGCCCCAAAAATAAGTCAGCTGTGCTTTAAACTCTTTCTGCACTGAAAATCTTAAGAATTGTAACAAACAAACGTAAACCTAGATCCACCTCCCTCTGTTGCTTGAAAGACTGTCTTTTCCTGTTTCACACTGCAGGTTTTGCTATGACAACTCCTTAACCACAGTAACTTATTTAAAAATAGTTTAACTATCACAAACTCCTACACACCAGTAAATTATTTAAAAATAGTTTCTGTCCCAAAATCCTAGTAGTCAATCCAGCTACCCCCAAGGGACAACCAAAATGCAGTATTCCAACACTTGTGAAGTTACTTCCAAGATAAGCAGAGTTTGCAAGCTCCTTTTTCAACTCCTCAGCCACCTGTAAGTTATTTAAAAATAGTTTAACTGTCAGAAACTCCTAGTAGACAATCTAGCTACCTCCAAAGATCTACCCAAATGCAGTATTTAAATCCTTCTGAAGTTACTAACAAGATAAACAGAGTTTGCAAGCCCCTTCTTGGTTAAACACTAAATAAATATGTGAATAAAAAGCAATTTCCAAGGGTAGTTAGTTTCATCTCCCACAGAATTAAACAAAAGTGCTCGTTGTTGCAGATATCAAGTACAATATAGAATTTCTCACACAGCTCACAGATGAATAAAGAAGTAGTGTCCTTCCAGGTCAGGATGATGGGTTTCATGAACAGATGGAGTTTGTGGACTCACTTTCAGTTAGAGCGATACCCAGACTTTGTACCCCTACCCAGACTTTGTACCGTGATGGTGGGGATACAAGTGATCTCCCTCATGTGATCTCTCTCTTGTGCAAAAGCGTAAATCAGGGGGTCCTGGGCTTGGAGTCACGTAGGGCTGAAGATGGAGCTGAAATGGGTTGCTGTTCAGTAATACATGTCTACCCACAAGCCTTACTTGCATACCTGTGGTGGGGAATGAAATTAATGTTTCTGATATTTTCTACTCCTCTTCTTACTTCTTATTTGTACAGTGTAATAGCTGTTATGGAAAGTGTATTGATCTGTGGTCCTATGAGATGTAACTATATACTACTGCTATATTCTTATCTATGTACCTATTTCACACTGTACTATGGATATGATCTTTTTAAAGACAATAAAAATTAAGAGAGAATCATGTTAAAACTTGAAGTTGCTGCCTCCAGTGGAAAGCTTTGCCCCAGAAAGCTGTCCCACTTGTCAATATCACTACCAGTACTCCCATAGAACTGGTTTGTATAGACTTCCTGTGTCTGCAGCCTGATCAAAAGAAAATTGGCAATGTACTGATAGTAACTGATCACTTTACCTGATACGCACAAGCTTTCCCGACCAAGGATAAAAAGCCTCTATGGTGGCCAAGGTGCTAGTAGAAAAGTTCTTTGCCCAGTATGGTGCACCCCAGCGTATCCATTCCGACCAAGGAAGAGACTTTGAAAGTAGACTAATCAAAGAAATGCTCTCTTTCTATGGGGGGTGCGAAAGTCCAGAACCACTCCCTATCACCCTCAAGTGGACCCCCAGCCAGAAAGTTTTAACAGAACCCTTCAGGACATGTTGGGTACTCTCCATCCTAAAGACAAGTCTTAAGTGGAGTCAACAGATTAGCACCTTGGTACATGCTTACAATTGCACCAAAAGTGATGCTACTGGATTATCGCCCTATCGTCTCATGTACAGGAGGGAAGCCTAGCTGCCCGTAGATGTTTGCTTTGGGGTCTCCCTGGATGGAGTCCAAGCTGAGAACTATTTACAATATGTACAGAAACTGAAAGCTCAATTGAACCATGCGTATAAACTGGCTCAAACAATGGCCACCAAGAGAAACCTTGCCAACAAAGATAGGCACGACAGGAAAGTGAAGGTTCAAGAGCTACTGCCCGAAGACCATGTATTGTTGCACAATTGGGACTGCATGTAAAGCATAAAATTGCTGATAGGTGGCATCACCTTCCACACATAGTGATCAGTGAACTGCCTGTGTACAAAGTGCGTCCTGAGAACAAGTCTAGAGCTATCAAGACCATGCACTGCTATTACCTACTACCCATCGGTCAAGTGTTCATTGATGCTGAACTAACACCAGACACTTCCCCCCCCCAGCCAGTGACACATGCTGCTGCTAAAAACAGAGTCAACCTGCCCCTGTTGTTTCAGACCTAAGGCATTCCCCCGGCAGGTCCTGAATGATGAGGACTGTCAGTCCATTTCTGATGAAAGTGAATGTGACAATGCCTATCATCTTTCTTATGAACTGAGCCAGTTGTTTTGAGGCAATCATCTGCAGAGTCATGGGGATGAAGCTGGGGCTTCAGAGCTTCCTATCCCTCCAGCTTCTTCCCTGGAACCAATGCCCCCTGAAAGTGAGCTGCAGAGTATTACGTCTGAAATAGCAGATTTCTTGTGTCTAGTGAACTGTTTGAATTACCTGAGGAGGAATCTGCTGTGGAAAATCCCCCTGGTGACACACCAGAACCTGCAGAACAATATGACAGTGTTGACAGCATCCCTTCAGTGCCACAAAATTCAATGATCCAGGAGTTCCTTCAGGCTGCGCAACCTGGGCCCTCTTCAGCACAGAATAATAAGCAAAGTAATGTGGAAGCAGAATCTGCCATGCAAGAAGATGATAATGTTCCACTACTGGAGACTTCACCCAGTGCAGAGGTACCCCTTTCTACTGAAGAAGAGACTGATGCAAATGCTGGTACTCCAGAGAATGTAGCCGCTTCCCCAAGGAAGTCTGGGAGAGCGGTTAAACCCATAATACGTCTGAGCTACGACTCCCCCGGAAGACCAGTAGATCTTCCTTTAAATGTTGTCCACAAGGGTATCTATGTTTCAAAGAGCTCACTGCCCAAACTGAGCCTTTCTGCTACTTCCAAGTTGATTGTCCATCGTTCAGGACATGGTTCCCCTGCCCCGTCTAGCCCCAAGTTAGCTGATCAGGATGGGATCCCATCTATATTGTTCAGAATGCAGGAAACTATAACATGAATGAGTACAATAATATTATTGTGTAAATCATAGTGAAATCATTATTGAATGTATGGACAATGCATAACTGTTGCCATAATATATACATATAATCATATGTATTAGCTATTTTGGACATGTATAGTAATGTAATGAAGCATTTATATATATATTTTGTATAAGTACAATGTCTTCAAATAACGTTGTTGTGAGCATAGACTTGACGCGGACATCAAGTTCTTTCTGGGCAGGGAAGGATGTGACCACCTATAAATGAGAGTTCCCAAAAGTCTTCCTTGGGTGTGCTTTAATGCCCACTGCCAGGCAGGTGTTTGGTGTCTTTACAGGTGTAAAACTGCTTGCATGCCTGTGTCTTTAGGAGACATTATTTTTGTAGTGTATAATTAATCTGGGTAGGAACCGAGTGTTTTCTGGCTCGAGTACTGCCCGAGCTGTGGTAATATTGCTCTGTTCTGCCATCGCTAATGGTGCAGAGGGAGCTCTGTTAGAACTGGTAATTGTTTGTTGATTAGCTGCTCTAATAACAATGGTATTATAGTTTGTCTAACCTGCCTTTCTTTGCAGCATGGACATTTCTGTATTGCACGAATCAGTACCTTTTGGGGACCTTAACATGGAGCCTGTCCCCGGGGTCTTGTGGGACTGAATTTCTGTAAGAATTGTAGTTTTTCCACTTTGGTGCGTAAATGGACCTGGAGGGGGAGCTCTAGGTGTGACAGACAGCTGGATCAACCAACCAAACCTTTTGGATCTCAGAGTAAGTCCCGGTGCAGCCTGCAACAGAGTGTTAGTCTGAGTTTGGAGTTGAGAGCATGAACAGCTCGAGTGATTCAAGCAGCTGCTCCTGCGTAGTCATGCAGGAAACTGGTGGAAAGGCTGAATTTAGCCTGTCTGCCTGCTGTCCCTCAAAAGGGATCCTTAAAGAGTGCTTAAATAACCGGACTGTATCTGAACCATTTGTGACAAAAGCCGCAGAATTCTGACTGTACCTTTGCCTGAAGAAGACCGAAGATTTGCTCAACGCGATCAGCCTGTCAAGACGCCTGAATCACCACAGAGATCACGGTTTTGCTCAGGAAGCTGAAATTGCAACCAGACTGTCATCTGAACTGTGGTATTGCTTTTCTTTTAGTACAAGTGTGCTGAATGCTGTTAGTGAGTTGCAATTTGGTTCCCCACTGCCTAACTGTGTCATGCTTGCTAGAAGCTGCAGCCAACATTTCCCGTACTGAATCCGAACTGGTCACCTGGCCTGGGCCCTGCCAACTTGGCCCAGCCAGCTACTTGCGACTCAGAGAAAACCATCGATGAGTTACCTGCCCAGGGATTATTTCCCTGCTCAACTCTCTGAACAGGAATGACACCTCGATGATTCGTGTGGGCCCTGCTTCTCCCGGCAAACCAGCAAGTGATCCTAAAGTCTCCATTTCATCCATCCTGTGTCCTGTACTGGGTAGCATGAGTAAACACCAGGGTAGCTCCCTGCAACAACAGCTCAATCAAAGTGTGTAATCTCGTTTAGTTGTTTTGCCTAATTATCACAAACTGAGCCTCCTGGCTCCGGATTACAAATTGTGTCTGGTTATGCAGGCTTCCTCTTTCCATCACAGGGCCCCGACCAACTGCAATGCCAGCCTACCCCAGGCAACGAATTAGGCTAGCCCCCCCCTTTGTTCCATCTGGGTACCCAGAGTGTGTGACTGTGAAGGGACTCTAAAGTGCATGCATGATTTCCTGAATGAATCAGTTACAGAACTAATCAGCCAAATTATGCCCTTCCCTTGTTCATTCCCCCTGAATAAATCAGATCTAATTCTTTTTGCATTTAACCTGACCATGGTTCCATTTTGTACCAGAAGCACTGTACCGTTGTAACCTGCTGTGTCTAACCTTATTTTACAGGGGGTCTCCTGGGTCGGACTGATGGAACCAACCCTGGTGGTAAGTGCAAACAAAATGGGAATTTGTATGTCAATTAGGGGCTATTGTACCTGTGTATGCTGTTCATTGTTTAGGCCAGTAGAAGGGAAAGAGGAGGGTCACAGTGTCCCAGAGGGCTGTACTCAGGACAGCTACACTCCCACTAACCCTGGGGCACCCATTTTCAGTGCCTAGGCCCCTTAGCCTGCGACTAGTCATGCAGGCAGGGGTAGTAGCCTTTGGGATAGCGACACCTGGGGGTTACATTGTGAAGGTGCTGCATTGGCATGTACCATCTACCTATGCTGATATGTGATTTGTGTGGGTGAGAGCAGAAGGAAAAATCTTCCTCATGGGATCTGAACCAGCGCTAAGCATCTTGCATACCTGATTCTCTTGTAAGGGCCAAAAGGGCTTTGGTCACTGGTGAGAGCTGTATTCCTTCCATCTACTGTCATGAGGAGTCGGGCAGCAGTCACGATCCAGCCATAGCACCTCTACGGTGCAAGAAGCCTGATCCACCCGCCCCCCCAAAGAAATAGATAAGGTGCCACTTGCCCCCACGGGCAGTGGTCACAATCCAGCCATAGCTCCTCTACGGTGCAAGGAGCCTGATCCACCCCCCCAAAGAGATAGATAAGGTGCCACTTGCCCCCATGGGCAGCGGTCACGATCCAGCCATATCACGCACCTCTATGGTGCAAGGAGCCTGATCCACCTGCCCCCCAAAGAGATAGATAAGGTATGACACTTGTAAAATTTCCACAGTTTCTCTGGGCTGTGTGAACGCTGAACCGGATCATCACTTGCAATTTGCTCTTTTCAATTTCGGTGTCTTCTTGGGGTGGCACTATTCATTCCACGCCTGTGTAGAGTTCCCTGATTGGCTGGTCTCACTTGCCTGAGACCGGAGCCCCCAAGATGTACGGCTTTATGTAGGCCTGCATCCCTGTACTCAGCTCCTAATTTATATATTTTAATTTAGCCTGTTCTGCTCGGTCTGTGTAAATTAACTTACCATCCCCCCCCCCGCAGTTTCTCTCCAACTGTACGTGCACTTATTTAGTGCTAGCTCTGCAAATTTCCTCTTGATTTTCCCCCAATTAAGCTTTCACACTGTACACTGCCTTGAACTGAGTTTGCAAAAAAGTTGTACTGGCTTTGTTAACATATTTGTTAATCCTATTTGAGACTGTACTGGGTTTACATGCTTACTGCTATGGACTTAGAAAATTCAGTGAATTGTAAAATCTGTGTAGCCTCTGTCTTGAGCCAACAGCTCCTGCCCTGGACTTTCATTCTTAATCATCTTCCTTTGTCCCCCTGTCCTCCTCTGTCTCTGTTCTGCCCCTCCTACCCACCCCATCTTTCTGTTCTTTTGTACTTGTTTTGGATTCCTGAGTCAGCCGGCACCTTGTCTCTGTCTGAGACTGCCCCCTGACTTGTCTTTCAACTTGATGCTCAGCTCTCTTTGTGTGTCTCTGTTTAGTCACCCCCCCCCAACTGCTCCTATTAATCTGCTGTCTCCTTCCTTACAGGTGCCACTTTGCCCCCATGGGAAGTGGTCATGAATGATCCAACCATAGCACCTCTACGGTGCAAGAAGCCTGATCCACCCGCCCCCAAAGAGATAGATAAGGTACGACGCTTGAAAAATTGCCACAGTTTCTTTGGGCTGTGTGAACGCTGAACCGGATCATCACTTGCAATTTGCTCTTTTCAATTTCGGTGTCTTCTCGGGGTAGCACTATTCATTCCACGCCTGTGTAGAGCTCCCTGATTAGCTGGTCTCACTTGCCTGAGACCGGAGCCCTCGAGACGTGCGGCTTAATGTAAGCCTGCATCCCTGTACTCAGCTCCTAATTTATATATTTTAATTTAGCCTATTCCGTTTGGCCTGTGTAAATTAACTTACCATCCCCCCCCCCCCGCAGTTTCTCTCCAACTGTATGTGCACTGATTCAATGCTAGCTCTGCAAACTTTCCCTTGATTTTTCATCCCACCCTCCCTGCCCCTCCCAGGGCTCCTTTAAATGCACACAGTCTCCGCCCACTCCTATCTGATGTTTCATTTATTGGTTACTTACTGTCAACAACTGCCATTCCTCCCATCCCCTTTTGCAACTAAGCCTGCTAGCATCTTTATCTTATTCTGTCTTGCTGAGTCCTACCATTTTGGTACTTTAGGTTTGCTTATTGTTCACTATCCTATCCTGTCTTGCTGAGGTATCCCATTTTGATATTTTATGCTTGTTTATCACTCACTATCATATCCTGTCTTGCTAAGGCAGTTGATTTAGGTCAGGTGATCTCTCTAGTACTTAGTCTGCTCCAGAGTAGTAGCTAAGAAATTTGCTTCAAAGCCTCCTGCCCCTAGTACTACTCTATAGTCAGGTGAACTCTTTTCTTATTTAGCCTGACAAGGAGCTGTATTTAAGGATTACTGCTTCAGGCTCCACTGCCTGTGGTACTATTCTGCAGGGATTAAGAAATTCTCCTCCATTGAGAATCCCTTCTCTTGCCAGCACTTGTAGTGCCCACTGGGTGATAGTCTCATAATGAGGGCATATTACCTGCTTCTATGCTTGTCTTTGCTCATCTTATATGTATTGGACCTGAACGTGAATCAAACGTCTCATAATGAGGGCATATTACCTGCTTCTATGCTTGTCTTTGCTCATCTTATATGTATTGGACCTGAACGTGAATCAAAATACAACTCCTAGAGTGGAGAATGGCTTTCTTTTTACATTGTCTGACCGGGACTTTTCCTATCAAGTAGAAGAACTTGTATGTGCTCTAACTTCCCCTAGCCCACTGCTGGTCCTTCACCTGCACTGGCATACAGGAATTCTCCTAGAGCCTGCCCACAGGGGTACACCACCTTCTGCATACTTCCCCCTACTCCCATTGACTCTCTCAGTCAGGGTATTATTGTATGCAGCATCAGACAAACTGGGAACTAGCCTCAGAACTCCTTATACTGCCACAGACAAATCATGTAACTGAAAGAAGACTCAGCCACCTACACTTCTCCTAGAACTCTGCAGAAAACTTGTGTTCCTGCTTTTACTATGCTCAGGAAATGTTTAGCTTAATCCAGGCCCTCTGGCACCCATGGAATCCCCAGCAGAGCTACAAAGCCTCAAGGGGCTTAGATTATTGCATATTAATGTATGTAGCCTATTAAAAAAAATCACTTCAGTTCAGGCCTGGGTATATCATACTGCTCCAGATGTTCTGGTGATTATGGAGTCCTGGCTCTGACTGGTGACCAGTAACAACAAAGTTAACATCTTCTCCTACTCTTTGTTCAGAGCCGACAGGCAAACCAGAGGTGGTGGGGTAGCTATTTACATCAAGGATAAATTCTCTGCCTCCATAATTGACTCAGCCTCTGTCCCAAAAGAATTCAAAAGCTTGTCATTAAAGATTGAAATTGCTACCGGTGTCTCATTATGTATAATAGGATGCTACAGACCCCTATCAGCTGGACTACAGTTGTTAAAACATCTTGGAAACATCCTGGGTTCGGCATCTTCAGAGTATATCATACTAGGGAACTTCAACTTAGTCTGGCTCTCCAGTGCATCCTCCCCACTTAAAATGTTCTGTGATTCCCTTGGGTTGTCACAGCTAATAAACAAATCTACTCATCCTAACAAGCTCAGCCCTAATAACAGTACTCTCTTGGATATCATTTTAGTTAACAAACCCCATTTATTCTCCCATTCTGGTGTCTTTTTCTCTGATATTAGTGACCATTGCTTCATCGCGTGTGTAAGATCCACTCTTAAATCTACAACTGCACCAAAATTCTCCTTTAAAAGGTGCATACGCAACTTTGGTCTCCATGGGTATATATCAGAGCTAAGAGACTCCATGCGATGGCAGGACTTCTGTCTAGCCAAGTCCCTGACTACAGCTTTTGATATTTTCTCAGAAATTGTGCTAGAGGTTCTCAACAAGTATGCTCCCATAGTAAAAGTTTGTGCCAGAAACAAATCCTGTCTGTGGTTTACGGAAGACTTGAAAGATGCTTTGTGGAGTAGGGATGTACTCTGGAGAACTTCTAGGAAAACCAATTTAATAAATGACTGGAATTCTTTCTGGAGGGAGAGCAACCTTTGCACCAAAATGGTCAGAAAAGCCAAAGCTAATTTCTACCGCTCTCAGCTGGAGAGCTCCTCAAGAAATGCCTCCAAATTCTGGAGGACGATCAAAGACATTGAAGATCACACCACTGTTAATTCCCTACCTATTAAATTATTGATCAACAATATTGTCATCTCCGACAGACCATCTATCCTCGATGCTCTCAATAATCATTTTGCCACTGCAGGGCTAGCCTTTGACTCCTCTTCCACAAATATCCTCTACCAACAACATAGATTGGATACACAAGAAAAACTCATCCCCAGTCCATCCTTCTTTCTGCAGCCTACCTCCCTGAAAGAAGTCGAAGATCTTCTCCTTCAGTTGGACACTAGGAAAAGTGCTTAGGCCGACCTCATTGACCCGTACTTCTTAAAGGTCGACTACTGTGTCCTCACAGTCCCATTTACTCATCTCTTCAACTTATCCTTGTCCCAGGGTGACCTATCGCCCGTTTGGAAAAATGCACTTGTGGTTCCTTTGTTTAAGTCAGGAGATCCTAGTGACCTCAATAACTACAGGCCGATCTCCCTACTTCCAATCCTGTCAAAGATGCTAAAGAAAATAGTGAACTCCCAGCTTCAGAAGTACCTGGGTAAGCGGTTGGACTACGTACCAAAGTTCAAATAGCTGAAGGTCTGGTTAGACCATAGACTTACTTTCTCAGATCACTTAGAAGAACTGGCAAAGAAACTTAGACAAAGACTTGGTCTGTTCTTTAGGATTAATAATCTCCTCACAAGAGACACTAAACTGAAACTGGTTCAAACTACCTTTCTTTCCCTATTGGATTACACAGATTTTCTATATAGTCAGGGACCTGCAGGTACCCTAGCCAAACTCGATATGCTTTATTACAGAGCCATAAGATTTATCATGGGTCTTCCATACTCAACCCACCACTGTGCATTGTACACGGCAGTGGGATGGTTATCCCTTGCTTATAGACAGCAAAAAAATGCTGCGGTTTGGACATACAAAGCTATCTCAAATAAACTGCCCCAGTGTATTTCTGTCTGTTTAACTTTTTGCACTCTGGGAAGTATGCCCTGATAAGCACCTCATATATCTACCTTTATGTTCTCAAAGCAAAATCTCGCATTGGCAGAGCAGCCATCAGCTTTGTGCTCCCTCAACTGTGGAACAAGCTGCAAAAAACTTTGAAATTAACTCACCCCATCAGCCTAGCGGCTTTTAAATTTCTATATTACATCATAATAAGGAGTCCTGTGCCTGTCTACCCTAAATAGTGACTCCTATAAGTCCAAGTACACTCTAATTACTACTGTTAAAAGACTGATCACATCTATAATTGACTCATCCCTCTCCCCTTTTTCTGCCCCCCCCATATCTGCCCCTTCCACATTCCTTTGACCCTGGTTCCAGCTCTAAATTCTTCATACCATATCACTATATATCTTTTTATATTAGGTTTTATTTATGTTAGGTGCACCTAACATGTATATTTCTTTACTTATATAAAAAATTGTGTCTTACCCAAAACTAGCTGTATCTTCTGTTCTAAACATATACTACTATCAGTGCTACCTGCTGATACTTTATATATACTGTATTATTGTATCTCACTTTATTTTTATTATTATTGTTTTCTTGTGTGTTGCATCCCATGTATTTTGTCCCTTGTTCCTTGTTGATAAACTCAGCTCCACCTCGAAAATGAGTTTGCTCAACGGTGATCGCCTGGTTAAATAAAGACTTTGATTGATTGATTGAGTCTAGATGAGGGTCCAGGATGCAATTATAGTTGGTTCCAACCAGGCATAGATCATGTGCTTTCTCTGAAATAATCTTAAAGGCATCCTGAAACTATGGAAGGGGGTGTTAGGTGCATATACGTTGACTATGGATAGTGGGGTATTTAAATAAAAGACATTCACCATTACCCACCTACTGTGGGTATCTGTCGGGTGATTGTTTATGATGGCCCAGATATTCAAAAGGGTTGCGCATGCGCAAGTCCTACATTGTGCCATTCTGCGATATTCAGCAGGAGGCAGTTGCGCCACTGAAAACAGGTTGAGCAACAGCGCAATGCAAATGAATGCATGCTCAACAGGAGGGGGAGGAACCATGCATAAACTGCACAACCCGATATTCAGTCGGGTTGTGCAGAGTTGTGCAGGTGCAACCCCCAACTTACGCCTGCACAACTTTGAGCCCCCAAAAAGGATCAAGTTGAGGGCCACCCAGGTGAGCTGCTGTATGCAGGGCGCAACACAGCAGCTATCCACTCCCGTGGCTGGCCCCCAACTCAGTCCCTGTGCCCCCACAAGCCCGATTGTGGGCAGAACGTGAAAAGAACCCCCGCCCAAACATCTCCCTAATGCCCGATCGCGGGCAGAATGTATACTGACAACCCCCCCAGTGCCCGATCACGGGCAGAGCACGTAAAAACAACCCCCAAACATCTCCCAATGCCCGATCGCGGGCGGTATATAATAATAACCCGCCAAACATCTCCCAATGCCCGATCGCGGGCAGAGCGTATACTGACAACCCCAAACATCTCCCAATGCCCGATTGCAGGCGGTATGTATATTAATAACCCCCAAACATCTCCCAATGCCCGATCATGGGCAGAGCGTGAAACAACCCCCAGTGCCCGATCGCGGGCAGAATGTAAAAGACCCCCAACCCGAATATCTCCCTGGTGGTCAGTGGACCGTAATGCCCGATCGCGGGCAGAATGCCCAGTGACAACCCCAAACATCTCCCTGGTGTCTGGTGTCCCCCACCCCACCCACCCACGAGCCCCACCACCCCGCTCCCCACCGGCGGCGGCGGCAGCATCCACCGCCTGCCGCCCGCGCCGCCTCGACTGTCGGTGGGGCTGCATGCCCATTGGTGCAGAGCTAGAGCCAATGGGCGTGCAATATACCGCCCATGACAGTCCAGATTTGTGAATGTACTGGCGGTGGGCGGCAGCGGTGGGATGCTGCCGCCGCCGGCTGCCGGGGGCGGTGGTGGGGCTCGTGGGTGGGTGGGGTGGGGACACTAGACACCAGGGAGATGTTTTGGGGGTTGTCACTGGACATTCTGCCCACGATCGGCATTACGCATCCACCGGACCACCAGGGAGATATTCGGGTTGGGGGGTCTTTTTACATTCTGCCCGTGATCGGGCACTGGGGAGGTTGTTTCACGCTCTGCCCGCTGATCGGGCATTGGGAGATGTTTGGGGTTAGTATTATACACTACTGCCCGCGATCAGGCATTGGGAGATGTTTGGGGGTTGTCAGTATATGTTCTGCCCGCGATTGGGCATTAGGGAGATGTTTGGGCGGGGTTGTGTTGTACATACTGCCAGCGATCGGGCATTGGGAGATGTTTGGGGGGTGTTTTACGTTCTGCCCTTGATCGGGCTGCAGGGTGCGTCGGTCCTCGACAGCTGCTGCCTGGCAGGCGGCCAGGCGCAAGTCCTCGGGATCAGTGCACCTACATGCTAATGGCATGCAAATGGGGCCATAATCAGATGAAAATGGCCCCCCCTGTGCCTTGCATGAATTATGCCCCATTTGCATATCACCTTTTGAATATGGAAATTTGCGCATGGCGCAATGGTATGGCCACCGCAAGTTTAATGCTCAACTCTGACAACTTGCGGTGGCGCAAGTTCCACTCGCCATGCACGGTAACAATGGCTGGGGTGATATTCAAAGAAGTTGCTCAATAGCACAACTCCTTTGAATATCGCCCCGGCCACACCCCAGCGCAACTATTTTGAGCAGCGCAAGGGCTTGCGCCTCAGAATGGCGCAGTTTGAATATCCGGGCCGATGAATTTAGAAGCTCTACTATTTAGAATTGCCACTCCATTTTTCTTTAATGATGGATGGGAGGAGGCGTACACCTTGCCAACCCACTGCTTATGCAGTTTGAGGTGTCCTGGCACACTTACATGCAATTCTTGTAGCAGAGCAATTTCTGTGCCCAGCTATTTGAGTTAAGTGAGCAGTTGGGTGTGTTTAGTGGGGCTATTGAGCCCTCTTACATTGTACGTGGTAAGGGTTAGTGCCATGTTATGTACCTTAGTGAGATGCTAGTATCTCTGATTTGTCTAGACTGCACCATGAATGCACCAAGGGCTATTATTCCTTGCATTGTACCCGAGTATACCTGTATAGACCTGCATGAATGGTATTGTGTCATTGGCAACCTGAATGCTGAGACCACTGAGTGAGCAGGATTTTGCATCTTAATAGATGTACAACAAGAGAAACAGCATGAAAGCCAGAACTATGAGGAAAACACCAACAAGAAACAAGCATTTGTCAATGCCGAATGTTGTCAGGCTAGCATTGGCACTGGCAACTAGAGGCGCATAATAGGAATGGCAGTGAAGTATTGAAGTGGCGCCAACCCCACCCCCATCCTGTAGAGAGTGACAGGCAGTGGGGTGTGCCTTTGGGTCATCAGCTATAATGCTCATGCCAGTGTACCTCACCCTATCCTGTAGATACTGACAAGTGTCATGGTGTGCTTTGGGGTCTTTGGGCATTATACTTACCCCATTCCATAAGGAAATACACTGATGTGGGCGCAGCATAGGAGCGTTGGGTGAAATTTGTGGCTGAACAGTGCAAGACACACCATGATGCCTGTCAGTGGCTGCAGGGTGGGCGTGGGGGGGGTGGAATGGCATGAGCATTACATCCGATGATCCCAAGTCATAGCCCTGATGCCTGTCAGTCCATACAGGGTGGGATGATACAGTTGGAAACCCTAACACTGCAGGTGTGTTGTGGTAGTTTCACTCTACATGTTCAACATGGGCTGCTTGTCAGGCCAGATCATGAAAAGCGGCACAATCACTTTGTTAGCTGAAAGGTGGTTTTGCACAGTGGCTGTGGCATTTGGTGACACAGGATGAAAACACAGTTTTGGGCAGGATGTGGAGAATGACAACTGTATTGTTCATGAGGAGGCATAAAAAATGGCAACGCTGAAAATCTGGAATGGCAATATGAAATATTGGTGAAGCAATGAACATGGATGCAAACTGTGCAGCAGACATCCACAACCCAATTATCTATGGGAGTTTTTTAGGCACATTTTCAACATAGGTATTTTGGGACCTCCCCTCATGAACAGTGGTGCTGTGATTTTGTTAATGTGTCCCAGAAGGCGATTTGCCACAGCAAGCATGCCATTGTGCGCCACAGTTGTTGGAACAGGTTTTGGGCAGGCTGTGAAAAATGGCAGCTGTACTGTTGATAAGGAGGTGTGCGCAAATGCCAATGGTGAAAATGTGGCATGAAAATATTGCAAATGTACGAAGTTACAAGGCTGCATGGAAACTGCGCAATGCATGCTTGTAGCACAGTCATTTTATGGACTTTCAGTACCAAATTTTCGACATAGGCATTTTTGGACCTCTGCTCATGAACAGTGTCATCGTCATTTCCTCAAACTGCCCCAAAAACTGATTTCGCACAGTGACTGTGCGATTCTGCACCGGACATGTGAAAACACATTTTAGGCAGGATATGTAAAATGACAGCTGTACTGTTCATAAGGAGGTGTGGAAAAAATGCCAATTTTGAACACGTGGAGTGAAAATATTACAAATGCACAGTCACAAGTGTGCATGCAAACTGCACAATGCACGCTCGTAAAACACTAATTTTATGGACTTTCAGCCCCAAATTTTCAACATAGGCATTTTAGGACCTCTGCTAATGAACAGTGTCACTGTCATTTTCATAATGTGTCTCGAACATGGACTTTCCACAGCGACCGCGCTATTCTGCACCGGAACAACGAAAACACATTTTGGTCAGGGTATGAAAAATGACAGCTGTAGTGCTCATAAGGAGGTGTAGAACAGTGGCAATGTTGAAAATCTGAAGTGAAATTATTATCAATTTGCGAACTTATGAGCGTGCCTGCAAACTGCACAACGCATGCTCGTAACACAGTCATGTCATGGAGTATTATCACCAAATTTTCAGCATAGGCATTTTAGGACCTCTGCTAATGAACAGTGTAACTGTCATTTTCATGATGTGCCCCAAACACTGATTTCCCACAGCGACCACGGTATTGTGCGCCAGAAGTGTGGAAACACATTTTGGCCAGGATGTGAAAAATGACAGCTGTGCTGTACACAAGGAGGTGCATAAAAATGACAATATTGAAAATGTGGCATGAAAATAATGTGAATTTGTGAAGTTATGAGCGTGCATAGCAACTGCGCAATGCATGCTCGTAAAATAGCAATTTTTTAGATTTTTCCACCAAATTTGCAACATAGACTTTTTGAGAGCCCACCTCATGGACACTGCCACTGTCCTTGTGTTAATCAGTCCCAAAAGGGGATTCCATGCAGTGACTGTGAAATCACCTTTTGGGACTGATTAACGTCATAACTGTGACAGAATTCATGAGGAGGGATCCCAAAAACTCCATGTTGAGAATTTGGTGCAAAAATTCCAAACAATTCCTGAGATATGCATCAAAGTTGAAAAAAACCCTATTTATTCCATTATACAGCTTACCGGCACTTCCTCAGTTCACGGTCGGCTTTGAAGAGTGAAGACGTGTTCCTGGTCCACCGAAGATCATCACAGCAGACTCTGGAGGTAACTATGGGGTGAGGGGGGTGTGTGGAGAGGCAGGGTGTGCAGTGGGTGGATGTGGGTGGTGGGTAGGGAAACTACGAGAGACTGTTTTTGTGTTACAGGACGAAATTAAAAAAAAAACATTGTGGGACAGTTTTTTTTTTTCTCAGGGATTTGGCACGCTGGGGTGGGTTCCCAGTGTGCCACCTAACTGTTTGGGGGGGTTGCTGCAGCCAACAGGGGATTGGGCAACCTCGTCGGCACATAACAAAAGGGGGGATTAATTTATGCTGACGGGGATTGGGCACCCCCGTTGGCACACAAGGAAAGTGGGATGGATACAAGCCGAGGGGGATTGGCACCCCTCGGCATATAAGAAAATGGGGCTGCTTTGATGCCGGAGGAGTGGCTCCCTGTCGGCATATGCTTTGCAGCCAGCAAGCTAGCAGCCTGCCATGAATACTATGTGGCTGAGCACGGGAAGGGTCCGCCAAGGCCTGACTAGCTTTGCTGGGATTGTAGCAGACCTTTCCTCAGATGTGCTCGCCACATTAGTATGCATGGTGTGGCGCTGACATGCAGACTGACTGGGGAATGAGGGACGCACCTACTGATGCATGCCCTGCATTCGCCCAACAGTGACCACGCCTCCAAATCTCCACTGCCACAAGATGTTGGCTGCGCAAGCGCACCAACATAAAAACAGTTTGCTTCCAAGAAAAGTTCTTTAGAGTCGAGCTCCTATACCCCAGATAGGAAAGTGGTGGTTATTTATTTATTTAGTTTTTGTTGATCAGGTAAGTGCACTAGGCAGATTCTGCCTATTTTCAGGCACAACCCGGGGA
Organism: Neoceratodus forsteri; assembly: GCA_016271365.2. NCBI lineage: Eukaryota > Metazoa > Chordata > Ceratodontiformes > Ceratodontidae > Neoceratodus > Neoceratodus forsteri. Next base: position 537,675,894 of record CM028132.1, read on the forward strand.
AGGGGGGGATACAGATGAAATGCCAACTGACCTTGAACCAGAGTAAGCTGTTGGTGGTATTTTTTTTTTTAGTGAATGAGGGAAATTTGACCAGGGCACTGGGGAAATTCCCCTACTCTGCCAGCAGAGGGCTTGACTTCCTGAGAGCAGAGTGGAGGAGCACAGTTTGGAGCTGGACAGCAGAGGAGGAGGAGGAAGTGCTGATGTGGCAGGGGAGATGGCCTTCTCCCCTGTCTTGTATACCACTAGAGGCCTGAAAATGAGTTCAGACACTTTCATGGATCAAGAAGATCAAAGTGAGGAGCTGGAAAGGAAAAAGAAGGATTTAAGAGACAAAACTTCTTCCGTAGAGATGGAGGGAGGAGATGTTGCAAGCAGGGCTACTGCTATGGAGGAGGACATGTCTGAGGATCATTCTGCTAGTATACCTGAAGGTGAGCAGGTCTCCCAGTCTTCAGGTCCAGTTCAGGAGACTGAAACTGTGATAAACATTTTAATGGAAACAGAGACTACTGAGGTCAATAGTGCTTCAGCTTCAGAGAGTACACCTCATGGATTGTTTTCATCAGATGATATCTGGCTTGAAAATATACTTCAACAAAATAAGGCTCTAAGACATATGGGCAAAGGTGCAGCAGCAAGGAAAATGTTACCGGTAACACTGGATTGTAATATTTCTGACTCACAGAATGTTATGTTGGATTCTGAACTTGTAAGTGCTGGGGTAAAAATGATACAGGATGAATTAGTGACAGCAGAGAACAGCAAATGAGCAGCTGAGCAGCAAGTGAGTCAGAACGTTGACGTACCTGCATCAAAGGAGTTCAGCTGCAATGAGTCAGACCTTTCAATGGAGCAAATGACAACAGAAGTACAGCCTGTCTTGACAAATGAAGCTGCATTTTTACAGACTGAGACCTGTGATGTAGGAAATATTTTTCCTTTTCCTACAAAAGAAGTGGGTGTTGTGCAGATTCAAACTTTGGGTTTGCAGAAAGGAAGAGATACGGACGCTCTTCCATCTGCAGTACACAAACTTTCACTAACCTCCTTGGAGCATTCTTTAATGAACGCGGGCTGGAAACAAGGAGAAGCAGGCGTCTGGACCCCAGATCCAGAGCATAGCCCAATTCCTGGCCAATTTACGAATACAAACAATCATTCAGTGAAATAAACTCACAGGACGGACAGAAACGGATAGGCATGAAATACATGTCACTAAACGACAAGGCCAGGATGAACAAACAATACCCCATAATACAGTGTCTTCCATCTCAGAGTCAGAAGCCTCAATAGTTAATCCTGTAGAATGGGAGGACATTGTTGAAACTAAACTACAACAACCTAAACAAGTAACAGATTTACAGAGGCAAGCAAAAAACCCTTGGGAGAACTTTAGGCGAAAAGACCATTTTCTGGATCCCCCCTTTACAACGACACAATGCAGTGCGTTTGGAATATATAGGACGTTTGGAACTGGCACCAGACAGGCTGTATGTGGGGAGAATATTATTAAAAAGCTCAGTGGAGTCTTTTTCTAATGAAATACATGCACTAATTCATGTGTCAGGGTCTGTGTTGTGTGATGTCAGTTTTGCTACCCCACAGGGCCTAGATCGTTTTTGGGCCAAGCTAGACTCTTTCAAGTACACAGAATTATGGCTACCTTTTAAAGTTATACCATTAATTAAACCTTCGATCAAAATTGTTAGAGTTTTGTTTCAAAATGAATCAGTGTCAGTACATGATGTTACTTACTGGTTGCAAAGGAAATGTGAAGTATTAGGGAACCTTTCCTCTATTTTTGATGAGGAGTGCATTTGGAATGGAGGGTGGACTTTTAAGGCTTGTTTACGAAATAACAATTTAGGCCCAGTACATTTACCAAACAGTGTATTCTTGGGGAATGAGAGAGGTCATTTGTTTTATCCAGGACAGCCCAGGGCACGTTTTAAGTGTGGGGCTTATACACATCTGGGATCTGCATGTAATAGACTAAGATGTAATTTTTGTTTAGAATTTGGGCATCATAGTTCAGAATGCCAAGCTGAACTAAAATGCAATCTATGTTTTGACTCAGGTCACACATATAGAACTTGTCCATGGGCAGCCCATAATCGTACTGATCGAAAGAATCAGGATACTATTATTCAGGAGGCTCAAAAGCGAGAGATGTGTAAAAGGAAAGCTTCATCTCAAGGACCTCCTCCTGCTACCCATTGACTCTCCTGCCCCCCCCCCCCTTTCGTCACCTGGAACAGTGAATAAGGAGGCTGAGGATATCTCAGCAGCTGTTTCAGTGGTGTCAGAAAAAGTTTCAGAAATACCTTCACAGGTCCAGATGGAAAAAGTACCAATTACTCCAGAGGTGGGAGACACTGAGATGCCTCCCCCACGTGTTGTTAAAAGTGTGGCAAAAAAAAGAAGTTTAAAACAGACTAAACTTAGATCGAAGGTAGCAAAAGCAAATTTTTAAGGGGATGAGGACATAACTCTAACAAACAAATATGAACCTTTATTAAATCAAAAACCAGAGACAGATCAGGGTGGTGATTCAGAGACTTCTTCTCTGGCTCCCCACTCTTCTGACTCGGAGGGGGAAACACAAGAACAAAGAGAAGTGAAGGATAGAAGAACCAGGATTGGATCAAGAGTAAGAAGGAGTACAAGGTTGAGAAAGCCACCATGAACATTTTGGTTCCCCTTTTTTTTAGGCAATGGATATTCCTCAGCTTAGTTTAAGTACTATCAATGTTAATAGTATAAAAAATGCAAAGAGAAGACTGACTGCCTTAACTGTATTAAAAGATTTAAACTGTAATGTCTGTCTTATACAAGACATTAGGTTAAATACAATTTCCTTAGTAAGGTCAGCCCAACAACTATGGTGTTGGGGACCTTCTTATTTTTCTTTTGGGACTGAGGTGTGTGAAGGTGTAGGTATCTTATTTAAGGGGTATGGTTTCAAAGTAACATGACTTGTAGAAATTTCATTGGAGATGGCATTATTGATAGATTTTACTTTTCAATCAGTGGGGTGGAGATTGATAAATGTGCATGCTCCCCTCACGAAAAAAGAAAGAACAATATTATTTACTGCTATTAAACCATTTTTAATTACAACAGAAAATGTGATTTGGGTGGATTTCAATTATGTTATAGATAGCAAAGATCGAGGTACACGGACAAAAAAAATGTACTGTGACTCAAATTGCCTTCTTAATGTTCTGACACAATGCAAGTTACAAGACACATTGCGTGGGATATTCAAAAGGGTTGCGCCATGCGCAATAGGGTTGCACCAGCGCAAGTCCGAAATTGCGCTATTCTGCGCTATTCAGCAGGAGGTAGTTGCACCACAGAAAACATGCTGAGCAACAGCGCAATGCTAATGAAGGTATGCGCAACCGAAGGGGGTGGAACCATACATAAAGTGCGCACTGCGATATTCAAAGGCTTGCACAATGCGCAACAGTGGATCAGGCGGAAATTGCGCCACAGCGGAAATGAGCCAAAATAAAAAGGTTCAAGGAAGAGGCGCAAGAACGCTACAGGGAAGCCACATGAGGCAGGGAGACAGAGAAGGCCAGAGTGACAAACAGTGCAGGCCAGGGAGATCACAGGACAGAAGAGGGGCAAGGGAAGGTGTGTGGGGCCACAGAGTGCAGAGGCCAGTAGGTGTACCCAGTGCAGTGGAGGTAGTAGTCAAGACAGTGGGGGTAACAGAGCAACAACAGCCGGGGAACACAAGCCAGGGACATGGACAGTGCCAGCTTCCACATGGAAGCTGTAATGAAGGGGGTGAGAAGACATGCTGCAGGGGGACGTGGCCATGGAAGGGCTCGTCGGCGATACGCCCCCAACAGGCAGTACCGAGCCTGCATCAGCTTTGAGCTCTATTCAGATGTAGAGATTGTGGGCCGGTACCACCTGAACAGGGCAATACTGAGGTGGCTCTGTGAGCTGTGCAGTGATGTGATGCAGGCACCCTCATGACAGAGTCACACTCTGTCAGTGGAGACAAAGGTAACAGCCTGCGTGCCTGCTCGCCCCGGGTACCTTCCAGAGACCAACAGGGGACACCACAGGCATAACACAGTCGGCCACGTCACGCATCCTCACCCAATTCCTCAGCGCACTGCTGCCACATGCTGCGGAGTACATCCATTTCCCCAGCACTCCGGCGGGCGTACAGCAAACATACAGGAGTTCCACAGGGTAGCACGTATGCCTGGCGTGCTAGGAGCGATAGACTGCACCCATGTGGCCATTCGCACACCACCTGGCCCTGATGGGGCTGCCTATCGGAATCGGAAGGATTTTCCAGTGTCAACTGCCAGGTAGTGTGTGATGCCAGTGGGCGCATCATCAATGTCTGTGCCACGCACCCTGGCGGAGCACACGATTCATTCATATGGTACCAATCAGCACTGTGCCATCGATTTGAGAGTGGGGACATCCCCACAGGACATCTAGTGGGTGAGTATGCATGTAGGATTGGCAAATCGGGGGCAAGGGTGGGTAAGCCACAGGTGCCATGGGTGTGGCACACAGGGCTAGGGGCAATATGAGCCTGAACAAGACACTAACCTCCACTATCTCCACACAGGTGACAGTGGATACCCACTCCGTCCCTGGCTGCTCACACCCTACCGGTGGCTCACGACCCCATCGCAGCAACACTTCAATGAGGCACACACCACCACACGCAGCATCATTGAGCAGGTGTTTGGGATGCTGAAGGCATTCCAATGCCTAGACACCTCCGGCGGTGCCCTACAGTATAGCTCCTCAAAGGCCTGTGGGATATTCCTGGCCTGTTGTATCCTGCACAACATGGCCAAAGACTGTGGGATAGCCGTACAGGTCGAGGAGGGGGACAGCGATGGGGACGCCGGTGATGATGGGGATGAGCAGCCCCCCCTTGGACGGCGTGACCCCCGACTAATCCAGCTGGTCCAGCTGCACTGGGACGTCATCACAGAGGAGCACTTCACCCAACACAGGTAAGTCATGGGGCCATGTGCAACCAACAATGGCTAGGGCACAACCCACATACACACAGGGAAACACACCAGGGGTGCATGATGGCAAGAGAAGTGGCAGGTCACAGAAGCACACACATACAACCAGGAAGGGGTGAACAGTAACACGCCACATGGACAGACAGACACACATTCACACACAACAGACACAAAGTGTACAGGGGTCAGGTGCACAACAGAGCAGTAACACAGACACTAAAAACACACATATCCACAGGCCACCACCACCACCTTTACTGTCCATGTACGTGTGTCAGATGCTGGGCACCTTTGCACTTTGGTGTACAGCGCAATGCAGGCATCATCATGCACACGCACCTGTGGACAGCAGTCGGGAGGGTGTGCAGGTGGTCCGTGTGTCTGCGTGTAGGGCAGGGCACTCACTGGTGCACTGCCCACCGAAAACACACATTGCACACAGGGCAGCACCAGACAGGGCCCACACTGGGAGACAGCTCAGTCATGCGGCACAGTGCCACGGCCACCTCGGATGCGTGGGCAGCCTTGCCGAGACCCAGCAGCACTGGCAGGCTGAGCAAGGGCCACATGGGGTGGCACCGATGGACCACCAGGGGTCCCACTGCACGAACACGACCTTGCCCACACAGGGGTCTGCAGCATACCGAACATACCTGCACCAGGGGTGCTCGGGATACCCACAGCCAAACCCAGTGTCGACAGGGTGGGTGTTGCACGATGCCAGGAATGGGGAGTGGATAGCGTACTGCATGGTGTGAGTGGTACAGGGGCACCTGACCGTGTGCCCAATGTGGCCACACAACACCGACCACTGCCTGTGTCAGCCTGTCGATGGCGGCGGTCACATCCATCCACAAATGGTCAATCCGGGACAGGATCCTCTCTGTGTCCCTGCTGTGCAACTGCAGAGCCATGCACAGTGCCTCCACGGATGTTGCAACCCGCATCTGCTGCTGTACTGATGCCTGCAGCAGGCGGGTGTGCTCATCAAAGAGGTCATCTGCCACATCGGCAACCTGTCCCTCAGGGTATGGAAGGGCCTGATGAACAGCACCCCGGGCGCTGCTCACCAGGACCAGATATAGGCATGTCCACAGACAGTACACCTACATCACCACTGAGCCCTGTACCCCCAGTCCCAGTGGGTGACTGCTGCTGCTGCCCCTCCACCTGCTGTGCCCACGGGATCAATGGTTCCACTGCTGTGGCTGCAACAGTGCCAGTGACCTGCACAGCCACCGGTGCTGCCCCACCGGTGCTGACAGGCACAGCCTGGGACTGTGCTGACATGCTGGGACACACGTTGGAACCAGCTAGGTCCATGGGCGTGAGCTGTCCTGCTGTGTGTCCAATCTGTGACACACACATGTCAATGCCCATAGTGGTCAGTGCATCATCAATGGTGCAGGTCTGTGCCACAGCCACAGCCGCAGCATGCTGGCATGCTTGCATGCCAGACCACTGAGACACAGGAAGGGCACTCCCCACACCTGTCTCAACATCAGTGAAGGTAGCCAGGCGTGCACACTGGCGCAGTGCACGCCAGCAATCTGCGGAGGTGGATGGTCCCTCCTCCAACTCCGGATGGCTGTCCACAGTGGACAGGCCCTCAACTGCTGACCCCTGCAGACACACAGGATCTGTAACAGAAAGGAAGGACACGTTACTGCATGTGAACTACCTCCCCACCCGACCATGACATACCATGCAGTGATGGGCTACCACCTGTCTGGAAGCCACCCTCAGGAACACCCTCAATGGCACTGCACTGCATGCTTGCAGCAAGCATGTCCTCTGCTGGAGTCAGCTGCATCACCTCCAGCTGTCCCCCGCCTGTTGCAGCACGTACCACCCTGATGGCTGCAATCTTCTCCTTCCGCCTCCTCCTGTTGGTCCCCATCTTTTTTATACACTCCTGCACAGAGCGCTGGTGGCTGCCGTGCAGGTTGACGGCACGTGCCACCCCCTCCCATGCAGCAGCACGGGCCTGAGGGGTGCCCCGCTGTCCACTGAGAAGTGGGTCCTCATCCAGGTAGGCCTCGAACAGTGCCTCCATCTCAGCCTCCATAAAGTTGGGCCTCCTCTTCCGCCCACCATCATCCTCCTCACCCAGTCCTTGCACGGTCATTTCACAGCTTGTATGGGTGAGAGTGGTCACCTGTGACTGTGCAGTACACAGCAATTCTCTGAGGCCATGGTCCAGAACAGCACACTGCATGCAACTCACCTATCAACTGCAGTAACCGAATATGGCCACTGCAGAACAGTGTCGCATATTTATAGCGCAATGCATGCAAATTAGGACTGGAGCAACTTTAATGAGATGCAAATCGCGCCACTGCACCATTGAATGGCTGATTGGATGATTTGCATATGACGGCTGAATATCTCACTGTTGCGCTTTGCACAACACGGTTGAACCAGCTGAGCCAATGGTGCAGTTCTGTGACTGCGTAGTACACCGCACTGCACATGCCCAGGTAGCTTACACAGGTGTCTGCCGCGCTGATGATGTGCTGTGTGCAATAGGCAATTCAGGACACGGCCACCATTGTGCCAGTGGCGCTACAGCGACGGTCACTACATGGCACTGTGGCACAACTGCGCAATAGTCCACTGTGGCAATGGCACACAGGCGACCAATCGCGCTGGTCGCATAGACGTCCGATGGTGCTGTGCGTGGCCTTGTGCCAGAGACCCATGACCCTGTGCCTGACCTTTGCCCACTTGGTGCTGTACGTATGGCATGTCTGCAGCTCTATCGCGCTGTTCGGTAACAGCGCGATAGGGACTGGCGGCGCTATATCAACAGCGCGATAGAGAATAGCAGAGTTGTATTGTGCAACAATTCCATGTGGGGTTGCCGCACTGCAGAGCGCCATATTGCCTACTATACATGCAGGGATGGCACGCAGAAGAGCCCCCCAATGGAGTTCACTTGAACTCGCAAACCTGGTGGCCATAGTGGAGCCTCACCAGGACCCACTATTTGGGGATGAACCCCTCAACATGGCCAGGACCCATGTGTGGCAGCAGGTGGCCACTGCCCTTGAGGAGGTCACTGGCCGGTGGAGGTCCACAGAGCAGTGCAGGCACTGGTACGGGGACCTGCGGAGGAGGGAGCCGGCACTACTGGCACATCTTCGGTCACATGCCAGGAGGGGCTTGGTGCCTCGGCCAGGTGGGTGAGCCGTCTATGCACCTGTATGGTCCGTATGGGTAACACTGTCTATTGTGTCCAGCACATGGGGGAGGGTTGGTCTATGATTGGCTGTGGCGGTGTTTACAGGATATGTGATGTATGGGTCTGGCTGGGTGGGCGGGCACACTCATTGAGGCAGGGGGATGTCTGCTTTGGGATTTCACTGATGTGTTTCTCACCTTTTGTTTCCCACAGGCGTGGTGGAGCGGAGGAGGGCCCAGGCTGAGGTGCAGCAAGAGGTGGCAGCAGTGGCTGTGCGTGGTGTTGGTGGTGGTGGTGACGAACCATGACAGCAGCAGCAGCAGCAGCAACAGCAACATGATGAGGGTGAGTGACATGACATCATGAATGCTATTGCATGGTGTGTGCGGGGGGCAGGGCATGGCTACCATCCATGGACAACACTGCCATGCACGCGACATCTGACATTCAGCACTGTCCAGTGGCACTACATGTATGGGAGTGCGTCAATGGTGGTCCATGCATGCACTGGGCACATGGCTGTGGCACTGCCTTCCCACCGCATAGCCGCGTCACTGTACTGCCTTTTTTGTGCTGTGCTGGACATGGGCAGTGTGTGTGTGTGTGTGTGTGTGCAGTGGCACACATGGCTGTTGCTGCCTGGTTGGGCATATCTTGTGCACGGTCACTGTGGGTGGGTGCAGTCCATCACAGGAGCGGGGCACTTGGCTGTATGCCATGCATGATGGGTGGGCTTCAGGGATATGGACAGTCACAGCCATTGATTCTGATCCCTTGTCCTAGGTGTCCAGATCCTGCGGCAAATTGAGCGATCACTTCAGCAGCTCATACAGGTGGCCATGGATTCCCTCGCCATCCTGCAGGACCTGCATCAACATGGCGTTAGGCGCAGGAGGAGGCCCCAGGACCAGCAGCAGGTGGATGGAGAGCGGGCTGGCAGGCAGTAGCTGCCCATCACCTCCCCCTTTACCCATCCCTCACACCCTGCCTTCCCTCTCCCAGTTGCTCACCCCTGCCCCTTACCCACCCCTACCTTGTACCCATACTCCTACCCCTGTATTGTATATTTGTATATAGTTATGGTTTTTCCTATTGTTATTGTTGTTATATTAATTAGAAATATATATTTTGATATGAATACTGTGGTGGTCTCTGATTTGCAGCTGGCTATAGGTGCTCAGTTGCAGCGGTGTGCATGGCATCTGGGGTGGTATTGTCATGGGTATGTGTGTGTGTGTGCATGGGGAGGTGTCTCTGGTGTGGGAGTGGCTTTCAGTCGGTATTGCCATGTGTTGCCACCCACTGCTGGGTGCTCATGGTGGGTCTGGCTTGTGTGGTTCTGTGGTACATGAGGTTGCAGTGTGATGGGGGGATGCATGGGGATTCCTGCAGTGAGGTCACTGCTCATGGGTGGTGTCTTGGGGTCACAGTGCAGGGTGTGCTGTGCACAAGGGGGGGCTGATGTGCACTGGGGTGGTCCGCCCCCTTTGTGTGGCAGTCTTAGCTTGCCAGTGGGTGTGCTGGGGCAACATGGCCCGGCTGTACTTTGTTGGCTTGTGCCCATGGGCCGGTGGATATTCCGTCCCTCCCCCACTTATGCTGTGCTTGGGGTGTGGGGGTGCATTGTTAGTTCTGCAGTGTGTTTCTGTGCCCATCTGTGGCGTGGGTGGTGGGCCCCTGCCTACCTCCCTGGTTGTGCAGTTCCATTGCTCTGCTGCTGGGGGGCTCCCTGCTTGTGCTATGGCACCTCTGGACTGCTCAGCTGGACTGCCCTTGTTACGCTATAGCGCCGTATCTGCTCAGCTTCCCCTTCCTGGTTGCGCTATGGCGCAGGTTGCGCGATATTCAGACGTTGACTGGTTGCGCAATTTGCCTTGCTCCATGTTTGAATATCGCATCTATTGCGCATGTGCGCAATGAACTTGTGCTTGCTATTGCGCACATTTTGGGTGCAGTTTGAATATCCAGCCCATATAGAATAAGGCAAAAGGAAGGAGGGCATACATATTTTAGGGATACGCTATCGACCAGGATTGATTTTATTTTTACAAAATCAAATACTAGAGTTATAAAAGCTTTAACTATTCTCTTAGAAATTTCTGAACATTCAATTCTTTATGTTTCCCTAGGTAGTATTAATGGTCCTACTTATGGGCAAGGATATTAGAAATTAAATACTTTAGTATTACAAGAACACCCTTTGAAAGCAGAAATTATTGAATTTATTAAGGCTAGGATGTCAGTGGCTGTATTAAATGATAATATAAGCACTTGGTGGGAAAATACAAAAAAAGGGTTAAGGGAAGTTTTTCAAAAATATTCGGTTAAATCAAGACAGAATCAATATAAACAATACCTTGCATTGCATTCTCAGTTGGGTAAAATTTATACAGTTATAAATGAAAAACAGATTAATTTAACGGAGCAGGCACTGCATATTAAAACTGCTATGTCTGATATACAATATTATAGACCCACAGCATTATTACATGAGCATAAGATATGCTCCCCAGGTAAAACAGGACTTGGGGATGCTTTCAAAAATTGTTCCAAGAGAGTGTCAGATTGGTTTATGGCTTCACTCATAACAGAAGCTGGGGAAATAGTAACTGAAGGACCCAGCATTATGAAAACTGTGTTCATTTATCCGACAAACATGTACGAGGAAGCACAGATTGATGAAGAAGTGTTAAAAGAACATCTATTTAAATTGGAATTACCTGAGGTGCCCCCAGAGTATTTTAAAGAACTAATTAAACCTATTTCTATACAAGAAATTGAGATGACAATTGGCAATCTTAAAAAAAATACTGCTCTAGGAATTGATGGGCTTCCAGCAGAATTTTATGATACCTTTAAGGATTTGGTGACTCAGATTTTGCTGGTTGTCTTCAACTGGATGTTCCGGAATATGGAGGTGGACTTTCACTTTTGTATTGCCATACAAATATTAATCTATAAGCATGGAAATAAACTGAACTTTGATAATTGGAGATCATTAAACTTATTAAACTCAGATTACAAAATTCTTATGAAAATTATTTACACTCGGCTATTAAAGTTAACAACATATCTGATATCTACAGCTCAAACTTGTATGGTGACTAGAAGTTCAATACACCATAACTTATTGTTGAATCGAGAATTGGTTGAGCAGGGGAAAGAAGGACAGCTTTGAGGATACATCATGTTATTAGAACAAGAAAAGGCCTTTGATAAGGTTCCACATCTCTTTATCAAACAGGTCCTTACACATTATGGTATTCCATATACCTTTGTAAAATGGATCCTTTTATTATACAATAATGCTAAGGCAATTCCAATGGTTAATGGACACTTAGGAAATTACATGGATATCCTTCAGGGAGTAAGACAGGGGTGCCCTTTAAGCCCCTTACTTTATGTATTTTGTTTAGATCCTATAATAAGGGTAATACACTAGGATTTAGGAATTAGAGGTATTCAACCACAGGAAGGGGGTTTAGAGATCAAAATTACTGCTTATGCAGACGATGTGTATATTATTGTAGCTAATGAACAATCAGGAGATAGAGCTTTGCACATCCTTGAAAAATATTCAGTGCCAACAGGGGCACAATTAAATAAACAAAAGAGTGTAATCTACCCTTTGAATGATTTAGGACCTTCACGAGAGACCTGGTATGATATTAAGGTTTCTCATGACCCATTCCAATATGTAGGGGTGTGGTTTGGTAGAGGGGACAATAGTATATTAAACTGGACCTCTAAATTGGCCTATGCTGATTCAAAAGTTGCTATTTGGAAGTCTTGGACTCAAAAAAAAAAAAAAGTAGCTGTAGTTAAAACAATTTTAATACCGATATTTTAATTTTTAAGTGCAGTTTACCCTCTGCCCCTTACTTTAGAGTCATATTTGTTGAATTCAGTGTTTCAGGTAATATGCGGATGCAGATTAAATCCTATTAAGAGGGAAATGTTATATCAACCCATAGAAAAGGGAGGTTAAAATCTTATAGATCCTGTCGTATTTCTTTTTACAGTATTTTTTTGTAAAAATGTACTTGATTTATCAAAACCATGTGTAGCTCTATGGATTCCCTTTGCAGGTCACTGGCTTAGACCTCTTTATCAAACATGGAAGATACAAGGAACTCTAACAGCTCAGGTCAAAACTAAATGTGTGTTTTTTAGACCTGCACTTAGGAAATTAAAACAGTGGCACTTAAATCAAGATATATTGACATCCACATCAAATAAAGTGCTCTATAATAAAATAATAACTCAAATAGGAGAGCCTCAGGTTGAATTTAAAGGAGTTAATTCACAAGTCTATCCAGCAGTTTTGGAAATATTAAAAGATCCGGGTATCCCTCCCAGGATATGGGATATTACTTGGTTAAGTGCACAAGGGCGTTTATATGTAAAAGGGAATGCTAAACATGAAAAAAGGGAGGAACGAATGTGTCCAAGATTGAGCTGAGTGGCACAGGAAGAATCAATGACTCATTTTTTCATAGAATGCCCTTTTGTGAAAGAGATGTGAACATTGCTAGCACAAAGGTGGGGAAACCCCACATGGGGCAAACTTACTTATGCTGAAGTGGTTGGAGGATTTAGTTTAAGAGATCTTGAATTACCCAGTGGTATGATATGTTTGCCTCTCTCCTATATCAAGTTTGTGCTGTGGCAAGTAAGATGTAAATTTGTTCTACAACAGATATACCAGAGTCCAGAGAAAGTTATGAATATTATTGAAGCAGAAGTTAGTAAACACTGTTTCTTTGAACAACAATTTTTGACCCCAAGTGCATGGAAAATTAGATGGTTAAAGGTCCCTTTTATGAAAGACAAAATTGGATGAATTATTATTGAATCTGTGCAATGATTGAATTATGATGGAATTTATTTTATTTGCCTGATTATTCAATTGTTTGGGAAGTATTTGTGGGAATTTGTGTACTATTTGTTATATTTTTTTCAGTTTATATATTGTTTAGTTTTCTTCAATAAAATTTTCCCCTACTCTTTCCGAGAAGTGCCATGGGATCTTTGACATCCACCTGAACTACCACCAGAACAGGCAGATGGACCTCAGTTTAATGTCTCATCTATATTTGTCATATGGGGGGGGGGATCTCCTCTCAAAGGGAATTCACTGGGCTACAACATCTGCACCCACGTATTAGGAAGGTGACTTTGTGATTTTTCATTATATATCCTGCTGTTCATAGGTAGGGGAGAGGTTATTAACTGCCTGTTAGTAGTTAAGTGTCAGAGGGGCTCCATCCTGACCTCTGCTAGGTGTATCATGCTTAGATATTGTCAGGGGTCAGTCTTCCTATAGTGGGTTGACCTTTTTTGCCCTGCCCTAAGTTGGGGGGGGGCCTGAGTTGTAATTAGAAGTAATCAAAGAGAGTATGATATGCTCAAGGTGGGCTAAAGTATAGGGGGCTACCACAGCCTGCCAGGGTGGGCCACAAAAGGCTGCTCAATTTCTGAATCCATCTCCTGTGTGGCACACTGTGCAGCAGTGTTAAAGGCCTTGCTAAAGTCCAGATGAGCCTAAGAATTACTAAGAGACCATCAGGGGGCTTGGAAGATTTCTAAAATAATGAGGAGTGGGAGAAGGCAGCTGCTGACTGCTCAAAATGTTTTGCAGAATTATTGGTCAAAGACAACACATAAAAACTTTCCAAATCGAGATCTGTAATTTTCATAGTCAAGCAAGATCTTGTTCATTTTCACCCTGTACGCCAAGCATATTATAAAAGGCTCTGATACCCCCATGGATCACTCTGGCATTCCTTGATCTTATGTGCACCCACAACAATCTCTGGCAGAAAGCCCTAGCGACTGGTCTCCCTGCAGACAGGCAACGTTATAGGGTTGCCAGAAATGTATGCACCTGGGAAATTAGCTGTGCAAAGGCTGCCCACTTCCAAGCTAGCCTCTCATTCACTTGGGGCTTGAGAAGGAAGTTCTGGGATAATATGAAGGACCTGACTGGTAAACTCAACTCATCTCCCCCCCTTGCTGAGTACCAATGGTGTCACTACCCAGGATAAGCAGCTCATTGTGAATACTTTCAATACAGCATTCTCTGACCTTAGTGAGGTTCGCCCCCCAGATTTTTTCAACATACTTCCAGTTCCCCCCCGACAGTCTCACCCCTCAGGTATCCTCCTTTCCTTTTTAGGACAGTCTCCCCTCGAGAAGCTAAATCTTACCTTACCAGGGTCCTGGAGAAATCTAGATTTAGTGGAGATTCCCTGGATTTGAAGCTTCTGCTACTGTCCCTTGATGTTGTCCTATCCCCCCTTACCAAACCTCTTAATCTCTCCCTCTGTCTAGGCAACTCCCTTCACAATGGAAGTCGGTGGTGGTTATACCTATACTTAAGAGTGGTGATAGAACCTCCCATAGTAACTATCACCCGATCTCTATCCTCCCCCCATCTACAAAGCCCTCGAAAGGACAGTATCCAATCAACTTTCTGTATATCTCTCAAAATACAGCCTCCAAGGTTGTCAGCAACACAGGTTCAGGAAGGGTCACAGTACTACTACTGCCCTCCTGGAATATACAGATTTCATACATTAAGCTCTTGACTGTGGCCATTTAGTTGGGTCTGTGTACATAGACCTAACAAAAGACTTAGACACAGTCAATCATGCATTCCTTATTGTATCCCTTCTGTCTATGGGCCTCTCACAAGATGCCACCTCCTGGTTTGCCAGCTACCTTAGTGGGAGATCACAGCAGGTGAAAATCAATGACACTCTCTCCTCCAGTCTACTGGTTCATTCAGGGGTCCTCCAAGGCTCAATTCTTGGCCCACTCCTGTTCAGTCTTTTCCTCAGTACCCTCCCCCTTGCTTTCTCTGGGCAGATGTTACTCTATGCGGATGACGCCATAATCTTTTGTAGCCACCCTGATCCCACCCCACTGTAAAGCAATCTTCAAAGGTTCTTTTCAAAATCGGAATCGTGGTTCTCCCATCATAAACTAATTTTGAACTACAAAAAAACTAAAGTGATGGTGTTTGACAACCCACAAAACAAAAACAAAGGCTCTCCACTAAACGTTTTTAACTGTCAGCACAAATCCCTGGAACAAGTACATAACTTCAAATATCTCGGCATCACCCTTGACTCCATTCTTTCATTCCATGAGCACATAAACCTGGTCTGTAAGGTGGCAAGCACCAGGATTGGCCATCTCTACAGATATAGGTCTTGCATGCTATCTGATGCCCTTCACCTGGCTGTAACCAGTTTGGTCCTGTCCACAGTCTATTATGGCATTATAGTGTATGGTAGAATGCTGTTAACCTTAGGAATCATAATTTCCTAAGGCTGTTAACCATCATCTGTCTGTTCCAATGCTGTTAACCTATCGATGCCATGTCACATCGATAGGTTAGCAACAGGGATCGCTTTGCGCATGTGCACTACATTACCGGGCCTACCAGAAACGGCTGCAGCGGTGAAAGCATGACCTGGAATGGCTGCAGCGTGCCTAAATTTAAACAGTAAGGAGCCTGTTTAATTTTTAAAATTGAAATCCATGGCTATACACTATAAATATAATGTATGGGCATGCATCAGTAACCAGTTTGAATAACAAGTTAGGGTTATGGCTTATTAAACCTCTCGAGCTTCGCTCTTGAGGTTTACATTGTCACCATGGCAATCTCTCACCAGTTAACAGATTGGTTACCGATGCATGCCCATACATTATCCTCTATGTTATCTATGGATCGGTGGCAGATACAGCATTAAGCAGAATTAAGGTCACCTTGAACAAAGTGCGTTGGATTGTGGTTGGCTGTGATCAGCTCACACATACCCCTGCGACCTGTACAAACAAGAGAATTGGTTACATTTTGAGGGAAGGCTTTTTTACCAGACCAGCCCGTTAGCTAGAAAGATAGCCATTGGTCTCACTCCTCCTGCTGCCCAACATCTCCTAATTCCTGCCCCAACTACTCGGGCAACCAGCAGCTCCTCTGAAGCCACCTTCCTTGTCCCATTTTGTAGGACTTCCATGGGGCAGAGGGCCTTCATGTACAGGGCTCCACTCTGGTTGAATGACCATCCCTCTGAGGTTTCTTATGTAAATAAATTGGGCCCTTTCAAACATAACCTCAGGCAGCATCTCCCTGCATTATGCTGCTGTGACTGTTACTAGCCTTTCCCTTTATTCTCATTCCTCTAAATTGTCCCTCTACCCCAATCCTCATTTTTATGATGACAATGTCACTTCTGACAGCACCAAGTACTATTTCTCCCTTCCCCCATCATTCCCTATTCTTTGTTCCCCTTTCTATCTCCCTATCCTTCCTCCCCTTGTTTTCTGCCCCTGTCTCTCCTGCTCCCCCCACTGCTCATTGCTATATTGTACTTAAGTCTACCAGGCATTTATACCGCTGATTGTAACCTGCATTGTGTGGCATGTCAACACTTTGTTTCTTTGTATATTGTATATCGTATGTAATCTGTTCTTGCACTTTGTGTTCTGCTATTGCACCATTGTATTTTTCTGCACTATTTGACGTGGAGCCTTTGTAAAGGAGTCCCTGACACAAATGTTTGTAATTCCGAGATTTCAGTAAATAAATAAAAATAAACAATACAAGCAACACCTTGCTTTTTCTGACTAGGATAAGAATTAGATCAGAAAGTAGACAAATACAAAAACAAAATAGCAAAACAAAAGCAAGTTAAACTCGCCCATGACGAGTCCAATTAAACAATAGTCCACATCTACTCATGGGGCAGGCACCAAAGATCCACCAGCAGAAGGCGTTCTAAGTCATGCTCTGGAAGACCAAATAAACAAACTTCTGAGCAGAATAAACTTAACCAAATTAAAATCAGTGATTCAGGAGAGAGCTCGCAGGAAGACTCAAGCAACCAAGAAATGATGTTTTAGGCAAGGCACATAATCAAAAGGACACCAGAAAGAATTAAAGAAAACCCAGAAAGAAAGAGAAAAAGAAAAACACGGAGGAGCCGCAGGGGCTGAGGCAAGCCACTGCCATGTCAGGAGACAAGAAAAGTCACATTTAAGACAATTAATCTAACATTGGTCCCTCTGATTAATTCACAAACTAAGGCCTGGTTTTTGTCCCCCAAAGCACACTGGCTATTTTTATGATAAAAATCAACATCTATAAATGTTTCAGAAAGCAGCATCTGAAAAACTTTTTCCATAAGGAATCACACAACACAAGCAACCCAGGGTTCTCAAAAGATATGCAAATTGCCAGACTGCAAAAGATGGCACTAAGTATGCCTAAAGGATTGGGGAAATATTAGAACGGTTAACCGAACAGGCCCTAATGAGCTTAAGCTTAGCATCTGAACACATACAAATCATTAACCTTGAAACAGAACTGGCCAGTGGAATTAATGAATAGCAATGCACATGGGTAGAACAAGATCTGACTAACTTGAATATATTTGGTTTGTATAATGAAAAAATGGAGAATCGCACACATAATTCTAGTGAGGAATCTGTACTCATTGACATTACAGGTGGGGAATTCGCACCACAGTGAAGAACTGTGTTTAAAATAAAATCATCTTTTTTGCCCTCCGTGCAATAATCCAAACATAAAAGCATTTGAAAACGTGGTCATGAGGGGAGTCAAAAAATTATTCACAGCAGAGACCCCTTTTTTCTGCAGGAATCTCACCACCGGTGAGAAGGATGCACTTAAATAACTCAATAAAATGCATGCTATATAGTTATAAGACCTGCAGAAATGGGGCAATTGGTTATTATGACATCTGAATTTTTCTTTTTACAGAAACAAAATTGTGCATCTTTTGGCAGATGGGCAAAATTAAAAAAGCTTAGGGGAAATCCTTCTACTGTGTATAACAAAGAGCTACTTGACCATCCTAGAAATTGTTAAGTCAGAAGGGTGTGTAACTGAAAATGAATTCTGTTACACCTGGAACAACAACCCTGTTACACCAACCCTATACATGCTCCCCAAAGTACACAAATCCGTAACAGACCCACCTGGGAGGCCCATAGTATCTGGTATGGGCTCCCTGATGGACAACCTGAGTAAATTTGTGGACTTTTTCCTCAAAACGAGTGTGAATATCTCCCCTACTATATCAGCGACAAAAAGCATTTATCTCAAAAATTTGGAAATGTAGTTTGGAACTCAGGGTATCTATTTCTAGGAATAGATGTTGAGTCGTTATATATGTCCATTGAAGAGATAGTGGGCATTAAAAGTTGTGAGCATTTCCTTAGACAAAGTCCACTCAAAGATAAAATCCCAGTGGATTTTATTTTGGAACCATTACACTTCATGCTAACACACAGTTTCCTGAACTGCACACTGATTACTATTTGCAGGTAAGTGGAAGTGGAACAGCTATGGGCATCTCTAGAGCACCCTCATTCGTTAACCTGTTCCTGGGATATTGGGAGGAAAAATGCAGGTTCAGTATGCAAACAATCCACACACAGACCACATCAGACGCTGGTTTCATTATATACTGACAATGTGGTAAGCATGTGGGAGGGAACTGAAGAACAGGCCAGGTATTTCACAAGCTGGATAAAGGAGAACTGCATTGAAGCTGTATGTCATTTCCCCCAGTACAAGCTAGCTTTTACATACCGGTCCCAATTCTGTTACTGTTCACAGGCTTTCTAGTTATCCTAGTGGGTGTTTCTTGTTTACACACAGGTAGAAAGTACCGTTCTAGAACTGTATGATTTAGTTTATATCCTTGCTCAGCTCTTCCATTGTTGGCACAATGCATTCATGTTCTACAGTAGAACTCTGTGGTTGAGAGGGACATAAACTGCATCATAAAGTTCTAAGCTAGCAATTTATTTAAATTTTGGTGGAACTTAACACCAGAGTATAAACTAGAAACACCCACTGCAGATACTAAAAGGTCAGTATAGATGGAACAATGACAGAATTAGAACAAGTATTTAAATAAGCTCTGGTCAGAGCCACTTCAACTGTTAATACATTAACTTGATAAGGGTGTTTCATGGCCTTAAACGTAAAGATGAATTGCTGTAGTCAGCTCCATGCATAAATTTCATTTCTGGTAAAGGCAGACCATTTATCTGATTGATCCTGTGTTTCCCATATGTTTAAAATGTGAGTGGTGAGTGCGTGTTGTACTGTATGTGGAAAGAGAGGGAGTTCTGCACCAAGACCTTCAAGAAATGGCAGAAGGAATGGTGCAGGGAGGAGAGGTATGTCTACACTGGGGACTGTGGGCCAACCTGGAAGGATAAGAACCTATATCAAGGTGAGGGCCTGCCTTCATCCAGGAGGCAACAACAGTCCTCAGTGGATGATTCAAATGTTACTTCGATGGACATGTAAAAGTAGCGGGGAGGAATGACTGAATAAATAGGGGGGCAGAAAGTAGGCCACCACAAGCTGAGGTAGCAAGTAGGGAGATCCCAAGGGGAGAGAGTCCCACCAGGATGCAATTTATTCAAGGAAACGGGATTAGCAAAGGAAGAAGGGGGGAAGGAGCAGTCAAAGGAGAAAGATGTGGAAGGGGAACAACAGGAAAAGGGAGAATGCAGCAAGAAGAGAGGTGAGGTCTGTCAAAATGGTGCAAGGTCTGGATCAGAAGCCCTGTGAGGAGATACTTAGAGTTCAGTATAAACACTCTGGAGGAGAGGAGGGCAAGTAGGGATATAATGGAGATTTTTAAATATCTCTTGGGGGTTAATAAGTTACAGGATAGAGATATGTTTCAGAGAAAAAGGTGCTGTAGAACAAAAAGGGTGGTGTATTCCTGGAACATCCTTTCATGGGAGGCAGTGGGGGTGAAACCAGTGAAGGGTTTCAAAAATGCCTGAGACAGGCACAAAGGAAACTTGGAAGGAAGGGGGTGAAAGAGACAGTGCTGCAGGGCAGGTTGGGTCTGCAGCAAAAGTGATCATAATTAAAAATGGGCAGATCTGCTGGCTCTGTGGCGCTGAGCAAAGGTGTTCACTCAGCACGCTGGCAACCCAGGTTCATGCCCCAAGCCTGAGTGGCAGGAGCTGAGTCTGGTGGGGAGGGAGTTTAAAGCATCCTTCAGATGCTTCCCTCCCAGGGGGGTGGGTGGGCCTTGGTCCGCTGATTGTTGGCCCTTGGGGGGTGATTTGGAATGGTGTCTGTGGCGTTGTGTGTCCTCAACATGCTGCCAAATGCCCCCATCCCCAGGACATTGCTGCAGCCAGCCCCTTGTAAGTGGGTGGGAAGGGAGAAAAGCAGAAAGTCCACCCTTGGCCGGCCTAGATGACGGCTGCTTGTCCCTGTCACCTCAGTAGCCCAGAGGAGTCCGTGCTGACCCCACCATGCCCGGGATGCATATATAGATGCCTGCAGGCATTTCTCCTTTCCTACAGGAGAAGAGGCCTGCCCAACGATTGGTTACATTGGGTTACCCAGGATCATGGCATCAGTGGGGCGGCAGATGGCGATGGAGCATTTGTGCAGCAGTGGGCCTCGGCAGCCTGAAGGAGTGGCCAGCCAGGGGAAGGGGAGGAGCAAACAAAATGGGCAGATTAGATGGGCCCAGAGATCATTATCTGACTACAGTGTCTATGTTTATGTAACCCCTCCCTTTTGGGAGAGTACTAGTCCTAGATTAGATACCTAATCTCTGCTGACAGCTAAATGCACTGGGACCTCCCTCTTTTACCATTTGCCCCTGTATAGCCCTATCCTGTTGCTGCGCTATTCCACTCACAGCACTTCCTCCCTTATCCCTTTCCCATTCCTGCCCTCTTTTCATCCTACCTCATCCCTTTTCTACCCTCCCTCCCACTTCCCCTCTCTCTCTGTTTCTTCACCTTGTTCTCTCCCTCTATCCCCTCCCCGTGGTCACTCCCATGGTCTTTTCTGCTTAAGCTTCATTGTGAATCTCCTCCTTGCTCTTATTTTGCTCCTTCCACCCCTTGTACTTCTCTCCTTGTAATCCCTTTCACCCCTCCTCAGACAAGGCCACTGGCTACACCTGACACAATATTGATCTTGTCATATTGTTCTTTTGTTTATGTAATTACTTTTCTCATGTTATACTACTTACTGAAACCATTGTAATTTGCTATTCTTGTGACTTGATGTGGAACCTCTGTAAAAGTGCCCTTGGCTCAAAGGTCTTTCTGATTTGTTAAATAAATAAATAAAATAGTCTATTCAACTCTCCCCTGGGTTTTTATGGCATAATTCAGCCCAGTAGGGAAAATAATTCATTCTTCTCAGCACTCAGATAGAGCCTCCTGTGGGTCAAGAGGTCACCACGGGTCCGTGGGAGGATAAAGCCCAGCAGTTTAGGTGGGAGGGGAAGTTCATATTGGAGGAGTGAGCGGGGAGGGAGTGAGAGTGAATTGGGGCCAGGCAGGGGTGATTGCCCGCTCCGGCTCCTGGCGGGTGGCACTTGAGGGGACACAGAGGAAGAAGTGGGAGATATAGCCACAAACTGCACAGTATCTTGGAGGGCAGCTAAAGAACATAGAAACATAGAATTTGACAGCGGATAAGGACCGCTTGGCCTACCCAGTCTGCCCATTTCCCTACGTACTGGATAAGCTGCAGATCTTAGTTAACCAGCAGCCTACTTCTTCCTACCCCAACCCCCTAGAATGGCCTTATGACTGTCCCATGCATGCTTGAATTCCACCACTGATTTTGACTCCACAACCTCCTCCGGAAGGCCGTTTCATGCATCCACAACCCTCTCTGTGAAAAAATACTTCATTAAATTACCTCTGAGCCGCCCCCCATCTTCAAATTGTGCCCTCTTGTTCTTGCACACCTCTTTTTTTGAAAGATGCTATCCTCTTGGACTTTGTTGATTCCCTTGAGGTACTTAAAAGTTTCTATCATGTCCCCCCTCTCCCTCCTTTCCTTGAGGCTATACATATTAAGCTCCTTAAGTCTCTCTTCATATGTCTTCCGGTGCAGACCCTGCACCATTTTAGTTGCCCTCCTCTGGACAGCTTCCATCCTGTCTATGTCTTGGCGGAGATTGGGTCTCCAGAACTGCACACAGTACTCCAGATGGGGTCTCACCAGCTGTCTGTACAGAGGGATAATAACTTCCTGTTTTCTACTGGTAATGCCTCTCCCTATGCATCCCAGTATCCCCCCAGCCCTCCTTGCTGCCCTCTCACATTGCTTGCCCACCTTTAGATAATCTGATATGACTACCCCCAGGTCCCTTTCCATTTTTGTTGTTGTTAGTATCTCACCCCCCATTGTGTACTCTTCCCTGGTTTTTGTTTCCCAGGTGCATTACCTTGCACTTCTTAGCATTGAATCTAAGCTGCCATACATTTGACCATTCCTCTAACCTTGCCAAGTCCCTTCTCATCCTTTCCACCCCACTCTGTGCATCAATTCTGTTGCAGATCTTTGTGTCATCTGCAAAGAGACATACTTTTCCTTCCAGTCCCTCTGCAATGTCGCTTATAAAGACATTGAAGAGGACTGGTCCTAATACTGAACCCTTCGGTACCCCACTAATAACCCTCCTTTCTTCTGAGTGGACTCCATTTACTATTACTCTCTGTGTCCTATTCTCCAGCCAATTCTTTACCCAGGATGTCATCTTGGGACCTACTCCCAGGCTGGCTAACTTGTATATTAATCTTTTGTGTGGGACTGTGTCAAATGACTTGCTAAAGTCTAGGTAGGCCATGTCCACAACCCCTCCCTGATCTACTACTTTGGTCACCCAGTCAAAGAAATCTATCAGATTCGTCTGGCATGACCTTCCTGCTGTGAATCCACTCTGCCTAGGGTCCTGTGCCCCTCTGGCCTCTAGATACTCGACAATTCTTTCCTTCAGAAGTGATTCCATCATTTTCCCTATCACTGAGGTTAAACTAACAGGTCTGTAGTTTCCTGCTTCTGCCTTGCTCCCACTTTTGTGAAGGGAATCACATCTGCCCTCCTCCAGTCCTCGGTACCACCCCATCCTCCCATGATTTGTTAAAAGGGTAGTCAGTGGTGTCACTAGTTCTACCCTTAGCTCTTTAGAATTCTGGGATGAATCCCATCAGGCCCCATTGCTTTGTCCACCTTCAGTTTTAAGAGTTCTTTCAGAACCCTTTCTTCTGTAAATGGGCTGGTATCAACTTCTGTATCCAGAGTGTTTCTACTGTTTGTTTTATGTACCTCCCCCTCTTCGTTTGTAAATACTGAGCAAAAATATTTGTTTAGTATCTCTGCCTTTTCACAGTCTCCCTCTGCCCGCCCTCTCTCCCCTTTATTAAGCCTCACTATCCCTCCCTTGGTCTTCCTTCACTCCCTGATGTAAAGCTGAGAGGGGAGCCAGCAGCCGCAAGTCGCAGAGTGCCCGGGCAGCCCGCACCGATCATGTAGCGATCCAGTGGGCAAGAATGCAGCAGGAAGTGTAGTGTCCAGAGAGCGAGTTGTCTTGGATCTCTGTGGGACGTGTCCCCCTTCTCAATTCAGGGATAGTTGCTGCCAGTTCTGGGAAAGGATGCTGGTGTCATGAGGGAGCCCGTAAATCCCCAAGCTGCGAGGATTGCATGTTCCGAGGGGGACCCGCTGAGCCAGTGAAGGAAGGGAGAGAGAGAGAGAGAGAGAGAGATGGGGATCATTGAGAGTTTGGGTGCTTGTGAAGAATAATGGTCTGTTAGGCACTGTGAACTGTTTTGGGACTTGTGCTGCCTTCAATCTTTTGTGACCATAGCAGTCCCAAGTTAATGCAGCCCTAAAGACTGTGCAAACGCCTCGGTCCAGGTAAAAGCTGCTATACTGTCCATGTGAAAGCTAAATGTGTTCCCCACAAATTAACTGATGCTCCCCGAAGCTATGTGTGAATATGTTTAATGAATTTGGGATCCCTGTTGTTGTTTCTTTAAGTTCTATGTGGACATTACTTTATTGAAAGGAACTGTTTAATATGCATTACCCTGTTGTTTTCATCCAGCACCAGTGCGATAAAGGGATGCTGTTTGTGACATCTGGGGCTGGGTAACGTGACTACTGAAAGTGTTGTGGGAGCCCCCTCCCCATGGGCATATTGCATCCATTCCCCTAGACACGGGAAGGGAGGGCTACATTTTTATGTATGACAGGTTATGTGATTCAAATGGACAAGGCACACAACCGTCAATGGCGAATCCAAGAATTGGCAGGGAGCACTTGAATCAGAAAACTAAGCCTCGGGGGGTCTTGGGGCATGCCCCCCCAGGAAATTTTGAAAATGTAGGTGTGAAATGGTGCATTTTGGGGGCATTTTAGGCCCAGTTTCAGCAGCAAAGTACTGACTACTCCCTCCTAGATCCCTTTCCATCACAAAGCTGCTGCAAACAGTAATGGCTGCCTCACATGGATATATCGATTGTGGGGAGATGTCTGGTTGTTCTGGCAGTATAGCACAGTGGTTAAGGGCACTGAGCTGATGAAACCCTGAAAACCTGGGTTTGAATCCCACAACCCCCACTTATATACTGTGTGACCCTAGGCAAGTCACCTAACTTCCTTGTGCTCCCAGGTTGCACCTGGAAACAAACTTCAGCTTAGTGTGCCTTTCCTGGTAAAACAATTTCCTCTTTCCCTTACTGCTAAACAACCAGGCATGTCCATAATCTTCCTTCCCATCCCTGATGAGGCAGCTTTCAAAATCTAGTTATGATACCATCTCTACATGTCTCTGTGTAACATCATATTTTTTCATTTAATACAATCACAGTGTAATTAAATTTTCACCCCTGTATGATGTATGCAGAGTTTTGATTTCCTTTTTATGTTGCTTGCACACATGTGCAAGAAACATAGTGCCATCATCCGAGTTTTCGGAGGTGTGTCAGCCCGTCTTCCAATGCAGTCAGTGTGTTTGCAGGCGCGCCCCCAGTTCCCCAATCACTGCTGCAGCTGTCTATGACAAGCTGAAAATGCAGTGGCATACAGTTGAAAGGAAGAGCTTCGCTTGAGTGAGCAGAGCTCTCCCCCCACACACACAAGCACACACAGCGTGCCGCATGCACACACTGCGTGCTCATGCGCCTTCCCCTCCCCACACTGTATGGCCGCCAGGGGTGCCCAATCCCCATCGGCTCCATGCCCCAAAGCATCCAGGTGCCACGCTGGGAGGCCACCCCAGCGTGGCAAAATGATGTTATGGCCGATGGGGTGCCCAATCCATCGGCTCCACTGTCTCTTCCCCTCCCAAGCATCCAGGTGCCACGCTGGGAGCCCACCCCAGCATGGCAAAATGTGTTATAGCTGACAGGGTGCCCAATCCCCGTCGGCTCCAGTCCCCGAACAGTCGTCTCTAAATAAAACAACATAAAAACACCTGTAAATAGAAAAACTGTCCCTCGGCCTTCTCCCTGCCCCCTCCCACAACCCGCACCCATCCACTGCACACCCTGCCTCCCACCCCCCCCCACTACACGTACTCTGAGCTTGGCGACATCTTTGGCGGACTGGAACATGTCTGCACTCTTCAAAGCCGATCGCGAACTGAGGAAATGCCAGTAAGCTGTATAATGGAATAGATAGGGTTTTTCAACTTTGTTGCATATCTCAGGCATTTTTTGAATTTTTGCACCAAATTTTCAACATGGGGTTTTGGGACCCCTTCTGAATGCTGTCACTGTCATGGCGTTATTTCAGTCCGGCGGTGATTTTGCCAGCTACGCGGAAATCACCTTCCGGAATGATTAATGAAACGACACTGCCAGTGTTCATAAGGTGGGCTCTCAAAAAGCCTATTTTGAAAATTTGGCAGAAAAATTCCAATAAATGACTGTTTTCCGAGTGTGTGTTGCGCAGTTCCTACGCACGCTTCTAAGTTCATGAATTTTCAATATTTTCACTTCAGATTTTCAACATTGCCATTTTACCACACCTCATTATGAGCAGTGCAGCTGTCATTTTTCACATCTGTCCCAAAACGTGTTTCCGCTTTCATGTAGCGTATACAATGGCGCAGTCGGTGTGCGAACTCAATGTATGGGACACATTAAGAAAATCACAGTGACACTGTTCATGAGCAGAGGTCTTAAATGGCTATGTTGAAAATTTGGTGAAAAAATTCTAAAATGACTGTTTTACGAGCGCATGCTATGCAGTGTTCCCACGCGACAGAAGTTTGTGAATTTTCAATATTTGCACTCTAATGACTTCAAATTCCTAAACAGCACATAGAAGCAAGCAACATTCGGCATTGACAAATGCTTGTTTTCAGCGTGTGTGTGTGTGTATGTGTGTGTGTGGGGGAGGGGGCATGGTAGTGCTAAGAGAAAAAAAAAACAGGTTTCAGAAACCAGAAATCATGGATATCATGCCCACAGGTATACCAGCAAACTCATCAAAAAGTAGATTTTCTGAACCACATTGAATCTGGAAAGTCACAATCATGACTACGGAACATTAAAAAATTTAGACTTTACTGATATCACTGTGGTTCAAAATAATCTACTTTTTGGTGAGTTTGCTGGTGTTTTACCTGTGGGCATGAGCTCTGTGATATCTACAGGTCTGAAACTTGTTTTCTCTTAGCACTGCCAGAACCATGGTGATGTGAGGTGATGTTTGCCTCTCGCATGGGTGTGTGGCAAGACTGAGCAGTGTTGGATGGAGTATACATGCAGATAAACAGGGGCTAAATCGGGGTAATACATAAGATTACTAATTATTACGATGAGTAAAACCAAACCATTAATGTCATAAATACTGTATTACAAACTGATACTCTTGTCCAAGGGTTCCATGCTGTTTAAAAGACTAAGTTCAGATAACTGGAAAACCAAGATGTTCTTATCAATTTGAATGAAGGGAAAGTCTTTCACTGTTTAGAGGCATGCAGTACCTGCTGGACAGAGTTAACATGGCTGTCTGCTTTCCACAAATGCCAAGATGTCTCAGGTGTTTCAGGGTTCCACTGTGCCTTTGTGGACTTGCAGGCCAAGAACTAAAGTTTTAAAGAAATGGATATTTTCCAAATGACTGTTCAGATGAAAGATTTCCATTCTTTTCAGCTTTTAGACCGCAGGACCACCACCAATATGTCTTTGTATGTCCACCAGTATGTCAATGTC
This sequence comes from Neoceratodus forsteri, assembly GCA_016271365.2. NCBI lineage: Eukaryota > Metazoa > Chordata > Ceratodontiformes > Ceratodontidae > Neoceratodus > Neoceratodus forsteri. The sequence continues at coordinate 537,703,158 of CM028132.1, forward strand.
TTTATAAGCGACATTGCAGAGGGACTGGAAGAAAAAATGTCTCTTTGCAGATGACACAAAGATCTGCAACAGAGTTGATGCACAAGGTGGGGTGGAAAGGATGAGAAGGGACTTGGCAAGGTTAGAGGAATGGTCAAATGTATGGCAGCTTAGATTCAATGCTAAGAAGTGCAGGTAATGCACCTGGGAAACAAAAACCCAGGGAAAGAGTACACAATGGGGGGTGAGATACTAACAACAACAAAAATGGAAAGGGACCTGGGGGTAGTCATATCAGATGACCTAAAGGTGAGCAAGCAATGTGAGAGGGCAGCAAGGAGGGCTAGAGGGATACTGGGATGCATAGGGAGAGACATCACCAGTAGAAAACAGGAAGTTATTATCCCTCTGTACAGACAGCTGGTGAGACCCCATCTGGAGTATCTGGCAGTTCTGAGACCCAATCTCCGCAAAGACATAGACAGGATGGAAGCTGTCCAGAGGAGGGCAACCAAATGGTGCAGGGTCTGCACCAGAAGACATATGAAGAGAGACTTAAGGAGCTTAATATGTATAGCCTCGAGGAAAGGAGGAGAGGGGGGACATGATAGAAACTTTCAAGCACCTCAAGGAATCAACAAAGTCCAAGAGGGTAGCAACTTTCAAAAAGGAGTGCAAGAACAAGGGGCACAATTTGAAGATGGGGGGCGTCTCAGAGGTAATTTAAGGAAGTATTTTTCACAGAGAGGGTTGTGGATGCATGGAACGGCCTTCCTGAGGAGGTTGTGGAGTCAAAAACAGTGGTGGAATTCAAGCATGCATGGGACAGTCATAAGGCAATTCTAGGGGTGGGGTAGAAAGAAGTAGGCTGCTGGTTAACTAGGATCTGCAGCTTATCCATTAGGTAGGGAATGGCAGACTGGGTGGACCAAGTGGTCCTTATCTGCCGTCAAATTCTATGTTTCTATGTTTCTAAGTAGTCTATGGGGTCATAGCAAATATATATATATATATACACACATATATACATATTCATACACACATGTATACTGTATACAAAACACACACACTGAGTGTTTTGATTTAAAATACAATATGGCATATTGAATATGATATGATGCATGGCTGTTTGCCGAGTCAAAATGTGTGAAAGTTATGATAATGGCCCAGAGACATACACTGCATTTTACAAAATGCCAGAGAAAGGGATGTTTATTATACCTGTATTGAGAACTGAAGATTTGCAATTTGTCCAAAGAAAGCATTTATTTTCTGAGCTGCAACTGGGAAACGTTGTTACTTCTCCTGCTTTGTTAATGGTGTCTACTTACCAGAAAAGGTGTGGGGAAGGAGAGATTCTGCAATGAAGTACTGTATATAGACCAAAACATTTTCTAAGTAATCAAATAATTTATTTTTTTAACCATCATTTTTCACCATACAATTCTTAGACAGCCAAGAAACAATCGTAGCTGCACATTATTGTATTTAACAGTGTGATGGAAAGCAATTTTTGGAACATACGCCCTTCCCCCCCAATGAAAACAAAAAAATTAAAAACTCTGCATTCATACTGGAGCAAAAATCTCGTTTGACTGTCATTGCATCAGAAAAACAATTTTGCACTTGTTCCCTTTTCTGATCCATCGGCTTGTCCTGACAGCATTATCTTTAAAAGAAAATTAAATGTTAATCAGATGGCCAGGGCAACATGATTTGGGAGACTGAGTCTGTGCACAAGTCAAAGCAAGTTGGTAAAATAAACGCCCCCAGAGATTGGACATTACCAGCATGCACCTGTAATCATTAACTGCTCGCTCGGCTGTGCTGCTGAACTTTTAAAAGAACATAGTTCTCAGACTGACTAATTTGTTTCACTTACCTGCACTTGTGACTAGTAGCATGCAGCACTCTGATGGTTCTGGCAACAGTGCTAACAGGAAACAGGTCGGGAGCAGGCAGAGGCAGTCAGTAAATTGGGCCAGTGGCACTATCGGACAGATGGAGTGGAATTTAGGGGGTAAAGTAAGTAAGACAGCAGTATAAATCGAGCAGTCATGAGGCCAAATCTTATACACCTCAGGACTGCTAGCATGCTGATGGGAATGAAAACATTCCTTAAGCCAGAATCGTTAAGAATTGGTCCAGCCTCCAGTGCCCACACTGTGTGCATATGAAACACTCAGGAATGGAGTGCTGGACCAATCCCTGTATTATTGGGGATGTAAATTTTGGTTCTATCAGCTCTAGCTGGGATCCACTGTCACATACCGGCACCGACCCTGCTGGTTTTACAACATACGGAACTGGTATGTGTCTTCCCCCAAGTAAGTGTCTGTTGCTTCTCTTTGAATTATGTGGGGAAAGATTAGAAGACACCTACCAGCAGTCATTCAATTTCAAAGCGTGTTTGGCTAATCACAGGGGTGGCACGCGCCCCTCTCATGAAAGGGGTGGCGCATGCTCGTATGCCAATGCATGTACATACATATTCTGTAGGTTACAGTCAGTGATTTCAGAAATACATAATTTTGTTATCCAAGTCATCAGCCTCCATTCAATGCACAAAGTGAGCTTTATTTGTAAAAGGCTTGGAAATAATTTAAAAGTTTAAGTTGACAAAAAAGTCAATCAAGTTATCACGTTTGGCCAGCTTCACTTTTCAGCATGTCCCTCTGTAAGTGAAAGAGAGAGAGAGAGAGCAGGAATGATGGAGCTGTGTTTATCATTTGGTTTTAGATCGGTCCTGTAAGGGTTAACACCCTACAGACAGCAGTAAATCATTGTACACTGCCACACACACAAAAGAGAGAGAGAGAGAGAGAGAGGTGTAATTTGAATCTTTGCTGGACCAGTGAAGTCTCATTACAAACTCAATTTTGACCAACAGGCAGTGGTGTAGTGCTAAATGTAAAAGTGTGCGGTCTCTATGAACTACGATGTTCCCAACCCCCCACAGGCGGGGGTGGGGTCTGAGGGCACCTAGGCCTGCTGAAGCAATCAGGTTTTAGATGCATTCTGGTGCATTTTGAGGGTCATTTTGACACTATTTGGCTGCTTTTAAAGCCTTCCTGACTTGTTAAAAACAACCCATATCACTATCAAAATAGCTACTGTTTATTTTCTTTTTAAAAAAATTGTCAAAATGAAAGCAAAAAATTCCACTCCAGCCACCCTTCAAACACCTGACTATATACCACTTATCCTGAGTACAGTCAGCTATCACTGCAGCAGGGATTGTACTTGTTACCTTGCAACCTGAACAGAAGACTCTGCACCCCCCCCCCCAACAGTGCACCGAACAAGGCAGCGAGAAGGGCACACAAAACACCAGCCTGGAGGTGCATGTGTCTGTCACACAGCAGACACACAGACCACCCATGCCAGAGAATGGAACTGATACACAGGACCCACTAGAGGGTCCCTCAAGGCCCAACATTGACACAGAGATGTGTACCAGGTCATGACTGCTTTATCTGCATGTACTCTGCACTGAGACAGTTGGAGTAGGGACGGTACAGCTCAGCAGGAACAGCTGCATGAAATATAGGGCATATACAGTGACACCACAGCCCACAGACTTGACCTACAGCAAGGGTTCTGCAACCTGTGGAAGACTTCGGACAATGGCATGATCATAACTGTCACTGCTCTACACCAGTTACCATTCATATCCAGTACATGGCAGCCAACCCTCAAATCTTCATATGTCACACACCGGAACCACAACACCATCAAGCACTCCAGCACAACCCACATGACAGCCAATCTGCAGGGGAGTCCAACCTGTACTGGGTTAATATAGCTCGGACAAAATCGCACATGAAATACAGTGCTGTAAGAAGCGCTAATGGTTGTACAGCGACAGGTTTTTTTTCAGCGTGCGATACAAAACGCTACCCCTGTCATTGTAGGCTGCTAGTAGAAAGGCTGAAGGATGCTGCTGGGGTGGTGCCTGGCCAAGCCACTCCCATGGTGGATTGCCTAGAGCACCTGCCTCTGGTGGTGTCGGAGACCTGGGGCTATGATTTGGTTCTCCCTAGGTCCCATTCCGCTGTGGCTTTAAAAAAAAAGGTTCCTGGTTAATTTTGTTACTTCTACCAAAGTCCATGACCCCCAGAGTTGATTATAATTAGTCCGGGCAGTGTTTGGGGCAAAGCCCCCCCACATCGGGGGGTGTGGGAGCTGGAGCCCACTGCAAAAACAAGATACTCCTCTGGTGTGCACTGTGGTTGTGGTGGTCATGGTGTTGTAGCCCCGATATTCTGCCTCACGCTGCTTTGTGTGCGGCATTGTTGATGTGCATGGTTTTGACTATGACATTATGACCCCGTGCCAGCACAGCCAACTGTACCAGATGATGACCTAATGCCAAGCACGTCCCGTGGCATGTACACAGCCCAGTAACATGGCAAGGGTAGGGGCAATGCCAGTTATAGGCTCATCCCACCCTAAACACCCACTCAGAAGTCATCCTAGACACCAAAGCCAAAAAAACACAAATTACCTAATGCCTCATCCAAATGCAGCACAGCCTTTAATGCTGGAGAACTGTCATCCACCATCACATACATGTGGACTTCACTTCACTTCATGGGTTCCATGCTCATTCACAGGGGGGGGGGAATGGGAGGCTGGCAACAAGGGGCAAGCTGGGGAAAAAGAGATCACTCGAGTTGCTGGATGCAGCCCAGCCCTACACCATCAGATAAGGCCATTCAATACACACAAAATCACCCAGCCCAGCAACGCATATGTGAGTCAAAAGGTTTTATGTTTAACCTTATTCAAAATGGCCGCCTTGGGTACACTTAACTCACTGCTCCTTTTATGATAAAGCCAGGCTGGTTATTAATTCATATTGTTTTGTTGGCATCAACTGTCTAACTCAGTCCCAGCCAAGTCCCAACTTCCGACTTGTGAGAATTAATCCCTCACAGGCTCACATGGCGTGACTAGACGGCTGCTCTTCACTCGCATTCTGCATAGTACCAGCAGCACCTCCAGTCACACAAGTACAGCTAGCTGCTTGCTGGGTTAGAGGATTTCTGCAGGACATTCCCCAGATTGCAGATCAATCTAGCACATGAACAAAAAGTATCAACTTGAAGACAAGAACAAAGTTATCACTGCCAGGTTATTAAGTTACTAATCCTTCATGGAGAAGACATTTAAACATGCACTATTGCTTTGCCACATTAAATAAATTAATAAAATAAATAAGTCCACTTTACTGATCTATCCTGGAGCAATACATAGTAAAAGCTGGAACCCACTGAAAATGAGAAATTCCCTCTCACTTGTGTAATCCCTAGGTAGCGCTATCCCCAGGGCTACTACCCCTGCCTGCTTGGCTAGTAGCAGGTTAAGGTCTCTGGGTACTGAAACGGGTGCCTCCACCCGGAGGTCAAGGTTGTTAGTGGTCAAGCTAACCTGGGCACAGCTCTCCGGGACACTGTAACACCTATCTTTCCCTTGTAGTAGCCTGAACAATATACACTAATCACTTTCACAATGACCCTAATTCACCTGCAATTACCCACACTGTTTGCACTTATCACCAAGACTGGTTCCTCTAGCTCGACCCTGGAGACCCCCTGTAAAATAAGGTTATTCACAGCAAATAGCAACAGTACAGTACTCTTGGCACAAACTGGAACCACAGTCAGGTTAAATGCAAAAAGAGTTAGATCTGATTTATTCAGGGGACTTAAACAAGGGAGGGACGTAATCAGGTTGATTTGCTTAAAAGCAATATAAATCAGACAGTTATGCATGCACTTCAGAGTCCCTACATAGTCACACACTCTGGGTACCCAGGTAGGAAGACGGTGGGCTAGCCAGGAACGTTGCCCGGGGTAGGCCGGCTAGCAGCTGGTTGGGGCCCCTGTGATGGAAGAAAGCAACATGCACAACACACACTATTTGTAATCCGCAGCTGGAGGGTTCAGTTCGTGAAGGAAAAAACTACAAAGCAATCAGATGACAACACTTTAGATTTAGCTGTTGTTGCAGGGAGCTACCCTGATGTTTACTCATGATACCCAATACAGGACACAGGCAAGATAAAATCGAGACAGCAATTTGCTGAACTGGAGTGTCAGAAGAAGCAGGGCCCACACGAATCACCGAGGCGTCATTCCTGTTCAAAGCATGAGCAGGGAGCTGATCCCCAAGCAGGTTTCTCGTCAATGGCTTTCTCTGTACAGCGGGTAGTCTGGCTGGGCCAGTGTGGCAAAGCCCAGGCCCAATGGAGATGAATACGGATTCAGTCCCTGGAAGATGGATGCAGCCTCCAGCAAGCAGAACACAGTTCAGCACACAGTGGGGAACCAAATCACAGCCCACTAACAGCACACAGCACATTTACATGTAAGAAATTCTACTGTACCAGGCAGATTGCTATCTGGTCGCAATTACAGAGTCTCTGCCCAAACCAGGAGTTCAAAGATGGCTGGAAATCCTGACAGGCCGATCACATTCAGCAACTCTTTGGTCTTCTTCAGGTTAAAGCCTGGTCACAGTTCTATGGCTTAAATTTTCCTCACAATTCGAATTCAGTCCGAATAAACTCTCTTCTCCCTTTCAGGGACAGCAGACAGACAGACAGACAGGCCAAAACTCAGCCCTTTCAGTTCTCCCACACAAATCTACACAGGATTGCTGCTCGACTATCTCGAGTTGTTACCTCTTTCACTTCCCAACTCAAACTGAAACTAGCTGCAAGCAGCCTGGGAATTTCCCCAGGATCCAAAAGGTTCGGTTGGCTGATTCTTCTGTCAGTCACAACAAGAGCTCCCCCTCCAGGTCTGTCTTAGCGCCAAAATGCAAAAACTACAATTCCACAGAATTTTACTCCCATGAAGCCCCTGGGTACAGGCTCCATTTTAGAGTCCCCAAAGGTACTGATTGGCCCATTTCAGCAGTCCAGTACCAAGATGATGGAAACAAACAGAACTGTCCATGCTGCAGAGAAGACAGGTTAGAACAAACTGCAGTATTATTACTACTCTAACAAATGATCAGCAAACAAGTACATCTTCTAAGAGAGCCCCCTCTCAGATTAATTATGTCTACAATCCAGTCAGCCCTTAACGAGACAGTACACAGAGGCTATACAGGCAGTCTCTGGCAATACATTTAAACTGCTAAAATGCAGGACACCTGCCTGGCAGTGAGCATTTAAGCAAGCTCAAGGAAGACTTTTTGGGAACCCCCATTTGTAGGGGGGGTTACACTTGGGCTATCCTTGGTAAATAAATGCATTATTAAAATGAGCAAAAGGAGGACCCCACTGAAAAAAAGATCTTGCATCTCCACTGTACTGTCCTGCTTAAATACAGTGTAAAAACTGGGTCAAACAGAACCGCACTGCAAACAAGATATCACAATTCAGCTGGGCTATCCTGTGTAAATATATTGTGAAACTGTAAAAGCAAGACGCTACAGCAGAACCCCACTGAAAAACAGATGTTACATGTAAGCTGATCTGTCCTGGACAATACATTTGTGGTCAACCCCTCCCCGAATGTCTAGGGGTCCCAATCTTCTGGGGGAGGCATTCCCACAGCATAGAACCTCACCAGCATTCTACAATATCTCCATACCTGTGATATTTCCAATGTGCAAAAGCAGGAGATATCACATGTATGTATCTCCAGCAAATCAAAATGGAAATAATTCTGGGCCTACCTGGAGATGTCTTCTTGCTTCAGCTGGCTCCCAGGCTACTGCCAATTCTGGAACGTAAAACCATGCCCCAAGGCTCTGAAATCTAAAGCAGGAACAGAGGTGACTTCAGGATTCACTCCCACTGCTCTGGTCCCCAGACGATGCATGAGACTTAGGATCTTCAAGGTCTCCCTGAAATTGAACTCAATGGAGGGTTACAACTAAGAATTAACAATTTCATTCCATACTTATTTACAAACAAAATTAGGACACTCAGTTTACTTCAAAATCAATCACTTTATTTCTCCTGGGCACAAAATGATTTAAATAGGCAGCAGGGGCTCACCTGTGACTTAACTTGAAACTGCAGCTCTATGGGGCTAAAACTTTTATTACAGTTAAAATGGCAGCAAACTTGGCAGAACAAGGTCTTTAACAGCTCTCCACAGCAGACTTGAGTCTTTTCCTCAGGCTTAGCAAAACCATCTACCTGCACCATGAAGCTCCCTGATTCCACTGGCACTGGGTAAGTACCTAACAGAGCTTCCATATGATTTTCCAGGGGCTCCTCATTTGTTCCTCCAACCGAGGAAGCATACAGTTTCTACCCACCATTCCCTGACTCTCAATTCTGGCTTTCCACGGACACGGATGGCGCGGTACCAGCCAAAATCTACCGCACCATACCCTCACATCCTCCTGTCCAGTCACTTTCCTGATCTGCCCGGTTTCCCTGAACACTACAACCTCTCCAAACAGCGTGGTGGCACCTTCCTTTCCAAGTTACCCCACCAGAGCAGAACCATGGCCTAACAGGGCCTAAGGCCTACTAACTCAATATAGGCCCCAGAGCCTGCCCCAGACATGAGCGTGGCAGACCCACAGTGTACCCAGGCCATGCTCCACTCCCCTGGCTGCCCACCATTTGAACTGCCCTGCCACATGGGATAAAGGGGCTGTGCCACAACCCCTGAACCCCTGATGGCTCAAACACATCTCTCCATCCAGCATGCTGCTCTTTTAAAGGACTGACCCATGATGGACTGCTGCCCAACCGTCCCCTCTTCACCAACCTCCTGCTGTCTGATAACTGCAAACTGCCTCCAGGGGATACCTCCAGGGCACTCAGTGGCCTACTTGGCTAAAGACTGGCAGCCCCCAGACCTGTCCCTTCAAACAGGCCCTAATGGGGTTAGAGGCTCCCCAAGGCCCCCTCTCCAGTGGGACCCTAGATTGCCTTGCCACCATGGCCAGATTAACCTGTACATAAATTATGCCATGGTGTGGGACCCCATAGTTCAGGAGGACCACCACTGTTAACTTGTTTACTTTCACTACCAGGTGACCACCACAGCCGCCGACCAGTCGAATTGCCCAAAAAGCACTCCCCCTCTTTGGAGGCAGTCCCTGGTCCAGTAATACACCTTCCGTCCTCAGAGTCAGCCTGGTGGTCCCCACCCCCAACAGCCACTCCAAGTGAGTGAGCCTCTCAGTCTCTCCAATGGGTGGCTCTGGCTCTGCCTCTGATCCACCCTGATCTAACCATGCAACCAACCATGTCAATCAGAGGTCCTGAGGTGTGGCTACTGGGAGCGGGAATCAGTGAGTGCATGCATGTGTGTGGCGTCAGGGCATGCGGCTGGGCAGTGAGGAGTCGAGGAGAAGTATGAGAGCTGTGGTCATTGACAGTCATTGTCAGTCTTGATCGAAGAAGATAGAAGACACAAAGTCTACAGTCTAGAGGGAGAGAGAGAGAGAGAGAGAGAGAGAGAGAGGGCCACAGGGGGTCTCCCAGAGTTGGATTTGCCACCCTCACCAGCTCCAGCCACTAGCACTTTAATTTGTTTTCTAAGTTACTTGTCGCCGCAGACGCCATGCAGGCAGCAGGCTGGTGTGCAGTGTCACATGCTGCTAGTGTTAGGTGTAAGGTGGTCAGTCAGAGTGCTGCTTAAGTTGGGCCTCTGGTCCTGTGAGGAGTCCCAGGCTGAATCATGTCACCGCTGGCGTGATCTTGATCTCATCTGTCCACCACCAGGCTGGTATTTATCCTCCTCCTTCTCCAGTCCTAGGCTGTGATCAATCATCAGTCATGACATCAGTCAGGCCAACCAAGGCAGGCCACGCCAGGTATGTTGTTACTAGTCTGCATGCTGCTGCCTAACACAGACACTGTTTATTTAGTTATTTTGTCTTCCTTTTTCAAAAGTTCATGATTTGGTGGTCCTCCCATGGTGATCCGGATTTGAATTGGTGTGGAGTAGATTTGGTGGTTGGAAATGGCAGGAGAACTGTCAGCAGCAGCTGCCAGCAAGTAATTGAATCAAAAAAAAATAGATAAAAAGCAGAGAGAGAAAACAAGCATTTGTCAATGCCAAATGTTTGCTTGCTGGCATTGGCATTGGCAGTGCAGGAGTTACAGAGCTGCATAATAGGAATGGCAGTGAAGAACTGAACTGAAGCCAACCCCACCACCACCCTGCAAATACTGACAGGCATTGGGGTGTGCCTTTGGGTCATCAGGCATAACGGCCATGCCATTTCACCACACCCTACCCTGCAGACACTGACAAGTGTCACAGTGTGCCTTGGGGTCTTTGGCCCTTATGTTCACCCCATTCCATCAGGAAATATGGTGAGATGGGTGCTATATAGGAGAATGGGATGAACTTTGAGGCCAAAGAGTCCAAGGCACACCTCAATGCCTCTCACTGGCTGCAGGGTGTGGGTGGGGGTGGGATGGTGTGAGCATTACAGGTGACAATCCCAAGTCACACCCCTGATGCCTGTCATTCTCTACAGAGTGGGGGCGTTATGGTTGGAAACCCTAATGCCTCAGATGTTCGTTGGTATTTTCACTCCAAATTTTCAACATGTTTTTTTTGTGACCCGTCCGTTAGCTGAAAGCTGCTTTTGCACGGCAACTACGCCATTTGGCAGCACAGGTGCGAAAACACATTTCGAACAGGATGTAAAAAATGACAGCTGTACTGTTCATGGGGAGGTGTAAAAAATGGCAATGTTGAAAATCTGCAGTGAAAATATTAAAAAAACTGGTGAAGTCACGAGTGTGCATAGAAACTGTGCAACGCACACCCGTAATGTAATTAGTTTGGGGATTTTTTACAGCAGATTGTCAACACAGGCATTTTGGGACCTCCGCTCATGGACAGTGTCAGTATGATTTTCTTAATCTGTCTCGAACAGTGATTTCCCACAGCAACCATGCATTTCTGCGCTGGAAGTGCGAAAACACATTTCAGTCATGGTGTGAAAAATGACAGCTGTACTGTTCATAAGGAAGTGTGGAAAAATGCCAGTGGTGAAAATCTGGACTAAAAATATTACAAATTCATGAACTTACGAGGGTGCGTGGAATATGCGCAATGCTCGCTTGTAACAGTCATTTTATGGACTTTTGTCACCAAATTTTCAACATAGCCATTTTAAGACCTCTGCTCATGAACAATGTCACTGTGATTTTCTTACTCTGTCCGGAACATTGATTTCGCACACCGACTGCGCCATTGTGCGCTACATGCGTGGAAACACATTTTGGGTGAGATGTGAAAAATGACAGCTGTACTGCTCATAAGGAGGTGTGGTAAAATGGCAATGTTGAATTTTGAGTGAAAATATAAAAAATTAGTGAACTTACGAGCGTGTGTAGGAACTGCACAACGCATGCTCGTAAATCAGTCATTTTTCGGAATTTTTCCACCAAATTTTCAACATAGGGTTTTTGGGGGCCTATCTCATGAACTGTGACACTGTCATTTCATAAATCTGTCCCAAAAGGTGATTCTGCACAGTGACCACGAAATCACCTTTCAGGGCCGATTAACGCCATGACATGTGCCAGAATTCATGAGGAGGGGTCCCAAAAACCCCATGTTGAAAATTTGGTGCCAAAATTCCCGTGGAAGTGCAAAAACACATTTCAGTCATGGTGTGAAAAATGACAGCTGTACTGTTCATAAGGAAGTGTGGAAAAATGCCAGTGGTGAAAATCTGGACTGAAAATATTACAAATTCATGAACTTACGAGGATGCGTGGAATATGTGCAATGCTCGCTTGTAACACAGTCATTTTATGGACTTTTGTCACCAAATTTTCAAAATAGCCATTTTAAGACCTCTGCTCATGAACAATGTCACTGTGATTTTCTTACTCTGTCCCGAACATTGATTTCGCACACCGACTGCGCCATTGTGCGCTACATGCGTGGAAACACATTTTGGGTGAGATGTGAAAAATGACAGCTGTACTGCTCATAAGGAGGTGTGGTAAAATGGCAATGTTGAATTTTGAGTGAAAATATAAAAAATTTGTGAACTTACGAGCGTGCGTAGGAACTGCACAACGCAGGCTCGTAAATCAGTCATTTTTCAGAATTTTCCCACCAGATTTTCAACATAGGGTTTTTGGGGGCCTATCTCATGAACTGTGACACTGTCATTTCATAAATCTGCCCCAAAAGGTGATTCTTGCATGCAGTACTCTAAATCACCTTTAGGGCCGACAATCTCATGACAGTGCCAGAATTATGAGGAGGGGTCCCAAAACCCCATGTTGAAAATTTGGTGACAAAATTCCCCAAAATGCCTGAGATATGCATCAAATTTGAAAAAACCCTATTTATTCCATTATACAGCTTACCGGCATTTCTTTAGTTCATGATCGGCTTTGAAGAGTGCAGATGTGTTCCCAGTGCACCGAAGATCGTCTCGCTGGCCTCCAGAGGTAAGTATGGGGTGAGGTGGGGGTGTGGGGAGGTAGATGCGCAAAGGCTGGGTGCGGGTTGGGGGGCAAGACAATCAACGATGGACAGTTTTTTCTTCTCAGGTGTTTCTTTTCTTTTTAGGAGGACAACGTGGGACTTGTGCCTTGCTGGGGTGGGCTCCCAGTGTGGCAGTTGGAAGACATTTTTGGGGGGGCAGTGGAGCCGAGGACGATGATGCGGGACTTGTGCCATGCTGGAAGATTTTTTGGGAGCCTGGAGCCGACGGGGTTTGGGCACCCCTGTCAGCCATACAGACATGTGCCATGCTGGGGTGAGCTCCCAGCGTGGCAACTGGAAGTCTGTTTCTTTTGGGGGGGGGGTTTAATTGAGCCGACAGGGATTGGGCACCAATGAATAAAAAGAAAGGAAAAGAAAGCAGAGATGTATACAAGCAGGACTGCCGGCAATATGCTAATCAGCACTGTCTTATCGCTGCTCACTGAAGCGGAGCTCTCCCTTTCAACTGTACGGCACTGTATTTTCAACTGCTGTCATAGACAGCTGCAGCATTCATTGGTGAACTGTGGCCGCGCCTGCAAACATGCTGACTGAATTAGTAGACAGGGTGCCACACCTACAAAATCTCGGATGATGGCACTATGTTTCTTGTACATGCATGCAAGCAAACATAATTAATTTGCATAGGGTGATGGGTCGGGGCTGCTACTAGACAGCCAGGTGTCAGTCAGGGCTACAAGGCAAGATTATTTCCAGTCCAGGACTGGGGCAGATGTTGCTAACTAACTAGAAAGCTCTGACTTGATTAGTCTTTTTGAAATTTGAAGGGTACAAAACTAAATACGTACAGACGTACAAGGAGCAGGTAGGACAAGGTTAGCAGGCTCTTGGTCTTGTGGTGTTTTTTGCTAGTTTCTTCTTTTTAGCCTCTTCTTTAAAGTAATAGTGACTATGAAAATCTAACAGAAAACTATTAAATTATTGTAAAATAATGAAATCTTATGTTTAAAATGATTGAAGACTGTATATTGAGTCTAAAAACATTGTGTAGAATTACCCTGCCAGAAGATTTGTAACTTAAAGTTATATGAGTGCAAATGAATGTGTTTCTAATTTGATAATCTACTTCTGGAAATTACTTACTCTGATTTGATTCTTTTCCTGAATCAAGTAAAACTGTTTCGTCCTATCATGATTCTTTGAAAGCAATGCTTTGTAGTCTGTTGCTCAGACCTGTCTCATGTACCAATGATACTGTCATTCCTGAACTGCATAACTGCTTGCTGTCCTACCCGTCATCCTTCCTCATTATCACTGACACGCTGACTGAAGCTGCAGCTTTTCCTCTTCTCTTCTAGATTACAGAAGAAAGAAGCCAGTATTGAAAGTATCACAGCTTAGTGCTATTCTGATAGTCATGCCATACCAGCTTCAATAGCCAGCACCGCTGTCTGCTGCTCCACCTCCTATAGACAGGCTGCTGCTGCATGCGGCTGTTCTGTAGCCACTAGCCTGGGCTGCCAAGTTCTATAGCCAGTGCAGGGCTGCTGCTTCTATCACATTCTATGACCATGGCTGCCAGTATAGCCAGGGTTGCTTCTGTAGCCTATCCAGGGTGGCCAATTTCGATAACCAGGTGAACTTCTGTCTGCTTCTATTGCTAGGGCTGTGTTGCTTGCTTCTATAACTGGGGCTACCAGTTTCTATGGGCTACCAGTTTCTATAACCAGGGCTGCCACTTTATAGCCAGGCCCAAGGGCAGTGGACCACCAGTTTCTATAGCCAGTCGGACTGCCAGTTTCTATAACCGGGTCTTCCAGCCTGATTTTGTTTGCTATAACTACATGAGGATTGTCCTGTAAACTAAACAATCTTCCTCCCTAGCTACGACAACCACTTTCCTGTTTCCTACTGCAGGACATGCCATATAATAGTAATAATTTTCCTGCAGACTGTTCTGTGATTGTCTCCTGGTGAAATATATAACCTCCTGTGGGCCACAGGGGTTTATGTATTTTACCAGGAAACAGAACCATCGTCTGCAAGAAACATACATCTGGAATGTCATGTGGCTGTGAAATCTTTCTGAGGCTAGTGCTGTGATAAGGTGACATGCATTCTATAAAATGTGCTGCTGTGATGTATGTTATTTGTAATCCATTGAGGGGCTGTCTGTCTACAATTTCACAGGGTCTGTCTGCTTGGAATGATGTGCAAAGGACTGCATATCTGCGCATTGAACATGTTATGTCTCCCACACCCAGAAATGAGGATGTAATGCTTACAGCCTAAAAGAATTCATATGCCATGGTGATCAGGCTGTACATGACCGTGTACTCTTCTGTTACAAACAGACAATACCACGGTGATGTATTACCTCAACAAACAAGGAGGCACCCATTCCTACTCGCTTTTCGGGGAGGCCATGAGGGTGTGGGATTGGGTACTACAGCACGGCACAAACCTCATTGCTGTTCATGTCCCAGGAGAGGACAACATCCTTGCAGACATCCTATATGTTTTAAAAATAAAGAGGTATAAATATTGTCAAAGCTGAGTTAATTTGTCATTTTATTGTCATTCTGCATTGTGTTGTTTATAATCAAGGGCATGTGACCTGTCAAGTCATGTGGCATAACACATAACGTTATAAACCATCCTGGGGCTCACCTCTCACCAGCTTAAGCACACCCTCAGCCCACTGAGCTCTATGCCCCCGTATCTCCCTGGAATACCTCAGCCCCCCAACTCTGTCCTCAAGTTTAAGCCCCCGGCATCCACTTCCCGGCTACCCCCCAACCCCTCTGCATACTCGGGCTCCCCCTGGATCCACCTCCTCTCTGCCACTCCAACTCTTTGTGCCCGACCCATCCCCTGCTCCCCTGTGGTCCCCCTCTCATCTTGATGTACCTCCAAGGATGTCCACAGCTACCGCCCCATGATTAGGATCCTTACCCTACTTCTGCTCCTCTCTGGTAATGTCCACCCTAACCCAGGCCCCACCCCCACCAGTCCTCACTGGACCCCATCCTCAGGACCCCACATTCCCACCAGTCCTCCCCAGACCCTGTCCTCAGGACTCGGCATTGCCTCCCTAAATATATGTTGCCTGCTGAAAAAGTCCGCTACCCTCCAATGCTGGGTCACTATTCACCAGCCTGACATCATTGCCGTAGTGGAGACCTGGCTCTCCAAATCCACCCCAGACTCCTTTGTTGCTCTTCCTGGGTATACCCTATACCGGGAGGATCGAGTATGAAAATGTGGTGGGGGCTGAGCGGTCTTTATACGGGACAATATTGCCAGTCATGCACTCCCTGCCCCCAAGCTCGATAATGGCGTCCAAGCCCTCACCCTCAAACTCATTTCTGACCTCTCTAGGGGACCACTCTACCTCACAGTCTCCTATGTTACCCCAAGGAACCAGAACCTGGTAATCTCATCACTTACAGATTACCTTACCACCCTCCTCCACAAAGCAGAACAAGCCCTTGTCGGGGATCTTAATGTTAATTGGCTTAGTCCCACAGCCTCCCACGAAAGGGACACTTTCGCTGCCCATGACCTTACCGAACTTGTCTCCTAGCCCACTAGATGCAACCCCTCCAGTGGAAGCAGCACCCTTCTGGATGTCATTGTCACCAACTGCTCCCGAAAAATCCAGAACATACAAATCCTCCCTGACTCATTAAGTGACCACTCCCTTATCCTATTCCTCTGGTCCACCCCTACCCACAAACCAGTAGCGCAAACCATCCTCCATAGGCACTTTCACCCAGGTGGACTGAATAAACTTAAGTGGCTCCTTGCCCAAATAGACTGGTTCCCCCTCAACCAGGCACCCTGCATTGATTCTGCCCTCAACCTCTTCACACTGGCCTTTAATAAGGCTCGTGATCTCTACGCACTGTTTACCAGGCTGTGCACCAAAAAGCAGAATGCCCCTTGGGTCACCCCCACCCTACTCCAAAAACTCAGAGATAGGGATAACCTGTGGCACTGAGCAACTGAGACTGGTAAGACAGCAGACAGACAAGCCTATAATGCTGCATGGAATAGGTGCACATGGGCCATCCGTAAGGCGAAGGCTGATCACTACCAGGCCACCCTTACCTCCTCCTGGAGGTCTGCCTGAACTTTTTGGGATAATATTAAAGAATTGAATGGAAAGTCTCGCTTCCACCCCCATATTAGATTACTATTGACAGCTCAGTCATCACTGACCCTCTTAGCACAGCTAACTGCCTTAACACCTCCTTCACGGACCTTAACTCTGTCCTTCCCGGTAATTTCTTCGACCCAAGCACTGACTCACAGCCACCAGTCCTTCAACGTCCCCAGTTCTTACTGCGTACAATATCCACCAATGAAGCCAGACCATTTCTTAAAAAAGCTTTAAGCAGTAACAGCCCTAGGAATGACTCCTTGGATCCCAAAATACTATGGTTGGTCCTGGATGACATCCTAGTCCCACTTACTGAGCATATTAAACCGATCCCTCTGCTTGGGGCAATTTCCAAGTGTCTGGAAAATGACCGTTGTCACACCCATTCATAAAGCAGGTGACAGATCCACCCCCAGCAACTATAGACCTATTTCCATCTTCCTCCACTCTCCAAAGCCATTGAAAAAGTGGTGGCTACCCAGCTCTCCGAGTATCTAGCTAAATATGCTGTTCTGTGCGCAGAGCAGCATGGTTTCTGAGCAGCCCACAGCACTAGCACAGCCTTACTAGAATTCTCCAACTTTCTGCACTCCTCTCTCGACTCTGGCACCCTTGCTGAAGCAGTGTTCATTGACCTCTCAAAGGCCTATGACACTGACTGCCACCCCCTCCTACTCGATGCCCTCTACCATATCGGCTTCTCCACTGGCCCCCTTGCCTGGTGCTCTAGCTACCTATTAGCTTGGTCCCAGTGCATAAAAATCAATGGAATGCTGTCTGAGACCTGCCCTGTCCAGTCTGGGATCCCCCAGGGCTCCATCCTGGGCCCCCTCTTATTTAGCTTCTATCTAAACACCCTGCCCAGTGCTTGCTCTGGAACAATCCTCCAGTATGCAGATGATGCCATTCTTTATGCCTCTCACTGAACCTCTGCTTCTCTCCAAGACTCACTCCAACACACCTTCACCCATGCAGAATGCTGGTTCAAGGACCACAGACTTGTCATAAACCTCAAAAAGACTAAGTCGATGCTCTTCTCCCACCATCAAAATAAAGCTAGAAACAACCCCCTCCTTATCCTCCCAATCACCCAACACCTGCTAGAGCAGGTGAACACCAAAAAATATCTTGGAATTACTTTTGACACTGCCCTCGCCTTTCACGCCCACATTAATGCCCTCGTCTCTGCTACCAATACCCGGATTGGCCTCCTTTACTACCACAAGGACTGGCTCCCAACCGATGCTCTCCGTCTGGCCATCACATCCTCAATACTGTTCCTAGTGGATTATGGCCTGCCAATATATGGAGCCGCGGACCACATGGCACTCAGCAAGTTCCAACTCACTCTTAATAAGGCCTGCAGACTACTGACCAGTGCCCCATGGCTCACCCACACTTGCCTTCTCTACTCCACCGCTAAACTTCTCAATCTAGAAGAACGTATCCAATACAAAACCTGCCTCCTAGCTAAGAAAATTCTGCTTGGGCTCTCCACCCCCCCACGGTGAATCTGTCTCCCTCCAACATACCGCCCCCACTGTATCCACCCGAAGTTCAAACAAGGCCACTCTACTGGTCATCAGAACTAGGACCTCCCAAACTCAGAGACCCTTTTTCTACAGGGCCCCATCCTGGTTTAACGCTCTACCAGGAATGGTCACAAATACTCCCAAAATTGCTTCCTTCAAATCTGTCCTACTGTACCACCTGTTTAACACCCGCAGCTGTATCTGTCACTAACAGGCTGCTCGCCTTTCTCTAGGGCATATCGACAAAGTCCACCGGGCTGCATGCACTTCGACAAGATCCTCCAGATTGCCTCCTCACCTCCCCCCCATCCCTCCTGGTCCTCTTCCCCCGTTTCCAGATATATATGCTTTTTTGTATCTACTGTCTAGGAAATGTAACAATGTGTATATCAAATGTGTTTAATCTGTGCAAATCTATATATCAATGAATCTGTAATACTGCATCACTGTTTTCCTCTATGTGACGAGGAGCCTTTGTAAATGAGTCTTTGGCTCAAAGGCTGAAAATTCAATTGTAGAAATAAATAAATAAACAAATAAACCACATCCTGCTTGAGTACCCTGGTCGTTGGCACCTTGCCGGTCTGGCTCCACAGAAGAGTGGGATGTTGGCATTTAGGGACCCCCCCCCGGGCCACAAAATAGGACTTGGAGCAGGGCCCCCACATCCATTAATGTGGCCATGCTTGCCACACAAGGATGCAGAGGTCCTGCCACAGTCTACTGCAACCCTAATTACCCAGGCCCACTACCAGCCTACTGGGGCCACCCAAACGATGGGGCTTACCTATCCTTATCTCCCTTTTCCATCTACCACCCCCAGAGCCTGGGATCCCACTGATGGTGGTCACAGCTACCTATCTCCATGCCCTCTCTCGGATGCTCACCCAGAGGACCCGACACATCACTACTGTAGAAGATGGCCTGCTTAAAGTGGGGGGGGGGTCTATCCCCAACCGCACTGCCCTGCAATGCCTGTCTCTTTTTCTCCCTGCTTTCTTGTCCAAAAGACCTAGAAATTTCTTGTTCCTGCATATTTATTTTCTTACTAGACTGCTCTCTGCTGCCACCACATGGCGGGAGACAGAAATTATGCCCCCAGACCACTGATTTTCCTAACTCTGGGGTAGGGTCATTACCGTATGACGGTGTCATGGTATACCGCGGTGTCAGAAGTCACGGTATTGATACTGTAGACAATTTCTGATATCGCAATAACCATGATTCACAGTGTACCACGGTATTGAGATCTTTCAACTAGTTTTTTTGCATTTTCAGGGACAACTGTCCCTTACACGCCAATTCTTCCTGATGCAAGAGTTTGAGGAGGCTTTTTTTTCATGCAAAAATTGTTTTGTGTATGCGATGTCTGCTGTCTTCTGCAGTCCTGTACAGATTAGTAAAGTTAGGTTTAGGTGTCCAATCCATAAGTGGACTGATATCGGCTGAGAGACCTTCAATAAAATTTAAGTCAGTCTTTTGAGTTCTTCCTTCCATTTTTTTTCATTTTCAATGTTCAGTTTCAGTAACAGGACAAAGTTTTTTTTTTTAGTCATGAAGTTTGTGTGTGTCACATGGAGTGCCACACAAGGCACACAAAGGCCAAGTGAGTATTAAGCCACCAGTAATATATAAGTAATAACTGCTTCCTTAATGGTAAATGGTGAGAACATACCGTGCGCAACAGCACACAAAAGTCAGTGTGCTGTGTGAGTGCGACTGTATCACTCACAGTGCACACTGACTGTGCAGTACACACGAAGCGCAGCACACTGCTTGCACAAAAGCCACACTGTAAATGCACAATGTGCATCATTATTGTCCTCTCCTCTGCTGTTCTTTTGGAACAGAAGCAGGAAAAAATGTACTGGTTTCAAAATGAGTGACATCCCCCCAGAAAAGTTGAACAACAACAAAACACGTTTGTTGAGGGTTACATCCCTCTCTGCGACCATGCCACAGCGCCTGACACTACAGTGAAAACAGCACCAGGTCATTGTAGTGTTGGCGCAGGACCCCACCACTGCATTTGGGGGTACTGCTCCTCCTCCCCAAAACCACTCTGACTCGGAGCTGGTTATTTAAGTAGCAGAGGTTGGGGGGAGACATATGGGTGCTGACCAGCTGTCCTAAATCCTTCTTCTGATTGGGCTTGAGCAATGGGCATGGAGTCGGGGTGAGGGAGGAATCAGCAGCAGCAACCAAGCCCAGCATCAAAATCTGTTATGTTATTTTGTTAACAGAAACACTGTGTAACATGTCGTCTGTCATGTCATGTAATGATCATCATGTTAAGTTTTCTTATCTTTATGGGTAACAGTTTGAACAAACTGGTTGGTTGTCAGTGTGTGTGTACTGACTGCAGACTGGTCAGCCACCTCATCAGCAGTGCCAGTAAGTGACAGATGAGACCTCAGTGATCCTTCATTCACATTACAGTTAACTGTTGTGCTGCTGGTGCTCTGTCTTGAGTGGTCATGCGTGTCCATGTTCATTCATTGCAAGTCTGAACTATAGAGAGCAGACAGTTCTGTCAGTCTGTCAGAGGTACAAAACTGCCAAGGTTAGTCAGACAGAGAATGACATGCACACCAATAACTTTCAGGTAAATTTTTTATTGTTAAAAAACACAAAAATTGCCATGATGCCAGTGTCATTTGCATTTGCAAATTGCAGATTTGTACTACATTTACACTCCGTGTGTTTCAGTTTCAGTGATAAGAATTGGCACTAGTAATCTGTGCATTTCTTCACTTTTCATTTCCAGTTGTTCCCTGCCCCTCCCTCTATCTGATTCTGCAGCACAAAGTTACTGCTGCCCAGCACCTC
This sequence comes from Neoceratodus forsteri, assembly GCA_016271365.2. NCBI lineage: Eukaryota > Metazoa > Chordata > Ceratodontiformes > Ceratodontidae > Neoceratodus > Neoceratodus forsteri. The sequence continues at coordinate 537,724,073 of CM028132.1, forward strand.
TGCAGTGTGGATAACGAATGTGATGCCCACCACCATATGCCATATCCGGAGTGCACTATGCTCACTCATCCAAGTTCTCCAACATCTGCTGCTGTTACTTCCTGACTCAGAGTCCTCCCTACCTGTCCTCCAAATGTGATTTGTGATATTTCATACCTGGCATTGGCTATTCAGCTGAGCTAGCATATTTAGTGAAGTTGCTGTGTTGTTTCATCTGTCTGCTTGATGCAACCCCCCCCCCCGCCGAGTCCCTCCAATCCAGTTCCACTGTGGACCACTTCATGTCTCTCCCTCTGTCTGCTTGCCTGATGCCCCCATTGAGTGGTCCCTAGGATGGAATGAGTCCTACTCCTGACTCCTGATGAGTCCTCTCTTACTAACTCATGTCATCTGTGTCACCAAACTTTGGTTGGCTGCCTCAGCTGAGCTCTTGGCTGACTGTGGCTGGGGGCTACCCAACACAAAACCAATAGGAGAAATTACTTTAATTGCATAATTACCTTTAGCCTAGCTACTAGCTTAACAATTACAGTCACTTGACTCAGCAGCCACCAACCATGGCGCTGGGGATATATAGGCTAATTCCTTTAATGCTATGTAGGATTCCAGTCCTCCTGAGTCACTAATCATATCACGAGACTTGACTCATGAGTCCCGAGTCTGAGGTACAGACAAGATGACTTGAGTCACTTGGGGGGGCTACCTAAAACAAAACCCAATGGAAAAAGTAATTTAAATACATACATTTCTTAATTACCTAAATAGCTAGTAGGTTAAAAACAACAGCAACAACAACAAAAAAAACAGAGAAATGAGTGCCTGCCACTGCTATGGTATTGAGGATGGGTCTATGTAATTTTGCTCCTGCTTTTTCGCTCCCCAACATTTCGCTCCCAACATCTCGCTCCCACGTCACTTAGCTCCCACTAATTTAATTCCCAGACAATCTGCTCCTGTTCAATAACAGCTTGCATTGCAGCGGTGTAAGCCTAAATTACCTCAGTTGACTGGTATGTTTTGTTTTGTTCTTTTTCGATATAAAGGATCTCACAGAATGATATCTGCCTAAGGGACTACTCAATACATGGGTCGAGTTTAACCCATTTATGCATCCACAGATGGCAGATGTTTTATTACCCAACTCCTATTAATCCAACACAAGTCATGGCTCTCCTCCAGCATGACGAATAGTCATATGAAGGGGTATTGGTGGCGAGTCAAGGTTGCGTGTGTATATGTAGTACAGCATGGCACATTTTGTAAGGTCACAGTTAGTCTCTCTCCAGCAATGCACTGCTTGCTATCTTGATGTATCTCCTGCATCCCCAGATATCAGCATAGTGGGCAGATGGCTTGCTATGACCAGCGCCAAAAGCAAAACCATGGGTGGTGTTTCCTAAAGAATGTACAATAGTTAAGACTGCTCTCCGGTCTTTTTTTCTCCACTCCCTACACAGTTGTCTCATAAAACTTGCAACACCACTCCCTTCTCCCTACTACCCCCCCCCCCCGGCCACTCCCAACCATGGACATACTCCTTTCACTAAAGGTAACTTGTAATGCTGATTTACTTGTGCTAATTGTGCTTGTTCTGTGCCCAGTGTGTTATTTTACATTTAGTACAGCACAGTATTGCTGTACACTATAGTTGTGTTGTTCAGTGTTGCTCAGGTTCAAAGATCAGTGTAGCAATTCTCCACGAGGAGTAGATGACTTGAGAATGATGATGACCGGAGCGAAACTGACAGGAGTGAACTGCCGGGAGCAGAATTACATGGAGCGAAATGTCGGGAGCCAAATGTCATGCTCCCATTGAGGATATATAAGCAGATTTCTTTAATGCCAGACTGGACTCATGTCACAGTCAGACGACTTGACTTGTGTACAGTATAGCATGACTAACAACCTAAGAAAGTCAAGCAAGCAACTCACATTGGCTCACTGCCTTAGCTGGAGGCTACTGTAACTAAATACCTATTACATTAAAAAAGGAAAAAAGCAGCCAGGCTGCCACCATGGCATTTGGGATATAGAGGCTAATTAATTTAAATGCCACCATCTCTCAGAGTTGGCTTAGCTCAGCCGATTGGCTCTGGCTGTTGGCTTGGCTTGGACTCGGAGTCTCGGGCACAGTGAGTGGTGAGTGCAGGCAGGAGCTGTGTTGTGGTTGTTGTGGCAGGGTACTACCTTGAGAAAGTAAATATGAACACAAATCTCTCCAAATGTACTTGCACTACTTACTATTACTTTTACTAACTTAAATTGAGGGGACTGGGTCTCGGATGGAGCCCCAGGCTGTGAGGTGAGGATGGAGAAGGGACACTCAGCCCAGTCATAACCAGAGAGTGAGCCTTGATTTTCCAATCAGAACTGTTCTGATTCCAAGTAGTGCTCTTGCAGTGCCTGCTTCTAAAGCTAGTAGCACACAACTTCAGTGAAGTGCAACTCTGTTTTCACCACCACCAGGAGTGGAGTGACTGGACATTCCTTTCGTATTCATCGATTCTCATCTTTAAGTTATTGACAATTTACCACAACAAAAATGTAAATCAAACAACTTACTACTCGTACTCACTGTGCTATTTTTGTATAGTACTTTTGGTATTGGTAGCATTTTGTGCTGTAAGCTAAGAGTACAATAAAACACTTTACTTATAACAGTAAGTCATGCACGTTTCAGACTGCAATGAAATTACATTTTTTTTAATATAAATCTACTTATAGTGCTCGAAGTTCCATGCTCATTATCAGATCAGGAGGACTCTGACTCAATCAATAAAAAATATATTTCTCTTGCACATACTTGACTCATTATCTTTCTTTTCTCTCATTAAATTCATAATGTGTCATTTACTAGTATTTTAACTGCTTTTATGTGTCAAATTTGGTTAAAATTGCATTATTTTTGAATATTTTAGGTTTTCCCATTGGAATATATTATAAAGCAGTATCACGATAACCGTGGTATCACACACCGTGGTTATCATACCGTCAAAATTTCATACCGTGACAACCCTACCCGGAGGGGGGCACTGGTACCAGGAAGGGGCCCTAAAGGTGGTCTAAGCCTCTCTCAAAATGAGAGGGGGGCTTACACTCTCCTCCTACCCAGGGAATCATTCCCTCCTGGGAAAGATGGCATAGGGCCCACAATGGCCCACCCCCAACAGACTGGGTATGCACATCTCCCCAGCCTTCCAGCAAGAGAACCATCAAAAATGTGGCCTAAAGGACTCCCTCCCTCACAACCTACTACAATCTAGCCTAATTTGTTAAACACTAAATACCTTACCTGTTCCAGGAGGTCCAACACAACTAGAAAATAGCAAAACTATTAAATATTGCCTAACAAGGAAACAGTTATTTAAATTCAGAATAATAAGGCATTTATGTACACTCACTGAGGTAGGTCTGCAGTTACTATCACCCTTATCCCATGATTGTACCTCCCACTAAATATAGCATGTTACTTTATGTACAATTAAAGGAATTCTAACATACACACACACAGTATCACACATTCTCACAATCACACCAACCACAACATTTTCAGTGCAATGAAAATTGTTAACTATCATTAAACTCTAAATCAACAGTTGGCAATGATAGGTCTTTTCATTATTCATTTAAATTATTATACTGTCACCATAACCTGCCCTGATGAGCAGTCTTTGTGGCACAGTCCAAAGAGTTTTTTACAGAGGGCTTAAGTAGCAGGTCCCCCACCAGGCAGGAAATAGAAATCCATGTCCGACTTGTTGATGAAGTCCCTAAAAGAATCTTTATCACATAGTACTTGGTGCTAGTCCCAGCCAAGTCCTGCACCAGTGCAAATGTGTTAAACAAGGTAAGTCCGGATCATGGCGCACTGTGGCACATTGCCTGTGCCTTCTAGGAAAGTTGTTGCAAGGGAACACCTCCAGGTCGATGTTTCAATCTCTCCAGTTGTTCCTTGTAAATCCATTCCTCTCACATCTCTTCTATGATGGCCCGAACTCTCTCCAATATGTAGGTGTAATCTAGAGATGGGTATTCAATGTGCAATCTTCCCCTGACCCATCTCTTGGTCTGACCTCACTGCGGAAGTCTCAGACACTGGTCCTCTGACCTGGTTCTGATGGCAATCATACTCCCCTTCTATACTTGATGTTTAGGGGGTCACATCAGTTCAACCCATCCATCTGGGTCTGGAGGGTCCTGTCACAAACTGGCAAATGTGGGGTGTGGTCATCTGTAGTGACCACTGGGCGGTGGAAAGGTCGGGGGATTGCACAGTACACTAGGTAGTCAGCAAACTGGAACTTACTACTGAGAAACTTTTCTCATCCACGTCCTCTTCCCATTTCTCCAGAGCCTTCTCATTCCTCTTTACCTCTTGGGATGCAACAGTTGGCAGACTGGCAAACCCACTACATTTTAAGCTTTGGGGCTTGGCCACAACTGATGGTTTAGACTTATCCAACAGGGCTGGGGGCTGCTGCCAGACAGAATTCGAGGTGGGGACCCCCTGGGTCCAGAGGGATCTCACATGAGTTTTCTTAGACCCTTGCCCCTCCCTCTGCCATGGGGATAGTCAGTAGCTGGCTCCAGGGAGCAGGGCAGATGTATGTGCTCCCTGGAGCCCCCTGACTTCACCTCCTCAACAGCACCCTCCTCTTCTTCTGCTTTAACGACCACATCAGGACAGGTGCCCCTGGGCTTTTTTGTTCTCTCCAGGGGACTCTCTCCCAGGAAAAGTCTCTCAAATGTTCCAGAATCCCCGCTGTCTGGTGGATCTATGACAGTTGGTTGACAATTTTGTTGTCAACAGATGTTATAGCAACTCCTTTATGTCAACCTCATTTGCAGTTGGCATAAAGGAAGTCATTTCGTACTACGTTTTCTTTTTTGGGTGAGCCCCCATGCAGGGGGCTCTGCCCCTACACCCCCTCTACTTAATTAATCAACTCTGAGTCAGAGTTGCTTCAGGGAGAGGGTGCAATACCCTCAGAAAGCAGTGCCGGGGTCCCACGCTGACACTACAGCGACTTGGCGCTGTTGTCACTGTAGTGTCGGGCATGGTAAAGTTGTAATGATGGTATTCCCTGTCCAGTGACCACAGCAAATGAAACTGCTCTGAGACACTTGAGGGGGATCCCCAGAGGAAGACTGGTGGGGCGCAGTTAAAGATGCCTTTGGGGGCTGAACATGAACAAATTCCACACACAGGTAGTCACACAATTCCTTCCCCCGAAATCCACATCTCACACACTGGTTCATTTGACTGTCCTTATTCTCTTGCTTGTCAGAGCCATGTTAGCAAAGAAGCAGGTACCATAGCCAATGGCTCCTCTTGGGGGGAAGCTTCCTCCACTGCTTTGAATCCCGTGCCTGACATTCTCAGATTTCAGTCCATATGACTGCCCCACAATCTCCTGTAACTTTTTTCTTCTGTCTCAGTCCTCTCCACACTGCTCAGATAATAAATAGAACTCTCTTACTGCTTTTTCTCCTGAATGCTGTCGCCATGATTTTTGACTTGCTCTCCACACTACCTCTCTTCTCGATGCTGCTGGAAAATGGTGCTGGCTTACAGGCTGTTCTTCTTCTTCTTCTCCCTGCAGCCATCCACCAATCAGAGGCACCAAAGGTGTCACGAGACCAGCCAGTCACACGTGCACAGCACACCAGAAGAGCCTAGCTCCCTAACCACCATGAGGATTTTAAAGTGCACCACACGGCCTACATATAGCAGGAGGCCCACCAGCACCTCGAGGGCAGTATTTTTGGGGGCATTGCTCTCTTCTTGGGGTGTGAAGGAATCCTGGATGAGCCCCCACATGCAGCCACCTCCTCCCCAAATGTCTAGGAGTTCCGATCTTCCAGGTGAAGGGGTCCATCAGCATAGAACCTCGCCAGCACTCCACAATATCTCCAGCAAATCAAAATGGAAATAATTCTGGGCCTACCTGAAGACGTCTTCTTACTTCAGCTGCCTCCCAGGCTACTGTCTTTTCTGAAACTTAAAACCGCACCCCAAGACCCCAAAATCCAAAGCAGGAACAATGGTGACTTCAGGATTCACTCCCACTGCTCCGGTCCCCAGACGATGCATGAGACTTAGGATCTTCAAGGCCACCCTGAAATTGAACTCAATGGAGGATTAAAACTAAGGATTAACAATTTAATTCCATCCTTATTTACAAATTAAATTGGGACACTCAATTTCCTTCAGAATCAGTCGCTTTATTTCTCCTGGGCCCAAAATGATTTAAATGGGCAACATGGTCTCACTTGTGACTTAATTTGAAACTGAAGCTCCATGGGGCTAGAACTTTTATACAGTTAAAATGGCAGCAAACATTGGGTAGAACAAGGTCTTTAACAGCTCTCAAACAGCAGACCTGATATTTTCCTCAGACTTAGCAACCATTTACCTGGACCATGAAGTTCCCTGATTCCACTGGCACTGGGTAAGTACCTAACAGAGCTTCCATCTGATTTCCCGGGAAGTCCTCATTTCTTCTTCTAAGCAGGGAAGCATACAGCTTCAACCCACCGTTCCCTGACTCTCAATTCAGCTTTCCAGAGACACGGATGGTGCGGTACCAGCCAAAACCCAAAGCAATGTACCCCCACATCCTCCTGGCCAGTTGCATTCCTGGTCTGTCCAGTCTCCTTGAACACTACAACCTCTCCAAACAACACAGTAGCACCTTCCTTTCCAAGTTACCCTACTGGAGCAGAACCACTGCCTAACCAGGCCTAAAGGCCTACTAACTCAACATAGGCCCCGGAGCTTGCCCCAGACACGTGCGTGTCAGACCCACAGAATACCCAGACTGTGCTTCACTCCACTGGCTGCCAATCATTTGAGCTGCCTTGCCACATGGGGTAAAGAGTTTCTGCCACAACCCCTGAACCCCAGACAGCTCAAACATACCTTTCCATCCAGCTCTTTTAAATGGTTGACCCATGATGGACTGCTGCCCAACCGTCCCCTCTTCCCCAACCTCCTGCTGCCCGATAAGTGCAAACCGGCTCTAGGGATACCTCCAGGGCACTCAGCAGTCCACTCTGTTAAAGACCTACAGCCCCCAGACCTGTCCCTCCAAACAGGTCCTAATGGGGTTAGAGGCTCCCCCAGGCCCCTTCTCCAGTGGGATCCTAGGCCATCTTCCCACAGCAGAGTTGCAGAGGCCCTGCCACAGCCTACTGCAACCCCAGTGACCCAGGCCCACTGCCAGCCTACTAGGGCCACCCAAACCCTGGGTCTTACCTATCCTGCATCTCCCTTTTCCACCTTCCATCCCCAGAGTCCAGGACCTCACTGATGATAGTCACATCTACCTGTCTCCATGCCCTACCTAGAATGGTCACCCAGGGGACCCGATGCATCACCGCTGTAGAAGCTGGCCTGCCTAAAGCGGTGGGGTTCCCCCACCCTGCACTGCCCACTGTTCTCCTTCTCTCCTTGCTTTCTCTTCCAAAGACCTAGAAACTTCCTGTTCCTGCCTATTTATAGTCTTCCTAGACTTGCACCCCCAGACCACTGATTTTCCTAACTCTGGGGGCACTGGTAAACATGAAGGGGGTCTTAAAGGTGGTATAAGCCTCTCTCAAAATTAAAGGGGACTTACACATTGTACAAGCATTCAGATCAGCCATCTTGTAGCTGTCTGGTATATTCTTGGTGATCTAGTGGTCCACCCTATAAGGGCATCTAACCCCCTCCTGACTCACCCTCTCAGGCACCCCTCCAGCTCTGATCACATAATGCAAACTACAGCAATAGTGATGACTGGCACAGCCCCCTGCTCACCACCTCAACTGGTTTCCATCTGATGATCTCCGAGCAATCACAAGTATTGTACAAACACCTGTTTCTACTGTACTTATGATCACTCACTGACAGTCAGATGGTGACTGGCCAAGGTGGTGAGCAGAGGGCTGTGCAGGTCACTGACACTACTGCTGTACTTCGGCTTACTAGATGACCTGAGCAGGGGTTGTAGGGAGGAGGGTCCTGAGCAGGCAGGTTGACAGAGGATCAGATGCCCTTAATGGGGGGATCACTAGACTACCAAGAATATTCAAGACAGCTACAGAATGGTTGATTGGGGGTGCAGAAACCACTACACCAGCAGGAATATTCCAGACAGCTACAGGACAGGGAGTGGGGGACCTCAAGACTACCGGGAATTAATTTATTTATCTCTTTGTTTACCGGGTAAGTGCACTGATCCAAGGACCATTTTCAGACATGACCCCGGCCACAAACAGTGCACAGAACAAATGATTTGCGATATTATACAAGCCAAATAGCAGTAGCAGGTTACAGACAATACAGATAAATCACAAGGAAACAGTACATGAAAGAGTAAGAAATGATACAGAGAGATACAAGTTTCAAAACAGAGTAGTCAAAAAATTTGGTATCAGCACTAAATACTAAACTGAGACATGGCAAACAAAACCTAGAAGGGTAAACAGTTTGCAAGCAGAACAATACATGGAGGTGAAGCAGGGGAGATGAGTTCAGGTAGGGAACAAAAGAGCCAGTTTAGAGTCATCCACTGAGTGCACTAGGTACTGGGGCAAGTGACAGGGTGAGATTCCTAGGAGGGATCTATAGCAGGAGAGGGAGGGAAAGTAGTGAAATTTAGTGGCAGTGGAGTTACAGATACACACCACGTTGCTAAGTAGCTAGGCAATAGGGAGCTGGGGAGGAAAAGAGAATAGGAAGACATGGCAGGACATCTAAGGAAAAGAGCAGGGGAGAGGGGGAGGTGGAGGCAAAGGGGACATAAAGTAGCAGGGGTAGGGATGGGGAGAGGTGACAGAGCAAGTACGTAAGGGAAAGGGAGTAAAAGGAAAAGACAAATGGACCACAAAAAAAGGGGTGGGGCTAGAGTGAGGGAGGGGGGTAGAGGTAACTGCATCCCACAGTGGGAAGGTCACCCTAGGGAGCATGAGTAGGTGCATTCCAGAAGTAACCAGGTTCTGAGATTAGATTTGAAGGAGTGGTGTGAGGCGGCCACAGATAACTGGAGGGAGGCTGTTCCACAGAGATGATGCATCAACCGATAGAGCTTTTCTCCCCATAACAGTGGAGACTCTGGGGACTTGCAATGGGGGGGGCAAAGTATTAGGCAGGCACCTAGGGACAGTACATGCCTTAAGGAGAGAAGCATACGGGGACACGATACCATCACATAATGTGCCATCAATGATACTATGAAGGGCATAGTTGAAACGATGTTTGAGCGAGGGTCAACCAAGAGATTTGTATAGGTCGCAGTGATGGGTAGAGAAGGGGGCCATCAGTGCAAAGTGACAGATGCTATTATAGACTGAGTTAAGTCTAAGGTGAAGGGTAGCAGACAGTGAGGAGAAGTAAATCGGAGAGCAATAGTCAAGGATGGGGAGCAGATTTCCACAGGCAATGGTAAGTTGGGTATCGGGGGTAAGATAGTTCTTTACGTGATAAGCGGCCCCAAGTTTTTGCCTGATTCTGCGTACCACGTTTTTTGTGTGCACAGTGAATGAAAGGGATAGGTGTAGGGTTACATCCAGGTATTTGAAATCAGAGACTACCAGCAGTGGAAGTCCAGATGGGGAGAGCACCAGCTGAGTCTCAAAGGAGCAGCCAAGCTGGTGGAGTTTGGTAAGGAGGATGGGGTGGTTGACTAGGTCAAAAGCCTTAGTCTAACTGGAAAATCATTCAAAGATTTTTCATTACTCCCACAATCATGAAACATTTTAGTAAGTACCAATCGGATTTATGCTGGAGAAAGTGTGGCAGTATAGGGACACAGACACACATTTTTGGGAGTTGCCCAGAAATACAACAATTCTGGAAGTTAGTACACCATCAAATACAAAACATCACAGGCCTCACTGTACCCTTCACAGGGGAGGACTTGGTACTAGGTCTACCCACACTATTATATGACAATAAGATACTGATTAACCTTGCTCAAATACTGAGAATAGCTGCACTGAAATGTATTACCTCTCGATGGTTATTATCCACACCTCCCACTTTACGTGAGTGGAAGCTCAAAGTTACGGAGTTGGAACAAATGGAATTTATTACTAGTAAGCTGAGATTATAGCAAGATAGACTTTTACAAATTTGGTCCCCCTGGCATTGCCTGATAGGGTTACCTACTGATTGACCCCATATGCATTGTATGGTATGATGTACTGGAGAACTTGGTTTTAATTGAAGCTAAATTAGAATTGCCTCATAAATGTTTTCCTTGTATGTTTATTTTGTTGCTAAACATTACAATAGGATAAGCATTGAATATAAATAATAATACTGTTTGAACTTCATCTGAATTAAGTCATTTACACTATTACAAAAATACAATTCCTGCATATTTTTTTATTATTTTTGGACATGTAATCTCTTTTACCAAAAGATGTTTAAGATAAGAGCAAACAGTTTATTGCATGAGACTCACTGTTGATAATTGTTTTATGTTGAATAACATAAATGATTAATAAAAAGAAGTTTAAAAAAAAAAGCCTTAGTCTAGTCCACAAACACCACACCAGTGGCATTACCTCAATCCATATTCCTGAGGACATTATCACATGATTGGTAAAAAGGGCAAGGGCAGAGGAGGTGTTGTGATTCGTTCTGAACCCTTGTTGCTAATAACACAAGAGGTTATACTTATCGATATGGTCAGAGGGTTGATGATATACTACCTTTTCCAGAAGTTTGCTAAGGTGGGGGAGAATGGAGATTGGCCGGTAATTGTCAAAGGAGAGGGGCTCCCTAGCTTTAAAAATTGGGATCACTTTGGCAATCTTTTAGGGTACAGGCATAGTAAATGAGGCCAAGGCAAGGTTAAAAATGAATGTCAGAGGTTGGGAGATTGCTGGGGCTATGAGCTTTAGCAAAGAAGGGTAGTGGCCATCAGATTGAGGGCTACCGTGGGAGGATAGACTCTTAAGGAGCTTGGTGGTGAGCTTTTTTGTGATAGGTCTGAAATCGAAAGGCAGGGTGGGAGGGGAGCATGGGGGATGGAATGAAAAGGGTGGGTTGCTAGTGCCTGGAGAGAGAGGTTGCTGAGAGGGGAGTTTACAAAGGAGGACAGAGAGGTCAGTCAACTTTAAGTTAAATGCTTGTGCAACCTCCGACAGGTCAATCAGTAGGCTGGTGGGGGAATTTAGGTGGACTATAGGGCTGTGGGAACGAGGAGTAAGGAGGGAGTTAAGGGTGTTCCAAAATTGTCGAGGGTTAGCAAGGTTTTCAGTGTGTAGTCATTGGTAGAAATCGTGTTTACTAGCTCTGGCAGACTGCTTGCATTTGTTACGGAAGCTCCTAAAATTGAGCCAGAGGTCAGGAGTGGGTGACCATTTGTAGGCGATCCATACTGAATCCCTTTCTTTCATAAGGGCCAAGAGCTCCTTAGTGACCCATCTGGTGCAGCCACCATGAACCCTTCCTGTAGTAATCGGGAAATGTTTATCCTGAATCATCAGGATGGCTTCAGTGAAGAAGTTCACTGCCACGGACACATCTGTCAGAGAGTAGAGGGCAGACCAGTTTACTGCATAAATGACATGCTGTAGGTTGTTAGAGTCGGTGTTCTGGAAGTTACAGAATACATGTACTTAGTGAGAGGACACACATTTTTGTTCGACCAAAGAATATAAGTAGGGGAGTAGTCACTGATGCCATCGGACAAGGTCCCCACCTGCAGAACCTTCTCCTCCCTATTTGTGGCCACCTAATCCAGGAGCGAGTGATTCAGGGTACGAATGTTTTTCCTAGTGGGGATGGTGACAACTTGCACCAGGCTATGAAGCTTGAGAAGGTTGGCATATTCAAGTTCATGTGGACTTAACCAGTTTAGGTTGAAGTCTCCCAGAATAATTGTATCCCTCTGAGGACAGAGAGTTCCAATGCCATTTAGGTGATTTACTAGACCAGGTGTGCCCCCTTTTGGCGGGGGGGGGTTATAGTAACAGCTGTGGTACTTTTTTTTTGGTAGAGCCCAGAGTTAACTTGGAGATGAGCCACTCACTAGGAGATACCGGGTCTGATGAGAGCAAAAGGGTGGCTGTTAGGGGTTCTCTGATGTAAAAAGCGATGCCACCACCCTTCTTTCTCCCAGGGCGATCACAACGCAGTAAGGAATAACACAGCAATTTGTAGGTATTATCAGGGATGTGCAGTTTAAGCCATGTCTCAGTAAGACCCAGGACATAAGGCTTGTAGAGGCTTATCCAGGCTTCAAGGTCAGGGTATTTGGAAGGTAGGCTGCATATTAGGAATATTCAAGAAAGGTACAGGACAGTCAGTCAGGGGGTACAGGAACCACTACACCACCAAAAATATTTAAGATAGCTATGGGACAGGTGAATAGGGGGGTGGGGGACCACTAGACCACAAGAAATATGTAAGACAGCTACAGAATGGGTGGCCACACACACGTGTTAATGGACCCATAATGGGCATGAAAATAGACCACAGTGCCTTCCATGCCCAAAGGGGTCATTAGCATGTTAGGGCTAAATATGGCCCAAAGGAGCCCTGTCACTATCCCATTTGATCCACGCTACCCCCACTGTGTTCCAGTCAGCCATATTCAGTCTGGGCCTGTGTCAGCATAGTGCATAGTCACTATGCACTGTACCGACATGGCCCAATATTTAGACAGTTTGCATGCTCCAGTTGCAGTGAGCTAATTGTTTGAATATTGCCCCCAGGCAGGCTGTGTACAAACTGCCACAGACCGCACATGGCCAGCTCTGAGTACGGAGGACTTTACTCCTTAGCCCAGTGGAAGCCAAAGTCCTTGAAACAATGATTCATTGGGTATAAGAAAGGCCTGTCTATAGCTTCAAGATACTGGTGTTCTAACTTTTTTTTTAAATGCATCATTTATTATAATTCTTCAGATTTTACAGTACAAACAACATGGTCCATCCAGAGAACAGGATTTCAAAGATTTTACAAAGTTCCAACAAATAAGATTTGTTAGTCTATGATAATACATACTCCTCTGTTTATTTCTTGTGATCCTTATAATTTCATTAAGGCAGGTAAAAGATCCATTAATTTTTTTCAAGAACCATCAACAACTTCCTGGTTCTTCAAGTCTTCAATAACATACCTCAATTTCTCCGAAAGGAGAGTATCTTTAAAAGTGTACCTCCTTTCGTTTTTGACCTCTTTACTGGAGGGGAGTATACTTACATTCCAATTTTTTAGTATTACTCTTTTTTTTTTTTTTTTTTGCACTTTCCTGGCTCCCATGGCTTTTGGAGGAGGCCTCGAACCCCCTCCTACTCTGTCCACCTGGGTTATTCAAGGCTACCCCTTCCCCAGTTTCATTGTTGCTCGGGGGTCCTGGGGTATGTACTATTTTTCCCAATTTTCTCTCATTACACCCCGAGGACGTCGGTGCAAAGGATATATGTCCTAGTGCAGATGACATGCTGATGCGCACCATTGCCAAGCACCCACAATGTGCTCCCCTTCCCGGCTCCAGAGAGCCACCGCTGCCCCTGAAAGCCCGTGCTTTCACCGGCCCCAGAAGCATCCGGTGCACAAGGCACCCCGGGTAACTCACCCAGGAGGAGAAGAACATCCATTGGGTTGCTCAATCCTCCATCCTGCTGCTGACCCTGAGTCCGTTTCTGAACCTGGGTCACTGGCGTAGCACGAGGTGTGGCATCCAGCACCTCAACCCTCAGCGCCACTGGGCCAGCCAGTATTACTCTTTTTAATGCTAGAGCAGCTAAACAAATACTCCTTTCTTGTAATGGATTTGAATCTAATACATTGTATGAGTTTAAAAGAAATATGATAGGTAACATGGGATATTTATTCCTAAAATCTTTGACAATTCATTTGCCAGATCTTGCCACCACAGCTTAATTGCTGGACATTCCCATAAATTATGCATTAGTGTTCCTTCCACCGAACATCCATGCCAGCAATTTGATGGGTACTGAGGGTTGATTTTTGTAAGACAATGAAGAGTAATATATGCACAATTTATAATTTTTTGTTGAATACTTCTATTTTTTGCACACATGATTTTGGTATTTGCCATGGTACTAATTGCTTTCCATTGATTTATCTATAACATAGTATTCAAATCATCTTCCCATTTCAAGTCTTGCTTAGATTTTCTATACAGTAATGGTTTAAGAAATTGCTTATATAATACTGATAATTTTTTTTTACCCGGTTAATGATCTTTTCTTCATTTTCACAAGTCCTAAGTAAGTTATCCTGATTGATCCTATTTTTTAAGCAAAATTTCTTGAAATGGGAATGTATATTTAAATATGTTATGTAATTCTTAACATTCATATTCCCTACTATTTCCTTGTATTTAATATAAGAAAGAAATGTGTTCTTCTCTATAAACCTTACCCACAGATTCATACCTTGAATCTGCAACTTGTGTCCAATTCTTTCTAAATTGTGATCTGATGAAATAGATACCATAATTACTGGTGAGTGTAACCATGGTATGAAATGTGAAAATATTCTCCTCTTGGAAATAGTTAGCTGCTCTAGCATCGAAGAAATGAGTACAAAGTCCTTCAAAATATTATAATTTTGGAAAAATAATAAATCTTGAATATTAAATTTAGGCATTTTTCTTCTAATCAGTCCTTGCAGAATAAGAGCATCCTCCTGAGGTGACTCAAACCAGCTTCACAGTAATGCATAGTTTTGTGTAACTACATAACTGATAGGGTCTGGACACCCGAACCCCTCCTCCCTGATAGGTAGTATCAATAATGACCATGCAATGCTTGGTTTGCAGCCCCGCCATAAAAACTTTGTAAAAATGATTTTTATGTCCTCAAACCATTTTAAATGCAGAATCCCAATTATTGATTGTAAAACAAATATTAAATGGGGTAGAACCATAATTTTAATGGCTTGAACTCATTCCCATAGTGATAGTGATAAATGATTCCATTGTTATAATTTTTGTGAAATCTTATCTTTTGCTCTGTGATAATTTCATGCAATTGTTTCTTTTGAGTTATTAGAGTGATTCCCAAATAGTTTAATTCCTGAACCTTTTTAAAGTTAGTAAGTAAAGCCAGTTCATGATCAACTTTTCCTTTCACTAAGGGAAGGATCATTGCTTTTTGCTGATTTAATTGATATCTTGCAAATGAAGAAAAGGTTTCAATAATTTTTAATAAAGTGTTTACTGATCTACTTAAATCTGTGAAGATTAAGAGAGTATCATTGGCATAAGCACTAAACTTGTGCTCCACCTGATCTATCATTAAACCCTGAATCCCTCCTGATTTCCTAATAGTGTTTAATAGGAGTTCTACACATAAAATAAAAATTATGGGGGATGGGGCACCCTTGTCGCACCCCTGCATTCATATCAATTTCAGGGGTTAATTTACCATTAATTGAAATATTAATTGTAGGATTACTGTAGAGATTTTGAATAATTTGAAATAAATTTGAAGGGGTGTTCCATTTCTTTAAGATATACATCATATAATCTCTACTAACTAAATCAAAAGGCTTAGATGCATCTAAGGCTAATGCATAATAAACATAATTGAATTATTTTAGTTGCCATAGATGCAGTCCTACCAGGGATAAAACCTTTCTCATCTGAGTGGACATGGAAGGGCAAAACCTCTAGTAATCTGAAAGCAATAACCTTGGCTATGATTTTGTAGTCAGTATTAAGTAAGGCAATAGGTCTATAACTGCCAGCCAAGTCTTTTGGTTTTCCTTCCTTATGTATCAGAATAACCTCAGCTTTTAATATTGAGGGAGGAATCTGACCCTCCAGGTCCACCCATTCAACAAGCATTTTCAATATCCAAGAGGCCAGCAATTCAGAAAAAGTTATGTAGAATTCAATAGTAAAGCTGTCTAAACCTGGTGCTTTATTATTAGGGAGGTTTCTGATTGCTTGTTTGACTGCCTCTAAAGTGATTTGGTGGTCTGGGAGACTAAACGGATTTATTTCATTATTTTGAACAAAGGAATCCATTAAATCATAGTTCTTAATGGGAATTTATTTTGTAAGTGTTAATATAATAAACTGACATGATTGAAAACATGCCCAGCCAATCTGTTTTAATTAAATTATGTGCATCGTGCTGCCTAGCAATAACATTAGTCTGTTTCCTTTTTTTAAATAAATGAGCCAATAACTTCCCAGATTTATCTCCTTGTAGGTATCTGGCATTTTTACTTTTCCGAATATTCTTTTCACACTCATTGTTTATATATTCTTGCCATTTTAATTTATAATCCTGCCATTCATGTGCATATTTCTGGTAATCCTCCACAATAAATTTGTTAAGTTCCAAGAGCTTAGTTTGCATGGTCTGTTCTTCTTTCCTCTTATTTTTATTGAGCTAGCTTTGGGCAGATATACAAAGCTCATGCAGGACCTCCTTCATTACCTCCCATAGGTATGAGACAGAATTGACCCCTATCTAGTTAGTTGACCAAAAATCTTGAATAGCTGTTGACATTTTTTTAACAAAGTTATGATACTGTAAAAACTCATTATTTATACTCCAGGTATATGTTTTGTTATAATCATTATGTAACTTGAGGACTAACTTCACCATTGCGAGGTCTGAAAGATGTATTTCATCAATTTGGGAGTCTGTCACTAAAGTGACAATGGAGTTAGAAGCAAAAATATAGTCTAATCTTGAGAAATTTTGGTTTTTCTTATCATGAAAAGTAAAGTACTTCCTATTTGGATTTTTCACTCTCCAAACATCTACTGAATTGTTTTCTTGTAGAAAAAAAAATGTAACTGTTCTGAAAGATCTAAATTAGTCTTAGTAATATTTTTATTTTTATCCAATAATGGGCTGTTTAGCATATTAAAATCCCCCATTAGAATCATTTGTTGAACTTGAATCTGAACAATAGCTTGAGTAATTTTAGCTAAGAAAGAGGAATATTGCTGAATAGGGCCATATATAAAAAACCCACAGTTATATTAAAATAACCAGAGTGCCTTTCACTAAAATTATATGCCCCTACCTGTCCATCCATTTTTCTATGTTGAAAATTAACATTTTTCCAGAATAGAATAACACCGCATGAGTTACTGGTACCTGGTGATGAAAATCTATGCTAAATCCAGTTTCTTTGAAGTTTTTTAAGATCAGTGCTTAAAAGATGGGATTCCTGCAATGCAATAATATAAAGTTTTGATTTATTTAAGTATGCTAAAATCTGCTTACTTTTTTGGGGGTGCCCAAATCATTCACATTCCAGGTGGCACATGATAAATGATTATGTGTGGCCATTATTGATCTATTGTTTTAATTTTATGTTACGACTTGGTTGCTTTAACAAAATGTTACCCTCCTGATTAAGAAAAACATACAATTCAAAATCGTAAAATCCCAAATCATTCCCTCCTTATCTGATCTCTGCCATTATTTGTTAATCTCCACCAGTATATGAGAACCCATGATATCTGACACAGTTGGAATCAAACCAGATCTAGCCCTACAGATTCCTCTCCAAAAAAAACTGTATAAGGATCAGAAAGCTCCTGAATTTATACATAAGCAAGTTGCCTGTTCCCTGCTCATCATGAACCACCTACCATCAAGGTAGGCATGACTCCACCACCACTGCATTCCAAAAGGAACATCAGTAATACCCATAATGTTGTGATAACCTTCCTCCTTCCACCCAGCAGCTCTGCCCCCAAAAAAGGGATTAATTAAGGATTACTTTGAAAATATATAGGCTGAGTACAACTTAACCAGAACTCCATACTTTACTATCTGGAAATCAGACACTAGTCCCCGCCCCCCGCCATGAGGAAGGGGAAGCCCCCCTTACAGGTCTCTCTATAATAGTTCTAGAACTGAGAGATTATTCTTTGAATAAGTCCGGAAGTTTGATTTTTAAGGTCTTCAGTGTTCTTCTGGAGTTTCAAAAAACAAGCTACCTCCATCAGTAAGAACTTTTAAGTCTCATGGGAGGAAGAATGGAGACTTAAATGTTATTTTCCCAGAGTTTTTTCCTACTAAAATCGAAACTTTTCCTATGTGCAACAACTTCAGGAGGTAAATCATGAAAAATTGAAATTGATGCTCCCAAAATGGTGACCCACTTCTTTTTATAGACTGCTGACATAATTAAGTCTTTATCCTCTGACTTGCAGAGCTTTGCTATAATGGGTCTGGGAGTCCCGAGTGTGTATTAGCTCAAAAGCCTCTGTGTATACAACCAACTTCTATGTTGATTTTACTACGGTCAGTGTCAAGAAATGCAGCCACCACTTGGTGCTGTGTATCACGTAAGCTCTTTTGTGAATCCCAGCTTTCTGGGACCCCAATTAAACATATATTCTTCCTGCATGCTCTAGTTTTGAAATCCATCAGCTTACTTTGTGAGTCCCTTTGGGCTTTTTGTAAAGTTTCCAGCTATTGTTCCAAAGGGAGAACCATATCTTCCAAATAGGAGATGCGTTGTTGCACTTGCAATAGGTCTGACTTTCACTTGTGATTTTCTTTTAGCAACCTTTGAGTAGGTATGTTGAACAGGTCAATTTTCTGTTCCATCCCTGCCATTTTTTCAATTTTGGCCTCTATTTTTTCCAAATTTGGCAACAAAAGATTAGCCCAATCTGGTATCCCTTGATTGTGGCCCTCATTATTTGTACTTTCTTCCATTTTATCAGGCAAAATAATACAGTTTCCCACTTGTTGTTTTGGCCCAGATTGGGCCTCAATTTCAGATAGGAGAATTTGTCATAATACCTGAGAAATTGAAAGAAACAGTATCTAAAATGGGTGCTGACTCCATGTCCGCAGATGAAACATAATTCTCAGCTCGAGGGCTGTTAGCGTCTTGCAGTGTTTCTTTGATAGATGATGACTCTCTTTGAGGTGAAGCAGACATTTCTGATCCCCCTTCGAGACCAGGCTTCACTTCAGGTAAGAAAACATTCACTGTTGTTCCTTCAGGTCATTCTTCCTCACTACTCTCTCTTTCATTATCCAGGTGTTCTGTTTCAGCCTTTGGTTTTCCCTTAGCTTGTGGCATGTTTAGTGGTGTTTTGAAGAAAAAGATTGGAGCCGCAAAGATGTGTTGTTTGCTGGATTCTGCTGTCTTAGTATTTATAGGTTTGGAAGATGTACTTCTTGATGAGAGGAGTTCAGTGGGGTTTAATTTATGTTTGCTGGCTTTCAAACAGGTTTGTCTTTCTGAATATTTTGATGACTTGCTCAGCGCTTTCTTAGGGAGTACCAAATGAGCTCCACCCTGTGTTTTCTTGGGCATCATTTGCAGGCCAAACCGCCATCAGATTTAAACAGACTTTCATTTGCTCGTTGTCAACACACTCAGTCAAAAGAATAAATGGCTTCATCTGGACTGTATTGCAGCAGGGAATAGTAGTACACATTAAGTTTCCAAAGCTGGCTGCTGTTGCATTAATAATACATGGAAGGGAGAGTGAAAGCCCAGCTACACCCTGTAGCTCATCACACACTTACAGTCAGTCTATCACAACCGGAAGTCATCTACACAACTGGAAATCACCTCACTGAAGCTCTATACTGTTGTTCTAACTTGTAAGAGCATAAAAGCAAATATGTTTGGCACTGACTTATGCTTGTCTGTTTGGGCAGCAAAACATACATAGCATTACCATGTCAGCCAAATGCTTCATTTTATACAAACAGAAAAATATCATACAAGTAGATATGTAGGAGACAATACGACAATTCAGAGCAAAGCAGTCCATTCAACTTCAGAGTCCATGCTATCACACGTGCATAAACAGGCACCACCATAAGGCAGGTATCAGCTAAGTGTATTCCCAGTTTAATGTCATAGTTACTCTATCTTACTGTTTACTTATTTGATTATAGCACTATAGAGAGGAGACTCTGGCTAAAAGAAGAAAACCAAACTAAAGCCTTATCCCGCCTTCTCAACCTCTCACCCACCAGTACCATTGGAGCTTACAGTACCTTTCAAGTCCCAGAGAGAAGATAGCCATTAGAAACAGGCACCAATAAACCTGTCACTTCAGTATCAATCAAGCAGTATTTCCAAATAAACTCCTTATAATTGCAAATTAAGTATAACCACTCACATTTTCCACAGGATTGTCAATACAAAACTAGACAGAGGGTTACATGATCTTTTCTTACATTAGTAGGGAAAGTAACTTTAACTTAGCAAACAAACAGATTTACTAAAAAATTATACTGTCTATTTTACTCAACTGGAGGATCATCACAATGTCTGTCTGCCCGCCCCAGCCCAGTGACCCCACTGCCACAAGCCGAATCCTGATCTCAAATCACCTTGTGCTCCAGTAAAGTCTGTGAAGGAATTCATCAGAGAAGCTATAAAACAAAGTTCCCTTGCAGCTTTAAAGACTATTCAGTCACTGATTGAAGATTACTGCCCAGAGAACTACATATAAAAAACATCATTGAAGACTTTAAGAAGTATTGGAGCACTACAACTCTGCCAACAGGGCATTGTTTAGATAAAAATGTGTAAAAAGAGGGTTTAGGTGTCCTTTAAGATTAAAACAAGCTGCCTGTGCTGTTTACGCTGAGCATATCCACTGACTATAATTTGAGCAGAGTGATTCAGTAGTGGAAGGATCAGGGTTCAACTCCAAAATTGTGCTTCAGTGGGAGTCCGAAGTGCCCTTTTTTCCAAGTGATAGCAAGACGTCTGCAGGGTTCCTGCACCTGCAGCCATAAAAAGAGATTCTACTGTGAAAAATGACTTTCAGGTTCAGTGCACTTCTCTTTAAACCAAAATGATTGAACTTGAGATTTACAAGTACAATTGGTGACAAAGTTTTGAATTTTCTAGACATTGAACTGAGGGAAGGGGTGGATGACAGAATCATAACAAAAATCTATCAGATGTTCACAGCAATCAATAGCTTATTTGTATTTAAAAGTGGGCACCCTAGAAGTCTTACCTCCTCTGTTCCTTGTTATAGCCAGTTCTTGAAAGTGAGACAGAACTGTTCAGAACTGGGGGGGGGGTGAAACTGAGGCAGAAGAGATCAAAAATAGATTTTTGAGCAGAGGGAACAACCAGACTCTACTAGAAAAGGCTTTAAATAGAGCATTAAAGGTTAGCAGAAAAACACTTTTGGTAACTAAATTTAGAAATATGCACAATGTTAACAATCAACCAATCTGTTTTGTTACTGACTGTCGCATGATAGACCTATATCCATTTATGTGGGTTCATGTTGTATGGGCTGTAATAGACTTTAGAATGGGACACTGTTTCCTTAAAAGGCTTTTCAGGAATGAACTTACAAAAGTAGCCTTAATTGTTCGAATGGCTAGTTCTGAATCTGGTACATCTCCAGATAAGGAGACAGTTTTATTGAGCCAGGAAAACATAACTCTTAGAGAAAACTGGGTATCTAGATTTCCATGACAGGAGGAGGTCACTGGGATGACCTAGGGGTCAGGGGTTAAACCAAATGCATGGACCAGCTGTCACTGGGGTTGACATGGAACCACAGTGACACCTACAGGGAAAGGTAACCCATTGCACCCCATCACACTGTGGGTATGGTTTGAAGATGACTAGCCTGTATGTATAAGACACACATTTTGAACTCAGAGCAGTTGATAAACAGTTTAGCTGGGGGTCAGATAGCCTGGTCCAGCTGGCATACACTTGAAGACCAGAAGAATATGTATAGGCCTGGAAAAATCTCTAAAACCAGACCTGAGTGTGTGGAAAGTTTGACTTGTCACATACTGAACAGAAAATTCTGATTTTAAGTCAGAATTTTGGAAACCAAGACTTTTCACCAAGGAAAGCACCTGAAACCTTTTTTAAAATGACATTCAGAATAAATATGGAATTGGAATAAACATTTGCTACAGAACTGTTGCTTAAGGACTCATCTCTACAAGGACATTTAAAATCTTGTCTGGACTTTAACATCAAAACAAGGTCTATGTTAGAATAACAGTAGCTAGTGTTTTCTGTAAACCATCCAGTTTTACTTTTGTTATTGTCTGCATTTCAAAGTTCTTCCAAACTGTAGACTTTTCTGTATTGCTTTTAATTTTAAGTACACTTTTATAATTTTGTCTGGGGTTCTGATTGTGTGATTTAACATTTTAACAGAAGAGTTTTGAAAAGACTGTGTGTCTTGACAGATAGTACCGCTCAGCTATCATATCCAAACTACTTAGGCAAGACAAAGCCAGTGGCTGTGGTGGGATTCAAATACTGAAAGTAGTGCAGAGTCAAGGGAACTCAAAACTACAGAATCCACCATCCTACAGGGAAAAGGAAGGTTTGGTGGTAAGTCTTCCTGAGACCCTTACTGCTGCTCATTAGTTCTTGAAAAGGGGGATCCCTCTCTGCAAACAGGTCTTACCGGGCTGCCTGAGGTTTGGAGGCCAGGGGCTCATGACAGATTTGGTGCCAGCTACTGGGATTTTGAACAGTCTTGAAAAAATCATCACACAATCAAAGGCAGAATTTGGAAAGGGGATAAAGAAATTTGTTTGCAGACAATGGACCCTATCCTGTTTGAATTTTTTTTTTTTGAACAGAGTAGTGTAGATAGAAGAATGTCTATTCTGTACAGCAATATGAACTTGGAACAAATGAGGAAGGTCTGTGGAGAAAAGGGCATCCCCAGTGAAAACAAAAATTAAAGGCATCTCATGGAGGCCCTTCTGGCAGCTGAGATGGATGAAGTGCTACCCCACTTAGTGCCAGAGGTGGTGACTTCAGAGGTCCACAGCCCAGAGGAGAAGGAGCCATCTACAGGCAAAGAGCTGGAGCTGAGAAGGCTGTGGATGCAGGAGAAACAGCTTGAGAATTAGCAAAAAAGGTTGGAGATGGAGCAAAAGAGGTTAGAGATGGAATTAGAGGAATGATGGCTCCAGAGAGAGAGGAATGACAGTAACAGAGAGAGGCCAAAGAATGGCAGCACCAGGCAGAGGCAGAAGAAAGGCAGCACCAGGCAGAGGCAGAGGAACGGCAGCACCAGAGGGAACATGAGTTGAAAAAGCTGACGCTCCATCCGACAACAACCCCTGAGCAGGTAAGTGGTGGAGTTGGGTCCAAATCTCCAGAACTAGGGGACAAGTTAAATTCAAAATTAGTGGCTGAGTTTAAAGAGGGAGAGGATATGGACATGTTTTTAAATTCATTTGAAAAGGTCTGTGTCCAGGCCAATCTGCCCAAAGAGACCTGGAGCTTTCACCTGTCTCCACTACTTATTGACAAGGGGAGGGAGGCATTGGGGCTGATGGACAATGTTGAAAGTAAAGATTTTGACAAGTTAAAAACTGCTTTATTAAAAAAACATGATCTGAACCCTGAGGCATACAGAGCAAAATTCTGGAAACTCCAAAAGGGGACAAAAATAAGCTTTGAGGAAGTAGCCACAAAACAGCATCAATATTTAAAACATTGGTGGGGAGGTGAAAGCAGATTCTGTTGAAGTTACTGAAGGGGTGATACTACTCGAACAGTTTTATTGGATTTGCTCACCTGACTTAAAGCTTTGGCTAGAGGACTGAGATCCTAAGACTGCCAAAGAGGCTGCAGAGCTGATAGATTGCTATGCTCGAAGCAGGGCTGCTCCCAAGGGGAATTCAAGGGTGAAATGGAAAAATGGGCATTTTGGATAACCAAAAACCACAGGGCCATTGAAAAAGAAGGGAATCCCCAGGTACACAAAAGGGAGGTTGGGGACAAAAAACATGATGGATGCTGGTATTGTCACCAGATAGACCATTTGTCTAGGCAGTATCCTAAGAAAGCCCAGAAGGTAAAAGGGTCTGTGCAATTGGAGACAATAGCCCCCTATATCACTGAGGTGCTCCCTGATAATATGAGGGGGCACATTTACCCAGTCACAGTGAATGGGGTACAAACTAGGGGGCTAAGGGATACAGGAGCATCTCTTACCCTGGTGAAAGGGGATTTGGTGGGGGCTGATCAAATACTGCCAGATCAGTTTGTCTCTGTGAGGGATTACACAGGAGAAAGGAAAATTTACCCATTAGCCAGTGTTACCCTGGATTGGGGAGATGCAGGTGAAGGGGTAAGGAAGGTGGCTGTAGCTAAAAAAAAATCATTATGGATGTCATTGTGGGGAATGATGTTCCACAGGGAGTGGTTTGTGTTGTGACCACGAGCCAAAAGAACAGACTCCTGTGATCTTCAGGACCCCACAGAAATTCAGACAGGAGAGGCTGGGAGACAGGCCAGCCAACCTGTAGCTCTTGTAAAAAAATGGCAATAACGGGGATGGAGCTTCCCTTAGTGGCAGTTAACCCAACTGCTACTGAATGTTGCCGTCAGGAGGAAGGGGCGACACATAGCCCAGGGGAGGGCGAAGGAGGTGATACTGAATCCCCTACTGCCACAGCTATGGACCTCAGCCTGGGAACTGATGGGGGCATGCTCCAGGCTCTGGGTAAGTGGGAAGACTTAGAAGCAGTGCAATGGACAGACCCTAGCTTAGAGAAGCTGAGGGTCTGTACAGAGTCTGCTGGGACACAGGGAGGTGATGGAAAGCACAGAGTGTATTGGGACAATGGACTGTAACACACACACATAGGACATCAGGACAGAAGGAGGAGTGATAGACAGGCAGCTTGTTGTTCCCCAGGAGTATCATGGGTTATTGCTCAAGGTAACTCATGATATTCCCATGTCCAGACATTTGGGCATTACTCGCACTACACAGCACTTAGCCCACAGTTTCTATTGGCCCAATATTACCAAGCACGTGTAGAAATACTGCAATTCCTGTCACTGGTGTCAGGAAATAGGGAAGGCTGGAAGCAAATCCAAGGCTGCCCTAATTCCCTTACCACTTATGGGAGAGCCATTCCAGAAGGTTGGAATGGATATTGTGAGTCCTTTGAACACCCCAAGTTCCTCAGGGAAGTGGTATATTTTGACAGTTGTTGATTATGCAACCCACTATCCTGAAGCCATTGCGCTGTCCTCCACTAAAACAGACAAGGTGGCAGATGCTTTAATAAATATAATAATAATAAATAATAAATCTTTATTTGTACAGTGCCTTTCTTAAAACCATGGCACCTTTACAGTAACTGCACATAAAACAATAAAATAAACACAGTTCCAATAACTGCTAGATTCATAAAATACAATAAAATATCATCAGCAGGGGTAAGGTTTTGACCATAAATGGGTCTTTAAGGCATTTTTAAATTCCTCCACGGATGCACACTGTCAAAGCGGATGAGAATTCCAGAGGGCAGAGGCCATGTACATAAAAGCATGGGCCCCAGAAGATTTTAAAGAAACCCTCAGAATCTCTAGCAACCCCTTGTCTGCCAAGTAAAGCAATCGCCTAAGGCAGTAACATACCAGGAGCTCTTTCAAGTAGTCTGGACCCAGTCTGTGTAGGGCTTTGTAAGTCAGAAGACTGACTTTAAAGATGATCCGCCACTGTATTGGCATCCGGTGCAGATCACGCAGCACCGGACAAATATGACAGGTACGAAGAATACCTGTCAATAACCAGGTTGCAGCATTCTGCACAAGCTGCAAATGGCAGATGTTACCCCCTGGTAGCCCTAGATACAGGGAGTTGCAGTAATCAAGGCGCGAGGTCACAAAGGCGTGGACCAAAATAGGCAGAACACTGGACGGAACTTGGTGCTTAATCCTGGAGATGTTCCTCAGATGGTAAAAGGATGATTTGATGACTGCTGACTCCTGCGATCGCAGTGTCAGACTGTCGTCAAGAATCACCCCAGGTTTCGCACCTGTTCAGAAGTAGGGAGCTGGATGCCACCCAGAAAAAGTCCTGAGGGCAAACCAGCTCACAACCCATCTATCCGGTGACACGGGTCCACAGTCATCAGCTCTGTCTTCTCTGAGTTCAACCTCAGCCAGCTTGAGTTCATCCAGTTCTGGATTTCAATGAGGCAGTTGTTAAATACTGAGAGAGCTCTATCCTCATTGGATGCCAAAGATGGGTACAGCTGGGTGTCATCAGCATAGCAGTGAAACCTCAGCCCGTACCTTCTTACAATGTCTCTGAGGGGCAGCATGTACACTGCGAACAACATGGGGAACAGCACCAAACCCTGCAGAACCCCACAAGACAGAGAGACTGGGCCAGAGGAATTAATCCCCGATACCACCATCTGAGTTCTTTCAGTGAAGAAAGATCTAAACCACCCAAGGACTGTACTAGACAGGCCGCAGATGAACCTCAGGCGTTTGAGAAGTACCCCATGGTCCACAATATCAAATGCTGAAGAGAGGTCGAGAAGAACCAAGATGGAACAGCTCTTTCGATCTCTTGCCATCAGGAGATCATTGAGCACCCAAACCAGCACCGTCTCAGTACTATGCCTCTTTTGGAAGCCAGACTGGAGTGGTTCATAAATGTCATAGATTGTCAAATGGTTCTCCAGTTATACGGCCACTACTTTCTCAAACATCTTCCCCACAAAGGGGAGGTTAGAGATTGGTCTGTAGTTAGCATAGCAGTCTGGGTCCAAAGAAGCTTTCTTCTGAAGGGGCGTTACCACCACCTCCTTCAGGGAGCTAGGAAACTCACCCTTCTCCAAGGAGCACCTGACTATCTGTGCAAGGACCGGGCTGATGATATAACAGCAATCCTTTATCAGGGATGTTGGGCATGGATCCAAACTACAGCATGTAGAGTGCATACCCTGGACAATCCACCTGACATCAATGAACTCCAGCTGGTCAAAGGAACTCCAAGAGAGCCTAGGGACTGTGACCGGGTTCTGACCCACAGTTTCTCCCATAGAGGGTGCAGGCTGGAGTGCCACCCTGATGTCAGCCACCTTAGCCACAAAGAAGCAAACAAGCTCTTCACACTCAACTTGTGAAAAGGCTCTTCGAATCTGCAGACAGGCTGGGTTGCACAGTCTGTCTACAGTCTGAAACAGCTGAGCTGGTTGATTCTGAGTAGCTGCAATCTCCCCAGACAGGAACTCTGCCTTCTTACGGAAGATTGCGGAATGATAGAGCTGATAATGTTCCGTCAATCTAAGGTGGTCGGCATCAAGGGTGGATCTCCGCCAGCAGCGTTCTAATCTTCGTCCTCGTTACCGCATCTCCCTCAAAGTCCTGTCAAACCATGGGGACAGAGGACGAAGGGGGAGAGGATGAACACGGACAGGAGCAATGGAATCCAGAGCCCAAGAGATGGCTCTATTATAGGCCAAAACCAAGGCATCTGGGTCATTGCTCACTCCAGAAAGCTCCGATAGGTCAAGCACCGCTACCAGGCCCTCAGAACTTACATCTCGAAAAGGGCGGTACCTGACCTTCTCCACAGGGGTAGGCCTATGAAGGGGGGTGCAAAAACTGAACTCCACGGTGTAGTGATCGGACCATCCAACTGGTTCCAACCCCAAATTGAAGGCTTCGATCCCCAGGAGGAAGACTAAGTCCAAGGAGTGACCACCTTTGTGAGTGGCAGAAGTAACAACTTGTGAAAGGCCCAAGATGTCATCAGTTGGAGGAAGTGTTGTCCAAACTGCGAGAGTTCATCATTGCCCCAGGCATGGAAGTGACCTAGGACCATCAGCCTGGGCAACTCGAAAGTCATGTCAATCACGAAGTCCGCTACCTCCTGCAGAAACCGTTTTTCAAGACCTGGTGGACAGTAGATGAGAGCGATTCTGCAACCCACACCTGCCTCTACAGTACACTCGATTGACTCAGCTTCCTCAACTGAAACACTCGTGAGGCCCAGTTCAGTCTTAAAACAGACTGCAACACCCCCCCCGCAGTCCAATCTCTGGTGGTATAACACTGACTACCCAGCCGGAATAGCGGCCTCTAATATAGGGCCTGCATTCTCATCCAGCTAGGTCTCGGTAATGCATGCCAGATCCACCGACCTGACAAGATCTGCAATAACTGCAGTCTTGTTCTTAATGGATCTGGTGTTACACAACACCGCTTGGGTAGGACGGGCCACTGGGGCTGCTCGGACTACTTGCCCAGTAATATTGGTGGTGCCTATGGGTCTGGAGGCCAGAAAGGAAGGTCCCCGTTCCAGATTCCATTTCACCCCAGGACATCTTCTGGATCTCACTACCCCAATATGATGGCCCTGCTCATTCAACCTCCACTGTTCACACACCCCAACTCCCCTCCTCCCCTGTGAACAATACCCAGTGCTCTACAGCGCTGGTATGTCGATAGCTGTATAGGAGGAGGGAGAAAGGATGGAGGGCAAAGGACGAATAGCGCATGACCATGGGGACAGGCCTCCTACACATACTAAGACCCAATAATACTAAAACACCCCTGAATAAATCCCCAGTTAAATAACTAATTGAATTCCCAAATTAAAACAAACCCCAATAGTATCCTTGGGACTCCCCACATGCTCTCACTGGGAGGAGGGACTCAAGGAAACAAAATTAACTAACCTCCCAATCCAAAACAAATCTATAGTACAATAAAATTACAATAAATTAAATTACAAAACATCAATCCAACTCTACAGTCACTAAATGAGTAATATAGATGGCAGTCCAAAAAGGGTGATATATCACCACAAGGAGTCCATGTCCAGGAAGTCCAAGAACAGTATAAAATAAAACTTAACCAAACTAAAACTTAAATTAACTTCCTGCTACTAAAAGACAACAAAAAAAAAACAATACAATATAAAATGCTTTGCTGGGGATTTTCTCCTGTGTTGGTTTCCACTGGAGGTTATCTCTGATCGAGGGGTAACTTTATGTCAGACCTAATGAAGTGTTTGTGGGAGGAGTGTGGTGTTGTACAGAGTTGCACAATGCCTTACCACCCACAAGCCAATTGTCTCATAGAGAGATTTAATGGGACCCTAAAAGCTATGCTTATGGCATTTGCAGAACAGCATGGGTGGGACTGGGAGAAATACCTCCCCCACCTGCTGTTTGCCTACAGGGAAGTGCCACAAGAGTCAACCAGGTTTTCACCCTTTGAGCTCTTGTATGGACGCCGGGTGAGGGGGCCCCTAGATTTAATACGAGAGGACTGGGATGGTAAGCATGCCACCCAGGGGACTCCCATAGTGGAGTATGTGTTAAAATTCAGGGAGATACTGAAGGAGCTTACGGGCATGGTCTAGAGCAACCTGGCAGCTGCCCAGCAAAAACAAAAGACCTGGTACAATCGTGGGGACAGAGTTCACTCATAAGAGGTAGGACGGGAGGTAATAGTTCTGATCACAGTCTGAAAGAACAAGCTGCAAGCTGAGTGGGCAGGGCCATATAAGGTAGTCTGGCAGGTAAACAATGTTAATTACATTGTAGAGTTACCTGACCGAAAACACACTCCCAGGATGTATCATGTGAACATGATGAAGCCATATTTTAATAGGGCTGATATGGTACTTGAGGTTTGCAGTCCTGGAGAGGAGCTAGATGGGGAAGACCCTCTTCTCGACTTGTTAGCCATGAGCAAGCAGGTGTCATCTGTGGAGACTGTCATGCTGTCACCTCAGTTAACATCTGGAGAGGCCCAAGAATTGAGGACCATTTTGTGAGACTTCGGCCTTTTATTTACAGCAAAGCCTGAACGGACACCACTAGCAGTGCATGACATAGACATGGGAACCCAACACCCATATGTAGGACAGCTTACCGGGTGTCAGAGACAGTCCTCAAGGACATTAGGAGGGAGGTAGGGGACATGCTGGATCTAGGGGTGATCCAAAATCCCACAGCCCCTGGACCTCACCTGTAGTCCTTATACCAAAACCAGATGGGACTACATGGTTCTGTGTAGATTATTGTGGACTTAATGCCATCATAAAACAGACACCCACCCAATGCCAAGCACAGACAAACTACTTGACAAACTGGGAGGGGTGACATACTTGACTACAGTAGACCTGACAAAGGGGTTCTGGCAGGTGGAACTGAATGACAGGGCTAGGTAAAGGTCAGCATTCATCACCCCAATTGGCCTGTTTGAGTTCAAGATTATGCCCTTTGGGATGAAGAATGCCCCTGCTACATTCCAGCGGTTAGTCAATGAAGTGTTACAGGATACAGAGGACTTTGCAGTTGCCTACCTGGACGATATTGCTATCTTCAACAATAGCTGGGAGAAAGACCTGATAAACCTGAGGGAGGTGTTGGGCCAAATACAGGCCACAGGTCTGACTATTAAGGCAGAAAAGTGTCAGGTGTCCATGGCAGAGATTGCTTATTTGGGACATGTGGTGGGGCAAGGCCAACTCCACCCAAACCAAGCAAAAATAGAGGCAATTCTACCATAGCCTACACCTGAAACCCAGAGACAAGTCAAGAGCTTTCTGGGGACAGCACGGTATTATAGAAAATGTGTTCCCAACTATAGCTCCCTGGCTGCTCCTTTATCTGGGTTGCTGACAAAGAATAAGCCTAGGAAGGTAAAATGGGATGCAGACTGTGAGCAGGCCTTCATGCAGCTGAAAACCTTGCTGTGTAGGGCCCCACTGCTGGCTAGCCCAGACTACAACAGGCCATTTGAGGTGCAGATGGATGCCTCAGATGTGGGAATGGGGTAGTCCTCAGCCAAGTATCCAATCATGAGAGACAGCATCCCATTGTATATTTAAGTAAAAAGCTGCTTCCATGGGAACAACCTAATCAACAGTGGAGAAGGAATGTCTCGCCTTAGCTTGGGCATTAAAAAAAACTGGAATCATACCTTTATGGGAGGCATTTTTAAGGTCTAAACAGACCACAACCTGTTAATATTGTTGGGCCAAATGGGAAAAACAAATGGGAAACTTCTGAGGTGGACTATTGCCTTGCAGGGTTATGACATGGCAATTTCACATAGGCTTAGATCTCAAAATTGGAATGCAGATGGCCTAACACACATAGTGGATCTATAATAGAACTGGGAAGAACTGCCTCCATTAGGGGTGTGTTCCCCCAGGTTCTGTTTTAGGAGGGAGGAATATTGCATGATAGGCCTATATCCATTTATGTGGGTTCATGTTGTATGGGCTGTAATAGACTTTAGAATGGGACACTGTCTCTTTAAAAGGCTTTTCAGGAATGAACTTATAAAAACAGCCTTAATTGTTCTATGGCTATTTTTGAATCTGGTACATCTCCAGATAAGGAGACAGTTTTATTGAGCCAGGAAAACATAACTCTTAGACAAAACTGGGTATCTAGCTTTCCATGACAGGAAGAGGTCAGGGGGATGACCTAGGGGTCAGGGGTTAAGACAAATGCATGGACCATATACGAACATACGAACATACGAAATTTGCCAGCAGATAAAGGCCTAGAGGTCTATCAAGTCTGCTCGAATGTGCAGCTAGCACCCCTTATTCTGCAGCTGCCCTTCCCTTCCACCCTTCCCCTTCATTAACCCTCCCCTTGTCCTGTCCCATCCTCGCTTGAAGCAGTCCACTATTCTACTGCATACCACTTCTGCAGGTAACGCATTCCACCCAGCCACCACCCTCTCTGTAAAAGTGTCTCCTCATCTCCTCCTGAACCTTCCTCGCTCCAGTCTCATATCATGGCCCCTGGTGGCCCTCCCTCCTTACTTTGAACAGCCTCTGTACCTGTCTTGTTTATTCCTTTCATGTATTTAAAGGTTTCAATCATGTCCCCCCTGTCTCTCCTCTCCTCCAGTGAGTACATGTTCAACTCAACCAACCTCCTCTCATGATAAGTCCCCAGACCCTTGATCATCTTTGCAGCCCTCGCTGCCCTCCTCAGTAACTTAATGTCCCTTTTCAGATCGGACACCAGAACTGCACGCAGTACTCCAGGTGTGGTCTAACTAATGACCCATACAGTGGCAGAATCACCTCCTCCCTCCTTGAGGATATACCCTTGCAATACAACCCAGCATTTTGTTGGCCTTTGCAGCTGCCTTCCCTACTGTGCCGAGTTGTTCATTGACCCTGTGATGAGCACACCCAGATCCTTCTCCTCCTCTGTCTGGGCTAGCTGCACTCCCCCTAGCTGGTAAGTCCTCCTTGGGTTCTTCATCCCAAAATGCATCACCTTGCACTTTTGGCATTAAAGCCCAGTTGCCAGGTGTCTGACCAGGTTTCAAGCTTTGCCAGATCATCCTGCAACCCCTGCCATCCCCTAGGTCATCCACCACCGCCAACCTTGGTATCATCAGCAAACAGACTGATCTTGCTCTTGATGTCCCATGATATGTCTGCAATGAATATCCCAAACAACACTGGTCCCAACACCGAGGCCCTGTGGGACACCACTCGTCACTGCCCTTGGGTGTGAGAGCTCCCCACCCACCACCACCTCTGTTGCCTTCCCTGCAGCCAGTTTCCTACCCATCTCACCAGCATTGCACCTGCCCCTGTGCTACTAACTTCCTTCCCAGCCTTCCATGTGGCACTGAGTCGAATGCCTTACTGAAGTCCAGATACAGGACATCCACTGCATGTCCCCGTCCAGTTGCCTAGTTACCCAGTCATAGAACCCGACCAGGTTGGTTTGGCAGGATCGGCCACGTGTGAAGCCATGCTGTCTGCTGTCCTGTAGTCCTTTGGCCTCTAAGAGGGCCACCAGCCTCTCCTTCAGGATAGTCTCATTAGCTTACCCACGATGGATGTGAGGCTCCACTGGTCTGTAGTTTCCGGTTCATCCTTGAGGCCACTCTTGTGGAGGAGCACCACATGACCATCCTCAGTCCTAAGGTACACACCCCAAATGTAGTGAGGCATTAAATAGGTCTGCAAAGGTCCTGCAAGGACCTCTGCCAACTCCTTCAGTACCCTGGGGTGGATGCCATCTGGGCCTGGTGCCTTGTCCACCCTCAGTGCCTTCAAACCCTCTCGAACTCTGTCCTCCATGATTTCCCCATCTGTCACCACTTCCCCCTCGTCTTCCATTTCCCCATCTTGGGTGTCATCCCCCTCTTCTCTTTAGTAAATACTGAGCAGAAGTACTCATTTAGTGCTTCCGCCTTATCATACCCTGCTTCACCCAACCCCCTCCTTCCTAATCCTTACTATGTGGTCCTTACAGCTCCTTTTCTCCCTGATGTACTTAAAGAAGTCCTTCTCCCCCTTCTTAATGCCTTGTGCCAGCCTGAGTTCCGTAGATGCTTTGGCTCCCCTTACTGCCCTTGTCACCTCCTTCGATTCTGTCAAGTACTCCTCTCAGTCCTCCCCCTTCCCTGTTTTCTTGTATTTCCTAAAGGCAGCTCTTTTCTTCCTTACCTTTTCCTTACCTTTTCCATGACCTCCTTGCTCAACCAGCTCGGTTTCATATGTCACTGGGGTTGACATGAAACCACAGTGGCATCTACAAGGAAAGGTAAACCATTGCACCCCATCACACTGTGGGTGTAGCTTGAAGATGATCAGCCTGTATGTATAAGACACACATTTTGAACCCAGAACAGATAATAAACAGTTTAGCTGGGGGTCAGATAGCCTGGTCCAGCTGGCATATACTTGAAGACCATAAGTATATGTGTAAGCCTGGAAAAATCTCTAAAACCAGACCTGAGTTTGTGGAAAGTTTGACTTGTCATATACTGAACAGAAAATTCTGATTTTAAGTTGGAATTTTGAAAAACAAGACTTTTCACCAAGGAAAGCACCTGAAGACTTTTTTTTAAAAGGACATTCAGAGGAACTGACTTGGAATAAACAATTGCTACAGAACTGTTGCTTAAGGACTCATGTCTACAAGGACATTTAAAATTGTGTCTGGTTTCTAACATCAAAACAAGGTCTAAGTTAGAATAACAGTATCTAATGTTTTCTGTAAACCATCCAGTTTTACTTTTGTTACTGTCTGCATTTCAAAGTTCTTCCAAACTGTAGACTTTTCTGTATTGCTTTTAATTTTAAGTAAACTTGTATGAATTTGTTATCAACTCTGCCTGGGGGTCTGATTGTGTGATTTAACTTTTAAAAGAAGGGTTTTGAAAAAGACTGTGTACCTTGACAGATAGTACCACTCAGCTATCGTACCCAAACTACTTAGGCAAGACATAGCCAGTGGCCGTGGTGGGATTCACATACTGAAAGTAGTGCAGAGTCAAGGGAAATCTAAATTACAGGATCCATCCTCCCACTGGGAAAAGGAAGGTTTGGTGGTAAGTCTTCCTGAAACCCTTACTCCTGCTCACGAGTTCTTGAAAAGGGGGATCCTCTCTGCAAACAGGAGGTCCTACCCAACTGCCTGGGGTTTGGGGTCAGTGGCTCGTGACACTGACAACAATTTAAGCAGTAAAGTGTGCAGCATTGTGCAACAGTATTGGCCCATTCTGAGTAATGACCCCTTACTAGCAAAAGCCATGGGTCCAGCACCCAGGATTTCCTTTAGAAGAGGTGTTAATCTTTGTGACAGACTTGTCCACATCCAGTTTAGAAAAACAACTGGTAAACCATCTCACTTGAATTGGCTACTACATCCACTTGCCAGCATGTACTACATGTGCAGAAGGTGTAGCATCTACAGAAATTGTAACCAGGGAACTTTCTGGACCTTCCAAATCTAACTAAAAAAGAAATCAGGGAATTCCCAACATGCCACTCCAGTTTTGTTATTTATACCATCTGATGCAACTATCACAAGTCGTACATAGGACATACCATTCAACCTCTCCATGAGAGAGTCCCAGAACACATTAGGAGCATCAGAAACCCAAACAGCAGCACTTCAGTGGGAATGCACTTCCACAAAGTTCACAATAATGGCCCATCATGCATGACATTCATGGACACAGAATGTGCTCATATGGATATAGTGCAGGGGCAAAAGACTGTTGCAGAGTGAAACCTTTTGGATTTTTACATTGAAAACTGAGAGTCTAGCTGGATTGAATGAAGAATTTGATTTGAAAACCTTCTTAAGGTAGAATTTTGTAATACCATACAACATGTATATTGTGCAATAATGCCTCTGTCTTGGATAGATTTATATCTTTAAGTTGTCTGTTTCTAGTCAGAAGGTTGTGAATACAGTATGTGGTTGACATATGATGGTTCTTATTTTAATCGTTTCTCTCACTTTAGCACTTTGTTATGAATCTTTGCTGTGGCGAACTTGGACAGTGCAGCTGATCCCTGTTAGGGTATTTTCTGCAGTTAGGGAGATTGCAGCAACTGAAACCCCCCAAAGATCAGAATACATTAGAAGCAGGAATTTGTAATGCAAAGTCAACTTGGTAGCATTCATTGTGTCCTTTGAGCTATGGTATCCTGTCTATTCAGGATATTATGAAATAGTTATTTTGCCCTTAATTCTGTTGCCTGAATCTTTTCAATTTTTGTATGTTTTTTATGTTGTTATGGCTTTGAACTCAATCACCTAGTTTCTGTGCATTGACTTTTTCACCTCTGTTAGATAGTACTGTTATTGCCTCCCATGATCTCTTGTTGGACTGCCTCCACAGCCACTTGTTGCATTTTCTTTAAATGTAAGATGTAATTCTCAATTGGTCTATGACATCAGCAGCTGTGAGTGGCTGGAAGGGATATCATATAATCTAGAAGCCCACCCCCTGACAAAACTCCACTGAGCAAAGCACCGGGCACCTAGCCGGCAGCCAGCACAGCTCTGTATTTGCGTATAACTTGCTAATAAAGTCTACTGTCTGCATCAGTGGTTGCCAGATGCAATTTTTGAATGTCTTGGTGAGTTTTCTGTTTCCTATTCTTGAATATCAAAGTTAATGTGAAAAGCTTGATGGCAAGGAGGACAGTAGGATGCCCAAAAGATCCAGACACAGGAAACTCTAGGAACTGGTGGATGCCAACAGATCTTGCCATGCGAGACTGGCAGGTAGCAGCAGTATGTTGCTAATCAGCAGAAAAGACCAAAAGAGAGAGTCAGAGGGTGAAATGCCTGCAAAGGAGCAAGGCAACGTAACCCCAAACTTGACTTTACTTCTGAATGAAATTTGCAGCTGTTGGATAGAAACTAGGAAACAGTTACAGGACTTGGATAGTGGGCAAGTGCTCATTTGCTGTTAGGGCTGGTTAAATTAGCTGCGTGATACCTTGCCTAATCTACCTGTGTTTAAGCTGTTTAAGAGAGCACTACGGGCTACCCTATCAATTCAATTCTACTATAACTGCTAATCATCCTAAGTCCCTCGTGGTATACACTTTGAACTATGTCAGACACAGGCTTTGTGGCCATGTACCACTACTGTGCTTGTTTTACACTATTGCTGTTTACCTGCCTTATTGTAAATTTGTATGCAACTGAGCTAGCCTATGTATTCGTACTTGTTCAACTACATTGTATTTGTTTGATTTCATTCCATTGGAACTTGCTTATTGTATTTGTTATGTTGCCTTGTAATCTCTTTTATTGATGTGGAACCTTTGTAAAACAGCACCTGTGTGCAAAGGTATTCTTTAAAAATTTCAGTAAATAAATAAAACTGACCAGACTCAAGCATGACTTGGAGCAGTGGAAGTCCAAGTTGGCAGAGTGGAAGATGACGGTATGAAAGACTCCCACAACATCTCATACTTGGTGAAATAAGTGTTAGCTGTCACAGAAAAATAATGGGACCTAGTGGGGAGATTGTGGCGGAACAGTTTAAGGATCAGTGGATTCATGGAAGGTGATAAGAAGGACAGGATGACAGAAGTTATGGAGTCCCATCTACAGGAATGCTTGAAATCTGCCACCAGACCTAAAACTACACATCACGAGAGTGCACTGCACATGGGTATGGAAACTGCAGGGAGCTCCGGCTAGACCCCGCTCTGTGGTAAGGAACGTCTTTTTTGAACTCATTATTTATGAGCCAGTTTAATCAAAGTACAAGGAAAAGGGGAAAAATCATACAGAGTAACAATACTTCTTAAATTAGAATAAAAGCAGCCATACTATGAGTAAACACTGGGATTTTTTTTACATTTAATAATTAAACAGCCATCCCAATACTAGCATACCAAAAATAACTCAATATGCGGTATTTAATAAAGATGTTAGGTACAGCCCTCAAGTGTAGGGAGAATTCAAGTAAAGTATCACTAGATAAGTAAGTGAACAATTAATTTCTCAAACTGTTAAACAAAGGTATCAAACTGCCACAAGCTTAGTGTTAGCTAGCATTTAAAACTACTAGTTTAGCATTAAAAATAACTTAATTTAAGCGACAGCTCCAAGGTCACTGGAATTAAAGAGAAAAAAAGAAAAATGCTATGACAAATCTTCCTTACGTAGATAGTGTTTATAGTAAACAGATTT
Source organism: Neoceratodus forsteri (assembly GCA_016271365.2). NCBI lineage: Eukaryota > Metazoa > Chordata > Ceratodontiformes > Ceratodontidae > Neoceratodus > Neoceratodus forsteri. Next base: position 537,761,273 of record CM028132.1, read on the forward strand.
ATTTCAGTCCTTCAGACAATTTCTGTCTATTCTGCTTTCAAGATGAAATAATTATTTCAAGTTTCACATGATATCATCATCAAACTCTCATTCAGGGTAGGAATGATTTCCATCTGAGAACTTGTTTTAAAGTCTGAGTCTTCCATAGCGGCCCTCTTTTCTTGCCTTTTAGCTGCAGTAAAATCCCTTAATCTGAGTCATAAAATAAAAAAGGCCTCAAAATTTACCAGATATTTGACAGTGTAAGGAAAAGGAAACTAGAAGGATGCCCTCATCTCTTTCAGATCATCTGCAAATTGAAAGAATATTTCCTTCTCATTTGAGTGGGGTCACTCATGTCAGGATAAGGAATGAAATTGAAATTCTTTAAAGAAAAAATGTTCCTTTTTGGCTTGCTTTATGTACAGTTAAGTATTGGTTTGTATTGAAGATTAAACTGAGAATTCTAGTAACTGCTGGGTTTTTGCTTTGATTTAAAGGGCCGTTTTAATTGAAATTCTGCAAGCCTTTGTTACAAAAGGTATTTTTCAAGCAATTCAAGGATCTCTATGAAAATGACTTTCAGTATTTCTTTCAAGGACTCATATTGAAATTCCAATGTGTTTGGGAGACCTACTGCAGTATCTGGACATTTTTATATCTTAAAGGAGAACTGCAGTCAAAATCTGCAGAAACATGTTGGGCAGTGTGTGTGTGTGTGTGTGTGTCAGTGTGTGTGTGTGTGTGGTCCTAATGTTTCCTTCCCTTTTATTAGTGTTGAGTTGTTTTTTTTTCTAAATTTGCCTACTAGTTTTATGGCCCCTGGGGTACCCATGTTTGAATTTTTTATTACTCTTCTTTTTCTTACGATGCCTCCAGTCCAGTTTGACAATGATACATTCATGACCATTGATTTAGTGAGAGAGAGTTGCTGCACCAGCAATCTGCTATCAGGAGCTTCGTATACTAGCCTCAGCTAAATCACTCCTTCCATCTTTTTCTTTTCTAGGTATGTTTCTAGGTCTAGTCAACAGGAGTAAATGTTTTGTTTTTGAAGCTTTTTACTTCATCAAACTATAAACACACTTAAACAATCAAAGAAATCACCCCATGTCATCAGTGTGATAAATAATGCAAACTCTAGCTGTTACCTTACGGAATAGCCCACTCAATTATCCCACAGGTGTTTGCCACCTGTAAAAGTAGCCTTCATTAGTGCTCACTGGATTAGGAGAGTTACTTGAAATCACAGTTGTGCTGCTCTAAACATGACACAAAACCAGCGTTTGTAGAATCAATGGCCACAAATGCAACACTGTCACATGGGACAGGAGTAGGGGGTGATTGAATTAGGTGAAATCTAATCCAATTGCATCCATCAGGTTATCAGAGATTCCATTTCCGATCTTGGTTCCAGTTAGGGGTCAGAATTGGAACTGGAACCAGAATCAGAACTTCTGATTCTGTAAATGACAGATACTAAACTTATTTTGTACAAATATCACTCTATACTACATTACTTGTGGGTCATAGCCACTTTTGTGCAGTATCAGCATCATTGAGAAACAGGTGATTCCCCCCTTTTCCCCTTACCTGCCTGGCTTAACTGGTGGCCTGCTTCACAGGATGCAGTACTGTCCCATATCAAGTCAAGTGAATAACCCAGCCACATTGGCCATGGCCAGCCCAGGCCTGCTGTGCATTCCTCCCTAGATCTAAATCCAATGTCCTCCCTCATCCAGTGGTCCTCCTAATCTCCATGCAGTCTGCCTATCTGCTGTCCTACCCTATTCCATTCCTGCTCACTCACTACCTGCTGGGACTTAGAGGAGTTGAGCAGGACTTGCACTGTTGCACTGTCCAGAGGACTCCTCCCTCCCCCGTGCACTCTTCTGGCTCGTTTTCAGGTTGGTGGCCACCAGCCATTCACGTAACTTATTTACTCAAGAGAAAAAAATAATAATTGGAGTTCAGTTTAGTTCATTAAATTCTTCATTTTCTGTACAGAGAGGGGACAATAGGAGCAACAACACACATCCACCATTCAGTGATTCAGACTGACTGTGAATGTGCCCTATTTGTCCCTCTGGTCTGACTGAGTAAAGATGGAGGTGGTCAAGTGTTACAAACCCAGGGAACACCACTGATGCATTACACTAAAACAATGTCAGAGTTCAGAGGACTCATGGTGATTTTCCCAAGGCCTTGTTTTTGTTCAATTGCCACCTGATCAAGCCCCACTGGAAAAAGGACTAAGGGCACAGGGAGGAGGCCAGGAAGGGATTGTCCCCAGACACTTATTTTAGCAATTTCAGTCATTCAGTGAGCTGCAGCCAATGTTCAGAATCAGTCGAGCTCTGGGGGGGCACTGACTGCACCAACCTTAGTGAAGCTAGACCACCAGTAATAGAGTCAGAGAGAAGACTATATTAGTCTAGAAGGGAAGCCAAGAGACACACTTGGGTGGAGGATTATCTTGAACATGTGATAGACTGATTCATCATCTGAGGACTTGCTCCAGTCAAGAGACAGGAACGTTGGAGGGGTTCAGTCAGGAAAACTGGACTTTTGGAAGGGATTTACTTGAGCCAGTGCCTTGTACTGCATGGCGTACTACTACAGCTTTGTTGGGAGTTGAAACTCATGTTGGGAGGGGACTGTCACAGAGGGACTCAGTGGGTGGACAACAGGACATGTGAAAGGACAATTGGACAGTCCAACTCTAGTGTTCACTACACAGATACCACTACAGCAGGAAAACAAGCTAAGGGATGTGTGAGTTGTTGCTTGGTGGTGGAGGGGTCGGGGAGGTGAGGTCTTTGTTTTACTGGATGAGCAGCAGTTGAACCACATTTTAAGTGTGGAATTGGAACTGGATTCCGATTCTGATGTGCACATCTGATTCCAAGACATTTTTGCAACTAGGATATTTGGACCTATGATCCAAAAATCCTAATTCTAGATTTTGGATGGGAATCCAATTAAATCTGATTCCAGATTCCAAAATCCTATCATTCCTAGATAGAAGGCATTGTAACAAAAAGAAGAGCAATAAATATGCAAACATGGAGATCCCCAGATGCCATAAAACTAGTAGGCAAATTTAGAGGAAAAAAACTCCTAACAACAAACAAAGGGAAGGACACACTAGGACCACACCCACAAATCAAAGCACTCTGCACAACATATTTCTTGTAAATTTTGACTGTAGTTCTGCTTTAAGTTAAACTCTCGTTCTTTCTTTGCAGTGCAACTGTAACTACAGAACTGGCCACAGCAAGGGCATCAAAAGTTAGTATTTTGTTTTCATAGGTCTCCACTTTGCTGTTATCCATTTCTGTTCTGTTTGCATAGTATCTATTTGGAGTTGAAATTCTTTCACCTGGTTTTCTGCAATGTCCAAGTTCTCAGTCCTGTGCATAATCACATCTATTATAGTCAAATTGCTACAGAAAATCAAACAAACTGTGCTCATAGTAGGGCAAGATAAAGATACTGGTATAGCTGATGTAGTTGCTGAAGATTTATTTATGTAGTTATTTGAAAATTGGTAACTAGGAAAGACACACTGAGCTGAGGCTTATTTACAGGTGGGACCCAGGGGAGAGGAACAAGGGGGGTACAAAGTAACAATGAATGAGTGGCAAGTACAACAATGTGATACATAAATAAAACAATCACGAAAACAGGTACAAGAGTTAAGTGGGTACAATATACAAGACAGTATAGCCTCATAAGCCTTAACCACTTCAAAACAGAATGAAGAAAATCTATCTCATCTCCTGAGCAGTGCTTCTGCTGTACCTAGTGCCCTGCAGATTCTAGCTCTCCTAATGCCTTGGCCTGGCCCTGGTGCTCGCTTAATTCTGTGGCCCTGAAGCCCCTCTACTCCCTACATCCTTCCCCAACTCTCTCCTGTTTTCTTACCCCCCCCCCATAATCCCCTACAACTGCACCCACATTTAGCTACCCTTGTGGGACCTGTCACTGTCTCCTACTTATCATTGATGCCATACACAAAAAAACTCCTCCCCAAGCTCGGTGCCCTGTATAGACACCACAGCTGCCTGCCCATTGCAAGCTAGGTGCGAAATTGTCCAAAAGATGATTTTTCCTGTCTTCGACTTTGGGGACATTGTCTACAATTCTGCCCCTAAGACCACCCTTTCCAGACTGGACATGCTCTACAATTCTTCTATTGTTATGTACTTGGATGTCCTCCTCTCACTCACCACTGCAATCTCTATACTTCACTCTCCTTCCCTTCCCTCTCTGCTAGACACCTGTCACACACCACTAATCTAGTTGGTAAATATTGGCTCAGCTCCCTGCCATCTTACTTGTCCTCCCTACTGTTGGTCCTGCCTCCCTCCTGCTATTCCATACATTCCTCCACCCACAGAACTCTTGCCCTCTCTCCTCGGCATACATCAGCTGGTCATGCTGCCTTCTCATACAGTTTCCCTACACCTGGAACTCTCTCCCGCTGGAAATTCACTCTGCCCAATCTCATCATTCCCTTACGCTCCTCCTTCACAATCACACTGTTCACAGTTGCAACTTCAATTAACCCTGCAATCAACCACTAATTTACTCCCTTCCCATTTTTTCATCTCCCCCCCGCTTCTCTGCTTTCTCTTTCCCCACCTTGCCAGCCTCCTCCTCCTACCTACTAGCCCCTCTTCCCCCCTTCTTGCCAACCTTTGTTCCTTTCTCCTGTTCCTCTACCACTTCCTCTATCCCTCCTGTCTTCCCCAAATTTGCATCCCCCACCCAGTCTGAGTCAGCTCACCTTGCCTATCACCATCCCACTATACCCCCACCCACCTTCCTTTCATCCCTCCTCCCTGTCACCCCTATCCCTCTACCTCCTCCCTCACCCCACTGCTACCTCTACCCCTTCTTCCCCACCTCACCCATCTTGCCAGTTCCCTGTCTCCTGGTGGGGTTTCAGCATCCTGAAGGAATAGGTTTTTGGCTACTGACCTCTCCTTTCCCTCCCCAGCTATCTCTCATTTTCCCTCTCACCATAGCTACCTCGACCCCCCACTATACTCCCCCACCACCTTCCTTCGGTCCCACCCCTGCCTCCCCAACCTCTCAACCTCCCACAGTCTACTGCTAACTTTAACCCTGCCTCCACCATCTTGCCAGTTCCCTGTCCACTGGCAGGGTTCTCAGCATCCTGAAGGTGAAAAGGGCTTCTTGTCTTCTCCTCCCCTCCTCCTATCTACTTCATCATACTGGTTCCCTGTCTCCTTGCAGGGTTCTTAGCATCCTGAAGGGGAGAAGGGTCCTAGCTTCCTGTCTCCTTCTCCTCCTACCCTCCGTCTCCCTCTCTCCACTGCCACCTCTTCCCAATTACTTCCCTCTCTCCATCCATCTTCCTAGTGCCTCATCCCCTTGCAGGGTTCTCAGGATCCTGAATGGGAGTATTCTCCTGGCTACCTTCACTTTCTCCCCCTCCTTCCACCCTACTTACATACCTTCCCTCTCGTTTCAATATAGCACTTAATATCCACTTCCCCTGTATCCTAGTACTTGTTTTTCACATGCAAATTTTCTGTATACTTGTATAATCCTCGCCTACTTAGATTTTACACTCCACAAAGTATCTCACCTAAGTGCCTTTGCTTGTATGTATGCTAGAATTGTCATATTATGATTAATCCATATGATATGTCCTAATAGTTTTGTTCACACCTGTCTATGTTTACAATGTTTGTAATGAACTGGCTTGTATTGTATTGGTTGTATTTGACTCGTACTATTAGGTTCTTTATTGTTTGATTTTTTGCTGCTCCCCTCTATGTAACCGCCTCCCCCCAGGACACTTCTGAAAATGAACTGTTCACAGCTCATGTTGTCTTTCCCAGTGAAACTTTTCTAAATAAATAAAATAAAAATTAAAAATCTCCTGTGTCCCACCTAGCTAGACCTAGACACATTGCTAGTGTCGCATCTACTGTCTCATCCCCATTATTTAGTCTCCGCTCACTAACCTTTAGCTGGCAGATTAAATTGCCTGCACCTATTGACTTTGACACTTTATTTTCTTATTTTGGGATGTGATCCCTTATATTCTGTTGTTCCAGTTGTGTGAATCATGTGATATTAATGCCTGTCTTATGGTACTGTATACTCTATATATTCAATTGTTTTAATAATGACAATGCTTCCAAGCAGCAAATGTTTCCACTTTTCTTCTTGTACTTGTCTCCCCCCTTCACTTTTTTATGTATGACGAGGATCTTTCATAAAGGAACTTTTAGCTCAAAGGATGTAATTCTGATTTCTCAATAAATAAATAAAATAAGTGTATCCCTAGGGCAATCATATACAGAGGATAGGGTGAGCCAAAAACTGATCTGTACATAAGGTGCAAGGCAGAATGCAAAGCAAGATAAATTCATATAATAGGGTTCACTGGCAAAGGGATGGAATGGCATATAATGGTATAGAATGGACAAACAAGGGACAGGAGGGAGAAACAAAGTTTAGCAGTGAGGATTTGAGAAACAGAAGGGAGAAAGGCAAAAGGGGGTGAGAAGTCTGTTCCAAACTGGTGGGAGGCAGAACAAGAAGGTAGGCTGGCCAGAGAAGTCCAGAATACAGGAACAGAGAGACAGAGTCAGAGTAATGAAGGGAGTAGCTGGAAGGAGGCAGAGCAGCTAGGAGATAGCTGAAGGAAGAAGGAAGAGAGGAGAACCAAAATTTCAACAGAAAAGATGCACAATGAAGCAGATGATGGAAGCCCAAAGATGGCAGGGAGAGGGATTGGTAGAGCAGACAGTGATGAGTGAGTGGAAATGAGTTGGAAGCAAAGTGACAGAAAGAGTGAAAGGGAGGATACAGCTTGGCCAGGTAGGTTTACGGAGCAGCTTTGTAAACCACATCTGCATAGTCAAACACCAGTAACATCATAATAAGACTGTGTGGCCTAGTGGTTAATGCACTGCACTGCGATAAAAAATTACCTTGTAGTCGAGGGTTTGAATCCTGTCTCCACCATATCACATTTACTTTGAGGAATGGTCAAATGTATGGCAACTTAGGTTCAATGCTAAGAAGTGCAAGGTAATGCACCTGGGAAACAAAAACCCAGGGGAAGAGTACACAATGGGTGGTGAGATGCTAACAACAACAAAAATGGAAAGGGATCTGGGGGTAGTCATATTAGATGACCTAAAGGTGGGCAAGTAATGTGAGAGGGCAGCAAGAAGGGCTGGGGGGATACTGGGATGCATAGGGAGAGACATCACCAGTAGAAAACAGGAAGTTATTATCCCTCTGGTCAGACCCCATCTGGAGTACTGTGTGCAGTTCTGGAGACCCAATCTCCGCAAAGACATAGACAGGATAGAAGCTGTCCAGAGGAAGGCAACTAAAATGGTGCAGGGCCTGCACTGGAAGACATATGAAGAGAGACTAAAGGAGCTTAATATGTATAGCCTCGAGGAAAGGAGGGAGAGGGGGGACATGATAGAAACTTAAGAGTACCTCAAAGGGAATCAACAAAGTCCAAGAGGGTAGCATCTTTCAAAAAGAGGTGTGCAAGAACAAGGGCACAAATTGAAGATTGGGAGGCGGCTCAGAGGTAATTTAAGGAAGTATTTTTCAGAGAGGGTTGTGGATGCATGGAACGGCCTTCCAGAGGAGGTTGTGGAGTCAAAAACAGTGGTGGAATTCAAGCATGCATGGGACAGTCATAAGGCCATTCTAGGTGGTGGGGGTAGGACGAAGTAGGCTGCTGGTTAACTAGGATCTGCAGCTTATCCGGTAGGTAGGTAGGGAAATGGGCAGACTGGGTGGGCCAAGCAGTCGGACCCCCACAAAAAATCGCACTTTCCGCTAATTTCAGCAAAGTTGAGCTTAATGTAATCAATCATTCATGCATTCTCTGCTTCCTGCCTGACAAACTGTGAGCTCCCACGCCCCACAAAAAAACACAGTCATTTACTTGCCAGTAGCTCCTTAAATTCTGCCGCTGCCCATATGGTATCCCTCCTGATGTGATGTGTCCCTGACTCCCCACAGACTCCCCAGACTCCCCAGCCATCTCCATGTATGCTGAATCTCGCTCTCAACTCCTCTCCAGCCCAATCTCTTTGCCTGCTTTGCTGTCCTGGCATGTGACGTGCTAGTGACATCATCACAGCACATCACACTAGCTGGGGACCAATCATGCCAGGCTGTTGTTTTTTAAAAGTCCCCACTCTTTTCCATTAGCTCAGGCCTCCCTCAGGTCCACCAAACCAAGGCAAATGTGCGTGGACAGGTGAGGGGGGCTACAGAGCAAGAGCAGGAGCTGAAGGCATCAGTCCATCACTGGGAGCTGCAGAATCCAAAAGATGGAGAGCTGAAGATGAGCGAGCATCGCGGTGAGAGTCAGAGTGACCGGGAGGCGGGTGCTGCAGAATTCAATGACGAGGAGAAGAAGCAGAGGATCACTGCTGTGACAATTACCCCAAAAAGAGCTGAATCACTCTTTCTTTTGTGCCAAACAGGTAAGTTTTTATGCAATTTGCATAATTGTCCCTGGCTCCAAGTGAATTGAATGCCTGTTTTTTCTGGGAGAAGGTCAGGAAGACCTCTGTCCTTGATTCTATAGGGACCAAAATGTGTGGCCTCATGTCGTGGGAAGGGGGTGATGTGGGCATATTTACATCTATTTATGGTGGCTCAGTGTTATTAATTGTTACTTATTGAGGATTGTTCCCACTCTTGGTATTGCAGCAGTACGAATATCCCAAAAACAGCTGAATCACTTGTTGTGCTAAACAGTTAAGTTTTTATGCAAATGTTTCTTTGATGACTTGAGGGTGGCATGTTGGGAGGCAGGGACGGAGTCTAGCAGGGGCCAGCAATGGTAATTTGTTTTTTTAGTTATATGTATGGGGCTGTAAAAAAAGCTTGTCAGACTGGCACTCATGGTGAAAAAATTTTTTCTGGCCTCTGGTGAGGGTGCAGGGTGGGGTGGGTGACCAGAGTGGCACAGAACAATTTTTTTCCATCATGTATGGCAGTTGCCAGCGTCCGTCGCTCGCTCCTGTGGTGTGTCCTTGACTCGCTGCTGTGGTTCCTCAGAGTTGGAGCGGAGGGGTGGGCCTGGCGGACTGGCACTCATGGTGAAAAAAATTGTTCTGGCCTCTGGTGAGGGTGCAGGGTGGGGTGGGTCACCAGAGTGGCACAGAACAATTTTTTTCCATCATGTATGGCAGTCACCAGCATCCGTCGCTCACTCCTGTGGTGTGTCCTTGACTCGCTGCTGTGGTTCCTCAGAGTTGGAGTGGAGGGGTGGGCCTGGTGGACTGGCACTCATGGTGAAAAAATTGCTCTGCCTCTGGTGAGGGTGCAGGGTGGGGCGGGTGACCAGAGTGTCTCAGAACAATTTTTTTCCATCATGTATGGGATGCAAACCAGTGGTGTGATACTGGAGGATCAAGCATCCCAAGGAAAGCTCTCTATGCACTGATGCTCTCATTGAAGTCTTAATTTTTTGGGGGGGGTTTAATTTTGGTTTAGTTAAATTACACCATGTCTACACCGCCACCAAAGCTCTTCCATCTTTCTCATGAAGAGTCCAAGGACCGTTATGTCTCGTATCTTGTACATGCCCAGGATCAGGTTAAGTTATATCCAGAGGATCTTTATGAGGATGGAGGATTGCTGTTTTGTCGTGCTTGTACCCACACACTTGACTTCATGCGGAAGCAAACAGTTGACATGCACATGAAGTCGCAGAAACATCTAGAAAGAAAAGAAGCTGCAAAGAAAAACATGCAAAGTAAGTACTAGTCACACAGATGTTTGTAGTTATTTTACTTTTTACATAATCGGTTTGTTTTTCCCCTTGGTGACTGGTATCTGCTCTGTTCCTGCCTCCCAAGTCCATCGCATCTCTCTCTGGCACCGTGGAACCCAATCCCCCCCCCCCGTGCACATGTGCCATGTTCCTGCATCCCCCTTCCTTGCTGCTAGAGTTCAAAACTACCACCTGGCCTCTAAGAGCAAGACAGCAGATTCCCAACCCCACTCAGGAGAGAATGCAGCCAATTGGACACTCGATCCTCTCCCCTCCCTGCTGATCTGATGTTGTTCTCAAACAGGTTGCCAGTTTGGCAGGAGGTAAAGCTCACAGCTCCTCAGCCCTCCATGACACTGGGCTGACCTACAGTTATTTTTGCCCTGCAAAATATTAAATCTTGTTTGCTTTTGTTTTGTTTTCCAGGCACAGTTTATTTTTCCCTGTAACATATTATATCTTGTTTTTTTTGTTTTGTTTTTAGGCACACCACTATGACAAAAGTCGCTGACTTCGTGTTTCAGTCGAGCAACGGAATCTTCCATTGAACGGAAAGAATTTGTTCTGGACTTCGTCCGCTGTTTGACCCATGCAGACATACCACTGGAGAAGGCTTCTGGCTTTCAAGAGTTCTTAAAGAAGCACATAAAACAAGGTGGTAGTCTTCTGGGACCAGCACAGCTTCGAAGTACATACCTCCAAGAACTTCGGCCTGATCACAAACAGTCCTTGAAAGAGGCGGTAGAGGATCAAGATGTCTTCATTTTTCTGGATGAGACAACAGATGCCTGTGGGCGTAGCATGTTGGCTATTTTGGCCCAACCATTGCTTAATGTTGGGGAGCAGCCACTCCTAATTGGTGTTGAGTTTTCGCATCATGTGAACAACACCACAGTATTCCAAGCTCTACTAAAAGTGCTAAACACCAATGGGGTGAACTTCAATAAAGTCTTTGCCATTGTCACGGACAGTGCAAGTTATATGCACAAGGCTTTTGAAACTGTGCTGTCCTGTGTCCTACCAAATGCAGTGCATGTCACTTGCATTGCCCACCTCCTCAATTTGGTCTTGGAAGTCTGGGCGGACACACTGGAAGACTTAAACACTGCTGTTTCCCTTGTTAAAAAAAATATTTTGCCAGAGCCCAATGCATAGGCATCAGTACTTTGCATTCACGGAATCCAAGCAGGGCATTGTACCCAAGATGCCAGTATACGCAGTGGTAACTCAGTGGTGCTCCTGGGTTAATGCTGTTCAGTATTTGGCAGACTATTTGCCTGTGTTAACAGAATTTGTTTGCAGCAACCTTGAAGCGCCTGAAGTGCTTATTGAAAGGTAAAGCAGCAGACCTGGTAACACAAGCCACTTTTGTTGTGGAACACTCGTTTGAACTTGTTAACCTTATTCTACAATTACAGTCAAGCAGCCAGCCACAGGGGCACTCCATATTTGGAAGGGTGCAAAATGTGCATATGTTTTTGGACTTCTGTGCCACCGCCGCAGGGGAAACTGAATACAGACCAAATACAGTAGAAATGTTGTCCTGTTGTCAGTTACCTGAAAATCAAAACTGTGTGAACCTTTTTCAGAAGGTTATGTTGGACAGCAGTGAGAAACTGGAACAAATTTTAAAATCTCATCCCTCAGTCGGCACATTCAAAGCTGCCTGAATCTTTGACCCAAAGCAGCTGCCAACACTTAGTTTAGTTTAGTTTATTGTTCTAGGAATTATTACCTTTGAGCCATGGCTCTTTTACAAAGGTTCCACGTCGATTGTGTACAAACAAGTCAAGTTACATAGGATGGCAAATAAGTTATGTAGTGGCAATAGCCAGTATAACACAGTACATTAATGACAAACTTCATGCAAGACAGGGATAAAAAAAATACATATCATACACAGAACAAGCTGATTAGAGGAAAATGTTAGAGACAAGGAAAAAGTAAAACACACCCAGGAGCTACCATCTCTGGCTGGTGTTTCAAACTTTGAATGGCATGGGTACAGAACTTTCGCCCAGTCAGTACCCAGTGATGATTTTAATATTGCTGAGTGGTGGGAAGCACAAAGGGATACACTTCCACATCTTGCTGCTGTGGCAAAAAGGTATATCTGTCTTCCCGTAAGCACAGCAGACGTTGAACGGACTTTTTCGCTGTACACGGACCTTTTAAAAGACAATCGGTGAAGTTTGACAGATGACAACACTAGACTACTTCTTATGTTGAGGTACAATAAGAAATGTTAAAGATCTTTGTTGGATAACCATTGGTGCTGCTCATTCTATAATGTAACAATCCTTTCTTGATCTGTGGTGGTAGTGGTGGTGGTGGTACTATACTTTTACTGTAGAATACTAATGTTTATTGTTTGAATTATTAGAGGTGGTGGTGGTGGTACTGCTTTGACAATGATGCTACTATTATAATGTATATTGCTTTTTGATCAGTTGTGGGTGTTTCAATAAAAACTTATACCTTTTGTGCGTGTGTGTTTTTTTATTTTTTTACAAAAACCTATACCTTTCTGATGGCTGACTTTGATATGCATCACAAAGCAAATGAAATTGAAAACCCCAGACTTGTACTTCACAAAGGAAAATGTGTACCCAGCAGCCAGCAAAATCACCGCAAAATACATGCAAAGTCCTGCAAAATCTCCGCAAAATTTGGGAGAAAAAAGTTCTGTAAATTCCCCTCAAAATCTGCTAAAAAATTCCACAATTTCCCAGTGGCCTTGCTCATAGCAGACCATGGGTGGGAGACAATTCTTGTAGTGGTATAGGGCTCTGAGTTTGGGATGGAACTTCTTGTAGATGGTGTCAATATGCTGAGAGAAACTGAGGTTCCGATCGAGCCACATGCCAAGGCACTTAGAGAATAGAACCGTTTGAGACTCAGGCAAAAGACACGGAAGCATGCTTTATAGAAAGAGGATATGGGCAAGAGATTTTGCACAAACACAGGACAGACATGAGCTACTATTTGGTAATAAGAGAGGAAGAGGAACTTTCTGGTATAATTTCATTACCACATATTCTGCACATGCACGTCAAGTGGAATGAATTATGAAATCTCACTGGGAATTTCTAAAATCAGATCAGGGACTGGTAGAAATTAATAATCAACTCTCTAGAGTGGCTTTCCGTAAAGCCCCAACTTTGAAGGATCAGTCAATCAAATTTTATGTAATACAGCACTCTTTCTCATTAAGAATCAAGGCACTTTACAAGTGAGACAAACAACAACATTAAAATAGCACATCAACAATAAAACAGCAATAAAACTTTCCTGGTTAATTCATTATAATGCAGCTAGATCTGATCAGGCTGAAAAGCTTGCCTAAATAAATATGTCTTCAGTTCCTCCTTTAAGATTTCTATGGTACTAAGCTCCCTCATTGCATGAGGGAAGGCGTTCCAGAGGGTTGGTGCCATATAAGAAAAGGTGCAGGCACCAGATGATTTATAGCCATCAGTGTAACAGCAAACCACTAACATGGCTAAACATAGGTTTGCAAGGTTGTTTCCAATGCAAAAAAAAATTGTTTTTGCAAATATATACCGGAAGGGGACAAATTCACCAACCCATATACTGGTAAGGAATTTGACATTTGGCAGTTCACTACATGTGACAACTCTGGTGTCATTTATATGGCAGAATGTTCTTGTACTGCCTTTTACAAAGGCAAAGCTACTAGAAGCCTTAAAACAAGAATGGGGGGAATTGCAGGGCCATCAAAGCTGGAAACATTGCATATGCTACAGCACTACATGTGAAAGGAGCTAGGGACCCAGGGAATCACAGATTTAAGGGCTATAGACAAAGTATGACAAAGTCTGGGGAAGGGATTTTAACAACATAGTGCTAAATGAGAAGCATTTTGGATTTTCTATCTAAATGAAACAGAGTTTCCTGGCTTGAACATAGCTTTTCAACTAACACTCTTTCTAAGATAAACAAGAAGTAGCTGCAGTAATATTCAGGGCTATGCATCAGCGTGGACTGGGTGTGCATGATTCACCTGTACCCAACCCACATAGCTCTGAACCTGTGGACAGGTGCATGGTATGCACTACTGCGTGCCTCCACAGAGTGCCTGTCTGCAACCCAACCCCCACCCCGGCACGTTGCTGCCTGGTGGGTGGATCAAGGGACACAGGCGGGCATCCAATCGGATGCCTGTCCTGGGTCCTGATGTGGATCATGTACTCTGCATGAGCAGGGAATACTGGGAAGGCATGGGAGACATATTTCTGAATGGGCTGCAAACAGGTACAGTTTTCATAGACCTTACAAAGGCCTTTGATCTAGTAGACCATTCTCTTATATCTGAAATGTGATCATTTGACATCTCCCCTAACATGATTACCTGGTATGACAGCTGCAGTACCTTACAGACAGGCAACAATTTGTTAAATATAACTCTGCTGTACCTGACCTATCCACCATTAACATTGGTGTTCCTCAAGGGTCTATACTTGGTCCCCTCCTCTTTATTATTTTTATAAATGACCTATCCCTAGATGCCACATCTTGCTCCTCTCTGCTCTGTGCAGATGACTAAGTGCCCTACTCCAGCTTAAACTGCCTCACTGACATTAACACTACCCTTACTTCTTTTTGTACTTACTATTTTGAGCCCCTGTCCTTCACCATGTCCAGTCCCTTTCTTGGGGCTCCCAATCCACCACCCAGGCTACGCCAAGAGAACCTGGAGTTAGCTCCATTAGTGCCCTGCTCCATTACATCTAGAGGTCCGGATGACCCCATGGATGAGGCGGAGGAGGCCCCCTTTTACCCCCTCCAAACTTCAGGGGAACGTGCACCTGGAGTCCCTCCCCACAGCTGCTCTTCAATTGCTTCAGTGCAGGAGCCCGTCACCTGGCCCAGATGTGGGGTCTTTTCCATGTTCTGGTCACTGCCCTTGAGGACGTCAGCACTCAGGGAGGACTAATGAGATGGAGACACATAGAGACATACCTCTGCTCTGGTCCTCAGCTGACACCTGCTCCTCCTTGTCATTCTGCCTCCTCAGCTGCACCACCACCCATGGTCACCCAGGTGGCAGTATGGCAGCAAGGAGAGTAGCCCACTCCTCCCGGAGAAGGAGAGCAGCCCATCAGGTGCTCAGTCCTTCTCCCCCAGGCTAGCCCTCTGATGACCCAGGCTCACTACCGAACCTGGGTCACCGGCATTGCAAGTGGTAGTGCTACCGCAGTGCTGGCGGGCCGGCACAATACCCTTACTTCTGATTTCCACAATATCCACTCCTGGCTCTCCCATAACAAACTATTGCTTAACTCCAGCAAAACCTACTCTATGCTGTTTGGTTCTGCCCCTAGATTAAGAAAGTGTACTGGGTTACTATCTGTCTCCAGCTGTGACAGCTCTATCCTTGAAAATGTAACTACCTTTAAATACCTTGGAATTATACTTGACCCCTCTCTGGACTTTGCCCAACACATCTCAAACACCTGTAGAACTGTTAACTCCAAGAGCTTGGCCAGGCATTTAAAACCAATTATGCCCTCACACCCTCTGCCAAGTTTGCCATTGCACAGGGTGCCCTTCTTCCCATCCTCACCTATGGCTCTGTTACCTTTGTAAGTGCTGCCAAAGTTAATCTCCATAAATGGGACACCTCCTATAACAATGTTTGTCATTTCGCTCTGGCCTCTCATTGCCTCATCAACTACTGTCAGCTTTACTGTGGTCTAAACTGGCTATTCCCTGAGGCTATGCTCTTGGCAGCTTAACTGATAAAATTATTAGAACTGGGATACCCTCCTCCCTAGCTTTATTACTGACTCCTCCAAGCCTTCACTACCCACTTCACTCTGGAAATCAGTCCCTACTAACTGTTCCCAGCTGCAAGACAACCATGGGGTTGCAGGCTTTCTCCTACCTTGCCCCGTATTTTGGAACTTCTTGCCTGTGTCTCTCTGACTTTCCCTTTCTCATTTCAAAAAGAACCTTCACCACCACCTCCTAATTTCTGACCCCTGTAACTGCTTCCTTCCTCCTTGATCGCCCTATCTACACTACTTGACTTCTGTTTGTCCTTGCTGCCCAACCTGGTGCACTTATGTGTTGATGCCTTCTGTCCATTTTTAGCCACTTTGTTTCAGATTTGCCTCTGTGTTTGTTGTTTTGTAACCAATTTTTCTCCCTGTTACACTGTATCTAGTTTCATATCATTCTGCAGCTGTATTTACTTTGCCCCTTACTTTGTACATTTTACTATATTGCACTATGTTTCATTATTATGTATGATCTATCCTTGTAACCTTGCATTTACTCATTCAACTACCTTTGTAACTCTGTTACTAGTTTACCTTTGTTTTCTTTGATTGCTTCTCTGTTCTATGTATCATGTGTTGTTCTTATGACTTGTACTATCATGTACTGTTCTTTTGACTTGTACTCTCCCAGGTCGTGCCTGAAAATAAGCATATTTAATGTCTAGTGCACTTACTCAGTTATCAAAAAACAAGCCAAGCTTGTATGTCTATTTATGTATTTATTGTACATATTTGAATCATTGCACTTTATGTGCACCATTCACCTGCATCAGTAGCTTGTTTATCAGTATCCATGGTTACTAATTTAAATAAATTAAATATGCATGACATGTAGTGACATCATCATAAAGCACCACTATGTGAGAATACTGATGTGGTTTTACAGCCCTTTTGAGAAAGGATAGCCATTATCTGAAACGTGTCAGGTGAATATCCACAGACTACCGCTTTATTGTTGCACCTTAAATAAAACGATGCATCGAGCACATTCACAAAGAATTTCTGGAGTTGCATCCTTTTTCCATGAGGTGGCAAGTGCCTGATTTTTTGTTTTCTTTTCTTGTACTTTTTCATTGTGAACACCTCCATCCTTGTGCAGATTTCTTTCTGTTTGAGTGTTGCAAGCTTCACAGAGAATTAGTGAGATTTAGCTTTCCTGATGAGTTTAGTTCAGGCTTTTCAGATTTGTTTGTAATGCCTCAGATCAGAGGAAAGCCAGATGATTTGTGAAAGAGCCAAGCAGAGTCATGGGGCCTTATATAGGCGAACGATTTCTGCTGAAATCCAGGGTAGGTGGAACCCTCAGATCAGAGGGTAGTGGAATATGGCATTATTATCCCAGACCTCTCTGAATTTGGCTTTGAAGTAGGAGAGAGCCATGTCAGTGAGCATAAAGAGGGGAGACCAGTCTTTATTGCCAAGGTCATCAAGAAGGTCAGCCAAGTCGAGAGACCTGTTTGCTCTAGCCAAGATAAACTTCATGGGGGCTTTGGGGCAGCAGATCCTCTGGACACAGTAGGTTATTCAGAGATCACTGAAGGCATCTGGCAGAGTGCCAGCAGAGACACAGTCATAGGGATGGGAACAGAGAACACAGCCTAATGGGGTGATTGAATGTTCCAAAAATATGGAACTCCCCCCACATCTGTCATGCCACCTCCCCTCAGTTCCTTACCTCCTCTTGATGGACCTTTTTTCCCCTTTCTGCAGGTGTACTTAACCTTCCACCCTCTCCTTGTCTTGCTTTGTTCTCATCACACAGGTCAGCACTTCGTTATGTTATGCACTAGTTGGGCTGGTTAAACTAGTAGCAGCACTTTTTATTGTTTGTTGTATGACTGTTCATTCAATTGTATCATCTTAATGCTAAGTGTATGTCCTACCCATTATGTTATATGTATCAGTCTTTATGCTACTGTATTTAATGCATTCTCCCCATCCCCTTCCCCCAGGACACATCTGGAAACAAGCATTCACTGCTCAGTATGTATTTTCTGGTGAAACATGTAAATAAAATAAATAAACAAAACAATGGTTAAGGTGGCTGGCTCAGTGATAAGCCGAGTAAGATTTAACTCTCCCATAGTGAAAATCGGCATTTGTGTCAGTGAGATCAGAGGTTTTCTAGGGACAGAGGTCAGCATCAGTGTTGGTGAAATCAAAGGCTTTCGCCATGAAAGAGTAGGCATCTGCATCAGTAACATTAGAGATTTCAGAGGCAGAAATGGTATTTTAAGGATTTAGGCTGCAGAAGCTATGCCTGTAATCTCTGCAGAAGCACTTTTCATTCAAGGAGCTTTTAGAGTTTGCTCAGAAGGAATGTTCAATAGGTTCCTTCAAATGTTTTGGAATCAGTGGTTCTGTGCCTCTAGATGAAGTAGATTTTTGCGCACAGAAACATAGACTTTGACAGCAGATAAGGACCGCTTGGCTCACCTAGTCAGCCAATTTCCCTACTTATTGGATAAGCTGCAGATCCTAGTCAACCAGCAGCCTACTTTCTCCTTAAACCCCCACTATAATTGCCTTATGTCGGTCCCATGCATTCTTGAATTCCCCCACTGTTTTTGACACCATGACCTCCTCAGGAAGGCTGTTCCGTGCATCCACTACCCTTTCCATAAAAATATACTTCCTCATGTTGCCCCTGAGCTGTCCCCCATCTATCTTCAAATTGAGCCCCCTTGTTCTTGTGCATCTCTTGTTTTGAAATATGCTACCCTCTTGGACGTTGTTGATTCCCTTGAGGTACTTGAAGGTTTATATCATGTCCCTCCTCTCAGTCCTTTCCTTAAAATGTATACATATTAAGCTCTTTTAGTCTCTCTTCATATCACTTCTGGTGCAGACCCTGCACCATTTTGGTTGCCCTCCTCAGAACTGCCTCCATATCCTGTCTATGTCCTTGTGGAACTGGGGGTCTCCAGAACTGCATGCAGTACTCCAAATGGGGTCTTACCAACTGTCTGTACAGAGGGATAACAACTTCCTGCTTTCAACTGGTGAGGCCTCTCCCTGTGTATCCCAGAATCCCCCTAGCTCTACTTACTGCCTTCTCACATTGCTTGCCTACCTTAAGGTCATCTGATATGAGTACCCAAGGTCCCTTTCCATTTTTGTTGTTGTTAGTAACCCCCATTGTGTACTCTTCCTGTGGGTTTTTGTTTCCCAGGTGCATTACTTTGTACTTCTTTGCACTGAAACCAAGCTGCCATACTCTTGACCATTGTTCCAACCTTTCCAAGTCCCTTTTCATCCTTTCCACCTCTCCTTGTGTATCAACTCTGTTGCAGGTCTTTGTGACATCTGCAAAGAGGCATACTTTTCCTTCTAGCCCCTCTGCAATGTTACCTATAAAGACATTAAAGAGTACTGGTCCCAGTACTGAACCCTGTGGTACCCCACTAGTAACTTTCCTTTCTCCAGAGTGTGCTTTGTTTACTATTACCCTCTGCAACTTGTTGTCCAGCCAATTTTTTACCCAGGCCACCACCCTGGGACCCACTCCCAGGCTGGTTAGCTTGTTTATTAATCTTTTATGTGGTACTGTGTCAAATGCTTTGCTAAAGCCTAAGTAGGCCATATCTACAGTCCCTCCCTGGTCTACTACTTTAGTCAGCCAGTCAAAGAAATCTATTAGATTTGTCTGACATGACCTTCCTGCTGTGAATCCATTCTGCCTTGGGTCCTGTGCCCTGCTGGCCTCTATGAACTTGACAATTCTTTCTTTCAGAAGTGATTCCATCATTTTCCCTACCACTGAGGTCAAACTGACAGGTCTGTAGTTTCCTGCCTCTGCCTTGCTCCCACTCTTGTGAAGGGGGATCACATTTGCCTTTCTCCAGTCCTCAGGTGCCACACCATCCTCCCATAATTTATTAAAAAGGGTAGTCAGTGGTGTCACTAGGCCTTCCCTTAATTCTTTTAGAATTCTGTGGTGAATTCCATCAGGTCCCACTGCTTTGTCCACCTTGAGTTTTAAGAGTTCTTTCTGGACCCTTTCTTCTGTGAATGGACTGGTATCGACCCCCCTGCCCAGAGTGCTTCTATTGTTTGGTTTAGGGACCTCCCCCTCTTCTTCTTTTGTGAATACTGAGCAAAAGTATTCATTCAGTATCTCTGACTTTTCACTGTCACTCTCTGCCCACCTCCCTTCCCCTTTATTAAGTCTCACTATCCCTCCTCTGGTCTTTCTGCACTCCCTAATGTATCTATATTTCTCTGTTTTTCAGCAATAAAGCTTAGGAGACCTCAAAAGTTCCACAATGTATGACAGTATATGACCATTCAAACCACCATCTTGGAGCCCTCAGGTAATGAACTTTTCAAGTTAGTGGCACAAGGAGAAGATTCTGCGCACCACTTGGCAGAAGGTGGTCATGTATAAAAACCACCAACTGTATTCTGACAAAAACTATGCCCCAGATGTCATGCAGACAAGACAAGAATATCAACAATATGGGGACAGTAAGGTTTCACTGAAGAAGAAGAATAACATTCAGTTTCACATCATTTTTCCAGTTAAGCTATGGGTGTTCATTCATAGGACATGAAGTAATTAATCAATATTATACACTGGGGTCCCCAAATCTTAGTTGCATTGCCTTGCCAGTGTATCTGGTGAGCTGCCCCAGGCTGTCTTTTCCTGAGCATTCTTTTTGGGTAACTAGATTATATTTTGGGGCTCATTGGAGCTGCTAGAGAAAGTAAAGCTTATCAAAGAATTGCCACAGAATTGCTCATAGTCTGATAGCAGCAAGCATGAGGTTCTGCACCAAAATGTAGGTCCAGTTTGCCGCAGTGAACATGGGGCATGGGCATTCTGTTACAGTTTTCTTCATAGAACCAGTGATCTGGGGCCAACATTCAAAAGTTTGCATGGGCACTAACTGGTGTGTACCCCCGAACCGAGTTTACCACTGGAGCCCAATATTCAAAAGGTTCAGTTGTGCCAGCAAACAGGGTTAGTGGCCACACAAACCAAAATGAGGGTATGCAAATGGGGAGCAGGGACAGAAATATTGGTGCAAGTTGATATCCAGCAGCTCTGTGCCATGTAAAAGGGTTTAGCCCGGTTCTTTTGCACTGCACAAATTCCGCCCAACAAAACCCCCCTTACTCACTGCATTCCTAGTACTTGCTGGAGGTTATGCAGCCCACTAGCCAGATGGCTGCTGGGGGAGAACACCCATCCTTTGGTCTGTGGCACCAACCCCCTGATTGCCAGCCCATAGTTTAAAAAAAAAACTCTCTGATGCTAATGGTCTCCTCCACTCCGATCATCAGCCCATAGTGACAAAATCTCCCTGGTGCTAGTGGTCCCCCACCTCCCTTCAATCACCAGCCCATACTACAGAAATCTCCCTGGTGCTATTGGTCTCCCACTTCAATTGCCAGTCCATACTACAGAAATCTCTCTGGTGCTATTGGCCCCCCACTTCAATTGCCAGTCCATACTACAGAAATCTCCCTGGTGCTAGTGGTTCCCTCCTCACTCCAATCACCAGCCCATAGAATATAAATCTCCCTGGGCTATTTCCCACCCCCCTCCAATCGCCAGCCCATATTACAGAAATCTCCTTGGTGGTAGTGGTTCCCCCTCCCTCCGATCACCAGCCCATACTACAGAAATCTCCCTGGTGCTAGTGGTCTCCCCTTCCCACTGATCACCAGCTCATACTACAGAAATCTCCCTGGTGCTATTGGTCCCCCCACCATTCAATTGCCAGTCTATACTACAGAAGTCTCCCTGGTGCTAGTGGTTCTCTCCTCACTCCAATCACCAGCCCATAGAATAGAAATCTCCCTGGGCTAGTGCCCCCCCCTTAATGCCAGCTCATACTACAGAAATCTCCCTGTTGCTAGTGGCTCCTCCCTCCCTCCAATCACTAGCCCGTACAACAGAAATCTCCCTAGTGCTAGTGGTTCCCACTCCCTCCAATCGCCAGCCCATACTACAGAAATCTTCCTGGTGCTAGTGGCAGGGGTGCCATTTGGGGAGTGAGGCAGCCCCGCGTGCAAGCTGCTGTTGTTTTTGTTTTTTAAATGGAAAAATGCCCCCACAGCCCCTCTGATCAGTTGTTGACACCCTGTTGAATCTGAAATAGCACTCCTGGTTAGTGGCCCCCCCTTCAATCACCAGCTCATACTACAGAAATTTCCCTAGTGCTAGTGGTCCCTCCTTCAATTGCCAGCCCGTACTACAGAAATCTCCCTGGTGCTAGTGGTTCCCCTTCCCTCCAATCACCAGCACATACTACAGAAATCTCCCTGGTGCTAGTGGTTTCCCCTTCCCTCCAATCACCAGCACATACTATAGAAATCTCTCTGGTGCCAGTGGTTTCCCCCTCCCTCCAATCACCAGCACATACTACAGAAATCTCCCTGGTGCTAGTGGCAGGGGCACCATTTAGGGGCGGAAGGGGGTGCAGTTGCCCACCCTGCATTGCAGACCATTGTTGTTTTTTGTTTTTTTAATGAAAAAATGCCCCACAGCCCCTCTGAGCAGTTGTTGCCCCCCACCCTGTTGAAATCTCAGCCTCTCTTCAATCACCAGCCCATACTACAGAAATCTCTCTGGTGCTAGTGGTGCCCCTCCCTCTGATCATCTCCCTGGTGCTAGTGGTCCCCCCTCTAATCACCAGCCCCTAGTATAAGTAAACTCCCCCACTGTCCAGATATTTCCCCCTGGCACCAATCCATGGTACCTGGTACATAGCACATGGTAGGAGGCAGTACAGCACAGTAGTTTAAGGCTCTGCGCTGCAAACCTAGAGACCTGGGTTTGAATCCCACAGCCCACACTTGCATACTGAGTGACCTTGAGCAAGTCACTTAACTTCCTTGTGCTCCAAGATCACACCTGGAAACAAGCTTTGGCTTAGTGTGCCTTTCCTGGTTAAACAATTTCCCCCCTTCCCCTGCCTCCAGTTGAACATGTGTAATCCCTGGTGTCTAATGCCTTCCCCCCCACTGTGGCATCAAGCACCCAACCCCCAGTCACTTTACCAGTATCCTCGGTGCCACGGGTGCATACACAGTGACCAGTGCAGCCCTCCTCACACCTCCTCAGCCAGCTGCCGCATGTCCAGGCAGGGAGCTCACATCTTATTTATAAGACAGGATGCATCACCCTACCTTGGAAATAAGTCACATGCTCCCTGCCTTGACATACAGCGGCTGACTGAGGAGGTGTGAGGAGGGCTGCAATAGTCACTATATGTGCACCACTGCACTGAGGATACTGGTAAGGTGACTGGGGGGGCTGGGTGCTTGGTGCCATGGTGGGGAGGGCTGCTAGACAACAGGGATTGCAGACTTCTGACTGGAGGTACCATGGATTGGTGCCAGGGGGAAATGACTGGACGTCGGGGTTTAGTTATACCATGGGCTAGTGATTGGGGGCCACTAACACCACTGAGATTTCTGTAGTATGGGCTGGTAATCAGGGGGGACATTAGCACCAGGGTGGTATTATTTCTTTCGATGGGCTGGCAATTGGGGGGGGGCACTAGCACCAGGAAGGTTTCTATAGTTTGGGCTGGCAGTTGGAGAAAGGGGAGACCACTTGCACCAAGGGAGGTATTATTTCTTTATACAGGTTGGTGATCAGTGGGAGGGGGTCCACTAGCACCAGGGAGATTTTTGTGGTATGGGCTAGTGATAGAGATGGACTACTAGCACCAGGGAGGTATTATTTCTTTATACGGACTGGTGATCAGTGGTGGGGGGGGACCACTAGCACCAGGGATATCTACATATTTCTTGGACTGGGGAGGAGGGCAGTGCTGGGTGAACCTGCCTCTGCCACCCATGCAAATAGGCCCATAATGGGTATGCAGATGGCCCCTTAACTCCTTGTCTGCCCAGTGGGTTTATTTGCATGGGTTTCTTTGAAAATTGCAGATAGTGTTCTGGAGCTAGCCACTCTTGTAGGCCACTTCAAGAGCCATGCCTGGGCAGCGCTACTTGACTTAGCACTGTGCTGACATGGCCCTATATTCAGTTAGATAGCACCAGTGCGCTATCCAACTAGACAAAGCATCCTCGGACCCCTGGGCAATTGCAAAGCACAGTGTAAACCTTTGTGCTCTGCTTTGCACTTTACTGAATATCGGGTCCCTGGAGTTTTAACTATGGCATGGTTTGTGTACAGAACTCTGAGCATGGTTCTAATAGGTCAACAGCTCATGCTTAGCATTCTGTACACAAACCATTACATAGTAAAAATTCCAGATTGCTGGTTTCATGAGGAGAACTGTACTGAATGTTGTCCATCAAAAGAAAACAATTGAAAACACAGTTTTTTACATCAGTGTTCGGGCAGGTAAAGATAAAAATGGCTCAGTTGGAGGTAAGCTTGTTTATTTCTATTACTAATATCATTGCTCACTGCTTCCTATTAGCACAAATTTCCTGTCCCCTTTAAATTCAATTTCAATTCATTTCACTTTATTCATAAAATAGGTGCTATTCCAAAAGATCATAGCACCTTTACAATTAAAACAATAAAACAGTAAAAACATCAATACCAAATAACAATCCTATACAGAGCAATCAAAAGCAAGTTCAAATAAATGTGTAAAGCTCTCCACAGTCAGGCACTCTTGTATCAGCTAAATCAGCTAAACAGTGGCAACAACCTGACCAGATCACTACTAATGGTTGCTTACATCACTCACTAACCTGCGTCATTGCAAACTGAATGCACCTCCTAGAATTCTTCACCACTTAAACTAGGATCACAGCCCCCTCGGACAAAGCCCTCGCTCAAAAAAAAAAAAAACTCATCTTGCTGGTCCTACCTGCAGGAGACCGTCTGCTCTATTCGGCCCCATGCTTCAGGAACCTCCAACCACTCGGGCACACCTAGGATCCTCCACGGCCCCCTCGGATAAAGCCCTCGCTCCAAAAAAAAAAAAAATTAATCTTGGTGGTCCTGCCTGCAGGAGACCACCTGCTCTATTCAGCCCCACTCTTCAGGACCTTCCGCCCGTTCGGGCGTGCCCAGGATCCTCCACGGCCCCCTCAGACAAAGCCCTCACTCCAAAAAAAAATAATCTTGGTGGTCCTGCCTGCAGAAGACCGCCTGCTCTATTCAGCCCCATGCTTCAGGTAAAAAACCGAGACTGGAGAACAGCCCATGACACCTGCCTGGCTGCTGCTTTTGGAGCTGCTACCAGACCCACAAATTTTGAATTTAATTTGGCACCTTTTTTTCTCCCAGCCCAGCTGCTGGCTTGGAGATATTGCTACATGCAGTCCCCACCAGTGGATGATTGTGGACATTGTTGCTGTATCAACTACTTATTCCCACTAATATCCTTGGTCAAACCCTGTGTTAATTTTCAGCCAAATCTTTGAAAAGTGTCTCAGTGAGCTCTGTGTCTGAGCTGCAAACTGGGAACTGTGGACAAAGGCTCTTGCTAATGAATGTAATTTGTGTGACAAACGGATGTTTTACTGGTTAATCTGGAACTGTTAGTGAGCTAATATCAACTTGTCCAGGCCATAAATAAGATAGTTGGAGGCCGAATCTCAGTTATAATTTACTTGTTCTGCATGCTACTGTATTCTGCTGCCAGATAGACTATTTTCAGACATTGCCCACCCAGTTCCTTTATTTAAGTTTGCTCTGCCTATTTCTTCTCCCTACTTAAACCCCCTCCTTTCCTTTGTCCCCAGGACCCTCTGCCCACTTGGGCGTGCCTAGGATCCTCCACGGCCCCCTTGGACAAAGCCCTCACTCCAAAAAAAAAAAAATCATCTGGGTGGTCCTGCCTGCAGGAGACCACCTGCTCTATTCAGCCCCATGCTTCAGGTAAAAAACCGAGACCGGAGAACAGCCTGTACCACCCGCCTGCACAGCTGCTGCTTTTGGAGCTGCTACCAGATCCAAGTCCTGCCGGTGCTATGCGCCGGCTCCCCACCACCCGATCTCTGCTTTACTTATATAGGCGATGTATGTCAGTTTCAGCTGACACCTAACAGGCTACTTTTCTAGTAGCTCCTTATCGATTGCTACCACTAGGGGTCATCGGTTCTTTTCGTTGTTTCTCATTGAGTGCCTGGACCTGCTGTTTTCTGGCACAAGATAGTTTACACTCCCTTCTGTATATGCAACTACACTAACTACTGCCCAAATATGATGCAGAAAATTTTGATCTCCCTCATAATCTGCGTGCTGCTCTGTTCCCTTGCTAAGCTCTCGCTGCTACCCTGTTCCCACAGTAACACCAGGCAGTTAAACTCAAATAATTTTATATTCTCAAAACTGCTGTCTACCTTGATCTTACTCCAATACTGATCTGAAGACTTATTAATTACCTTGCAGCCGCCTATTTAGATCGTAGACTCTGGTTTGAAACTACTTTGGTCTCTCCTATCATTCATCACAAGCTCTGGTACCTCTTTCTACTTGCAATCCTATTGGTAGGTGATATTGAACTAAACCCGGGTCCCTTATATCCTCAGCCTTGCATCAATGTCTCCTGGGCTACTACTGGAGGGCTCTGCATAGCCCATCTAAACATTAGAAGCCTTACATGACATTTCTCGGAACTTGAGGCCTGGGTCTCCACCAACAATTCAGACATACTATGTCTATCAGAGATGTGGCTCAAGCCTTCCCCCTCGACTCTATCTGTTCACTACAAAACTATAGCCTGATCAGGAATGACTGGCAATCCCCTAAGAGGAGTGGGGGAGTTGCGCTGTTTTATAAAACTTGTCTAAACGTCTCGCAAAATGTAATACCTCAATCCTCTGCTTGTGAGTCCCTTCATGCTCTACTCTGCTTGGGTACAAAACATCTTCACATTGTTGTAGCTTATAACCCACCCAAGGGAGGTCTGCCTGCCTTCATAAATTTGCTGGAGAACTCAGTAAAACTAGCAGGTCATAATGAACTGCTTATTCTTGGGGACACAGACCTAAACTGGCTTGGGCAAACACATAGCCAACTTCTGTCTACAATCCAGAACTACAGCCTGCATCAAGTCATTACAGAGCCCACAAGGTTCTCCCCGAAAACCACATCTAGCATGTTACTGGATTGGGTGTTAACTAACCGGGTTGACAGAATAGTGAATGCTGGCACTCTGCAAGATACTATATCAGATCACTCCCCCATTTTTTGTGTGTGGCAACACTCTAGCTCCCAGTCTCTACCCCCATGCTACATCACTTTCAGGAACTATACTAATCTGAACCAGGCCAATTTCCTCTATGAAGTCTCATTGATTGACTGGTCTTATCTGTATCAGCCTCTGGATGCACAAACAGCTCTGAACTACTTTCTAGACTAATTTCGTTCAATTCAGGAGAGACATACACCCCTAGTGACCCGACATGTGTGCACTGCACCCACAAAGTGGTTACACAAAAATCTCCTGACAGCTTTACATGGCAGGGACAAAAGTTAGAGGCATTTCAGACAAACAGGCCTCACCGAAGACTACCACACTTATAGGACCAAGAGAAGTGATTGCAAAAAGCAGATCAGACAAGCAAAAAGTGCATACTGTAAGGGTCTTCTGCTGGGAGCAACAGGAGACTCCAGAAAGTTCTTGGCCCACATAAAATCATTCCTAGGAATAAAGAAAACTCACCTGGTGGACGACATGGTCATTAATTGGGTCTACTGCAATAACCCTAGGACTATTGTGGAGGCATTTATTAAAACATTCTCTGACCTGTCTAGCTTTTCATCTGTCTTCCAAAATGGGCTGACTTTATTCTCCCTTCCTGTCACCCCTGTCCTCACTCCACACTTTTACTTTAAGGCGGTATCAAAATCTGACATCCTACACCTGCTTAATTTCATCTCTGACAACACCGGTGCAGACTCTGATGAGATTGAACCCAGACTCCTAAAACTGAGAGCTCCATTTATTTTACAGCCCCTGTCAAGGATCTTTACCCTCTCTCTCTCTCTCTCTCTGTAATGGTATTATCCCTGATATCTGGAAAATGGCCAGAATTACTCCAGTCCTTAAGAAAGGTGATAAAAAAGATATGGCAAACTATCGGCCGATAGCTATATTATCGCTTCTGAGTAAAATTCTGGAAAAATTAGTGTCAACGCAAGTTATTGAATTTATATAGAAACATAACCTTCTCTCATCAATTCAATATGGCTTTTGGAAGGGTCATAGCACCTCCACGGCCCTGCTGCACCTTACCAATAACACTTTAACTGCAATGGACAATGGTCACATCACGGGAGCAGTTTTTATGGACCTGACAAAGGCTTTTAACCTTGTTGATCACCCTCTCCTGCTTAATAGTCTCCTAGCCCTTGGTTTCTCCCAAAACTCAGTTTCTTGGTTTAAAAGCTATTTGTCAAATAGGACTCAGCTCATAAGATTCAACTCAGCTATATCCAACCCCAGAGCTGTTAATCTAGGTGTCCCCCAGGGATCTATATTAGGACCCCTTCTCTTCTCTATTTTCATCAATAGTATCTCATCGAATATCCCCGGTTGCTCAACTATCCTCTATGTGGATGACCTGGTCTTGTACTGTAGCGATAAGAATATTCTCCACATTAACTAAACCCTTACTACTGCTTTCAAGACCACCCAGTCTTGGCTCTGCCACCATAAGTTAATCCTTAATGCTGATAAAATGCATACTATGCTGTTGGGCTCTGCAATCAAATTAAGTAGGGACCGGGACAAATTTTAAGTCTTTGGTCAGGATGGAAAGGCCCTTACACCAGTGTGCTCTTTCAAGTATCTTGGAGTTCTCCTGGATGAGAATCTCAGCTTTGGTCAGCATATAACATCCACCTGTAAATCAGTAAATGCCAAAATTGGAGTAGCCTATAAGACCAGCTATGTCCTCACACATTCAGCAAGACTAGCCGTAGCCCATGGGATCCTGCTTCTGTCGCTATCCTATGGGGTAATTACCTATCTCAATGCATCCAAAACTCTCCTCGGGGAGTGGGACACCAAATACAACAGCATCTGCAGGTATGCCCTCGGCCTTTCCCTAGTCAAAACACTGTTGCAAACTTTACACCAACCTAAATTGGTTACCCCCTGCATCAGCTCGAACTCTTGCCCTCGGCACCCTGACTGATAATATCATTAGAGCAGGCATTCCTATCTCGCTGGTCTCACTACTAACTCCACAACCCTCCTCTCATGGTCTACGATCAGCCAATAAGTTGCTGCTACAGATACCTAGATGTAAATCTAACAAAGGGACCCTTGCCTTCTCTTACTCGGCAGCCAAGCTTTGGAACTCTCTGCCCCTTGATGTATGATTAGCCCCCAGTCACGCCCAGTTCAAAACAAGCTGTCGTGTCTTCCTCTTCAGCCAGATCTCCTGTGCCTGCTTCAAACCCCCCTGAGTTTTGCTTTTGACTTAAACCTACTTCCCCACTGCTGCAAACCACTCTACATTTGTCTTGACCATATAGGTAGATCATTTACGCACTTTTATCTCTTATTCTTTTGTTTCAGCTACCCTAACCCAGTAGCTGTCTGCAGCATGTAATTCTTTTTCCTTCACCGTATTTTTATGTTTCTAATTACATACTATGTACTGTCTCTTGTCACTTACCCATGTACTTATGAAACCTTGTTATAGCTTTGTATGTACCTTGTCTCTTCCCAACTCAAATTGTTTTCCCTGTGTATTGAATGTATTGTGTTCTCCCAGGTTGCGCCTGAAAATAGTCATGTCTTGGCTAACAGCACTCACCCGGTAAACAAAAACTAAATAAATAAAAATAAATAAAACACAAGTCACAAATACTCATTCTACATGCTCAATGACAGTGCCGCCATTCCTCCCCAACCTGACTTACACTACACTCTCTAAGTAAGTGAACGACTCACAGCTCACAGCATGCTGTTTGTAGCTTCACAACAAGAGTCCCTCATAGACTGAACCATGTATTTATAAAAAATAATAAAAAAAAAGCAATATAGTCAGCCCGGTGGTGCTGAGGGTTGAGGTGCTGGACACCATACCTCGTGCCTCACCAGCAACCCGGGTTCAGGAACGAGCCCGGGCTGTTAGGGGTCAGCAGGGGAGGACTGGGATTGAGCATCCACAGACTGCTCTCCTAGTCCTGGGGTGGCTTGGGGAATCTTCACCGTGCTGTAGCGGCTCCTGGGGATGCCTAGGGGCACTGCAGGCATTGGAGACAGTTGAGGGGAAGCGTGATGGACATCAGCACATTGTGCCTGGATGTCATTGCACATGCATGCTCCAAGGGGCCAAGTAGAGAGGAAAATGGCTGGGCGTGACCGTGCAGCTTGATGGCCGTGCTCCGCGCTGCCCAGAGGACTTTGGTGGAGTCCTGTTGGGGAGGGTCCAGAGCTGTCCTAGCTGGCAGAGGCAGAGAGGAGCCCTCCAGCAGGATGGCAAGACAGCCATCCCGGATCCTTCTGGGTGCAGTTCGAGCTACCCAGGCAGAGCCGGCAGCTGGATGCCTCAAGCCAGAATGTGCTGCAGCAAGGCGAATAAATACATAATAAAAAAAAAAAGCAATATATCTCTATGTGTGTGTATGTGTGTCTTAGGGGTTGGGGGCTCATTATATATTCTGCCTAGCGACACAGCACTATTTGACAACTGAGGAAGGGCACAACTATAAAAATCAATAAAAAAACACTTTTGTTTAAAAAAAGCTTTTAATATTTTTTTAAGCCTTTACTTTCTACCAATTGTATAATCACAATAATCCACTCCAGTATGTGGGCTATACTGGTATTAACCCACCTCTGGTGTGGATTTGGTCACTTGGCCTGCAGCTTCATGATCAAATCACACCAGGCATGGGTAAATCCCAGCATAACCCACACCCTGACATGGATTGCTTCTTAAATCTATGCCATGGTGTAGGTTCTGCTAGGATTAACCCATGCCTGGTGTGATTTGGTCACATGGCCGCAGGCTGAGTGACTAAACCATGCCAGAAGTGCGTAAATCACAGCCTAACCCACATCCTGGAGTGTATTATTGCAATTATACAATTAAAAAATATTAAACAAATATTAATGAGGTCAAATTTAATTTTTCTTGAGTGTTTTTTATTAATTTTTAGTGTTATATTTTTCTTCTGTATGTTAAATAGTCCCCTGTTGCTAGATAAAATATGAGTGAAGGAGTCAACCCACCCTCCCTTTTACGTCACACACAGACACATGCCGGAAATCAGATGCTTGTTTTTTGTTTTTCTTATTTATTTATATTTTGTTGGAGAGTGTGGTGAGAGCTGTGAGTGTCTCCTTTAGAGAAAGTGCAACAGGAGCTGTGAGTGGCTCCCGCAGTTCAGCCTTAGAGAAAGCATATGGTACAGGGAAGAGAAATAAAGCAGTAAGGACTGCAGTCGAGTGAATGATGTGATCAGATTCTGGACGAGGCATAACTGAGTGTGGCAGATTAAGAGAGCTGAATAAAGAAGAGTGAGAGAACAAGAGTATTTAAACTGTTGAGTGTCAGTAGTTGTAAGCGGTTTGCAGGTGGCAGGTAGAGAGGCATGTGCAAGTGGGCAGATCATGGCTTTTAGAGTCAGGTGAAATGTGAGGTATGTTGTGCAGTATTCAAAAATAGTTTTAAAATATGTTGTTGGGGGTTTATGTGCGTATATAGTGAGCAGTATATCTGTTTTAAAGGATGTGACAGTTAAAAAAATAAATAAATAAAACAAGATGGCAGCTACACAGACCATTTCAGTCTGAGATTTAGGGTAGTGATTTTTAGTTTCATAAACTGGCTGACTGGCACCTTTTGCAGTGGTTATGCAGGGATTTACCACTGCTCAAAAGTGCCAGGCAGCCATCCAGATAGCAGGATTCTCGGACCCCGAGACAGGGTTAATGGATAAGGGAATTTTTGTGCACAGGAGGAATCTGTCATTGAAGAGCCTGACCTTGAGATCACCAGAGTGGCACAAATAGGAGAAGCCCCTTAAAGAGGGAAAACAGGTGGACTAGACAACCATGGCAGAAGTGAAGGCTTTACTCCAGACTGAAGGAGGTGAGTGGTATTGAAATGAGGAAATGTCAGACAGCCTGGGATGTAGCTGAAGGGAGATGGCATTTCAAGCGAGTAACTCACGTACTGTTCAAACATCTTGTTTTCTTCTGAAGGGGGCTATTTAGGCCCCGAGATTGTTTGATGCAGTTCAGTGAGGCTTATGATATTGGGTCAGTGGCCATGGCACCAATGATTGAGGCAGTATAGCGCAGTGGTCTAAGGCTCTGAGCTGCAAATCTGGTGACATCCAGCAGACCAGACTTGGGTTTGAATCCCACAGCTTCCACTTGCATACTGTGTGACCGTGAGCAAGTCACTTAACCTCCTCGTGCTCCCAGGTTGCTCCTGTAAAAGAGCTCTCAGCTTAGTGTGCTATACCTGGTTAAACAACTAAATAAATAAATTTCCTTGAATTACTTTTCAAACTACATCTGAGGGTGGGGAAATGACAAGGGTGGCAAGCGGGCTGAGACTTTGCCTTACTGAACATTGAGACTGCTCACTCTACATGCAGCTGGCTTTTGGTCCTCTTGGACTTGTGACTGTCCCTCTTATTTCTTTCAATAAATGCTGCTAAAAGCCGGCCCAGTGGTGCTGAGGGTTCAGGTGTTGGACGCCACACCTCACACCACAAAAGCAACTTGGGGTTGGGAGTGACCTCAGGTGCTGGGCATCGGCTGGGAGGAGAAGGACTGAGCATCCCAGGGGCTGTTGTCCTTCTCCGGGGAGGGTGGGAGGGATGACCATGACAGTACTGGCTCCTGGCAGCAGCTGGTGGCTGGTGCATGGTGTGGTCCACAGTGCAGTCGATGTAGGCTGAGGCCAGACTCACTGTGTGTGGACGCATGCACTGAGAGTCCTTAGCATAATTGCATGCCTGCCCCGTGGAAGAAAATCAAGTAAAAGACAATGCCAGTCCCTTGAACGTGATGAAGGAAGGATCTGGTGCCACCGCATCAGTCATACCCAGAAAGCAGCTTCCCTGGGGTGCCTGCCTCCTGGTCTTCTGCAGCGTGATGGGTATGTACCCGCTGCGACATGGGTGGGGAGGGGCAGAACATAGGGGTTTCAGAGCTCCTGGCTGCAGTTGGGGCAGTGGCTGCAGAGATGGCTGGATGAATGGGAGGAAAACATATGTACACCCCCCAGCCGAGGAACAGGCATATGTAAGCAATAAGACACGATGGGGTGTGCATTAGACAGTTCTAATGCATGGCTAGGGAGACATGATGAGCGCGAGGCCACAGGCCGATTCCGTCCTCTAGTCATGAATTAGAACTGTCTAATGCACATCCCTGTAGTGGTTTATTGCGCTTATAAAATGGGCCTGCAGTGCATATTCTAAATGGGGGTTCTAGTTTTAGCTGTGCATTAGACACATCTAATGCATGGCTAACAACCAATCAGATTGCTTGAAATCCTTTGCCCATTTTATAAAAAAGTGTATAACAAAGAATAATGATATAGACCTTTAAGTACATCACTGGGGTAAATAAGGTACAGGATGGAAGTATCTTGCAGAAAAAAAGATGCTCATGGACAAGGGGGTGCAATAAGAAGTTGGAGGGGTAGATTCTGGAGTGATATGAGGAAGTGTTTCATCACAGAAAGAGTGGTGGATTCCTGAAACAGTCTTGCAGCAGAGGTCACGGGGGCAAAAACAATGGTGGAGTTCAATAATGCTTGGGGTAGCAATTCGGGAAAGGGATGAGGTAGGTAAATGGGACAGAGATCAAGTAGGATCTGTGGTGTTACTAGGGGCATGGAAAAATGGGCAGACTAGGTGGGACAAGCGGTCCTTATCTGCTGGCAAATTGTATGTTTCTAATAAATAAATAAATGCTACTAAATCATATTTTCTGATCTTGCTTGATACTGGCTTCTTATTGGGTGATGATTCACTTGGAAATCCAGACTGTCATAGATAGAATATACAACTTCCCAAAACATTTAGTGATTTGGTTCTAAGGTTCTCTACTCTAATGGGACATGAGATAAAAATTAAATAATGGGGAAAGATGTTGAGGGCAGCAGCTCTGAAATGTATTACAGTACAATGGTTAACACAACAGAAACCCGTTCTAGAACAATGGAAGTTGAAAGCAAAGACTGAAACTACAGAGCATATCACAGCTAACTTCTAACTGAGAGGCCAAACGTTTTTGGAATTATGGACACTTGACATCAATATCAGCTACAGCAGCTGTCGGGGGCAAATGCTGATGACACACCCCATCCCTCATATGCAGTGCTGCTATATGTCATTTTTAAAGGTTCAGTTATTTTATTAATGTCTTTTTAGGGCTGCAGTAGGTGGAGCCCTGCAGACCTCTTGCGATGAAAAAAGGACTCTGCATTCCTGGCATTCTTTGTGACTGAACAACCTGATAGAGTTGAACCACAGTTGCCTCCACATCTGTGGTGCGCTCCACTCACACTGCACTATTTATTTTTAGTTAGACTGTTTCTTCTACCTGGCTCCCAGTCGGCCTTCCTTGTCTGCACATCCCTATTATCTGGCCACCGTCCAGTCCACCCTGGCTCCCATAGGGCCCTTACCTTCTACCCCAGTGGCTTGCCTCCCACGGTGGGGTGGCGGGGAGCCCCCACTCTCCCACCAGGTGCAGATCCAGTTTTTGGCAATGCCTCTAAAGCCAGGATATCCTGTTTGGACAGCCACCAAACTGCCATGACCTGGGGAGCCATTTTCCCTGTTCTCCCCTGTGTGAGTGGGGCATGCAATTATGCCAATGGAGAGAGTGCGCACACGTCCGCATGTGCTCCTCCTGGTGTTGTGCCCCAGCTTTGCCCCTTCATGCACACCATTGGCACACCATCACCAGGCTCCACTAAGGGCTAGAAGCATGCTGACAGCTGGAGTCCCCCCATCCTGGAGAGGGAGAGCAGTCCCTTGGACACTCAATCCCTCTCCTCCCCTGCCAACCCCCGGTGGCCCAAGTCCATTCCCAAACCTAGATTACCAGTGTGGAGTGAGGTGTGGTGTCCAGCACCTCAACCCTCAGTGCCACTGGCATGGAACTATTTTTTATTAGAACAAACAATTGGCGCTGTCTAGTCGCAGCACTGGGGTTTGGGCACTAGCGTCCTCTTGTATGTTTCTGGGGGGTGCTTAGAGGAAGGGTCAGGTGGGGGGATATCAGTAATGTTAAAAAAAAACAAATGGCGGTCACAGACACCATTCTGCAGTGCGCATGTGTAGTAGCACTCAGTGGCCATCTTGCTCCCAGCAGAGTGTGCCGTATTCACCATGACCACCCAAAAATAGTTTTCAATTACTGATATCCCCCACCTGACCTTCCCACTCAGCACCCACCACCCCACCCCAACCCACCCAGAAACATGTGAGTGACACTGGGTGTGCCCAATCACCCAGTGTTAGGATCATTTTTTATTGAAGATGTCCCCACGACCCTCCCTCTCTGCACTCACCTCTCCACTCCCCCAAGAAAGTAATAGTTGCACTGGGGGTGCCCAATCCCCAGTGCAGGAATCCACTTGTTTTTGTTTTCTTTTAAACCCTTAAAAATAAAAATGTCCATCAATGTCTTTTGTGGCTCGTAGACTCCCTCCCATCCAACCCCCACTCAGCACCCACCCAGTTAAATGTTTTCTCTGCTCCTGTTCATGAGATGGGGTTATAGGAAGGCTATGTTGAAAATTTGGTATAAAAAGATAAAAAAACAACAAAGTTATGAACCTACGTTGAATTTTACAAACGCAGGCTAGTAACTTTGGCGATTTTCAATATTTCTACCCCAAATTTACAGCACAGCCATCTCTTTACAGCACCCCATGAATGTATAGCTATCATTTTTCAAATCCTGGCCAAAATGTTTTTTTTTTTTTATATCCTGAAAGGTGATTTCGTGGTCCCTGTGCGAAATCATCCTTCGGGCAGGAGTTGAAATTTTCTCTGCCCTTGTTCATGAGGTGGGGTCATAAGAAAGCTATGTCAAAAATTTGGTGTACAAACATTGAAAAAAAAAGTTATGAGACCATGTTGATTTTTTGCAGACGCAGGCTCACAACTTTGGTAATATTCACTATTTTTACCCAAAATTTTCAACAGTCATTTCTTTACAGCACCTCGTGAATGTGACAGCTGTTATTTTTCAACTCCTGCCCAAAATGTGTTTTTACATTCTGAAAGTTGATTTCGCAGTCCCTGCGTGAAATCACCTTTAGTCCAGGAGCTGAACATTTGCTCTGCCCTTCTTCATAAGGCAGGGTCATAACAAGCCTATGTTGAACATTTGATGTACAGATATTACACAACAACAAATTTAGGAACATACATTAAATTTTGCTAACAAAGGCTCTTAACTTTGGTAATTTTCAATATTTTTTATACCATATTCCTCACCTGCAGCCCTATCTGCTCTCGCCATAGTTTGTTTATATTTATTACTACTTGCTTTTGTTCATGTATTATGCAAGATGATCATACCATTTTCTTTCATAAAGTTTATCAAGGCTAATTTGGCCCAATACAAAAGTCTGTTTTGTATTGGTTTGACATAAATAAACTTGAAGTAAAATAAAATAAAAAAAAATGCTACCAGCAGATTCAGGAGGTCAGCTTGGGGTACACTGGAGACTTAGTAGCCCAGCTTGTGGAACATTCAGTAAATGACTGGAGATCCCACATGGGGTCATATTTCTTGTTGAGCTTAATCAATTTTCATTTACCATCAATTTTTGTTTAGAGGATTTGTCACAGATGGGATTCATTCAGGTGTCAAACTATTAGGGGAAAATAAAGCAGCAGGTTCACCCTCTAATAACATAATTTCACCTTGGAGCATGGAGCCCATGGAGTTATACCGGACTGTCAAAACGGTGGTGGGAGAGAGGACAACTGAAGTTGTCACCTATTGGGGTTAGTGACCAGCTGCACTGAATTTCAGATAAGTGGGTGTTTTTAACAGAGTGCAGCGAAGCTCAGCCCTTTCAATATTTTACAGTACCCATATACGGAATTAAGTTGAACAATCTGAGGGCTGATTGGTAGTTCAGGAGGGGGAATTACCTGGGTTGTGATCCGAATGCCACAATATGAGGTATACAGAGACAAAGAACAGCAGACATGGGATGGTGGGAGGTTTATCATTACAACAACTATGACTTTCACTATGGAGGGGTCCTAATTTATATAAGTGATAGGGAGACTAATTTTGGGTTGTTATTTAGGAATAACTAGGGAGTTGGGGTTTATAGACTGATAGACTGACACACTTGTCAGCAGATGGGACTGGGAGGGGAACAGAGAAAGGCATACCTGTGTTGGGGCTCCAGCAAATGATTTGCCCACTTCCCTGAGAGGCATCCGACAGAGGGAAGCACTGAAGGGGGGATGAGACACATAGCATGGAGGGTCTACTTCTAGGAACACATTTCATTTGACTTGTAAATACTGTAGTTTCTACTGTTATGTTACAGTTCAAGGCTGCTTTGTTATCATAATGGTGTCATTTAACATGCTAATTATCCTGTAATCCTATCAAATGTAAAAAAATTATGACACTTCTCCCAAAGGAGAAATGATCCCCCAGACTCCTAGCGGAAACCACGTACAAGGCCCAGATGTGGAAAAATTAAACAAGTTTGGGTATGACAGAATGTTTTGTTTGTCTCTCCCTTCGGGAAAAAAGAGAGGAATGGACAGGTTGATATCTAACACCCTCTAATTTTGGGAATAGGTAGTGTAGTGGGACACAGCGGGTAGTTACAGGGGCCATGAAAAACATACAGGTAAGCATAATAAATATATATATGTCCTCCAACCCCGAGTTCACAGTATGGATTTTATGAGCAGTTTTGCAAGTTCCTGGTGAGCAAACTGAAAGGAGAGCTTATTTTATTTTTTTATAGAGATATTTAAAAATGCCCTTCTAAAACAAGGGTGCACTGCAGAAGCAAAAATATAACAAAGAAAAATAAATTATTAATCATGGTGGAGATGTCAGTTCAATCCCTACCAGGCATCTGCATGCTACTTCCTAGATCCCTGTGCAAAAGTCAGCAGTGGCACAGAGGGTCAGGAAGCTACAGTATTAGTGGAGTTGGGGCTCTTTGATGCATGGTGACTGTCATATTTCTCTGGGAACGAGCATACTTATTACTCCCTGAGATACAAGATATTTTCCCATCTTAGTGATTTTATTCTTTTTTTATTTTATTTATAAAATATGAACAACAATGTTAACAAGAACACTAACAAGAAATAGCAATTATAACAGCTTAAAAATAACCAACCAGATTGATAAACATAAACCCTCCCTTCCTTAACACCCTGAAATATACCCCACTAGTTCTCCACAGGGAACCATCAACCACTATAAAAAAGATGATGCCTAATATACAACGATAGAAAAATAGGATAATCAGAATTAAAAGATTGAACAATATAAAAATTCCAGTTCCACGCTACAAGATGCAAGAGTAACAATCTATAAGAAAATGGTAAAACGTAGAAATTAATTTATTAAAATATTTAAAATTAATAAAGAGTATAGTAAAGAGGCTCACTCCAGGGTATCACTTTGCAAAAGATTAATACAGCCTGCTCTACTTCTCAAAATATAGAGAGAACATTATGAAGACTAGCTATTATTTTTTCCAGATGTAAATTATATAAAAGTTCTTGTAACCATTCTTGGTAAGAAATATCATGTTGATCTAATCAGTGTCTATGAACGACTCTTTTAACAGACATAGAGATCATAGCCAGAAAGAATTTGTGCTGATTAACAGGAATGCTGTCTTAATCCCCAACAAGGCAAACCTAAGGAATATAAAAAGAGTCAATGCCCAAAAGCGAGTCAGCTGAGGATCTGATAAGCTCCCATAAAAATTGAACTCTGGGGTATTTCCAAAAAATATGAAAATGAGTGCCATCATCCCCACCACACCTTACACAATCTGGAGAGGATAAATGTCCCATTTTAAGTAATTTGTGGGAGAATAATAAAGATTGTGAAGAATGTAAAATTGACAAAATCTAAGTTTATCATTAGCAATAAACTTTTATAAAACTCCCCAAATTCTGTACCAATTAAGCTGCCTGTCCAAAAAAAACTTGACCCCAGTAAGAATAAGCTCCTGAAAAGGTTGAAAAATGATGAACAAGAAATAAACTGTAAAGTTTTAGAAACTACGTGAGATTGGGAAGTCATCACCTCAGCTGGGCACAAAAAAACTATGTAATTATGACAACAAGGCTGTGGGCCAAAATAAGCCATAATCAATTGTCTAAGTTGAAATAGTTTAAGAAAATATTTATTAACCAGCACAAAAGAACTGGATATTTCTTTTAAAGTTTCAAGTGTACCTTCGTGAAGCAGACTGCATATGTTAGTATGTCTGAGTTGGGGAAGCCAGTCTCCAGAGAGGGGTTTGCCACCCAATTTAAAGTTAAGGTTAACAAAGATAGATTGAGAATTACCTCTACTAAACTGGTACCTTATGGCCCAGATATTCAAAAGGGTTGTGCCATGTGCAATAGGGTTGTGCCAGCACAAGTCCGAAAATGCGCCATTCTGCGATATTCAGCAGGAGGCAGTTGCACCCCCCAAATCACGCTGAGCAATAGCGCAATGATAATGAATGTATGCACAACTGAAGGGGGAGGAACCATGCATAAATGGCGTAGTGCAATATTCAACAACATGCACCATGTGCAATAGGGGAGCAAGCAGAAGTTGTGCGATAGCAGAAATGAGCCAAAATAAAAAGGAACAAGGGAGAGGTGCAAGAACGCTACAGGAAAGGCACATGAGGTTGAACCATAGCTGCACAAAGAGGGCAGAAGGGACACACAGAGCAGGCCAGGGAAAGGGCACCCTGAACAGAGAGGCCCAGGGAAGGTGTGGGGAGACATAGCCAGTGCAGAAGGGGGAAGTGCCACACAGCATAGAGGCCACCACATTTAGGCGTTCCCAGTGCAGGGGAAGTAGCAGCCAGGACAGCGGGGGGGAACACAGAAACAGCTGCCGGGGGGGGGACACAAGCCAGGGACATGGCCAGTGCCACCATCTAGATGGAGGCAGTAATGAGCGGGTGAGAAGGTGGGCAGCAGGGGGCACAGCCGTGGAAGGGCCCGTCAGCGGTATGCCCCCAACAGGCAGTACCGAGCCCACACCAGCTTCGAGCTCTACAGCAATACTGAGATCACAGGCCGGTACCACCTGAATCAGGCAATTCTGAGGTGGCTCTGCGAGCTGTGCAGTGATGTGATGCAGACACCCACACAATGGAGCCATGCTCTGTTAGTGGAGACTAAAGTGACAGATTGCATGTGCTTGCTCGCCACGGGTACCTTCCAGAGACCAACAGGGGACACCACAGGCATAACCCAGTCGGCCGCGTCATGCCACCTCACTCAATTCCTCAGCACACTGCTGCCACATACTGCGTAGTATATCCATTTCCCCAGCACCGGCCGGAGGGCACAGCAAACATACAGGAGTTCCACAGGGTAGCACGTATGCCTGGCATGCTAGGAGCAATAGACTGCACCCATGTGGCCATCCACACACCACCTGGCCCAGAGGGGGCCACA
The DNA here is from genome assembly GCA_016271365.2 of Neoceratodus forsteri. NCBI lineage: Eukaryota > Metazoa > Chordata > Ceratodontiformes > Ceratodontidae > Neoceratodus > Neoceratodus forsteri. Next base: position 537,801,441 of record CM028132.1, read on the forward strand.
TATATTGATCGGAAGGGCTGTGCTAGCATCAACTGCCAGGTGGTGTGCGATGCCAGGGGGTGCATAATCAATGTCTGTGCCACGCACCCTGGGGGAGCACATGATGCCTTCATCTGGCACCAGTCGGCACCGTGCCACAGATTCGAGAGTGGGGGACATCCCCACTGGCCACTTAGTGGGTGAGTATGAAAACCACATGGACAAACTTAGGGCTTGGGAGAGGCATGGTCAGAGGTGACATGGGTAGTGGCCTACATGACCTGGGGCAGGGCGATGCTGATCACCAAACTAACCTCCACCCTCTACACACAGGTGACAGTGGATACGCACTCCATCCCTGGCTGCTCACACCATACCAGCAGCCTGTGACCCCATCGCAGCAACGCTACAATGAGGCACATGCCACCACATGTAATGTCATCGTGCAGGTGTTCGGTATGCTGAAGGCACATTTCCATTGCCTGGACACTTCCAGCGGTGCTCTACAGTACAGCCCCCTCAAAGGCCCGTGGGCTATTCCTGGCCTGTTGCATGCACAACATGACCAATGAATATGGGATAGCCATACAGGTCAAAGAGGGGGACAGCGATGGGGACGATGAGGATGCCAGTGACAATGGTGATGGGCAGCCCCCCTTGGGCGATGGGACTGCTGACTGCCCCGGCTGGCACAGCTGCACTGGGACACCATCATGGAGGAGCACTTCAGCCAACCCAGGTAAGTCATGGGGCCATGTGCAACCACCAATGGCAAAGGCAAAACCCACAAACACGCATGGACACACACCAGGGGTGCATGCCATCAAGGGAAGTGGCCAGGCATGGAACCACACACACCACCAGAGATGGGCGAGGTCTAACATGGCATGCGGTCAGACACACACACCCCACACACACACACACACAACTCACCAGACATGCACAAAGGGTAGGAGGCATGCCGACCCAGAACACCACCCCTAGCCACACACATGTCCACAGACCACCACGCCCACTGTCTGTCATTGTGCATGTGTCAGACACTGGGCACCATTGCACAGTGGCGTACAGCGCAATGCAGGCATCATCATGCACACGCAACTGCAGACAGCAGCCGGGAGGGTGTGCAGATGGACTGTGTGTGTGCGTGCAGGGTTGGGTACCCACCCATGCATTGCCCGCTGAATGACACAATGCACACAGGGCAGCATCAGACAGTAGCCGCACTGGGAGACAGGTCAGTCATGTGCCACAGTACCACGGCCACCATGGATGTGTGGGTGGCCCCACCGAGACCCGCCAGCAGTGACAGGCTGACCACTGGCCTCATGGGGTGGCACCGACAGTCCCTCAGGGGTTCCACTGCGTGAACGCGACCGTGCTCACGCAGGGGTCTGCAGCACACTGAACATGCCCACAGCTGAACCCGGTGTTGACAAGAATGGTGTCGCATGACACCGGGAACAGGGTGTGATCATTGCACTGTGCTATGTCTGCGACGCATGGGCAAATAACTGTGTGCCCACTGTGGCCATGGCAGCTGTGATTGTCTGTGTCAGCCTGTCAATGGCAGTGGTCACATCCTCCTGCATCCGGTCCATCCCTGCCAGGAGCAGAGTGGTGTCTCTACTGCGATGCTCCTGTGCCTGGTGCAGAGCCGCACTCAGTGCATCCACCGCCGTCACAAGCTGCATCTGCTGATTGACTGATGCTTGCAGTATGCAGGTGTGCTCATCCAAGATGTCATCTGCCTGATCAGCATGCTGTCCCTCAGAGTGTTCATGGTCCTGATGCTCATCACCCCTTGAGGGTGGGCACTGCACACCAGGGCCAGGCCTGGGCATGTCCACAAGCGGTGCACTGACGCCGCTCCCTGACACTGTACCCCCATGCCCATTGGATGACTGCTGATGCTGCCCCTCCGGCTGCCATTCCCCAGGGCTCAATTGTGCCGCTGCAGTGGCTGCAACAGTCCCACTGTCCTGTACACACACCAGTGCTGCCCCACCAGTGCTGACAGGCACAGGCTGGGACTGTGATGACATGCAGGCCTCCACGGCGGCACCACCCACAGCCATGGCTGCGATGTAACCTGCTGTGTGGCCATCCTGTGGCACACACGTGTCAGTGCCCATGACGTTAGCGACATCATCATCGGTGATGGATCCGGCGCCAGCCTGAGTCTCAGCATGCTGGCATCCGTGGATGCTGGCACGTTGGGACACAGGCAGGGCCTCCTCCACACCTGCTCCACCAACATCAGTCTGGATGTCCAGGCGGGCCCACTGTTGCCCTGAGCTGCATATTCCTGTGGAGGTGGATGGGCCCTCCTCCATCTCCATGTGACCGGCCTTAGTGGAGAAGCCCACTACCGCTGACCCATGCAGATGCTCAGGAGCTGTAAGGGAAAACAAAGTTGCATTACTGCATGTGACCTACCCTGCCCCCCCCAATAGACAGACCATGACCTACCATGCAGTGACGGGCTACCACTCATCTGGAATCCACCACCCGGAACACCCTCAATGGCGCAATGCTGCATGCTGCCAGCAACCCGCTCCTGCTGTGGGGTCAAGCATAGCACCTCTGGCTGTCCCCCACCTGTCGCAGACCATGCTGCCCTGATGGCAGCCACCTTCTCCTTAATCCTCCACCTGTCTGTGCCCATCTTCTTCTTGCACTCCTGCATGGAGCGCTGGTGGCTGCCATGCAGGTTTACAACACAAGCCACCTCCTCCCATGCAGCAGCACGGACCTGTGGTGTTCCCTGGTGTCCACCGAGAAGTGGCTCCTGGTCTAGGTAATCCTCAAGCAGGGCATCCATCTCTGCCTTAGTGAAACTTGGCCTCCTCTTCCTCCCGCGATTCTGTTCCTCTTCCTCCACAACACGCTCGGTCATGATTCAGCTTGTGAGAATGACAGGTGTTACCTGTGACTGTGCAGTCCTATGCATGTCCCAAAATCCACAGTCCACACTCCCAAACAGCATGCAACTCACTGCAATAGACTGCAGTAACCGACTATGGCCAGTGCAGCCCAATGTCACACTTTTATTGCGCAACCCATGCAAATGAGGTGAGGCGCATCTTTAAGTGTATGCAAATGCAGTGACTACGCCATTGAATGGCTGATTAGCTGATTTGCATGTGCCGGCTGAGTATCGCGCTGTTGTGTTTAGCGCAATTGTGCTGAAAGTGCTGAGCCAAAGGTGCAATTCTGTGACATGCGCAGTACCCACCTAACTGCGCACGCCCGGGTTGATGACACAGGCGCCTGCCGTGCTGCTGACGTGCTGTGTGCTGGAGCAAATGCAGGGCATGGCCACCATTGAGCCAGTGGTGCTACAGCGCTGTTCACCTATATGGCGCTGTGGCACTGGGGTGTCGTAGGCGCACTGGGGCAACAGCGCGGTAGGGTGCTACAGGAGGTGGCACACAGGCACCCAATCGAGCTACACACATTGGGTTCCAATCGTGCTGTGGCTGTCCTTGCACCAGAGACCCTTGACCCTGTGCCCGACCTTTGACCCTAGGCACCATGTGTCAGGCATGGGTGCACCACTATCACGCTGTTCGGTGACAGCGCGATAGGGAATGGCAGCGCTGTACCGTGCAGCATCTGCATGTGGCAGGACCATGCTGCAGAGCGCCAGTTTGACTGAACTGAGCAGCAGGGATGATGCGGAGGCGTACTGTGCAGTGGAGCCAGGTGGAGCTGGCAAACCTTGTTGCCATTGTGGAGCAACATGTTGGGCCTTTATTTGGGGAGGCACCCCTGGACAGGGCCAGGAGTCAGGTGTGGCAGGAGGTGGCTGATACCCTGGAGGAGGCCACCAGTATGGGGTGGATGGCAGAGCAGTGCCGCCACCAATATGGGGACCTGAAGCGGAGAGACCCGGACCTGCTTGCCTGCCTGCGGGCATGTGCCAGGAGGGGCACGGTGCCACAGCCAGGTAGGTGCAACATCCATACACTTTTATCAACCATACTGGTATCACGGTTGCATGTGTCTGGCACATGTGGGGGCCTGTCCGGTGTTGGCCGTGGTGGTGTTATCAGGGTGTGGGGTGGGTGGGTCTGGCTGTGTGGGATTGCACACACATAGGGGCAGGGGGACTTTGCTACAGGATTGTACTGATGTTCCTTTCTCCATGTTTGCACCTTAGGCCCAGAAGAGCGTATGCTGGCAAGAGAGAGGAGGCACCACCAGGAGGACCAGCAGGCCGGGAGGGGTGAAGGCCCGCAGAGGCGCAGGGGCCAGCCTGATGATGGTGAGTGCCTTACATCCATGTTTACTATTGCATGCTGTGTAACAGGGCGGGCAGCAGGGCATGGCCACCATCCATTGACACCACTGCCATGCACGCAACTTGTTATAGTCAGCACTGTCCAGTGGCATTGCATGTCTGGGAGTGCGTCAATGGTGGTCCATGCGTGCACCAGGCACATGGCTGTGCCACTGCCTTCACACCGCATAGCCAAGTCACTGTAAAGCCATGGTGGTGCTGTGCAGGACATGGGCGGTGGGTGTGTGCAGTGGTCCACATGGCTGTGGTTGCCTGGGTAGGTGGGTCTTGTGGACAAGATCACTGTGGGTGGTGGCACACCATCACAGGGGCGTGGCACATGGCTGTGTGCCATGCACAATGGATTTGCTGCAAGGGGCTGGACAGTCACACGTATTGACTCTGCTCCCTTGTCCTAGGTGGATAACACTGGATGGCCTTGGAATGGGGCATTCAAGAGCTTTTGCAGCTGGCACGGGTGCCGCTGGCAGTGTTGGAGCGCATGGAGTGGCATGGGGTCTGGAGGAGAAGAACACGGAGGCGCCACAGGAGTGGAGAGCGGGGCACAGAGTAGGCCCTCCATGACCCCCTGACACCCATAACCCCCTTGACCCACTCTCACACCCCTTTCTCTCCCATTTGTACACCCCTGCCCCATGCCCAGCCCCACCTGGTTTGTGGCCCTTTCCCCCCACCCTTGTATATATTTGTACATATGTTTGAGAGTTGTTATTTTTTAGTACATACATTTTGTTATAACAACTGTGGTGGTCTCTGATTTGCAGCAGGCTACAGGTGCTCAGCTGCAGTGGTGTGCATGGCATCAGGGGTGGTGCATGCATGGGCATATGTGTGTGTGTGTGTGTGTGTGTGTGGAGAGGTGAACTGCCTATGGTGTGGGCAGGGGGATCAGTCACTGTCTGTAGTTTGTGTGTTGTACTCTGTGCACTGGATGCCTGTGTGCATTGGTCCATGGGGCCTGCACTGTGTGCATGGCACCCCTGTCAGACCGTCCATGGCCTGTGCAGCTGACACCCTTGCATGTCTGTGATATCGACAAAGGCAAAACTCAGCACTCTGTAATTGGCGTTAATGCAGGCATAAGTTTAATATAACAAATAGACGCTAAGCCTCACATAAAACAGGTCACACAACTAGGTAATTCCCAACCGGTTTTGTGCACAGCATGTTATCAGGGGGTGGTTACTAGTGATACCAAGCACAAATTTACAGGGAGACACTTAAAGAAACAGCACCAAAAGGAAAACTATTTACATCAATCCACAGACAATGCATACATATAAATGCATGAAAAATAATACATTCTATGATACACTGTAATGTAAATACCACTACTATATCCATAATAGTGTATCATATTATATGCTCCCTATATCTTAAACAACTGTGTTGGTTTTTTTGTTTATTTTTTGATTTTGATTTAAAACAAAATGTGCAGCAGAACTAAAGAAGAAGAAAAACAATTCTATATGGATCTCCTCACCCAGTCCCTACATTCTTTTGATACTATAAAATAACATATATTGAGAGTAAATATGTTGTGCAATACTAGACAGGAAATCAGCTCCCAGCCATCGGGACACACCGAATGTTCCATGTCCAGGTATTTTGTAAACAGCAACATTTATCTGTAAAAAAATCAAAATATACATTAGTATTGATCTATTTCAGCTTCAAGCAACTCATCAATTCCATCTTGTCATTTAATCCTGGGGCAACAAGAGCCCCTAATGTATAAATCCAAAAGGACTATCTGTATTTCAACTTAGCATCCAAGTCTCCTCCCCGAGGCCCTAACTTAACTAATTTAATTCCACAACATCTAAATACATGTGCCAAATCTATATTAGTATTTTGGTCACAATGTAACGCAAGTGCACTTCTGGTATCTTTGTTCGAGATAGATCTAAAATGTTCACCCATCCGTACCTTTAATGGGCGTATAGTTTTACCCACATAAAATACTCCATATTGACAAGTGGCTAAATAGACTACACTCACAGTGCTACATGTAATGAAATCTCTGATTTCATAAATTTTAGCACAATTACAGCTGGTAAAGGTCTTGCACTTTAGTACGGGCTTACAGAATTTACAATTACCACAATTAAACATACCACATGGAACATGAGAGGAAACTTTGTCAGCACCCATATTTGAAGGATAAGTGTAGCTATGCACCAACCTATCTCATAAGTTTTGACCTCTTCTATAAACCATCCTAGAACTATGTCGGGTGACTTCCAGCAACCGTGGATCACCCAACAGGACATTCCAATTATTCTGTATGATCTGCTCAATAGCTTTGGAATGTCTAGTATAGGTGGTGACAAAATTTGCCCTCTGTTCCTTAGGTATCTGTGTTTTTTGTTTAACAAGATCAATCCGTTCTGAACATGCAGCTGCTTGAAAGGCCTCCTGAATTGTACTGTAGGCATATCCTCTTTCTATGAATCTGTCACACAAGTCTGACCCCTGGGTGATAAAGTCCACATCTTTACTGCAATTACGTCTCACCCTCAACATCTGGGCCTTCGGTATACTGGACACTAAATGGTGTGGATGGCAACTAGATGCATGTAACAGTGAATTCCTGTCTGTCTCTTTACGAAACAATCTAGTACTAAGACTACCATCTCCTTCCTTAGTTATACTCACATCTAGAAATGATACACATGTGAGATCCTGTTGCAAAGTAAATCTCAAATTCTCAGTACTTTTTTCTAGATACTTTACAAACAACAAAAGTTCTTCCAAGGTGCCACGCCACACCATAAAGATGTCATCAATATATCGATGCCAGATGTCAATGTTATCGTAAAATGGATTAATATCCCTATCATAGACATTATTCTTTTCCCATAAGCCCAGATATAAATTAGCATAATTGGGTGCAAAAGTAGCGCCCATTGCTGTACCTTTAATTTGCAGAAAAAACTGGTCCTGAAAAAGAAAAAAGCTTTTTGTCAGTACATGCTCTGCACATTCCAGTAGGAAACTCATTTTTCCATGGGAGACTTGCATATCTTGTAACAAGAAATGTTCTAATGCATTAAGACCACCCTCATGTGGTATATTGGTATACAGGGATGCTATACCCATGGATGCCAAAAACCACCCAGGTTCTATCTGCATGTCATTCAAAATCTCCAAAAAAATGTCCTGCATCCCTAATAAAAGATGGTAATGTACCGACATGTTTCTTAATGTATGAGTCCACATATTGAGATAGTGGCTCTAAAAGAGACCCTATCCCTGCCACTATAGGGGGCCCCGGTGGATCCCACAAATCATTATGAACTTTAGGTAACATATAAAAACATGCCAATACTGGATTTTTAACTTCTAGGAATAACAGTTCACTATGTCCAATTAACCCTTCACATTCAGCTGAGAAAAGGAAACTGCCAATTTGTGCCTTGCAGACCCTATTGGGATCAGTACTTAATGGCTGATAAAAAGTCACATCTTCCAGTTGTCTCCATGCTTCTCGTATATAGCTGGAAGTATCCATGACTACCACCGACCCACCCTTGTCTGCAGGCTTGCTAGTCAGATCACTATTTTTCTCCAAACTCTTAAGTGCCTCAAGTTCCACCTTAGAGATGTTAATATAGGTGGGGGGAGAGTCCTGATCAAATAGGGCTCTAAATTGTCTTTCACAAATCTTTTCAAATACCAGAACTGCATCACTATTTGGAGGCATAAAAGTAGATTTGGGTTTAAACTAGCTTACCTCCACTGTAGTAGATGGTGTGTCTTGAACCTCCTCCACTTCATTATTTCATCCAAAACCCTTAGTACTATTATTAAAATATGCTCTCATATTCAAATTTCTGGTAAATTGATGTAAATCCAAATACAATTGAAATTGTTTAGAGTCCTGTGTAGGCACGAACGAAAGTCCTTTCTGTAAAACTGCAATCTGGTCCTTATTCAAAGTCACACTGAAAATGTTAATTACAATGTTTTGTGGAGCTATCTGTCCCCTCTGCCTCTCGTGATGATTCTTATGTTTCCTCCCTCCTCTTCTGATGGATTTTCTTCATCCAGATGGTTCCCTGATACCAATTTCCTCGCCTTCGTATTCCTCGAGTTCCTTGGTTCCAAAACTGGCTCCTGAAATTGGACCGACCGTCGTTTGTCCAGAGGGGCCAAGTCCTCCTCGAAAAAATCCTCCTGTTCTGATTCACTGGCTGAAGTATAATACAGTGAATTACCTCTATTATGTAAGATAGATTTGGGCTGATTAGGAGGGATGCCTTTATCCCTTCTACGAACAGCAGGGACCTGTTTTGCAGTCTGGTGTGGAGATTTATGTTGATTCCAGTCCCAGACTCGATTATTCTGATAATCAAGTCTGTCCCTCTCAAACTTGTGTAATTTAATACATTTAATTTTATTTTCTTCTTTCTGAATATTTTCTTTGAATTTTTTATCAAGTATATTATAGTCCGGATGATCCTTAAAGCCAGCAACAATATCCTCTTTATTCTTAATATCCGCTGTTACCTCTTCTCTTTGTGCATCATAATCTCGAATTATGGAATTAATCAGTGCATTTGTTCCAAGTTGTAATGAATTTTGCCAATCCGTAATAAATGACTCCCTGTCCCAACCATATCCTGGTTTATTAAGGACACGTAGTCCTCGGGGAGAGCGTCCCACCTTTAGATAGCCTCCAACGTAGTTTGCCCCAGTAATGGTAATCCTCTCACTATAGCCTTTTCCAGATCAATGAAATTTTTAATATCAATAGTAAGGTAGTCACATCACCCACTACAGGATCTATATTATTAATAGTACCCAGAATCTGAAAGAGATCCGCTTCACCTGCTGCTAAAAATACAAAATTAGCATATGCTCCTGTAGAATGGCCCAATAACTTCTCTCCAAAAGCTCCGGTAGTCATATTATGCATATAATTACTTTTAACTTATACACTGACTTATTCACAAATTTGAGGAGACTAAAAAAAGGAGCCAGTAATAATCGTGACAATAAAAATATGTGACTTCAAAAATTCATCGTAGCATAGTCATCCAGAAGTATTATTATTATCTCAAAATAGGACAGTGATGGCAACATCTATTACACCACTCATAAATTACAAAGTGCACAAATGTTGATAAATGCACTGTCACAATAAGAGTATATTAATTACCAGTTATCCAAATACTGGTAAACACATTATCACCTTCAAACCTTATATAATTATTCCAGTTCTTATATACTCTAAAGAGATGGGAATACTTTACTGTAATAGCGTCTGTTAGAACACCTATGATTTATAAGGTGCCGAGATAGTGGTAACTATACTGTCACATAAAAGAGAGATATTCTAGTAACCCGCTGCCCAAATGTTGGTAAATATGTCATCCACTTCCGAGACTCGTGTCCTTAATAAACCAGGATATGGTTGGGACAGGAGTCATTATTACAGTTAGCAAAATTGATTACAACTTGGAACAAATGCACTGATTAATTCCATCATTCAAGATTATGATGCACAAGAAGAGTAACAGCGGATATTAAGAATAAAGAGGATATTGTTGCTGACTTTAAGGATCATCCGGACTATAATATACTTGATAAAAATTTAAGAAAATATTCAGAAATAAGAAAATAAAATAAAATGTATTAAATTACAAGTTTGAGAGGGACAGACTTGATTATCAGAATAATGAGTCTGGGCTGGAATCAACATAAAGAGACCCTCTCAGCTACCTTGTACCTGCTCACCTCTTAGCATGGGTAGGGATGGACTAAATGACTTGTCAATAAGTCCATCCTGGGTGGTAGACCCTGGTTGTTGACTGAAGTCTATCAACAGAGGAAACTGTAACTGCAGATGCCAGTTCGGGCCATTAGAATGATCGTGTCCCTTGCACTTCCAATTTGAGCAACAATCCCTGAGGAGAGAGTGGAGAGAATGCATACAGAAAAGATTTGCCATAGCAGTCCGGATGCATCCTTTTTATATTTAGTGTGCTTTTCAGGCATCATCCAACTAACCATTTATTGGTCCTTTACCTGCACCCACCCTCCATCACCCTGACCTACCTCAACACCCAGGCACCTTGGCTTGACCCCCAGGGCAGGGCCACTGGGGGGGCCTACCTCAACAGAGGCTCGATTGGTACATTGGAGCAAGAATTTACAGTCTGCAAGGTGGGCCCGTGGCATGGGACAGACATCCTGGTGCGTGGTTGGATCATTTGTTTAGTCTTTGTGTACCCCGAGGAGGTGTGGTGTACAATGACGTGATAGCGCATATGCCAGACATCTGGCACACCTCCCAGCTCTACCTATCTCTGGCCATCAGATGGCTGGCCTCCCCCAATGGTCAGTCAAACTCCGGCAGCTTCCCACCCCCCTTCTGGAGGAGGAGAGCAGTCCATGGGATGCTTGATCCTCCTCCCCCCGGCCTGTTCTCTGATGACACAAGCTCATTACTGAACTTGGGTCTCCGGCATCGCAAGTGGAAACCCGACTGCTGAACCAATGGGCTGGCTTAGTCTGGATGCATCCTGATAGAAAATGCTATATCCTGGATTTCTGAAATAGAACTGAATCAGGATCAAGGCAGTTGTCATTGAGTGCAGACATAAAAAAGGCCCACATCTGGAGTACCCCACTTGCCGAGTAAGCTCGTCTGCCAAGGTGGTCTGAACTCCTGGCAGAAAAATTGCTTGAGCAGGATCCTCTTCAGACACCACCCTCACTGTTATCACCTCCTTTAGAGAGGGTAAAAGTGTACACCTCCTTGTTTGTTGATGTAGAACATGACAGACTTGTTGTCTGCCTGAGGGAGGACTGTTTTGTGACTGACTGACTAGGGCCATTAGGGCTTTCAGACTGTACAAAAACAGCTCACATCTCCACACACTGTGGAAATGATCCTGTTACAGGTCCCAGACACCTTGTGTTTGGAGGCCCTGATAGTGGGCCCGTCCATCTTGGCAGGGAGGTATCAGTGGTGAAAACCATCTGAGGCTTCAGTTGAGAGAAGGGGAACCTTGGAGGAGGTTGTCCTGTATGGACCAACCACCATAATAGAGACTGAACCAAGGGCTTGGTCACCTGAATGGAGTAAGTCTGAGGGTGCAACACCTGTAACCATAGTGCACTGAGCATCTACTGAGCCATCCTCATGTGCAGATGTGCCATGGGCACTGTGAACACCAAGGAGGCTATAAGGCCTAGCATGCAATGCATGGAGTGTGCTTGCACAGTTTTGTGCTCCATGATGTGGCATATCATCTGCAGAACTGCTTGTAGCATGCTCTCTGAAAGGAAGCCAGAGTTCAGGTTGATATAGTAGAGCCTCTAAGAACAGCAGTTGCTGGAGGGTTGTAGCTGAGACTGTTCAAAGTTCAGCAAGACCCCAGTTGAAGACAGGAACTGAGAAGCAATGGCTACTGCGTGTTCTGTCTCTTGTCTGGACAGGCTTAAAGTTAGCTAATGTCAAAGAACGAGAAGATCTGGGAGTCCTAACTTCCTCAGGTGTGCAGCAAGCATTACAAGACTCTTGGCACCGGATTTGGAAGTCTTGAGGGTCATTCTAGCTTCAACCAATGCCTTAAGAGGCTGCTCCACCTTCAGCACAAACAGGTGAGTTCAAACCAGGAAACATAGTTCACCTGTTGCTGGATGTCCTGGGAGAATGCCACCTGATGCAAATGCCTGAGAACAGAGCGAGATGCAACATCAAAGGCATTCAAGTGGATTTAAGCTGGTGAATGTAGAGCTCTATACCTTGCTTGACAGTCTACAGAATATCTTGTCTAGCTTCAAATCTGGTGGCAGAGATTCCACCAGAGACTGTGGCTTGCTCTAAAGGGCATAGTTTCAGGTCAAAGATGGCTGAACTGCCGCTCAATTACCCATAGGGTCAGACTTGTGCAACTGCCAAAAACGAGGTTCACAGTGACCTCCTGGGGACAGTACTTGTCCTTCTCAATGAGAAGAACAAGTGCATCAGCTATGGGCTAAGTGACATACACTGGCAATTTTGGGATCAGTGTATTTCTGTCTGCCTGCTTGGGGACAGCTGTCACTAAAGCAGGGCTTTGCTAAACCTCAGCAGACAAGGTCCTTAGTGTGGTGGAATTGGAGGAACCAACTTGATGAGCACACTAGGCACATTAGAAACTCTAGTTGGAGGCAGTTAGCCTGGTCAATGGCTGCTGGCTTGAAATTCATAGGTTCATAGGTGAAATACATGATCGAAGGACAAGCCCAATTAGATCACGCCACCTAAGCCAGGTGGATTACATATTTTAGGTCATTCATGTAAGAATCAAGCTTCAATTTAAATAGAGCCAAATTATCACAATGCACCACCTCATTTGGAAGTCAGTTCCATATTGGAACTATTCTTTGAGTAAAAAAAAAATTTCTCTTTGTAGTTTTGTTTGTAGTTGCAGTTAATTTCAAATTATGTGTTCGAGTATGCACAGATGTTGGATTCCAGTCAAATATAATGTATCGAATAAATATTCATCCTTAGTTGCCTTATAAAGCAAACAAAGGTCACCTCTCAATGATCTATGTTCCATACTATACAGTTGTAATTTTTTAATCTTTCTTCATAAGTCAATAGACCCATGCCAGTAATATTTTTGGTGACTCTCCTTTGAATCTTCTCTCTAGATAATCTATCTCCAATTAATGTTGGAGCACTGAATGATGAACAATAGTCAAAATTGGATCTTATAATACTAGTAAATAATGGGAGTAATACAGCTGGTTCTCTGCTTTTTATATTTTTGAATATACAATTGGATAATTGAGTACATTTTTTAATGATAGTATTCAAATGTTCTGTAAATTTTAAGTTATTAGTAATAATGACACCCAGATCCTTTTCGGAAGTAATTACACTTAACATATGGCTGTTAATATAATAATCAGCACATATGTTATTAAAGCCAAAATACATGACTTTACATTTATTAATATTAAAGTTTAATTTATGAATGGTAACCCAGTCTGAAATTAAATTCAAGTTATCCTGTAAATTAGATATGGATTTTAGATTGTTAACAATCCCACCTAATTTAGCATCGTCTGCATACTTTGTTAGCCATATACCATTTTTAGTGTTCATACTAGCTATAAGAATATTAAACAATATAGGGCCCAAAACAGAGCCCTGAGGGACCCCACTAGTAACTTCAGTCCATATAGAAGTATAACCTCTTAGTGATACCCGTTGTCTTCTATCAGTTAGCCATTGTATAATCCAAGCGGTTATAAATTTATTAAGCTCTATTTCTAATAAACATTCATGTAATATACTATATGAGACAGAGTCAAAAGCTTTTTCAAAATCCAAATAAATAACATCTACTGGAAGACCCATGTCCAACGCATTGCTCACTGGCTCAAAAAAGTTTATTAAATTAGTATGACATGATCTACTGGGTTGAAAACCGTGTTGTAATATATCAGTTTGACCTTTATCTATGATATGTTTATTAATTTTATTTAATATAAGTTTTCCATAATTTTACATACAGAAGATGTCAAGCTTATAGGTCTATAATTTTTTAACTCCTGCTTTGAACCATTCTTATGAATAGGGATAACCAAAGCATCTCTCCATTCTTTAACAACAAATCCCTTTGCTAATGATTCATTAAATAGAAAAGTTAACACACCTGCTAGTTCATAAGAAACACTTTTTAAAAATATAGGGGGAATATTATCAGGTCCAACAGATGTGGAAGATTTAACTGAATTAATAATAGTATAAGTTTCAGCAACAGTAAATTCAACTACAGGATCCAAAGCAGAAGGACTCTCATCCAATAGAATATCCTTTTTTAAAATATGCTAGCAAAATATTGATTACATTTGTTAGCCATTATTTGTTCATTATTTATAATCTCATCATTAATTTTTATGGGTCCAACTAGGTTAGGTGTAGATTTTAAGGAATCAATATAATTGAAGAATGTTTTCCTATTATCTCCTTGATTACTAACTAGATTAAGTTCCGAATCTTTTTTAGCTTTTTTAATTGCATATTTTGATTTTTTTGCTTTAAGAACAAACTTAGACCAATTAGAGTCAGATTTATTTTTCTTATATTTATTGAAAACCTTTTATTTTTAGCTAATACTAACCTTTTTATTTTAGTTGAAAACCAAGGTGGAAGTCTTTTATTTCTAATGTATTTAACTCTAATTGGTACTCACTCTGAAATACAAAAATCAATTTTATCTTTAATTCTATGCCATATTTCTTCCACAGGTAGCCCAATTAATTCATTTTTCCAATTCCACCTCATTAGGTATTCTTTGATTGCTATGTAATTTGCCATTTTGTAGTTTCTAAATGTAGTTATGCCATTGGAATTTTTAATATAATAATTAATTGACCATTTAATCATTAAATGGTCACTATTACCTATTGGAGCCATAGCACCTGGAGAGTCAATGACTTCTTTCATATTAGTAAATATTAAGTCTAAAATATTATTATCTCTTGTTGGGATGTTAATAATTTGGTCTAAACCTAAATGGGCAATTGTACCAATAAATTTATTTTCCTGTTTATTTGAACCTATTCCATTTGACCAATTTATACCAGGATAATTGAAATCACCCATCAAAAAAGTATCAGTGTTTATATTGACATTTTCCAAGTAATTACAAAAGTTTTCATTATTAACAGAATCCATAGATGGTGGCCTATAACATATCCCTAGTGTAACTGGAAATGATTTGTTATAAAGTTTAATCCATAATATTTCAAGGCCTTGTGGAGAATTGCTATTCATAATGACTTCTGTACATTTAATATCTTCTTTAACATAAAAGGCAACACCTCCTCCCCTTGTATATACACAATTATTCTTAAAAAGGGTGTATCCACAGATATTTTGTACCCATTGATCGTCATTAAACCAGGTTTCAGTGACACCACAAATATCAATATTTTCATTACGTAAAACAATTTGGAGTTCATGAATTTTATTGCACAGACTCCTAGCATTTAGTAGAAGTAGATTTAATTTGGATGTTTGATAGTTATTAAAAATTTGATGCTGAACGTACATTTTTTGAGCAGATCCTGGAAGAGAGACCCTCCTGGGTCATCATCACCACATCCATAGAAATGAGGTTGAGGTGTGACTATTCCTCCACAATAACCTCTCAAAGGAGGGTAGAAGAGGAGGAGGCGGGGTCACAAGCCTGACAATGCAGAGTGTAGCTGCAGCAGCACTAGTGAGAGCAGCCCTGACCCAAAGGAGTAGGGATCAATGCCAGAGGTGGAGCCAGAACCAGCACCAAATACGGCACCAGGGAGACCCCAGTACAGAGAGCCCATGCAGTGCCAGACCCTGCACCACATCCAGTACCAGACCCAGTCCCTGAAGGGCCCAAGCCCAGTGCCAGAACTGGCACCAGCTCCAGTGCTGAGAACTCAACCAGCACTGGCATGAACAGCAATGGCACCCAGCCAATTCCACCAATGACTCTGGATGGTGGTGCAGCCAGTAGGACAGGAGGTCAGCTTTGGGTCACTGGCAAGGACCCTAGGGCTGTTGCTGGAGCCAAATGCTCCACTCTGCCTAACAGCCCCACCCACAGCTCCAGTTCCATTGACCCATACCTTCTAGGGACCAATTCTACCAGCGGAGCCATACTGGCCCGATGCTGCACCCACTGCCCCATAAAAGCTGCCCAAAAGTGAAACTGCCCATCAGACTCCCTACTTACAGATGGGGGGGCTGAAGCTCAAGACTCTGACCGCCTAGAACTGGAGGCCCTTAGTGCCCCAAAGGTGATGGTGAGGGCCACAGGCTCCTGGAGATCAGAGAGTTTGCAGAGGGTGGCCTCAAACAGTGCTGTTTCTTCCTCTTCCAGCAGTAAGAGGAAGATGTTGAGGCTGAGCAGTGTCATGACCCAGAATCAGAATGGGATCAGAGCCTCTTATTTGTGCTTACAGGAAGATTGTCCTCCCCCGAGCACAGACTGCCCGTAGCATCTAACCCCTCAGGTGTGTGTAAACTTCTTGTTACACACCCCGACCCATACTTTATTCTATTTGTAATTACCCCTGCTGCATGTAATTAATGATTATCTACCCCACAGTTGCATTGAATCTGACACTTACAGTGTGACCATATATTTTTGTTAAAATACACTAAACTGACACGAAAATAACAAACCCGAGCTTTAAATACTAAAATTTGTGAGAACTGAACACTGTTGTCATATAGACATACATTTTTAACTCCAGGCAGCTGATCAATGAAACTCTGATACACACTCAATGGTGGGAAAAAAGGAAACTGAAGTGGTTGGGGGCTGGCACTGATGTAAGAAAGTGGCCGTGTGCACTTACTCACAGTGCTGTGTATGTGCACTGCTTGCCTCACCACCACCCTTCTGAGAAATTATGGCACCCATTGGGTTCTAGTGCCTCCAGCTTTGATCCACTAATGGGAATCAATGGTGAAGAGTGATTCCTGGAAGATTTGCCTTTTTCAGGTCCGGGCACTCCTTTCTGCACCAGTCTTCCAACTTTTAAAGTGCCATGACAACTTTCAAAATGTTTTGAGGGTAGAGGTGTTAAATACTTTTCCTGACAAAGTCACAGTTTGGGGACACACTTGCAGCGAATAAATTCCAGTGGTGCCTCAAGTGTAGTGGCTGCTGTGCTGGAGCCCCTCAGGGTTTACAGCTCTGCACCTCCCGAGGAGGCTGGCTTAGGTTACCTAAGGATGTACTACACTGGCCTAATGTGGCATGGTGGCTGCACCTGGGTGGGATATGGGTACCTGGATGCTGAAATGCAAGACTATCACCCCCAGGAAACAGTGTACAAACTGTCCACACAGCCCCATCCACAAAACAAGTCACACAATAAGCAATGACAATTCCCAAACCGTAGATGAAATTCAGACCAATAATTTATTTAAAAGTAAGGGTACAGAAAGAACAAGGGCAACAAGGAAAGATGGGATCAAATGGGGATAGCAGTAACATCTATATCTCAGGAATTAAACTGGCAAATACTCTATGCAGCAACCAGTTCTGTACTTAGCCCAACATAGTCTGCCCACCCCCATGGCAGTCCTCCAACCCTAATGTTGGTGCACCTGTCTTAATTCCCTAAAAGCCATGGATGAGAGCTCTTTTTAAATTGCAGTGAGAACCACACTGAGATGCTGATGCTGCCAGCAGGGTGGAGCTCATGATGCAATTAAGAATGCAGAAGGTAAACTACTTTTAAAACAATAAAACACAACTGTTGTTGAACACAGATTTTAAACAGGTAAACAAGTAGCAAAGGGCCCCTATTTGTAATCCAATGGGATGTGTGGTCAGCTGGCCACCAGAGATCTTATGCCTGGCCTCTCACACTGATACAGTCCTGCCCAGGACTCCTTCCTCAACTCCTGATGCAACAAATGCTCTTCAGTTGCAGGTTGAACCCTGGATTTTACTCATGGTTTTGATGCCTCAAGCAATACATCTAGTATAGGTTACTAGAACAAGCTGACGGGATGTGGTTGATCCCTGCTGAGATGCAGTCTTCCCTGGCCTGCTGGTGGCTTTTTCTTCACATCACTTCCCACTCTCTGGCTGTTTCATTGAGGCTCAGGATCTGGACCAAGGTGGTGACACTCTTGGATTGGAGATGCTGTAGGAACTTCACCCACTGAGGGGTAAAGTCTGTGGTGGTCAGAAAACACATAGAAACATAGAAACATAGAAGCTGATGGCAGATAAGGACCCAAGGCCCATCCAGTCTGCCCATTATTTCTGCCTTATGAATGTGCCATATACTCTGTCAATGGCCTATCTATTCATACTATGTGTATTGCTCCCTTATGCTTATCCCATGACTGTTTGAAGCCCTGCAATATATTCATATCCACCACTTCCTGAGGTAGGCTGTTCTAAGTATCCAACACCCTTTCTGTGAAAAAGAACTTCCTCATATTACCCCTTAATCAGCCTCCCTCTAATCTTGTGCTGTGTCTTCTTGTCCTATTTTTTTTTATATTGAAACATATTAGACTGTTTCACCTTGTTAATGCCCTTAAGATATTTGAATGTTTCGATCATGTCACTTCTCTCCCTCCTTTGCTCTAGGGTATACATGGTGAGCTCTGTTAATCTGTCCTCATGTGTTTTCTGATGCAGTCCCTGCACCATTTTGTTTGCCCTTTTCTGGACTGCCACCATTTTGTTAATGTCCTGTGCAGGTGTAGCCTCCAGTACTGCACGTAGTACTCAGATGGGGCCTAACTAGTGTCTTGTAAAGAGGGATTATTACCTCCCTCTTATGACTTGCGATATCCCTACTAATACACCCAACATCCCTCTAGCCTTACCTGCTGCTTTAGTGGTCTGCTTGGATGATTTCAGGTCATCTGTGATGATGATGCCCAAGTCTCTTTCTTCCCTTGTGATTGCCAGCAACTCCCCTCCCAACCTATAGGTGGCTTCAGGGTTTCTCTTCCCTATGTGTATGATCTTGCACTTCTTTGCGTTAAACCCCATTTGCCACTATTCCAACCATTTTGCCAGTTTATCCAGATCTCTTTTCGTTCTGCCCACCCAATCTGGATCATCTACTCTGTTGCAGGTCTTGGTGTCATCTGCAAACAGACAAACATTACCGTCCAGTCCATCTGCAATGTCACTGATGAAGAAATTGAAGAGGACTGACCCCAGAACTAATCCCTGAGGTACCCCACTTGTGACTTGCATCTCTTCTGACTGTATACAATTTACCACCACTCTGTTTTCTGACCGCCAACCAGTTTGCCACCCAGTTGCCCAACTTCTGACCACCCCCCCGAGCCTACACAGCTTATTAATCAATCTTCTATGTGGAACAGTATCAAAAGCTTTGCTTGAAGTCAAGGTAGGTGACAACAACTGCTCCCCTTGGTCCACTTATTCTGGTTACCCAGTCAAAGAAATCTATGAGATTAGTTTGACAGGATCTTCCTGTTGTAAACCCATGCTGTCTTGGATCCTGTGCTCCTATGGATTCCAGGTGTTGCACTCATCCTTTCCTTAAGAAGTGACTCCATAATCTTGCCCACTACTGATGTAAGACTGACTGGTCTGTAGTTCTCTGCCTCCTCCCTGCTACCAGTCTTGTGGAGCGGGATCACATGAGCCCTTCTGCAGTCTTCTGGGACCTCTCCTGTGCTCAGAGGCTCACTAAACAGTTCTGATAATGGCTCTGCTAGTTCCACCCTTAGCTCCTTTAGTACCCTGGGATGTATGCCATCAGGTCTCATTGCCTTGTCCACCCTGAGCTTTACGAGCTCTTGTAGGACCCTTTGTTTTGTGAAGGGACTAGTGCACACCTCCCCCGTGTCCATGATGCTGAACTCCAACTTACCTTTTAAAGTATAGTTTTGTTGAAACAAATTTCTTTTTACAGACACTTTACTTGGGATCTCAAATCATTTTAGTCTGTCAGCATGCAGTGCCTGGACAGACAGTGGCACACCTACCCTCACCTTGACACACAGTCACTCTCTGGGCTGTCTGACTGAACTGCCATGGTCTTTGAAAAGCAGCCCCTTTTATCAGGGATGAAACTCGATGCATGATTGGTAAGGCTCGTTCATATATAAACAGTTGCTGGCTGGAGCTGGCTCTTCATTGGCTGAAATTTGAGGGCAAAGTGGGTCCGATCTAAGACCTTTTCCCATGATGCTCTGCAGCTCTGTTCACTCATAGGAGCAACCATCTTTATCTACATACAGTCTCAATATGAAGTAGTCTCATGCAGCTTTATTAAAACTCCTGCATTGTTTTTTATATCTACCTTGGTCCCGCTTCTTGTCCTTGGGCCCCACTTCCTGCCCTGGGGCCAGGGAGCTGTTTGTTTGTTGGGGTATAAAGCCCATTGCAGAGTCAGGTACTGTTTTTGGTTGGGAGGCAGCCATCCATGCTGCTCTCCCGCCTGGTGTGCACGTGCACTGTGTTTGTTTTCTTGGTTTCCGACCCATTGCCTGCACTGGACCAAGAACCCTTCAGAATGCACCCCATGGCATGTTTCACCTTTGATGCAAATTCCGTTTTCTGTCCTGGAGCTGGTATCTGCTAGTAACAAGGGTGCACTGCCTGATACTGATATCAGAGCTCTGGCTCTGTTTTGCACATACTGTCCAAGCACAGCAGCCAGAAATGCTGCCAGGCTTCTCTGGCTCCCATTCCCCATCCCTCTTTGACTCCTGGGTATGGGGAACTTCCAAAATGCTACCGTTTTTCTCTGCTGTCCTGCCTTAGCCCCAGAAGACACTGGAGGGGCTTGAAGACAGGAGGAACATGCAACAACAACCACAAAGATTTTGTGTGGAGCCATGGTTCACATCACACATGGGCACCTGACAGAGGATCCAACTGCTCTGCAGGTTCCCTCCTCAGCATTCCTGGGGACTGGAGGGTGAAGACTGAGCCAGCACATAGGAGGCAGTACTGGTAAGCCCCAGACAGGGGTGATCTTACATAAATATAATATAAAGAGCTAGTGAAGCCCAAACAGGCAGAGAGGAAAATAATACAAATTTTAAGTAGCAGTGAGTTGTAACTTTTTATTTCTGAAGTACTTTTCTTTTTCCTTTTGCTCATCAGAAAGTTTTCAATGTGATAATATTGTGCTGGATGTGTGGAACAGCTCTCAGCCTGGCAGCTGACATATCTAACTTTACTGCCCCACACTACATCATCAGCATTATAATGTCGCTGACCGTGACATCACAGGTGAATGACCTGGCAGTCACTCACTTGCTGCTCCTAAGTAGCAGTGATGCCACAGTCAGTGAGGTCATAATGCTGATGATGTAGTGTAGGGCAGTAGATATGTCAGCTGCCAGGCTAAAAGCTATTCCACACATCACACCTACTAACATCAGGTAAACAATCTTATAATTAAACAAAAGGAAAAGAAAAAGTTCCTCAAATATAAAATGTGATGGTTGGCTGCTTTTATAATCTAATTTTAGTTTTAGGCAGTACACTAGCTCTTTAAATTTAATAGCAGAAATCTTCCTGTGAGGAACTCAAGCTTGGGACTCTCCATGGCCACTTAAGCAAGTATAAGTACACTGTAGCTGGTAGGGTAGGACTAGTCGGCTGACTCCAACAGCTTCTGTTAGTTGCTCTATTGTTCTGTGTGTATAGCACGGCTGTGCTGTCAAGACATTTTTCTAGGTTTGTGGCTGTATGCCCAAGAAGAAATTAAAAATAATATATATTTTTTCCTGACAAATTTAGTCAAGCTTGACTATTAGTCAGTGAGACTTGTCAGCTCAGCATTACTGCAGTGACTTGAGTGACTACCGATATTTCATAATAATATAATTTAAATTTAATACATCTTCCCATGAGGAATATAGTGATGGCAGACAAAGGCTTGGTAGTAGTATCAGAAAATTTAGTTGGTGCTGCTGCCCCAGCAAAGCTGCAGCAGGTGTAGAACAGCAAGCAGCAGGAGGGGGGAGCATACTGCAGAGTGACGTCCAGGGTGCATTCGCCATACAAAATTACATTTTACCCCATCAAGACCAAGTACTAGTAGTGCTACTAGGAGGACATTGTCATTAAAGAGGAACTTCCCCAGTCCTTTTGACTTTCATGCATAAATTACCCCTCCTTGCATTGATTCTGGAATTGTATTTCACGTCCGCTGCAGTTAGTTTTTGTACTCTGAGCTGCTAAAAACTGCAGGGTGTACTAGAGCTTCTATAGCAAGCCTGGTTTCGCTGTGGGCCCAGGGTTGTACTGCTGACATCACTATAGGGCACAGTCATTTTCACAAAAAACAAAAAATACTGACAAGGCATTTGGAGTTTGACATAATACATTGCTAACAGGGTGTCTTGGGGGAAGAGGAAACACAGTATGTACACTGAATACTGGTAGGTTTTCCTTGCAACATTGTTGTAACTGCATGGTACTGAACAGTGTGAGTCACTCCTCTACCCTACAGTGATGTCATCGGGAGCTAGCAGCCCAGCAGCTGAACAGCAAAGGCAAGTGCAGCAGGGCTCACAAACAAATCCAAATTATGGAAGGCAGAGTAAACCTTGGCCAAAAATAACAAATGTACACACCTTTTCAGGTATAGTACTGCATATAATGACTATAAGCTGTAACATTTTGGACCATCATGAAAGTTCCTCTGTAATCGCCACTGATACTACCAATGTTATTGTGCCCTCGTCATTCCTTGCCACATCCACCAGTATCACCAGGACATCCTGTCTAATAACCACCACTGCTCTGATCCACTGAGACTGCTAGTATCTTAACTTCTGCTGCAACAGAGGCCCTGCCAGTCACACCTGCCATTTTGAGTGACACCACTCCTGCCACTGTGACCCAGACCACTCTTGCCACTGTAACCATGGTGACCACCAGTACTGCTATAGTGACACCGGCCACTTCTACCACTATGGCCCCAGCCAGTTGAACAACTATTTCCAGTAGTGTGTCCACCCCTATTGTGACACCTCTTGTTTCTCGCCCTGTCTCCTGTATCATCAAACTTGTCAGTGCAGATAATGAGGAGGTATACTCATCTGGGTCTGAGTACTTTCCACCAGGAGATTTCCCACTGGTACATCATCTGAGGAGGCTAACCTGAGCCACTTTGATGATGAGAAAGAGTATGGTGAGTATCTTGAGAGCTGTAAGGCAGAAAAGTCAGGTGGCCAAAAAAACTCAACCTCTTGAGGTTGCAGTGGCAGGAGAAAGAAGGATATGACTCCCCCCCTTAAAACACTTGACAGGCTACCCTTCAGCACTTTGTTCAGTAGACACCATCCCAGCCTGAACCCCAGCCTGAATAGACAAGTAGACCTGGCGCAGGGGCACCAGTGGTGCTAGGGGAAAACCTGCAGACACAGGTCCAGATGAGAGTGGCTAATTGGGGCTAAAAGAGTGGTCATGGCACTGGTAACACTAGGTACATGAGTAGCATCAGGAGTGGTAAGAGCATGGTATGGTTGCGTTTCACATTACTAAAAGAAGATAACAAAAAGGCAGTGCATTTGTGCCTGTGCAGAATGACTATCAGCAGGGGGAAAGCTGTGGCAAATTTAACGACTACCACCTTAATGAACCACCTAAAGGTAAAACATGCCCAGGTTTTTAAAACATCAGAGCCTGTGCTCATGGTACCATTAGACCCATCTCATGGTGATAATGCAGGCAGTGGTGTTGATGGCATTTAGAATGTCACAGAACATCCTGCCTCTGAAAAAAATGGTGCTGTGCCTGCTGCTGCTACCACTCCATCTCCTTTGTAACAACAAAGAGTCCTCCATGCACCCAAGCACTTCCGCCAGACACCAGTCCCCTGCTGTTTGCACACCATCTGGCAAGGATGGAATATGCCCACATCCATGGTCAATGCCAGTAATGGAAGAGTTCCAGGCCAGCGCCAGTACCCATCCAACAGCTCTGCACATCTCACAGCTCATAGGTGAAATGATGGCATTGGATCTGCAACCTTTTCACTTGTGGAAGGCACTGGCCTTTGTAGACTTGCAGCACTTGCAACAAGGATACCAGCTCCCATCGGTTCCACATTTTCATGCACTGTGGTGCCAAAGATATATGAGGGAGTGAGAATGGCAATTGCCATGCTACACTGTGAGGCTGTGGGTGGAGTTTTCCACTGCATCTCAGACATCTGTGGCTGTGTCAGTAGCTCAGCAGGTTGCAGATTTGCCTTTGAGACTGGAAGAATGGAAATTTGTGGGTTCTAGCCTCACACTAGGAAATTGGGGTAAAACCCAATACTGACACTGTAGTGCAGCATGGGGGGGGTGCTGTGCTTCTAAGGTGCCTTTTTTCGGATGAGATGTGAAACCAAGGTGCCATCTGCCTTTTCTGGTGGTTGTTCAGATGGCTGTTAACGATCCCATGGCACTTCTTGAAAAGAGTAGGGGTATTTGTATTAAAATATCAAATACATCATACAAATTCACATACATATTAGTGTAACCATCACCAATCCAAAAGAAATAAAATCATGAAGAAAAAACATATACATATACATGGCATACTTTACATTACATATATATTATTTCCTAATACTGAAAAATGTCCTTTGTATTCAATATATCAGTAATTTATACTTAAACAAAAAGGTGATTCAAAGTTTCTCCATACTGTTACTTTCCTTTTGCAAGGGTAGATACTTCATGCAGATATATGTTTTGTAAACATTTATGCATCATACCTAAAAGTATTTCTGTTGTAAAGTGAAAGCACAGCGTGTCTGCAACAGAAAATATTTGCACGCTGCAAAACAAACTTGAAGTGTACTAATATTAAAGTTATCCCATTCTTTCGGACATAGCCCCAAGACTACAATCTGGTGAGTAACTCTCATAAACAATGGTTCCTTCCATTGTTTGCTCATTAGTTTCCAGAGGCTCAGACGCAGCTGGCAGTCAAATAAAAAGTGCTAGGAACAGTCACACTGCAGAGGCAGGGTAGTGGATCAACAAAACAGGCATATATATACAACCTGAAATAACTTTTGCAGCATTTATTGTGTGAGAAACCCAGCAGTAAATATCCAAACCACACACAAACTTAATCACAGCTGGGAACCGTTACCGAGATGCCTTGGTGCTTTGCTTGTTAGAGCTTTGTCAGGAGCAACCATCTGGGGAACTTGGAACCCTTAACTCACTAAACAATTATGACATCATCAGTGAGATATCATTAATACAAAACTGATTTAACCTGGATCCATTTTACATGAAAAAAAAAACAAACATATAGAATTGTCAATATAAAAATACACAAGTGATGTTCAAAATGAAACTGTCAGCTTCAATAATTTCAGAAAGAAAGAAAGAAAAAGTGCTGAAATAGAATAAAGCAGAGCCAGAGTCGGGAGCTCATATGTGAGAACCACCGGAAAAAGGAGACTCCTGCGCTCGCCACACCTCCAAACTAGAAAGGGAGAAAAAGATAAAAAATATATACACTTACTTTTACCATTATTTATCACTAAAATTTGTTTGAAACTCAGTTGTTTATAACAAATGTACTTTAGTTAAAGCAGTATTTTACTGTGTTCACGTTCTAAAAAAAGTGGCAGTATCTAGTCACTTATCATGTATAACCAGTGTTTCTTAACATTTTGCAGTACTGCGGTAATATTACCGGCAACAAACATACAATTCAGGAAGACCGTGGAGTTTATCACATCAGTCCCACCCCCAGCTTCAGGGACAATGTCAGGTTTTTGTGGGCCCTGAGCAATGGAAATCTAGTGGGCCCCGGCCCCTCAGACCCATCTGTCTGTGTAAAAACAAAAACAGCCAACTTGGCACAGTCTATTACAGATGCAATCATCGCCACCCCCCTCCAAAGAGAGGAAGAAAAAATTACTCACCTGAAGTAATCTTGTTTCTTCCAAAGGGATCCACTAATATTATCACTCTTGCAGTGCTCCTTTAAGTCAGCACTGCCCCAAACCCAAATGGAATGCTATGCTAATGATGGAATCTTTAGCTCATGCATCCACTTTCAAACTGCCCAGTGTAACTGCCTACATTCTAACCTCAGATTTCTTAGAAGCCTGCAAAGAGGCCATAATAACCTATAAATAAAATAACAATAGAAAAAAAGGGGACCCAACTGGGGCAACTATTAACATTAAGCAGAAGACCAAAGAAAAAATTACTCACCTTAGTAATCTTGTTTCTTCTAAGGGAATCTTATGTATTTTGACTTATGCAGTATGGTCTCACCATAGGACTGCCCTGGAGCAGAATGGTTAATAGAACCTTTGCAAATGATGGAATGCTAGGCTCGGCTCGGTTTTCAAACCACTGTTCCAGTAAACAACCTCTAACAGTTAGATTCTTCACGAAGCATGCACTAAGCAGTTTCCAACTAATGGAAGGATAGTAATAATAACAATAATAGTAATAATAATAATAACAACCCTAGAACCCTCCTGAACCAGAACTGGCAGGAGAAAACATAGGGAATTACCCATCTTTCAACTACTCCAACAACCTAGCATCCCTGAAGACTCAAGTCACAGATGCCAAAAAATAAAACAGTACGAACTCCCCAGGTTTGCAACAACTGGCACAGCTGTAAATCAGGGACCTTCGGTTTCAGCAGGGAAGGAAGGGATGGAGCTCAGAATATAGTAAGATTCCCTTAGAAGAAACATGATTACTAAGGTGAGTCATTTTTTCTTCAAACCCCAGGAAATCTTACTGTATTTTGACTTATGCAGATTACCAAGCAGTACCTTTGGAGGTGGGTCCATAACCTATTTAGGAAAGAGGATCTGCAGGACTGCTGTGCCAAACCTGGCATCACCTCTGGCCTGGACATCCAGACAATAATGTTTGGTGAATGTGTGGACTGTCTTCCAAGTGGCAGTTTTACAGATGTCCACCAGGGGAATATCTCTAGCAGCAGCTAGGGAAGCTGCAGTACCTCTAGTGGAGTGAGCTCTGAGACCTGCAGGAGTTTCCTTACCTACTTTGTTATAGCAGAACTGGATACAGGTTATAATCCACCTGGCAATGGATCGTTTCATGGCAGGTTTTCCTTTTCCCACGTCTCCGAAGGTAAGGAAGAGCTGGGTTTGGTTCTGTCTGTGACCCTTTGTGTGGTCGAGATAGTAGCTGACTGCCCTTTTTACAACAAGGCTGTGCAACCTACATTCACTTGAAGTGGAATGGTCTGTAAAAAGACTGGCAAGGTAATAGACTGGTTAAGGTGAAAGTCTGACACTACCTTACTTAAGAACTTTCTGTTACAGTAGTTCTCAGGACAACCTTGTCCCTGTGAACTGCGATATACCCAGGTTCTGTGGATAATGCTTGAAGTTCACTGATCCTTCTGGCAAAGGTAATGGCAACCAGAAATACAGTTTTCCAAGTCACGTATTTGAGATGTGCTGATGACATGGGCTCGAATGGAGGTTGCATGAGCTGACCAATGCAAATATTTAGGTCCCACATGGGAGTGGGCTCCCTGTGGGGTGGATGTAAATGTAGCAGCCATTTAAAGATTTTTTTTAAACACTGGCTTAGAGGCCAAGGAGGAGGAAGAAGCTTTACCTGCTGATAAATAAGCTGAAACAGCTGCTAAATGCACCCTCAGAGTCGAAATAGTCAAGCCTGTGGAGTGCAAATGAGCCATATAATCTAAGACAATAGAAATGTTAGCTTGAGAGTGATCCAGGCCTCTGCCCTGGCACCAAAATGAAAACCTTTTCCATTTAGAGGTATATGTCTTCTTAGTGGAAGGTTTTCTGGAAACGCCAGTATGTCCATAACCTCTTCTAAAAGATGCAAGTCTGCAGACATCTAGATCCTCAAGAGCCATGCTTTGAGTCTGAGGGATAGTAAGTTGGGGTACATGATTCTGTTTTGGAGGAGGTCAATAAATTGTACCTCCTGGGAAGACTGATTGGCTTGGCTACTGATACTGATAGGAGAATGGAGTACCAAGGCTGCCTGGCTCAATCTGAAGCAATGAGAATCATTGAAGCTGGTTGAAGCCTGAGTTTGTTTAATACTTTCAGTAGTAGGGAAATGGAGGAAAGCATACAGGAATTTCCTGTCCAATCTAACAGAAGTGCATCCAGAGGGATTGTGCCCCTGTTTGGGGGTCTGCAGCAATACTGTGAGAGCTGGAAATTGTCTGGGGCTGTGAACAGATCCACTTCTGGAGTGCCCCACCTCCTGAAAATGGTCTGTAAGACCTGTCTGTTCAGTGACCATTTGTGATGATTCTGGTTTATCTTGCTGATGGCATTTGAAAGGACATTGTCCATGCCTGGGAGATGAACAGCTGAAAGGGACACCTTTAGCGAGTATGCGAATGTCCAGATTTTCATAGCTTCTGTGCAGAGAGGGGTTGACCTTGTGCGCCCCCTTGCTTGTTTATATAGTATATGGTGGCTGTATTATCTGTTCTGACCTGCATCACCTTGCCTTCCACCTGAATGGTGAAGGATTGAAGGGCCTGAAGGACTGCTCTGAGCTCTAACAGATTGATGTGCAGTAGGGATTCCTGCTTTCCCCAAGTGCCATGAGTAGTATGATCCCCCTAAATGTGCTCTCCAACCTAGGAGGGAAGCATCTGTGGCAAGTATCAGAGAAGGGGACTGCTGAAGGAAAGGTACCCCTTGTCTGAGGTGTTCCTTTATCTGCCACCACTGCAGAGCTTGAATAAGGGTGGCTGTGACTGGGCCCAGTTTTGATAGAGTCTTTCTTTTTGGGACCAGTACTCCCTTAGATGAAACTGGATGTCTCTCATCTGAAACCTGGCTCCTGGGATGGTTACAGTTGAGGCTGCCATGTGCCCTAACAGTTGCAGGAAATGCCTTGCCAGTCTGGGAACATGTGGTGAAAAAGACCTGGCTATTTGAATCAGGCTGTCCACCCTGTCCTGAGGAAGATAAGCCATTCCCTTTCTTGTATCCAATTCTTCCCCCTATGAACTTGAGCAACTGCACCGGTTCTAGGACAGACTTGTTTTGATTCACTAAGAACCCCAGGGAGGACAGGGTGGACTGAGTGACCGAGAGAGACTCTCTCACTTGTTGCTGTGACTGGCCTACAATTAGCCAGTCATCCAGATAGGGGAATACTGACACCCCTAGCCACCTTAAGTGTGCCACCACAACAGCTAGACATTTTGTGAATACTCTTGGAGCAGATGTTAATCAGAAGGGCATTGCTCTGAATTGATAATGGCCTGATGGCAACCTGAATCTGAGGTACTTTCTGTTAGATGTTATGACTGGGATGTGAAAGTAAGCATCTTTTAGATCCAGGGATGCTAGCCAGTCTCCCTGCCTCAGGGTAGGTAGCATGGTAAACAGAGTGACCTTCTGAAATGTTGGTTTTGTCAGATGCTTGTTCAGGTATCTGAGGTCCAGAATGGGACATCACTCCCCTGTTTTCTTTAATGTAGGGAAGTATCTGGAGTACAGGCCCTTGCCTCTTTGTATGGCAGGGACTGGTTCTACCACCTGAAGCAGCAGAAGAGATGAAACCTCCTCTTCCAGTAGGGTTATTTCTGATGGGGAAGAGGGCTTGAAGGCCCTTGATCTCAGCCATGGTCTGGTTTTGAAGCTGAGGACCAAACCCTGGCCCACTACTTCCAGAACCCACTTGTCTGTGGTGATGTTTTTCCATTCCTGAAAGTAGTGGGCCTGTCTGCCCCCTACTGGTGATGGGGAGGCAACCCAGACAGTCTGCTCAGGGAGTCTGTTTTGATTGGGTTACTGGTTGGACAGTGGGGCTAGTGCGACCAGTACTCCTCCTGCCCCTGCCCCTAAAGTATCCCCTAGGCTGATACTGGGGAAAAACTTGGGGCCAAAAATAAGGCCTGTAAGGAGCCTTGCCCCTGCCTCCCCTCGAGTGGTGTCTCTGGGGGTTGACAGATCTCTCCTTTACTGCTGCACTTTTGTAAGCAGACTTGTAATCATCCATTTTTTTCATATATGCCTCTGTTTGTTCTCCAAACAGAGACACAGGGTTACAGGGAAATCTAAGGCCTTGTTTTGTGTGTCCTGTGAGAGGCTGGTGGTTCTAAGCCATGCAAACCTTCTCAAAGACACTGCTGAAGCCATCTGCCTGGATGAAGTGTCATTGGCATCCACTGCCATCCTAAATTGGGTCTTGGATGCTTCAGTGCCCCTTTTAACCGCTTCTTCCAGGTCAGCAGCCCTTGGAGGTGGAACTGACTTGACAATTTCCAGTACGCTGGACCACACAGACTTTTGATACCTGGCTAAATATGGCAAACAGGATGCCTGCCTAATGGCTAGGGAGGATCTTAAATAAATATTTTTGGCTATTGAGTCCATCCTCCTAGAATCTTTTTCAGGAGGGTGGGAGGCCAGAATGATGCCAGCTTTGTCACAAGTTGCAGCCTGTACTACACCTTCATGGCTGGGGTGGCCAAACAAAAATTCAGCCCTGGCCTTGTCCACCCAGTACTTTCTGTCCACTTTCTTGTCAGTAGGAGGTACAGAAGTGGAGTTCTCTAAAATTCTCATGGTCTGCCTCCTCAAAGATTTGTGTAAGGGGAGAAGCAACCATTTTGATGGAGGGATGTCCATCATCTCTTTATAATCTTCCTCCTCTTCATCTTCCAGAGATTCCTGAGATGGGAGGTCGAGAGACTGGGCCACTTGCTTTATAAAAGCAAAATATGAAGAAAAATCTTAATTTCCCTTATTAGGGGAGTCAGGCCTATGGGGATCAGGGGAGATGTCTGGCTCTACAGGCTCATCATAGTCATCATCCCCATAATCCTCTTCTGGTTCTTCACCAAGACCAGGATCCTCAAATTGTTCCCCACTTTGGTCTATGAAACCAGAGACTCTGTGAACCGGGAGTTCGTGGAACCGGCTGTTTTTCAACCGGAACTGGAGACTGCAAGGACTGAATAATCCTGATCGCGTTCACAATCTCTTCAGCAGAAGGAACCACTGTAGCCACCGGTTGCGGTTCCTGGTGCTTTTCCTTTTGCTTTTTTGTAACCACGATGGCTAGTTCAGCACCTTATCTGCCATTCTTTTCTTTGTGGAACTATTGCCCCTGTCACAGGGCAGTGCCTCCAGTTCAGTGGACTGTCCAGTGGCCGGGTTAGCAGCCTTATAAGTCATTTTTTCCCTTAGTCTCTTCAAGCGCCTTTCAAGGGTGGACTGAGGGAAATTAGCATATATTTCACAGTCTGTCTGAAGGTGGTCAGACCCCAGACAGAACAAACAAACTAAATGAGGATCGGCCTTTGCAAAAAGCTCTCTGCACTCTGAGCAGTGCTGGAAACCTGTGAGTCCTGTTCTCTTTTTTGGTTTCTGTGACTTAAGAAATTTTAAACTGAGAACTAATTGTACTTTTTTTTTGTCGGTTGTTACACCGTAAAGAAACCAGGCTTTTAGAGATATAAATCCAGGAGTTACCCCGGTTGAAATAAGGGACCCACTATCAGGAATTACTCTGGTAAAAGGTTTAAAAAACTAACTGACTATACCGAGTTGGAAAATAGCAAATTAGGTAAAATAATATGAAAACACAATAAGGCAACTGTCGGTTTCCCTTCGTTCAAGGAACCGGGGAGAAGTATGACTACTCACCCCTAATCACTAAAATTTAAACAATTACTACCTGTATACCAAGGACAGTGATACGAATACCAAATAAAATAAGTTTACTGATGTATAAACTGAGAAAAATAACTTTCTTCAAGAGATGAAGGAGAGCTCTCCGGAGACGTCTTACTGAGGCAAGCGGAGTAAAGAATCTGATAGAGGTTGTTTACTAGGGGCAGTGGTTTGAAAATTGAGCTCAAGCCTAGAATTCCATCATTTGCATAGGTTCTAGTAACCATTTCAGCTCCAGGGCAGTCATATGGTGAGACCATACTGCATAAGTCAGAATACAGTAAGATTTCCTGGGTTTGAAAAGAAATATCCCTTTTCTTAAAGTTAGATGTACCTAAGAAAAGAACCTACAAGCTATAAAACCACTAAGAAGAGCCAGTAAGTGGCATACCACTCCAAGTATACTGTACATATAATCAGCTATGGAGAGGATTTTCTGTTTGCAGATTCTGCAGGGATGCAGGGTGAGTAATAATATAGTAAGTGGATCCCTTTGGAAGAAAAAAAGATTACTACGGTAATTTTTTTCTTCTAAGCCCAGGAATCCACTAATATTATTACTCTGCAGACTACGAGCAGTACCTCAAGGAGGTGGGCAAGAATCTATTTAGGAAAAGACTCTGCAGAACTGCTGTGCTAAATCTAGCATCACTCCTGGACTGGGTGTCCAGGCTATACTGCTAGTGAAGGTGCGGACTGACCTCCAGGTAGCTGCTTTACAGATTTCCATCAAAGGTACCTCTCAGGCAGCTGCAATAGTGGTAGCTGTGCCTGTTGTAGAATGGGCCCTAAGACCAGAGGGGGTACTCTTACCTGCTTTTGAGTAACAAAACTGAATACACTGAAATATCCACTGAGAGATAGTTTCTGAGGCAGGAGTCCCTTACCTACCTCCCCATAGGTGAACAGTCGTTGCCTGCCCTGCCTATGGTCCTTGGTATGAGTCATGTAATAACTCAAAGTCCTTTTACATCCAGGCTATGTAATATGCTTTCCTGAGCTAGAGTGTTCAGTAAGGAAAGTAATAGGCTGGTTCAATGGAAGTCAGAGACCACCTTGGGAGGAACTTCCTATTAGTTCTCAACACTACCTTGTCCCTGTGAAAGGAGACACTGTCCTTTTCACACAAAGGGCCTGGAGCTCACTTATCCTCTTGGCAGAACTGATTGCTACCAGAAAGACTACCTTCCAAGTAATACATTTAAGCTTTGCAGGTGCCATTGGCTCAAAGGCTGGAAGCATAAGCTGGACAATGCAAATGTTAAGGTCCCATGTTGGCACTGGTTCCCTGTGAGAGGGAAACAAATGAGAGAGTCCTTTAAAGAACCTTCTGAAGATAGGATTTGATGCAAGGGAGGTACTCTTTCTAGCTGAAAGGTAAGCTGACAGATATACCTTTAGATTTGAGTGCTGCAACCCTTAGGAGTGCAGGTGGTCAAGTAGTCGAGTAGGCTTGGGATGCCAGCTTGAGGTGGCACTATACCCTTATCTCTGCACCATATGGAAAATCTTTTCCATTTCGAGGCATAGGTTTTCTTAGTAGAAGGTTTCCTATATCCTCTAAGAACCTCCAATACTCCTTCAGAGAATTGCCAATCTGCATATTCTAAGTCCTCAAGAGCCAAGCCTTGAGCTTGTGAGACCTGAGATTGGAGTATACTACCTTTCCCTGAAAGGTCAGCAGGTTGTACCTATGTGGGAGGTGAATCAGTTTGTTCACTGACACAGAGAGCAGGAGGGAGTATCAAGGCTGTCTTGCCCAGTCTGGGGCTACCAGAATCATTGAAGCTGCCTGGGACCTGAGCTCAATGAGCATCTTGAGTATCAGGGGAAATGAGGGAAAGGCATAGAGATGCCTCCCTGTCCAATCCAGAATCAGGGCATCCTTGGAACTGTCCCCTTCACAGGGGGCCTGTAACAATAGAGAGGTAAGTGGTGATTTTGATGGGAAGCAAAAAGATCTATTTCTGGGGTTCTCCACCTCCTGAGTACAGCATTCACCACTTGCTTGTTCAGTGCCCATTCATGATTTGCCTGGTTTATCCTGCTCAAGGCATCTGCCAGAGTATTTTCCTTGACAGGCAGATGAATTGACTGTAGAGAGGTGTTTAGGGAGTAATCAAGGCTACATATCTTCATTGCCTCTGTACACAGTGGAGTGGACCTTGTCCCTCCTTGTTTGTTGATGTAGTACATTGTTGTGGTATTGTCTGTTCTGACCTGTACCACCTTTCCCTGTATTAGATGAGAGAAAGTCTGAAGGGCCAGCTAAACAACCTTTAACTCCAGCAGGTTTATGTGTAGGAGTGAGTCTGCATCGTCCCAGGTAAAGTGAATGGTGTGCTCTCCTAAATGAGTACTCCACCCTAACAGGGAAGCATCTGTTGTGAGAACCAATGAAGGGGGCTCCTGGAGGAATGGGTCCCCTTCTCTCAAGTTTTCCAGCTCCCTCCACCATTGGGGTACCTGTAGTAATACCTTTGTGACTGGTACTGGCTTTGATAGGGAGTCCCGCCTTTGGCACCAGTGTGCTCTGAGGTGGAACTGGACATCCCTCATCTAAAACCTGGCATCTATGACTGTGCTTGTTGCTGAAGCCATGTGCCCTAATAGTTGTAGAAACTGCCTTGCTGGCTTTGGCCTGCCCAGGACAAATGAGCCTGCCAAAAGCTGAATGCGTTCTGCCCTCCCCAGATGGAGGAAAGCCCTTACCTATATGGTGTTTAGTTCTGCACCTATGAACTACAGAACCTGCACAGGGGTCAGGACTGACTTTTGATGTTGGGAGGAATCCTAGGAGTTCAACAGATCCTGGGTTACCTGAAGGTGCTCTGACACTTGTTGGTGAGATTTTCCCATGATTAGCCAATTGTCCAGGTAGGGAAAAACAGTGGCACCTAACCTTCTTAGGTGTGCCATTACTACTGCCATGTACTTGGTATAAACCCTTGGTGCAGAGATGAGGCCGAAGAGAAGTGTTGAGAACTGATAGTGGCCTGATGGGAGTCTGAACCTGTGATATTTTATGTGTGACTCCCTTATGGGAATATGGAAATATGTGACCTTTAGGTCTAAGAAGGCTAGCCAGTCTCCTTTTTATAGAGTTGGCAAAATCACGGCCAATGTGACCATCTTGAACCTGGGTTTTACCAGGTATTTGTTTAGCAGTCTGAGGTCTAGTATAGGCCGCCACTCTCCATTCTTTTTTGTTGTTAGGATGTATCTTGAGTAGAACCCTTGGCCTCTTTGGTTGGGAGGAACAGGCTCCACTGCTGTTGTCAGCAGTAAAGCCTGTACCTCCTGCTCCAGTAGTTTTCTTCCTGTGAAAGGAGCTGGTGTCAATAGCTTTGATCTTGGAGGAGGAAGGGACTTGAAACAGAGCAACAGACCCTGACTCGCTATTTCCAGAACCCACTTGTCTGTGGTTATTTTCTACCATTCCTGAAAATAATGAGCCAGTCTGCCCCCTACAGCAGTTGGAGAGGCAGCCTGAGGGGAAAAGTCAGGGATTTTGTTTTGCTTGCTGCTGTGGCTGTGCAGATTGGGATCCTCTCCTGGAACCCCTTCTGCCTCTGGCTCAATAAAAGACAACCTGTTGTGGCTGGTGCTGCTATTGGGGGACAGCCTGCACTTGGAAGAAAGGCCTCCTAAAAGAGGACCTACCCCTGCCTCCCCTAGCATGACAAAGTGGAAAGTGGACAAAGTGGAAAGAGAGGCTCTCTCTCTGGTAGGATTGCTCCTGAAAATAGCCTTGTACTCGTCTACTTTCTTCATATATGCCTCAGTCTGGGCACCAAAAAGAGAATGGCCCTGAACTGGGAAATCCATAGCCTTACTCTGGGTGTCCTGGCTGAGATTAGTGGCGCTCAGCCAGGCAAACCTCCTTAGTGCTATGGTACCTGCCATCCATCTAGCAGCTGTGTCATGTGTGTCAGCTGCCATTTGAAACTGGTACTTGGAAGCCTCCAAGCCCAGTCTTGTAGTGGCCAGCAGTTCTGATACTGTTGAAGAGAGGTTAGCCTCAGCATTATCTACAACTGACTGCCAAAGAGCCTTCAGATAGAGGGCTGCATAAGCCTGATAACTGGCTTGGCAAACTGCCAGGGATGCTGAAAGGTACCCCTTTTTGCCATGTTATCCATGTTCTTGAATCCTTCTCAAGGGATGAGAGGACAAGGGAGTTTTAGCCTTTTTACAGGCAGCCTGCTGAAGAATACCCCTGTGGTCTGGATGAGTAAACAGGAACTCAGCCCCCGACCTTTCAAGCTGGTATTTTTGTCACACTTTTGTCAGTGGGTGTGACAGTGTTAGGAAACTGAGGATTTCCAGAACATCCTTTTAACAAGCATTTGACAATGCCGAATGTTTGCTTGCTGGCATTGGCATTGGTGTAATGTAGAAGTTACAGAGCTGCATAATAGGAATGGCAGTGAAGTATTGAACTGAAGCCAACCCCACCACCACCCTGCAGAGAGTGACAGGCATTGGGGTGTGCCTTTGGGTTGTCAGGCATAACGGCCATGCCATTTCACCACACCCTACCCTGCAGACACCGACAAGTTTCACTGTGTGCCTTGGGGTCTTTGGCCCTTATGCGCTCCCCATTCCATCAGGAAATACTGTGAGATGGGTGCGGTATAGGAGAGTGGGGTGAACTTTGTGGCCGAAGAGTCCAAGGCATACCTCGATGCCTCTCACTGGCTGCGGGTGTGGAATGGTATGAGCATTACAGGCAAGAATCCCAAGTCACACCCCTGATGCCTGTCATTCTCTATAGGGTGGGGCGTTATGGTTGGAAACCCTAACACCTCAGGCATTCATTGGTATTTTCACTCCAAATTTTCAACATGTATTTTTGAGACCCCCACCTCATGAACAGTGGCAATATCAGTTTGTTAGCCCAAAGCTGCTTATGCACAGCGACTACGGCATTTAGCACCACAGGCGCAAAAACACATTCCGAACAGGATGTGAAAAATGACAGCTGTACTGTTCATGGGGAGGTGTAAAAAATGGCAATGTTGCAAATCTGCAGTAAAAATATTAAAAACTGGTGAAGTCAATGAAAGGCAAGTAGAAACTGTGCAACGACACCTGTAATGTAATTAGTTTGGGGATTTTTACAGCAGATTGGCAACTCAGGCATTTTGGTACCTCCGATCATGAACAGTGTCACTGTGATTTTCTATATCTGTCCGCAACAATGATTTCTCACAGCAACTATGCATCTCTGGCGCCTGAAAGTGTGAAAACACATTTCGCTATGTTGTAGGAAAATGACAGCTGTACTGTTCATAAGGAAGTGTGGAAAAATGCACTGGTGAAAATCTGGACTAAAAATATTACAAAGTCATGAACTTATGAGGGTGCGTGGAAACTGTGCAATGCTCACTCGTAACACAGTCATTTTATGGACTTTTGTCACCAAATTTTCAACATAGCCATTTTAAGACCTCTGCTCATGAACAGTGTCACTGTGATTTTCTTAATGTGTCCCATACATTGATTTCACACGCCAACTGCACCATTGAGCGCTACAGGGGCAGAAACACGTTTTGGGCAAGATGTAAAAAATGACAGCTATACTTCTCATAAGGAAGTGTAATAAAATGGCAATGTTGAAAATCTGGAGTGAAAATATTGAAAATTTGCAAACTTACGAGCGTGCGTAGGAACTGCACAACCAGCTCGTAAAACAGTCATTTTTAGGAATTTTTTCACCAAATTTTCAACATAGCCATTTTAAGACCTCTGCTCATTAAAAGTGTCACTGTGATTTTCTTAATGTGTCCCATAGATTGATTTTGAACCGACTGCGCCATTGCGCTACATGGGTGGAAACACGCTTTTGGGCAAGATGTGAAAATGACAGCTGCACTGCTCATAAGGAGGTGTGGTAAAATGGCAATGTTGAAAATCTGAGTGAAAATATTGAAAATTTAGAACTTACGGCGTGCATAGAACTTCCATGCAGCTCATAAAACAGTCATTTTTAGGAATTTTTCACACATTTTCAACATAGGCTTTTTGAAAGCCCACCTTATGAACAGTGGCAGTATCGTTTTAGCTACTCAGTCCCAAAAGGTGATTTTGCGAGTGATCGTAAATCACCCTTCGGGCCCGATTAACACCATGACAGTGAGAGCATTCATGAAGAAGGTCCCAAAACCCTCATATTGAAAATTTGGTGCAAAATTCCAAAATGCCTGAGATATGCAGCAAAGTTGAAAAAACCCTATCTATCCCATTATACAGCTTACCGGCATTTCCTCAGTTCGCGGTCGGCTTTGAAGAGTACAGATGTGTTCCTGGTCCACCGAAGATCGTCACGCTGGAGTCCGGAGGTAAGTATGGGGTGAGGAGGGGTAGGGAGGCAGGGTGCACAGTGGATGGGCGCAGGTGGAGGCAGACACAGCGAGGGACCGTTTTTAAGTTTCAGATTTTTTTTTTATTGATGACGACGCGGGACGTTTGCCACACTGCGGTATGCTCCCAGCGTGGCAGAAGGATGACTGGTTGGGGGCGTGGAGCCGACGGGGGATTGGGCACCCCCATCGGCCATAGCATCTGTTGTTACACCGGGGTGGGCTCCCAGCGTGGCACCCTGTACTCTGGGGGGTAGACAGTGGAGCCGACAGGGGATTGGGCACCCCCATCGGCTATACAACATGTAGCCATGCTGGGGTGGGCACCCAGCGTGGCATATGGAACTGTGTTTTTGAGCGCCTTTGGCCAGCGGGGATTGGGCACCTGTCGGCTATACAGTGTGTGGCATTGGGGCCGAGCAGCGAGGTATGTGTGTGTGTGTGTGTGGGGAGTGCGCGCATGAGCAGGCGATATCTGATCACTGCTCACTGAAGCGTAGCTCCCCCTTTCAACTGTACGCCACTGCATTTTGGAGCTGTCATAGACAGCTCAGCAGGCATTGGAGAACTGCGGCCGCGCCTGCAAACACACTGACTGAATTGGAAGAGGGCTGCCACAACTCTGAAAACTCGGATGATGGCACTATGTTTCTTGCACATGCGTGCAAGCAAACATAAAAATGTGTACATAGGTAGGAGGAGCCTTTTGGTGGGTGTCGGCCCCATGAGCTCCATATATTGTGTCTCTTCTTCATCCTGGATCTCTTCTGCTGTTTGCAGATCCAGGGTTTCTACTATTTAAAAAAAAAAAGAAAGATGAGATGAGAAATCCTCTGTAGGTCTGGGAGGAGAGCCAAAATCTTGTTCTGGTGAAACCTCAGGTTCAATACCCTCCTCATCCTGATCATCCTCCTCATATTCCACTGTGGCAGTGGGCAAGAGGGGCAACAACAGTAGCTTTTCAGCGAGGGTGACCACAGGCTGCTTGGGGCTATTAAGCCCTGCAGCACCGAAGTAAGGCTAGAGCCTGAGTTACATCAGCAGGCGAAGGAGCAGATAAAGGCATCTGAGGGACCCCTTGAAGCAGTTCAGCTGGGGTTTTCAGTATGCTTTGTTTGCTTCAATTTTTTGGCAGGCACTGGGGGGTCAGCCGGTTCATTGCCTCTCTTGCCAGAGCCCTCACCCATATCAGGGGTGGATTTGGAGGCTCTAGAGGAATAGCCACAGTCTTAGAGGGGGTGGACTGGTTAGAGGCCATGGACCCCTCTTCCAATCTTCTTTTAAGCATCTCCCTACGTTTTTCCACTGTTTTGTCAGGGAAAGACTTACAAATTTCACAATTTTCTGAAAAATGCTGTTGGCTGGGGCAGATCAAACATTGGTCATGTTTATCTGCCTTGGCAAACACCTCTGCACACTTCAGGTAATTCTTAAAACCAGGAGGTCCTGTTTTCTTTTTCGGCTTATCTGACATTTTAAGAAAACAGGAACCAGGAACTGACAAAAATAGAAAGAATTTAAATATTTGCAGTCGGTTCCTAAAAGATTAGTGGTCAGTTCAGGAACCAACATAGTCCAAAAACTAGCGGTTCTGATCAGATCTGGAACGGAGAAAACCGCAGAGAGAACCGATAAACCTCAGTTCAAATGTGGTCAAATTTAATACAAATTAAGAAAAAAGTAATTGGCACCCTTAGAAAAGGTTCCAGTTCAAGAAAGAAAAGGATCAGTTGCCCTCAGTTCACAGGAACCGTAAACAAAACTAAAATTTAAAACTGTGAGGTAAAAACACTAAAACAATTACACTAGTCAGTAATGAAAGAATAAAACAAAATACTCAAGTTGTTTTTGTTCTATGCACTACAGAAATCTGTCTTGATTGAGAGAAGATCTCCAGGGCATCTGAACTTTGCAGTGGAGAGAAGAAATCTGAGGTTAGAATGTAGGCAGTTACACTGGGCAGTTTGAAATTGGATGCACGAGCTAAAGATTCCATCATTAGTGTAGCATTCCATTTGGCTCCAGGGCAGTGCTGACTTAAAGGAGCACTGCAAGAGTAATAATATTAGTGGATTCCTGGGGTTAGAATCAGTATTTACACAATGCAGAATTTGTAAGTACCGGCAAGTAACTACTAAACGTGAAACACCCCTGGCCCTGGCCCCTGCCCCCCATACAAGACTTATGCCAATAAATCCCAAACACAGCTGCAGGAAGTATGCTCCTATCTTAGCCAAGGAATCAGTTAGGACAAACAACCCAGCTTCCCAATGAATAGGAGGAGATAAAAGGTTTGGCACTGGTGTGGTGCGGGTTAGGGCCATGACTCTCATCATGAGGGGTCAGGAGCTTCATCCAACTCCAAGACTACATCCTGGTCCATTGATTCCTGTCAATTGTCCTGGACTGTCTCTGGTGCTGTTTAAACTCAGAGCTCCACTGGGCTGATGTGATGACACACACACAGACAATCATCACCAATTCACCAGGATTCACTGATTGCTCTACAGTACTCAGTCCCACCCGCCTGGCCAGCCAGTGCTGACACCCCTCTGACTGGGCTGGCTGTGCCCTACTTTGAACTCAGAACTCCTGCCTTGCTTTGGTGCCTGCACCTCTTCCTAACAACACAAACACAGAGCTAAGCTAAAGCTAGCTGGCAGGGCCATTGCTCGGGTCCACCCCCTCGACCACACTCCTCTCCCGCCATTGGCCGCCTGCATATCCTACACCCTGCATGGAGCACGTAATGATTTAGGGCCATGCCGGTCCAAGCAGGCTGGGCTCACCTCACAGACTTGCACAGCACAGGTAGCCTTAAGGAGGAGGTCCATTTTTTTTTTCGGCTTACTCGACAGGTGGCATGCACGCAGCAGCAGTGAATGCTGAAGGTCACGGCTTCACCAGCAGGCAGACAGACAGTGGTTGAATTGAGCCGTGGATTGGGAAAACCATGCTGCCAGTGCAGTTCGCACAAAGTGGACCTATGGCAAAGTTAGCTGACGGTCACTTTTAGCCCCTAGTGGGCCCTCCTCTGGTGTCAGGGCCCCAGGCAATTGCCAAGGTTGCCCAGGTGATGATGCCAGCCAGCCCTATCCAGCTTTTCTTCTGGTTCATCACCTCTCTTTTTATGGGATTGAGTCTAGAGCCACACAAACTTTGAGAAAACACACTGTATATTTTTGTTTCTAGTTCTAATTGTGGTGGGAAAATATGACTAACAAAAAGAAAATACGGACATAGTAATGTTTTAATTAAATATATTCTCCTCTGCTATGCAATGCTTCTATTCCTCTGGAGCATTAATTTTCTCTCTGCAGTCTGTAGACATTCTTCCCAATTTTATAGAGCTGTTTCAGGGTGGTTGAGATAAACCCCCAATAGGTTTACTGGATCCTGAGATACCTTAATATCTGTGTAACCCGCCCCCCCCCGGTCTAGGGGTATGCCAGGTGTTACACAAGCGGGGGGACACTTGTAACCAAGAAACACAGCCACAGAAAATTACACTCGTTACCTGGGTTCTGCCGAATAGTCTTCGGGGGATACAGGCAGTTCATACCTGAGGGGTGCTGCAGCTGCAGGGGCAAAAACTTGCTTATCCAAATCACTGGGTGTTTTGATTGAATCAGTTGTCCACATGAAAGAATAAAAGTAAAAATTTAATTATATTTTTAAAAATTACAGCTCCATAGAGTTGTCAGGGTTTAGGATTTGACTGAGTAGATAAATCACTTAGTGTGGCCAGGGCCGCAAACAGTAGCATTCCGGATTAAAACACTTTTCTGGCATTGCTCGTTGATTTCCCAGAGCTGAATTAGGCTCTCCAGACTGGTGGCAGCAACAGTTTTCCAAACACCACTCCCTCCTTCACATGCTTTAAATTCTACAAACTGGGCTCCTTTTCCTTAGCCATGCCGAGATACTGAGCACCCCATGAAGCAGCCTACTGACATTGCCTGCTGCTCCCATGGTCTCCGATCTCTCCAGGCAGGCCTTGCCGCATACCTGTGACACCAGTTCCAAAGATGGGGGGGTTTACCAGGAACCTTCCACCAGTGCAGTGGCTCTGCCAAGCCCACCGGAGCCAGAACCCAAGTCAGATGACATGCAGCACAGTCCAGGAAGGGGCCAAGGACTACCACACTGGAGGACTGCTCGAAGAGACTGACATCCTGGGCTCCGTTGCAACCTCCTTACTGTCCTCAGCCACTCCAGCTTGGCTCTAAATGGTGATGCACTCATGAGGGGTGACTGCGGGACAGGCTTCCACTACTATCTCACCAACGATCCATGCTGCCACCACTGGACCGTGCACCAGACTCACTCTGCTATAGTGGGCCCCCACTGCAGGCGACACTCAAGGACTCCGCTGTGCCATCCCACCACAGTGCCAGAGTTCACAAGGTGGGCTCCACATCTTTCTCTCTCTGGGCTCCAGCTCCCAAAATAGTGCAGTGGCTCCCCTGATACTCCAGCCACACACACAACCCCCCCCAATTGCCCCAACAACATACTGATGATCTTCAAGGGCAGTGGGCCAGGGTGGCAAATGCCTCACCCCAGCCCTCCTGGCTGAGAAGAAAAAAATTACTTACCATAGTAATGTTGTTTCTTCCCAGTGATACTCAGGTATTCAGAACTTCTGCAGTGACCCTTTAAGACAGAACTGCCCGGAGAGAATGGAGCATATGCAAATGATGGAACCTTTTGCATGTGACAACTTTTTAAATGCTGCCTTGAACTAATTGCCTTAGTTCTAAACCCCTCAGATTTCCTGGATGCCTGGCAAGGCAAGTCCCCGAGGACTAAGTAGATTGGAAAAAAACACCAATAATGATAATAACAATTATACCCATAAACCCCCCAAAAAACCTCCAACTGCAGGGTGAAACCTTAAAAGGTACCCCAAAAATGTCAGAATCACCTGAAAAAAGGGGGGTGGGGACACTATGAACATAGTAAGAAAAACAGTGCCAGGAGGTGGCACTTATACCCAGGGCCCCGTGTTTTCTGTGATTCTGCGATTGCAGCTGTGGCTGCAGAAATCAGGGCTGACCGCAGAAATCAGTACTGGCTGCAGAAATCGAGAAAACCAGCCATATGGCCGCAGAAATGCTAACTGTGCTATATGGTGACACAAGGCAAGGGCATAGCTATTGATATGTTAAGTATGCCATGGCATACATACTCATTAGAAGGGGCAACAAAATGATGCCTCCCGCTACAAAGCCAAAAAGCTAGTGGTTGCATAGCATCTTCACTCGTGCTGGCTCTTGTTATATAACTCCGTCCAGCCAGTATTGTGTGTGTGTGGAAGGGGGGGAGACCGATGCAAAAGTAGCAGAGCATGATTAGGTCCACAGCAGTTATGATTTGCTGCTGTGTAGGTATGACTAGCTCAGCCATGTTAATCTTTCATTGTGTGCATGCTGAATCCCTGGAAGATGAATTTGGAAGGAAGAACTGGTAGGCGAGCAATAGTCAAGAAGTGAGAAGATTCAGTGGTATCCGTGGAGGTGGAATTGATCTCGGTGTGGTAGTCAGGTATCGGAGAAGGAGCTGATTGCAAAAACATGTGGCTGGCAGCAGACTGAGCAGAGGACTTGGTCCCCACTGATGGACATCCATCACAGTTTTGATTTGTGGGCTGCAGATCTGTACCTGCAAGTGTGAGAGTAATTTCTTCGCAGATTTGAACCTGCAGCCTAAGTAGTGGCATCAAGCTCAATTCTTAAGGAGGGTCAAGTTGCCCAGCTGCAGTAGAGTTGGGGACCAGGGTATACTAGAACTGGAGAGAGCAGATAAGGGAAAAAATCAGAATTGAGAATTGTATTGATTGCTGCTATACATAAGAGAAATGAGGATCACTGACTGAAGAACACCACCAGCCCCTGAGTTGCTGGGAGAAAACATGCTAACCAAGGTTACTCCAGCTTAACAAGAATGACTTGCTTGCGTTTTTAGTGTGTTCCCAAAAGAAAAATCAGGAGTCAGCAAATCCTACAGACACTTCAAGTTACACCCTCCATCACTGTTATAGGAAGACAATCCCCCACACACACACACAGAT
Organism: Neoceratodus forsteri; assembly: GCA_016271365.2. Lineage (NCBI taxonomy): Eukaryota > Metazoa > Chordata > Ceratodontiformes > Ceratodontidae > Neoceratodus > Neoceratodus forsteri. The sequence goes on from CM028132.1 coordinate 537,845,332, forward strand.
TTGCACACTGCACTCAGCATGTTTGTTGCAAGACAATTGGGATATTCCTAGTTTAAAAAAATTATAATCTAAAATAATGTTGACCAAAATCAGAAAAAAAATGAAACGGCTTTCAAGTTGGAGTCTCTCTTTATGTCTGCTAACTAAATATAAACCAGAAGAAATCTAAGCAGGTTTTGCCTTCTGTGTAGTTTTAGCTAAGTGTGTATGTCCTCCTCCAATTATAACCTAGGAGAACAGCAGAAGTCACCAATTTCAGAAGAACAGATGAGCCTCGAATTTGGGGTGAGAGGAAAAGTCATTAAAAGAGAACACCAAGTTTGGGTTATTGCAGTTTAATATTTATGATAAGAAGACTACATACTGTTAAATGGCCTGCTGTTCCATTTTCAGTGTAAGGAGATAGTTGCTCAAGGCAGTCAAAGGTAAACTAAGACTTAATCCCTTGAAGGTATGCTGCTTAACCACAATTTATCTGCTGCAGAATGGCCTCAGAATCAGCAGTTGTGCATAGAAAGTATGAGGGCATGCCGTGAGAATGTGAGGTCCACTTTGCCGTAGTAAACATGGGGCCCTGCTTATACCCCTGAGTACAGTATTCAGAAGTGCAGAAGCTACTGGTTCTAGAAGGGGAGGCAGAGTGGGAAGTTCTGAATACCTGAGTATCACTGAGAAGAAACAACATTACTACAGTAAGTAATTTTTTCTTCTAACCCCAGTAATGCTCAGGTATTCATAACTTCTGCAGATTATGAAGCAGTACCTTTGGAGGTGGGCACACAACCTATTTTGGAAACAGACTGTAGGAGTGCTGTGCCGAACCTAGCGTCACTCCTGGACTGGGTGTTCAGACTGTAATGCTTTGTAAAGGTGTGTACTATTTTTCAGGTAGCTGCTTTACAGATGTCCACTAATGGAACATCCCTGGCAGCTGCTATAGTAGAAGCTGTGCCTCTTGTGGAATGGGCCCTCAATCCTGTTGGGGTTCCTTTCCAGCTTTAGAGTAACAAAACTGGACACATTGTACTATCCATTGAGAAATGGACCTTTTCAATACTTAGTTACCCTTTCCCACATCCCCATAAGTCAGGAACAGCTGTTTTCTGTCCTACCTTTGGTCCTTAGTGGCTGCCATATAGTAGCTAAGAGCTCAGTTGACATCCAGACTGTGGAGTCTCTTCCCACCAGAGGTAGAGTGCTCAGTGAAAAGACAGGTAGAGTAATGCTTTGGTTCAAGTGGAAATCAGAAACCACTTTAGGGAGAAATTTCCTCTTTGTTCTCAGGACCACTTTATCCCTGTGGAATGAGATGCAGTCCTGTTCAGTGCAGAGATCCTGAAGCTCACTGATTCTTCTTGCAGAAGTCATTGCCACTAGGAAAACTGTTTTCTATCTGACATATTTCAAATGAGCCGAAGACATGGGCTTGAAGGGAGATCCCATGAGCTTAGCTATGCACACATTCGGGTCCCATGCTGGCACCGGTTCCCTATGAGGGCGTGCAAATGGACAAGACCCTTAAAGAACCTCTTGAAGATAGGATCTGAAGCCATTGATACATTCTCCAGCTGATATGTGAAGCAGATGCTGCAGCCAGGTGGACCTTGAGGGTAACGGACTGCAAGCCAAGAGAATGTAAATGAGTAAGACAGTCAAGTACAGCTGGGACCCTAGCTTGTGCTGGTACCAGTTCCCTGGTTAAACACAAAATAGAAAACCTTTTCCACTCTGAGGTGTAGGTTTTCTTAGTGGAAGGCTTCCTGTAACCCCTTAAAATGTCCAAGACACTTTCTGAAAGATGCAAGCCTGCATATTCTAGGTCCTCAAGAGCCAAGCCTTGAGCCTGAGTGACCTGAGGTTCAGATACAGGAGCCTCCCCTGGTTGCAGGTTAACAGACTGTGCCTCTGAGGAAGGTGTATTGGCTCAGCCACAGACATGGAGAGCAGCAGAGAGTACCATGGCTGCTTGGCCCAGTCTGGTGCTATCAAGATCATTGATGCTGACTGGGATCTGAGCTTGAGCAATACCCTGTACACCAGAGAGAAGGGAGGAAAAGCATACAGATGCTGCCCTGACCAATTCAGAGCTAGAGCATCCAGGGGGACTGTTTCCCAATCTGCTGGTCTGCAACAGTATTGTGGCAGGTGGTGGTTCTGGTGGGATGCAAACAGATCTACCTCCAGGGTGCCACACCTCCAGAAAATCATATCCACCACTTGTCTGTTCAGTGTCCATTCATGATGGGCCTGACTGATTCAACTCAGAGCATCTGCAAGGGTATTGTCTTTCCCTGGCAGATGGACTGCTGTAGAGGAAACTCCCAAAGTACACCAGATTCCATGTTTTCATGGTTTCTGTGCAGAGAGGACCATACTTTGTATCTCCTTGCTTGTTTATGTAGTACATTGTGGTAGTGTTGCCTGTTCTGACCTGTATCCCTTTCCTTGTACTAATATTGTGAAGGCCTTTAGTGCCAGACACACCGCTCTGAGTTCCAGCAGGTTTATATGCTGGAGTGACTCCGTGACTTGATCAAGTGCCCTGGGTTGTGTGGTCCCCAAATGGGTGCCCCAACTAGTAGAGATGCATCTGTTGTGAGAACAACAGATGGGGATTCTTGCTGAAAAGGAACCCCTTCCCTTAGATTGGATTCCTCTTTTCACCGCTGAAGTGCCTGTAACAAGGTTTTTGTTACTGGGATCAGCTATGAGAGAGGATCTTTTCTTTGGCACTGGTGTGCCCTTAGGTGGAACTGGATGTCTCTCATTTGGAACCCTGAACCTAGGACTGTGCCCGTGTTCATAGTCATATGGCACAGGAGCTGTTGGAACTGCCTTGCAGTTTTTGGCTTGTACAGGCTGAATGAGTCTGCAAGCTGCTGGATACTTCTTACTCTGTCCAAAGGCAGGTAGGCCCTGCCTTGCAGGGTGTTGATCTCTGCCCCTATGAACTGCAGCACCTGTGCAGGTAGAAGGACACATTTTTTTGTGATTTATCAGGAACTACAGGGACTCCAGGAGCCTCTGGGTGATCTGCAGGTACTGTCTGACTTGCTGTGGTGATTTTCCTACTACCAGCCAGTTGTCCAAATATAGGAACTGTGATACCCTGTCTTTGAAGGTGTGCCATGACCACTGCCAAGCACTTTGTGAACACTCCTGGAGCTGAACTGACTGAAATGGCAGGGTTGTGAATTGATAGTGACCTGATGTTTTAGCCAATGTAATGTCTCATGATTGTTGTATGTAACTGGACGCTTGTGTAAACACGCAGCAGTGCTCACATGCCTTTCCATTATAACCAATAAAAATGAAATTAACTGAAAAATGAAAGCTGAGATATTTTCTGTGAGACTCCCTTATGGGGATGTGGAAATAGGCATATTTTAGGTCCAGTGATGCCAACCAGTCTCCTTTTTGGAGTGTTGGCAAAATCAGTGCCAAATTTACCATCTTGAACTTTGGCTTTGTCAGATGCGTGATTAGTACCCTGAGGTCTAAGATAGGCTGTCACTCCCCATTTTTCTTTGTGGTGAGGAAATACCTTGAGTACAATCCCTTTCCTTTCTGCTGAGCTGGGACAGGCTTGACTACCTTTGACAGTAGCAGGTTTCAAACCTCTTCCTCCAGCAACTTCTTTTAAAGAGGGAGGATGGTCTGAATACTCTAGTTCTCAGAACAGGAAGAGAATTGAAAGTCAGAGACAATTCCTAACTCACTACCTCCAGGACCCACTTGTCTGTGGTAATTTCTTGCCAAGCCTGGAGGTAATGAGTCAGCCTGCCTCCGACAGGTAGAGAGGAAGTGGCCTGTTAAAACACGTCAGGGTGTTTGTTTACTCTGGGGCTGAGACTGGGGTTGAGATCCCCATCTGGAGCCCCTTCTACCCCTACCTCTGAAGTACCCTTGCTGGGGATACTGCTGATATTAGGGTGCAGCCATTGCCTGGAAAAAGGGCCTGTTATGAAAGGATCTGCCCCTGCCTCCCCTCCCATAGGGTCTGGTGCATGGGGAGGGCTTCTCTTTGGCTGAATTTTTCTTCAAGGTGGCTTTGTATTCATCCGCCTTCTTCATATAAGCCACTGTTTTGTTTCCAAAAAGGGAACTGCCCTCCAGAGGGAAATCCATTGCCTTTGTTTGTATGTCCTGGGTAAGATTTATAGCTCTTAGCCAGGCAAACCTCCTTTGAGCAACAGTATTGGTCATCCACTTAGGTGCTGTATCATTAGTATCAGCAGCCATTTGAAACTGATATTTGGCTGCTTCCAAGCCAAATTTAGCAGTTTCTGCAAGATCAGCCGACAAGTGTGATGTGGCCTTATCTGCCATAGTCAGGACAGATTGCCACTGTGACTTCTGGTACTGAGCGGCATAGGCTTGAAAATTAGCCTGCCTGATGGACAAGGAGGCTGACAAATATCCCTTCCTGGCCATACTGTCAATTTTATGGACTCCTTTTCTAGTGGGTGATAAGCCAGGGGCACTTTAGCCTTGTTACAGGTTGCCACCTGCACCACCCCTGATGGTCAGGGTGGGAAAACAGAAATTCTGAACCCTCCCTTTCCAACTGATATTTCTTGTCCAATCTCTTATCGGGGCGGGGGAGCAGAGTAAGGAGTCTGCAAAATCTTTAAAGCATCTGTTCCAAGAATTTATTGACTGGGAGGAGAAGCTTTTTAGTAGGTGTTAATCCCACCATTTCAAGATATTCCACCTCCTCCTCATCCTCTATTTCCTCACTTGTGGTGCTGTTCAGTGCATCAGCCATCTTTCTTACAAAAGTGAAATGTGAAGAATAATCCTCAGTAGCTCTGGGAGGAGCTGACATCTTGCTCGAAGGGAACCTCAGGTTCAGTGGGTTCCCCTCCTTCTCCTCCTCCTCTCCTGACATTACCTATAATCCTTCTCTTCAAAAATGAGGATTTGGCTGAATGGCTCGCCTGTCCAGCTGGGCTTTGCTCAGATGGCTGATGGCCAAGAGAAAAGATTCCTTGCAAGGCTAGTACCACCTTGAAAGCCTGTGCTATCTCCTGGGGAGAGGGGAGAGCCAGAGCACCCTCAAGAAGTCCCCTTTTTTTGGTTCAGTAGGAGGTTCTGTTTGCTTCAATTTTTCAGTCTTTTTTGAGGGAATCGGTGAGTCAGCCAATTCAGCCACCCTCTTAGAAGTAATTGTTTCACTCCTCTTCATTTCACCCACAGCAGAAGAGGGTGTCAGCTGGTCAGAGACTGAGGGACCCTTAGGTGGAGGAAGTTTTGTTCTTGAGCCGTTCCCGGGCATTTTTCAACAGTTTTTTCTGGCAAAGTTTTACAAGTATCACAGTCTTCTTTCAAGTGATCATAGCCAAGGCAAGCAACACGCAAACTATGCTTATCTGCCTTGGCAAATACTTCCCCACAATCAGAACAGTTTTTGAAACCAGGTTCACCGGTTTTCTTTTTAGGTTTTTCAGACATTTTTATGGGGAACCAATAAAAACTCAATCTGCTAAATGATTTTAAATGTTAAGTAATATTTAGCAGTTCCAGTCAGTTCTGGAACCAATAAAGGAACCGACAGAACCGCGAACTGCAGAAAAAGGAACCAAGGTTATCGGTTCAGTAACGGATAAGCGGTTACCAAAAACAATGTTTTTAAATAAAAATAACTAAAGTAATGGAGTTTTTAGTCAGAAAACTCCAATCTAAACTAAAATAACTTGGTTCTCCACCGATTATACCGAACTGGAAGAACCAATAAAAAATACAAATTTAACACTAAAACTACGGTTTAGCTATAATTACAAAAAGTAAAAGGCAGCAAATGAAAGAAAAAAAGATACTTATTGGGAAGGCTTTAAGCCCGAGGTTCAATGGGTGGAGCAACAATGTCACTCCCCCACTAAGCTCAAATATGCCACTTTTCCTGGACGCCCTCAGGATTCGTTTTCATTGCGGCTATGGGCACCACCCCTCCTCGCTCTAATGCTGCTGTTTCTCGGGGTGCCTCTGACCACTGGATCTGTCTCCCCTCGCCACCTCCTCTCCTTGCATTGCTTGCCCTAGTTCACTCTCTCCCCACCGTTTGTACTCCCCACCTCCTGCCTGCTCTCTCTGAGTGCTTGCCTTCCCCACCCTGGCTCAACCGGGTCCATCTAGTCGCCGATCTGTGTTGCCTCCTGTGTTAGTGTGTCCTCACTCTGTTACTCCTTTGGCTCTGGTTCCTGCAGCTCCCTCACCCTGGATGATTACTTGCCTCGCTGGTTCGGGCTTTATAGCTGCCATTCCATCGCATGCTCTCGGTCCCATCACATAGCCAACATGCGCTCCCACCCTGGCTTGCTGGGGGCTCCAGCCTCCTCTCCACCTGGAATAGTTTGCTTGCTTACTGCATTGCCACTGACACCTTACACTGCGTATGCACATCAACCCATTTTTTCCTCTACCGCATATTCTGTCCATTTTGGAGGCACACTGTGCATCTGCTACGTTGCATCCACATGGCTCTGGATGAAAATGGGGCTTTGAACAGTTTAACTGTACAACTCAGTATCTGCAAACACTGCTTTGATGTCGCCCGTGTCTGGCAGATTTTACTGCAACGGGTGCTGATATCTATTCACCGAAGCATGATAATTCTCTTTGCCGTGGTTCTTTGCTCTTGTACGCTGGATACTGGCATTTCTTTTGTCTGACATGGACATGGCGAGCAGCAGCCTTCTGGATGGCTCAGCTTAGAAGGTGTGTGGGTAGTCAACATAGGTGTTGCAGTAGATTAAGAGGCCCTGCCTGTCTATTTTAACATGGAGAATGTGTAGTATTTATCAGCCTGGTTAGAAATCATGGCGTTGTGCCTTTCAGTTGTCATTCATCTCTCTGGCATTGCATCTCTTTGCTCTAGTCTCCACATTTTGTTTCTCTGCCTGACTCATTCCGCCATCCTTTCTTTCTCCCCAAAAAATATATCTAATTCAATTGCTTACTTAACTGGTCCTCGCTACCTCGGCTCGACCTGCTCCTCCAGCCATCCTATGAGTCTCTTCTACTGCATCGAATGCTCCTGCTGCTGCGTGCCCTCGTTCTACTCCCTCTCCTCGGCTCTCTTGTTGAACTCCTGTGCTACCTACTCAATCTCAACATCAGGGTCTCATTCCCATCGTAGCCTGTGTTTGACATTTCCTTTGGACATGACTATCATTTCTCACATGCCGACCTCATCACTCCTCAGCCCTCACGCTGCAAGTATCAGGTTCCTGATTCCATACATCATCAGCCATCAAGGATTAACTCCAGTTATGGCTTCTACGTCTCATTTTGTCATTTTTTTTCTATTAGCTTGCTCTGCTGCTCACATCATCGGGCTGTCTACGGCTGACTCCGCCTGGCTTTCCATCGAACCTGGCAGCCTCCTTGGCTTTGACCCCTCATCATACCTTATCCATTTCCTAATCCCTTGTTGTGCCTCCTCCGTTTCCTACTTTTACCTTCCTTGTCCTAGTGCCTTTTCTCATGCCTGCTATTATGGCTTCACTCCACTCTTTGCTTCACTCCTCATCTTACATCATCCACTTTTGCTCCCTCCTCCTCCTCATATCTCATCCAATTGTGTTCCTCAATTGCTCAAACTGAGTTGCCTTTTGTTCCAGAGCTCCCTTCTTAGCCTCGGTCTACATCCTTTCTAGGAACCCACTTCTTTTCACTTCCTTAGTACAAGTTAATTTTCAATTTCATTCCTGTCTCCTTTTCCAATTCCATTGGACAACCACAAAGTGTTGATGAAGGGAAACATACAGTGTGCTCTATCATGGGCTGGTCCCCTGTTGATGATCTACAAGAACTCGTCAACCCTGGCCTCTTCTCCGAATGAGTCACACGATTTCTCTTACAGCATGAGCTGTGCCGGGGCCAGCGCTCCTTTCTTCGTTTTGTTTTAGAGCCATTTCAAAGGCGTGCTATATCAAGGGCTAGTGTAAATGAGCAGAATGACAGCACCGAGATTCTTTTCATTTCATGACAGTACACAGGCACATTATCCTTATATTTCCTTTATGCTTCATTATGTCTCTTGAGCAGCGCTGGTCACTGGGTTCATTCCTGTATGGGCCATTCCCACTAGCCATGTCTCTCTCCTCCGTTCGTTCTGCACATTCTGCTCATTGCCTGTATGTCCTGTGCTACATCACCCTGCCTTTATTTCCTCATCCTGGCTGGGTCCTATGCTACCCACTGCCCTCCATACCATCCTTCATCCTTCCTACCTCACTTTTCTGTGCCAGCCTCCATAGCTCCACTCCATCATTGTGCCTCACCCGTCCCCTATTTTACCTTCCTCATCCTGGTGCCTTTTCTTGTCCCACCCAACTCCGTCTGGTTTCCCGTGGACACTTCTTTGGTTGTACCGATCCCGACTCTTATTGCACCTCATCAATCCGTGGCCTTCCTGCTGCACATTTCGGGTTCCTCTTTCTGGTCCTCATTTGCCATTTCTTCTGTCATCAAACCACCATTCCTGGCTTCATTCCATCATAGGCCTTCAAGGCTTCTCTTCTGTCATAGTATCCTTTGGCCTTGGGGTTTCATTCTCCCACTGCATACTGCTGCATCTGCAGCCCTCCTGCCTCTCAGGTCCTCAATGCCTCTCTTTAATTGTCTCTTGCTCGGTCAGTTTACCTCAGCTGCTTTGTATGTCTCTGCTGCTGCCCTGTAGTTTGCATTCAACATTTCTTTTGAGCATACACATCATTACTCATATGCCACCTCATCGACCCACGGCTCTCTGACCGCATGTATTGTGTTCAAAACTCTGGTCATCATTCACCACTTCATGCCAGCCAGTACGGATCACTCCACTTGTGGCTTCATTCCTCATCCATCCATGCCACCCCGATTCGATTCTACCTCCACTCAAGAGCCATGCCTTCCTGTCCGTCATCCTTGCTAAGGGCTGGCCGGAAGTTCTCCACCATCATTCAGGTTCCTTTCACATTCCTTTCAAATCTACCTCTTTCGAGGAGCCTACTTAGTCACGTTGCTCTATCAAGCATATCACCCCTATGGTTTGCATGCACTCTGGTTTTAGATATGCCTTCTTGGTCTCGGAGTATTTCTCCTTTCAAGGAGCCTCATCACTTATATCACTCCATTGAATCGTACAATATCTCTTGGTCCATCCATGGCTGAATCCCTCCGACCTTCCATCACACCGGGCCTCACTGCTACCTCATCCAACTTGCCCTCCTGCCCACTCATGTAGCCTTCCTCCTTTGTGGAGTCGACTTGCTCCACATCGTCCATTTTCTATCCCTTCATTGGAGATCCTTCGACTCAGCCCACTCAGCTCCGTGATACCTGGCCTCGACCTGCTCATCTAATTCAATCCCTCCATCAGTATACCTTAGCATGGTTTGCAACCTTGTCTGCTCTATTCCCTTGCTCCATCTAGCTGTACCTATCATGGATCTTATGCCACCTAATCCGACTCGCCATTATGGAGTTTTCAGCCCGTAACGGCCGGGTCCTATGCTGCCCTTTTGACCTCCCAAATGTCCTTCATTCTTTCACACTTCACTTTCCAGTACCTGTCTTCATGGTGTCAATCCTCATCATACCTCATCCGTTCCAGTTACCTTCCTTAGCCTATTGCTTCTTCTAGTTCTCAGCCATCGTGGATTCTTTCACTCCTGGCTTCCTCTTCATGGTTCATTATCTGATTTGTCTCCCTTGATTGCCATCCTGTGCTTACCTTCTGATTCGATACCCTCTGGTTCCCATCATGCCTTTTTGGCCTCGGAGTCTGCCTCCTTTCGGGGAGCATCATCGTTTGTGTCACTCCTTGGAGCATGATACCCTCATTCAATTTATTTTCCCGTTCATTCCTGGCTCTTCTTCTTCTAGTTTCGTACTTCCTCTTCAGGATTCAGCTATCATAAGCTTCCCTCTTCTCTTCTCTTCTCCTCACTCAATATCATATTTCATCCTGTTTTGCTCGCTCCCCATCGTACCTCATCCAGTTTCGATCCTCGATCGCTTCACCTGTATTGCCTCTGGTCCTGGATCTCCCTTATTGGCCTCTGACTCTACCTCTTTTCCAGGTGTCTCATTGGTGTACTTCCTTCGTGCCAGTTTCATTTTTGGTTCTTTCCCATATCCTCCTCTTCCAGTTCACTTCCAGCTGTCCAGGTTTCCCTCTACCCTTGGCCTACTCGTGACATTCTTTTTGGGCATACCTATCATAATTCCTATGCCACCTATCAGCTGCAGCCATCCTGCTGAATGTATAGAGTTCATAACTCCAGTCATATCAAATTCATGACTCCAGTCATCTTTCACTCAGCATCACTTTTAAAGCTCATCTATCCACATCGCTTACACTAACATTCCTATCATCCAATACCGTACTACCTCATCGACTACAACATCAGGATCTAATTGTTCAGGATCTAATCATTAACATCATATAATCAGGAATGCCTCTTAAACTTCGGTGTCTGCTCATTTGCATTACTATATCAAACACATTGCTCTATCAAGCCAGTCTGCAACATCATTGGTATCCTCATTGACTCATCTGGAATATCCTCGTGAGCATGTCTGGATACCCCTTGCTGCTCTGACTAATAAATGGATCTATTCCCTCCTATCCTTGCTTCCAGATCTACTATCTCACATTGACTACTCGAGCATACCCTCCTTAATCCCAGCAAGGTTCATCTAGTTCCATTGTTTGCTCGAGCATTCCATTTTTGACTCTGATGCTACTCATGGACCATAACACGATCTAATTTTCAGATTGCACAATCATGCCTTATCGACCTCAATTTCTACTTCCTCGCCTCACTCAATCAATCATACCTATTATCGATCTTATGCTTCCTCATCAACCCGCAGACTTCCTGCAGTGATCATCATCATCATCAGTATTAATTTGCCTCATATTAGCATGAGCCTAACGCACAGCCTCATGTTCCATCTTGACTCCATGCCTTCTTTTTGGAATCTTCCATATTCCATCATTATCCTCACCACTCATATCCTTCTAGTTACCAAACCCTTTCTTTCTAAAATATACATTCTCAATTCAATTCAAACGTCATCAGCCTGGAGGAAAGCAACCTAGGCCTTGGATTCCCAGAGGTTTCTTCCTCAAGGGGTTTTTCCTCTCCTCCATGCCAATGGTCACAATATTAGTTAGAATTAGTGATTTTCTTCTTAGCTAGTTAGGTTCCACTGTTGGAGGAGGCAGATGGTGGCCGGCTCTCTCTCTCTCCTCAGGAAGTTAGCCTTTCTCACAGAATTCATTAATCACTTCTCTCTTCGACGCTTGACAAGTCAGGTATTCTTTTTGGGCTTCTTCCTAACCTACCTTTAGCCGACTCATTCATTTCCGGCACCTCTGGGGACCCTCACTAGGGTTCCTTGCGTCGTACCCCTACAGGAGGTATATCCCACGGATAGAGAGGTGGAAAGCCACATAAAATTCAAGCTACTCAAGTTACACAAGCATTATCATATCATATCCAGTTGCATAAGCAAAATGATTGAGAGAGCTTTAAGGCTGAGGTTCAATGGGCAGAGCAACAACGTCACTCCCCCATTGAGCTCAAATATGTCACTTTTCCTGGACGCCCTCAGGATTCATTTTTATTGCCCACAATCCACCCCTCCTCCTCCAGCGGCTAGCCTCTCTTACCCGTGGGCTTCTTCCTAACCTACCTTTAGCCGACTCATTCATTTCCGGCACCTGTGGGGGGGGGACCCTCACTAGGGTTCCTTGCGTCGTACCCCTACAGCAGGTACATTCCTCGGATAGAGTGGCGGAAAGCCACATAAAATTCAAGTTACACAAGCATTATCATATCATATCCAGTTGCATAAGTACATTGAAATGGATTTCTAAGTTTCTTCACATCACAGATAGAAGTTGAGGAGAGGAGCTCCAGGCATCTAGACTTGACAGGTGGAGTGTGAAATCTGAGGGGTTTGGAACTAAGGCAGTTAGTTCAAGGCAGCATTTGAAAAGGGTCCATCATTTGCATGTGTTCCATTCTCTCTGGCAGTTCTGTCTTAAAGAAGACTTGGTTTGCTGGCCAAGGCACCTAGCTTCACCTGAGCTCTTTCCTTCTAAGACTGCTTGAAAGGCAGAGTAGAAACTTACCAGAGCAAGGGAAGAAGGATTAAGACTTAGTTTGGCTAAACAGATTTACTGTGTGGTGGTGTTTTTATTTTTTACTCACAGGGATTGCTACTGTTTGTTGCTAACATTTCATTGCTTTATTTTTTCTCTGATTCAAATTGTTGTTGCTGGTATACCTTCTTCTGCATTATTACAAGGTGTGCCTACAGGTGTGTGCTAACAGATTACTGCTGTAATCTTCTGATTCAAATTGTCTTTTGCAAGGTATATCTTCTGTTACTGCTTTATTTTTCTCTGGAGCAAAGTGTTTCTTACAGGGTATATCTTCTCTGAAATTTATTACAGGTGGTGCTTTACAGGTTTTACAGTTTTATCTAACATTAGGATAAGCTTTCAGGGTTACTGCATTTGTTGTTGACTGATTGTTTCTGCTCTTACCTCCTTGTTCTTTCGTCCGTGGTTCTTCTTTTTAGGCAGGGGAAGGGCCCAGCCACCCACCCCCATCCCCAACCACCCCACGCTACACTCCTTTTATAGGGTACCACAGTTGTGACATTTCCTGTGGCAGAGCAGGAAGAAGCGGATCAGTGGGGCCTCCACAAGGTGATCTCATTTACAGGGCACTAGTAATTTAACTTGTTATAACAAGTTAAACAAAGCACAATTAAACCATTATTCATTTTTTTCCTTCTAATTACTCTGACTAGGTTACAAACCCAGCAACTTATTTGGAATGGATTTCATTAACTGCAGGTACTGTGGAACAATTTTCAGAAGGACAGTCTTACAGGATTTAGGACACTGTCCTACATGCTGGGCCTTTGGAGATCTTAGGTCTCAGCTCCGGCAGCATGGGCAGAGATTGCATGCCTCAAATTTCATATTGAAGAGGAAATACATTATAGGAACCACCCGCATTTCCCCAGCATCCAACAGAAAAACCTCGACCGCAGAGGGTAGTTGGTCCAGGAGGTTGGCAGGTGGTTAGAGAAACAAATCAGGTGCCCCATCACTCTCTCCTCTCCAACACATTACCTCCAAAACCATATAAACACTACAAACAGGTATCTGCCTCTATCTCTGAAATCAAATAAAGAGGCAGAAGACACTGCAGAGCAGGACACTGCAGCACAGGAGCTAGCACAACAATACTCACCCAAATCAGGAACCAAAACTAAACAAGCACAAAGGAAATCCAAAAAACTTCTGATCATAGGAGACTCCATGATTCGGGGAGTTGATACCCATCTCCAGCCAGGGGTGATGGTCAGATGTCTCCCAGGTACATCAGCATGGAGAGACACTGACCGCATTGCTAAAATTGTTCACAAAGCAGGAGAAAACATTGATGTCCTAGTACACATAGGGACTAATGATCTCGCCAGCCGGTCAGTTGTGGAGACCAAGGAACACCTGACCAGGCTGGGTGACAAACTATCATCTATTTAGTCCAGCATCTCCTTCTCTGAGATCCTGCCAGTCTGGGAGAGGGGAGCAGATGGACGGAAGGTCAGAGAAGGGGAGATAGGGGAGCTAAACACGTGGCTCAAGGACTGGTGCCAGGAAAAAGGACACAGATTTGTAGGAACTGGCAACAGTTCTGGGAGCGAAAGTTCTTTAAATTTTATGGACTGCATCTGACTAAAGAGGAGTCAGTGCATTAGGCAGAAGTTTGACGTCTTTGCAGAATATTTAAACTAGCAAATGGGAGAGGGTGCTGCACCCCATACGTCGAATGGGAAGAACACCCTCCCCTCAGCTAAGTGGTCAAACAGGAATTCAGCGTGTTTGCCATTCATTTGCATCACCAGGTAAGAAAAAGGTTTGTCTCCCCATACGATGCACAGGGTAATGCCAAACTTCACCCAACAACTAACACTTCAAAATCTGGCCAATGGAAAATCATGTACACAATGCTCACAGCCTGGGAAATAAGATCCCAGACCTGCAGGCAATAATGTCAGAGGCTAAACTGGACATAGTAGCAATTAGTGAGGCGTGGTTTACCAGTAACCACACTTGGAGACTTCAGTACCTGGCTATGTATTGTTCAGAAGAGACGAGGGTGCAAAAGGGGAGGAGTGGCCCTGTATGTTAATGAAAATATCAAAGCTACAGAAGTTCAGAATACACATAAGGAGCCAGAAGAACTGTGGGTCACCCTGGAAACAGGAAATGGGACAGCCATAAGAACTGGGGTTGTCTACAGGCCCCAGACCAGAGAGGAGGACATAGACACATTACTGTTAGAAGATATACAAAACATGACAGCTAAGGGAGGTTCTGATAATGGGAGACTTCAACATGCCAGATACAGATTGGTCAATACCAGCAGGAACATCTGCCAGAACTAGACTCATAGTGGATTCCCTGCAGGGGAGGTCTCAAACAACTGGTACAGCAACCCACAAGAGACAGGGCTATCCTAGATCTAGTACTGACTAACAAAGAAGGGATCACAGATCTCCAGGTAGAAGGGTCACCTGGGGCCAGTGACCATCACATGGTATGGTTCAATTTGGCTACTACATCTAAATCATCCCATTCCAAGGCAAAAATATGGGACTTCAGAGGAGCTGACTTTGATAAGATGCCAACAGAGTTAAGCTAGCCCTGGCAAAAAAACACAGGTGAGGAGGTACAGGCAAAGTGGGCAAGCATTAGGATACAATACTTGAAGCAACATCCCATTGTGTTAGACAGAAAGCAAGTGCAAAGAAGACGGAAACCACTTTGGTTCTCAAATACAGTAGCAGAAAAGGTCAGAGCCAAAGGCTGGCCTTCAGAAAATATAAGGAACACAGCGGGATGAAGATAGGGAGGCATACCAAACTGCCCTAAGGAAGCAGGTAAGGCAGTAAGGCAGGCAAAGTCCCAAACTGAGGAACACTATAGCACGAACAGTAAAAGAAGGTGACAAGACTTTCTATAGATACATTAGTGAAAGGAGAAAGTCCAGAGGGGTATTGCTAAGCTTAATGGAGAAAAGGGAGCATGTGAGGAGGAGGACCCTGTAAAGGCATCTATCCTAAATAGATACTTTTGCTCAGTATTTACTGAAGAAAGGTAGGCAGGGCCCACAGCTCAGCATCATGGATACAGGGGAGGGAGGTGAGCACTACTCCCTTCACAAAAGAAAGGGTCCTACAAGAGCTTGCTAAGCTCAGGGTGGATAAGGCAATGGGACCTGATGGCATACATCCCAGGGTACTTAAGAAGCTAAAGGAGGAACTAGCAGAGCCATTAGCAGAATTGTTTAGTGAGTCTCTGAGCACAGGAGAGGTCCCAGAAGACTGGAGAAGGCTCATGTGATCCCACTCCACAAGAGTGGTAGCAGGGAGGAGGCGGGAACTACAGACTGGTCAGTCTTACCTCAGTAGTGGGCAAGATTATGGAGGCACTCCTTAAGAGGATAGTGCAACACCTGGAATCCATAGGGCACAGGATCCAAGACAGCATGGGTTTACAAAGAAAGGTCCTGTCAAACTAATCTCATAGATTTCTTTGACTGGGTAACCAGAGTGGTGGACCAAGGGGAGCAGTTGATGTAGCCTACCTTGACTTCAGCAAAGCTTTTGACACTGTTCCACATAGAAGATTGATAAATAAGCTAGGTAGGCTGGGGTGGTCAAGTTGGTCAACTGGGTGGCAAACTGGTTGACTGGCAGAAAACAGAGAGTGGTAGTAAATGGTATACAGTCAGAAGAGATGCAAGTCACAAGTGGGTACCTCAGGGATCAGTCTCAGGGCCAGTCCTATTCAACATCTTCATTAGTGACCTCGCAGATGGACTAGAGGTGAAAGGCTTGTCTTTGCAGATGACACCAAGATCTGCAACAGAGTAGATGATCCAGATGGGGTGGGCAGAATGAGAAGAGATCTGGATAAACTAGCAGAATGGTCAGAAGAGTGGCAACTGGGATTTAATGCAAAGAAGTGCAAAATCATGCACATAGGGAAGAGAAACCCTGAAGCCACTTATAGGCTGGGAGGAATTGCTAGCAGTCACAAAGGAAGAAAGAAGACTTGGGCATCATCATCACTGATGACCTAAAATCATCAAGCAGACCTCTAAAGCAGTAGGTAAAGCTAGGGGTGTTAGGGTGTATTAGTAGGGGTATCACAAGTCGTAAGAGGGAGGTAATAATCCTCTGTACAAGACATTGGTTAGGCCCATCTGGAGTACTGCGTGCAGTATTGGAGGCCACACCTCCACAAGGACATTAACCAAATTGAGGCAGTCCAGAGAAGGCAACAAAATGGCAGGGACTGCATCAGAAGACATGTGAGGACAGATTAATCGGAGCTCAATATGTATACCCTTGAGCAAAGGAGGAGAGAGGTGATATGATCGAGACATTTAAACACCTTAAGGGCATAAACAAGGTGAAAGAGTCTAACATGTTTAAATATAAGAAAAATAGCAGGACAAGAGGACACAGCATGAGATTAGAGGGAGGCCGATTAAGGGGGAATGTGAGGAAATTCTTTTTCACAGAAAGGGTGGTAGATGCATGGAATGGCTTACCACAAGAAGTGGTGGCTATGAATACAGTGCAGGGCTTCAAACAGGCATGGGATAGGCATAAGGGAGCAATACAAATGACTATGAATAGATAGGTCACTGACAGAGCAAAGGCCGATGGCACATTTATAAGGTAGAAAAAGAAATGGGCAGACTGGATGGGCCTTGCGGTCCTTATCTGCCATCAACTTCTATGTTTCTATGTTTCTAAAGGGTCACTGCAGAAGTTATGAATACCTGAGTATTACTGGGGTTAGAAGGGACTGCTCCACTCCTGCACTTCTACTATGAACTTCTCCCAAATCTCATCTTGGCACCAAAAGTCCCACAGCTTAAATACTCCCTGAACCTCATGTGCCCTCTGCCAGCAGGGGCCCACAGAGTCCAGACAGGCAGGCACCTAACCCATGGAATATTAACCAGTAAGCTCCCACTGTGTACACCTGAAATCTTAATATCCCCTTGCCGACAAGAGTCTACTGATTGCTATACTTTTATTATAATTATATGACAGTAGTGGAATTCCTCAGTGTCCTGGCCACATTCCTCCCATTCACTAAAAAATACCATCAACAGCTTAGTCTGGTTCAGTTTCAGTTGGTTTCCATCTGTATCACTTCCCTGCCCTCTCCCTGGGACAATGCATAGGCAGCACTGCTTAGCCCTCCTTTCATGGTCAACAAAAATTAAATAAATCTGGAGCAGTACAAACTCCATGCATGCATATCTTTCCCTGACTGCACACTCGTGTGGGCAAAACCCTGTGTCTCCTGTTATGGATTCCTTCTTCTCTCCCTGTGTCACTGGCTCTGCCTTCATCCCTTCACAATATGGTAGCCACTCTATGTTTGTTGTTCTAATTGTTGGGTTAATGGAGAAAGACCACACGTCACTGAACACCCTGGGATTCACTCAACACATGCTGCAGTCATGGACAGTTGGTGCCAATCTACATGTTGTTTTTTTTTGTCATGGATAACGGGGCAAATATGGTGACGGCAGTTGCAGATGGAAATTTTGTCAATATTCGTTGCTTTGCCACACCTTGAATCTAGTGGTCACAGCTGCACTATGTCACAGTACCAAAGATAGCAAGACTCTCTCTACAGCATGCTCCATCAGTGCTCATTTTCATCACTCTGTAAAGGCGACTAACCAACCAAGAGACGTGCAACAACGCTTTGGTCTGTCTCAGCATCACCTGATACAGGATGTCAGTACCAGATGGAATTCATCATACCTGATGCTGTCTGGACTGCTAGAATGGAAGTGCACACTTCATGACATGGCAATAGAGTGTGATATTGGGTAAATCCTAGGCCATCATGAGTGGTCACTGATTGATGCCATGGTGAGAGTACTGGGACCATTAGGAGCACCAGTGATCTAAGTGTGTCCACTGCCACTCTGAATCAGGTGATCCCAACAGTACATATACTGAAAGCATCCAGGATGAAATATGTAGAGGAAAGTGAAGACTCTGTATGGGGCAGCTGTACTCATTGAGCTGCTGCAAGCTGAACTGGATGCAAGGTTTGTAAAAGTGCTGTATAGTCGCATTCACATTTATGCAACCATGCTGGATCCCTGGTTCCAATGTAAGATCCTTCACAGGGGCTATGGATAGTCACACGATGACTCATTTTTGACAACAGATGTGTGCGGGTGACTGGTTGCATGCAGGGACTGATGACACTAGTGACTGGCACAGAAGGTCATGAGACAGAGGGAATTGCATTAGGCAGGTCTGGTCCCACTGGTGTAGATGGAGAAGAACTACCTGTTATTGATAGTAGCACTGTTTGGAGTGAGCGGGCATAGCTCAGAATGTCTTTCTGTGAAGAGCAACAGAAGAGGACATAGCCATAGCTTTTTCTGCAGAAAATACCTTGAACTGCTATTTTGCAGAATCTCTTGAGCCATTTCAGACTGATCCATTAGGTTACTGGGCACAGAACATGTATTTGTCCCCTCACTAGGTGCTACTGACTATGAGATACATCAGTCCCCAAGAGTACACCATCTGAGAGGATGTTTGCACAGCTGTGATGTTGTTGAGCCACATCGTTCAACTCTAGACCCTGAACACATCAAATGGTTTATTTTCATGAAGCTTAACTTGCCATTACTTGGGTTCAAATAAGAGTTACACCCATAAAAATAGAAATATAGTCTCTCAAGTCTGCTTTTGCTGACTGTTTTTCTTCATAAAGTTAACCTGCATAACAGCTCAGACATGAAGGGCAACCCTAGGATGCATATGCCAAGTGTGGTCCAGCTCCTAGCCTTACTGTCTGCTGAGCTTCAATGATCTTCACTGACTGGGAGAGAGACCAATCAGGGAGGGAAGGCAGACTCCGACAGGTGGAGAAGCAGGGATTCCTTGACAGCAATTCTACCTGGCTGAATCCCCCTTGGTGTGCATAGTCCAGGCTTCTATCTTTGCTGAGGTGATTTCTCTCCTTGATTGCTCTGCTCAGATCTGGTCAGGGGTTGCTCTCTTCTACTGAGCTTCACTGATCTTCACCAACTGGGAGAGAGACCAATCATGGAGGGAAGGCAGACTCCAACAGTTACAGAAGCAGGGATTCCTTGACAGCAGTTCTACCTGGCTGAATCCCCCTTGGAGTGCACAGTCCAGGTTCCTATCTCCACTGAGTTGACTACTATCCACAGTCTCTCTGCTCAGACCCAGCCAGAGGCTGCTCTCTCAGCATAAGAAGCAGTTGGAACACTTACCCAGAATTCCTAGCTGCTCTGTGTAATTCAACATTTGTACTGATGTACCACTACTGAAATAGTGGTTGACTTATACAAAGCTCTCAGATGGAAGCAACAGCTCAGACACAAAGGGCACCCCTAGGAGGCATACCTCAAAAGCGGTTCAGCCCTAGCCTTACTGTCTGCTGTACCCACCACTGAAATAATGGTCAGCTAATATAAAGCTGTCAGACAAAACAACAAGAAGCAACAGCTCAGACACAAAGGGCAACCTTAGGAGGCATATGCCAAGTGTAGTCCAGCCCTAGCCTTACTGTCTGTTGAGCTTTACTGATCTTCACTGACTGGAAAAGAGACCTTTTTCTCCAGTCTCTAGTTGTGCTACAAGTGGCAGACCTTAACAAACTGATTGTTTTTTCAGTAGGAAGGAATAACAAAGGTTAATTTCAATAATTATGTTCTCTTTCTTTCTGTCCACTGGCATGCACATGGCTATTGTTGGCTGCCAACACTGCAGGACACTCTTTAATGGTCATGTCGCCTGAAGGCAGGGCTGCTGTCCCATATGCTTGGAGATATGTCACCTTAGAGCTCAGCTGCAGAAGGCATGGTGTGAAATCAGCATCCTGCATAACCACCTACAGGAAACATTTATTTAAGGAGTGCACTCCACATCGCTGACACCAAACCAGCACACCTCTCCCCAGAAAGCAACCAGGCCTGGGTGATGGTAACTGGTTGTAGGAAAAGGGGCAGAGCTCAGGCAACTCTCCCAAACCAACAAAGCACTCTAAACACAGCAAACAGGTACACACCTCTTGCGTCCATACCATCCGTAACGACGGAGGATGTCTCGGGCCAAAGGAAAGCCAAAGGCAACAGGATAGCAAAACAACATCATGAACAAAACCTCAACAGGAAAATCATAATCATAGGGGACTCTATGATTCGCAGTGGGACCCCACCTGAGACAAAACAAACATGCAGATGTGCAGGTCAGATGTCTCCCAGGAGCATCTACTTGAAGGACACTGACTGAATAGTCAACACAGTTAAAAAGGAAGAAGAGGGCTAAAACATCCTGGTCCACCTAATGACCAATGACCTTGCTAGCTGGTCAGTTGAAAAGGTTAAGGAGCACATTGTGCAGCTCGGCGAGAAATTGGTTTAACTTTCATCCAGCATTGCATTCTCTGAGATTCTGCCCATTTGGGAAAAGGAGAAGAACAGGCAGAATATCAGAGAGAAAGAGATAAGTGAGCTCAACGAATGGCTCTAGGACTGGTGCCACAAAAAGGGGCATCACTTCATTGGATACTGGGGCAACTTCTGGGAAAGGGAGTTCTTCAGATTCAATGGCCTCCACCTGACTAAAGAGGGAGTCAGAGCACTGGGCCAGAAATCTGACGTCTACATAGGAGATTTAAACTAGTGGGAGTGGAGATGATGGTAGCTCTAGAAGAAGCATACATAGAGCCTGCTGTCTCTCCCTTTCCAGCTACCAACAAATTTACACAATTCAGGATAGCAAAAGCAGATAGCTGGGAACATAAAACCCTTTCCGACTCTGGCGTTGACCATCACAATGGAAAGAGAGGAACCATAAACAGGGAAAACTACAAAGGGACAAACAATAAGATCAAGGAGGCATGACAAACAAATGACACAGCAACAGTGGTCAGCACTATGCCTCAATGCATGCAATCTGGCTAACAAGATGACTGGTCTCACTGCCACAATAACTGAGGCAGGACTAGACTGGATGCCATGACTGGAACATGGTTCACAAATAATCATCATTGGAGGTGACTATCCCGGTTACGGCTTGTTTAGGAGAGACAGGACTGGGAAAAAGGGAGGGAGGTAGCTATTTATGTTAAGGATACCATCAGTACTACAGAAATTCAGCAGGCACTGGGAAACAGAGGATCTATGGATCACAACAGGGCGGAAGCCAGAAACCCATTGGGTAGGAATGATCTACAGACCCCCAAATCAGGAGGAAGCCAGGGATAAGAAAATCCTGGAAACCATCTTCCAGATGCCAGGCAAAGGGGACATGGTACTGGTGGGGATTTCAATCTGCTGGATATAGATTGGAATACCCACACAGTGGCATCACAGAAGAACAGGGAATTCCTAGTCACACTACAGGAAGCAGGCCTAAGTCAACTAGTGATATCACCTCACAAGGGGTAACGTGGTTCTAGATCTGATATTCACAAACAGCGATAGGGTTATGGGTGTCGAAATAGGGAACCACCTAGGCAACAATGATTATAACACGGTATGGTTTAGTGTAAAAGGGACTGTAGACTCCACACACTCCATACTGAAGGTCCTTAACTTCAGGAGGGCAGACTTCACAAACATGAAAGCCTGCCTAAGAGACAACCTTAGTAACTCGACAGAAGGGAGCATCGAGGAATATTGGACAAGGATGAAGGATGTAATAACCATGGTCACATCACAGTGTGCCCGTGAGGTTAGTAAGAACAAAAGGAGGAAAAACTCGCTATGGTTTTCCAAGGAGGTGGCAACCATGGTGAGAGAAAAGCTCACAGCCTTCAGAAAGTACAAGGAGTCGGGGAATGAGGCAGACAAAACAATATAAACAGAAACTAAAAGAGGCAGGGAAAGTGATAAGAAATGCAAAGGTTCAAACAGAGGTTAGGATAGCTCAGGAAGTAAAAAAGGGTAACAAAACCTTCTACAGGTACATACGAGAAAAAAGGAAGACCAAAGGGGGCATTTTTAGAATCACAAAAAAAGATGGACAGCCAGCCTGGTGGCGCTGAGGGCTGAGGCACTGGATTCCACACCTCGTGCCATGCCGGCGACCCGGGTTCGGGAGCGAGCATGGGGCACTGGGTGCTGGGGGGGAGGAGAGGGATCGGGCGTCCGATGAATGGCTTTTCCTCTCCGGGAAGGGGGGACCACAACAGTCAGTGTCTGACTTCTCCCTGGCAGAGGCTGGAGGTCAAGGATGCATGCCATACACTGGGACAGATGCCTGGATGGGAGTGCATGCAGATGCGTGCATGCTCATGACTGCTGGCATCATTGCATGCCTCCGACTTGGGGGAACAGAATAAGAGAAAAAAGTGGCACTTACAACGGCTTGATGGCCGTCTGCAAGTATCGCCGGGCGCTGGCACCCAAACTGGATCCATTGGGGGGGAGTTGGGGGGGCTCCCTGCCACCCCACTGTGGGGGGTACGCTACAGGGGTTACTGAGTGCCAGTGGTCCAGGTTGAGACGGACGGTGGCCGGATCCCCAATAGCAGGATGCGAAGTCTATGGGGAGCAGTTAAGGTGGTCACATGAGGATAAACAAATAATAAAATAAGAATAAAAAAGATGAACAAACCACAGAGCAAGGCGGGAAAAGGAAGAGGCACTCAGTGAGTACTTCTTCTCAGTCTTCACAAAGAAGCAGACAATAATGGACCAACAATAGGCATAAAGAAATGTCAATTGAAGGAATAGACATAGGTCCTTTCATAGAGGAAAGGGTCCTGGAGGAAATAGACAAGTTAAAGGTAGATAAAGCTATGGGGCCAGATGGGATACACTGAAGAATACTGAAGGAACTAGGGAGGGAGCTGGTAGCCTCCTTAGCAGTGCTCTTCAACAAATCATTAAGGAGTGGGAAGGTACCAGAGGATTGGAAGAGTGCAACAGTAGTACCAGTCCACAATAGTGGAAGCAAGGGACAGTCAGGTAACTACCATCTGGTTAGTCTAACATCAGACATGGGAAAACTGATGGAGTCCCTGCTGAAGGAAAGAATCATAGCTTTTTTTTGAAGCAAACTGGTCAGCTCGACAAAAATCAACATGGTTTCACAGCAGGGAGGTCCTGCCAGACAAACCTAGCTGATTTTTTCAGTTGGGTCACTAAAACAGTGGATCAGGGCGGGGCAGTGGATGTGGTTTACCTGGACTTCAGCAAAACTTTTGACTCCGTTTTGCACAGGAAACTAGTCAAAAATCTGGAGAACATGAGAATTGGGCCTGAGGTTGCAAACTGTGTCAGAAACTGGTTACATGAGAGAGCTCGGAGAGTATTAGTCAATGGCACTCTGGAGGGGAAGGGTGACAAGTGGGGTCCTACAGGGCTCAGTTCTGGGGCCAGTCCTCTTTAACATATTCATCAGTGACATTGTGGATGAACTGGAGGGAAAAGTGTCCCTGTTTGCAGATGACACCAAAATTGGCAGGGTAGACAAAACAGAGGGCAGCAAAGCATGGGCGCTGATCTCTGAAAACTGGAGGAGTGATCCAAGACCTGACAATTGAAATTCAGTGCCAAAAATGCAAGGTCTTGCACCTGGGAAGCGTAACCCAGGAAACTGTACTCAATGGCGGGGAGCAGCAGGTGGCAACCATGCAGGAGTGAGTCCTGGCGTGATCATATCAGATGACTTCAAGGTCAGTAGACAATATAAAGGCAGCACTAAATGCTACTGGTATCTTGGGATGCACAGGAGGGCATCATGAGCAGAAGACATGAAGTAATCATGCTCCTGTATCAGTCCCTGGTCAGGCCTCACCTGGAGTAATGTGTCCAGTTCTGGAGGCCACATCAGGAAGTACATAGGCTGGAGATGGTAGAGAGAAGAGCAACAAAGATGATGCAGGGCTTGCATCAGAAACCATACGAGGCAAGACATGATGACCTCAAATTATACTCCCTAGAACAACTCAGGAATTGTGGGGACATGACAGAAACATTCAAATACCTTAAAGGCAACAACAGGGTGCACGTGCAGAACCTCTTTCAGGTAAAGGACTACAGCAGGACTAGAGGGCACAACCTTCGACTTAAGGGAGGAAAGTTCAGAAGCAATATGAGGAAATTCTTCTTCACAGAGTGCATTGTGGAACCATGGAATAGTCTGCTGGAGGGGGTGCTGGGAGCCAAGATAGTGGGGCAAGCAGGCATGGGACAGCCACTGTGGAATACACAAGCACGCAGCTAAGTAGGGAGGTAGGGAACCAAGGGCAGACTTGGTGGATCATACGGCCCCATCTGTCGACAACTTCTGTGTTTCTATGTTTCCCCCTATGCATCCACCCTGCAGTGTTTAACGCATGCAGCTTCATTATACTATAATTAAATACATACACTTTTTCTGAACCAGATACAACTTCTGTTCTTGTTTTTTTAAGACATGTACTTCTGCCGTACTTTTCAGGGTCAAAGATCCTTTGCCTACAGGGCCCCCAGTTGGTTGAACATGCTCAGCAGCGACCTCTCATCTGTGCAGATGCTTGGACCATTCAAATCCAAACTCTGCCTTGACCTTGATGCCTCCGGCACCTGTGACTGCCCTATTTAGTACATTTCCCCCCACGCACTGGGGCCTCACTTCTTCCCCGCCTTGCACCTCCTCTTCTCATTCCAACCCCCCCCCCCGTTTCTTCCTCACTTTTTCCTTTCTTGGACTCCTTCACTTCTATCTGTAATATGTAAATGCCTCTGGCTGCACCTTTCCCATATTTCCTCTTCCTCTCTCTCCTTGTCTCCATCGCCTCTTTCTTCAATATGACAATGCCTCTGGCTGCACCTTGCCCATATTCCCTCCCTTGTCCTGTACACCATCTACTGCTTTTCAGAACTATAGCACTAATTTAGCCTGAATGTTTTTAATCTAGCCCTAATGTTTTTTTTTCTTTTAATCTCATTCATGTACATGCTGTTATACTATTACCATGCCTATGTAACTCAATGTCTTGTTTACTCTGTATTGGACCTTCTTTGACGTGGAACCTTTGTAAAAGAGCCTTGACTCAAAGGTACTTATAATTGTAGATTTAATAAATAAATAAAATGTTATTTTATCATGTATCTTAGAAACAGCCTGAATTCTGAACAAAAAACGACTATAATAGCCCCAAGGTAAATCAAAGCCCAGTGAGTGCTGATAACTTGCTTCTCATGTTATGACTTCATAACAATACATATATACATACATAACAGTGTCAGCAGATATGTACCTACAAGGCCCACCTAGTCTGCCCAGTATCCCCTTTACTGAGCCCCCTTCCCCTCAGACCTTACCCATGCCCCCTTCCACCCAGTATACCCATGTGCTTATCCCATGCACGCTTGAAACTCAAGATCATCTCTGCCACAACTGCCTCTTCCAGCAGGTCGTTCCAAGCATCTACAACTCTCTCCATGAAATAGTACTTCCTCATGTTACCCTTAAACTGTCCTCCTCCAACTTCATATTGTTACCCTGGTTGTTGAACATCCTTTCATTTGAAATAGGTCCCCCCTTGGCATCCTGTTTATACCTTAAAGCTATTTGAGCGTCTCTCAATCGTATCCCCTGTCTCTCTTATTCTCCAATGTTTAGATATCCAGCTCTCAGCCGTTCCTTGTATGTATTCCTTTGCATCCCCTGTATCCTTACGAGTAGCCCTCCTCTGCACCACCTCCATCTTCTCTGAATCCGTCTTCAGGTGCGGTCTCCAGAACTGTCATGCAGGAATCCAGATGAGGTCTGACCAGGGTCATATACAGTGGCATGATGACTTCCTCCTCCTACTAGCTATGGCTTGAGTTATACATCCCAACATTCTATTTGCCCTCCCTACCGTGGCCTGGCACTGATTTGCCAACTCGGTAAGTTGAGATGATGACTCCCAAGTCCCTCTCTTGTTCTACAACTGTTATTTCCACCCTGTTAATCTTATACTTTACTCACAGATTTCCATTCCCCATATGCATAACCTTGCATTTATCCACATTGAAGTCAAGCTTCCATGCCTTGGACCACCTCTCTAGTTTATCAAGGTCCTCCTCATCCTCTCAACCCCTCTGGTGTATCCACTCTATTACATAACTTGGCATCATCGGCAAACAAATCCTCTAGACCATCAGCAATGCCTCCAACGAAAATGTTGAAAAGCACTGGTCCCAGAAGCTGCCCCTGTGGCATCCCGCTCATTACTCTTCCCTCCTCAGAGAGCACCCCATTTACCGTCACTCTTTGAGTTCTATCTGAGAAGCCATGAGGTTGTGAAACTGGGTACACTGCACAGTGCACCACTAACCACTCTGCTTTTGCATAAAGCCTATAAAATAATACTCCCCAAATTTTCTTGCTTTCTAGTTCCCCATCACCCCAGTGTTTTGCAGATACAGCTTCTTTAATGGACTGTTTTGCAGCTTTCATCATTTTCCTATCACTTTCTTACTTGCAATTATTTAACTCATAAATAAAAAGCTGCCTGCTTTTATTGCTCTTTTAAAATTCTTTATTTTTTTTTCTTTTTTGCACATCCACTTTGCTCAGCTGCCACCGCTGGCACCCAGCTTATGCTAGGATACCACAACAGTCCCACAGGGGGACACTGTCTATGCCTCCACTTCCCGAGAGAACAGCCATCCATGGGATGTTCAATCTATGCCTACACTTCCCGAGAGAAGGGCCATCCATGGGATGCTCAATCTGTGCCTGCACTTCCCGAGAGAACAGCCATCCATGGGATGCTCAATCTGTGCCTGCACTTCCCGAGAGAACAGCCATCCATGGGATGTTTAGTCCTCTTTCCCCCCTGGCTGGCCCCTGATTGACCAAGGTCCATTCAGAAACTCGGTTTGTCAGAGCAGTTAGCATTACTGATGGTACTTTAGTGCTATGGGGCTAGCTGTTTCTTTTCATTTGAAGAAACCAAAACATTGTTTTTCCCACCTCCTGTTGTCCACCAGGGATATACCCTGTAATCAGATAGGGCTGTATCCTGCAATCAGACAAGGAATGGGACATACCCTGATTGGAATCTATGAGCCATCATTGAGACAGCAGGAAGGTTTTTCAGTCAGGGGCCCATTAAACCACATGGCATCTGCCCAGCACTGCTCATTCTGAACCTGGCCCATCAGGGCAGCCACACAGCCAAAACTTTTTGACTGTGTCATGTTGGTCTCCTAGTGGGTTGGGGATCCCTCCAAGGAGACCAACATGGCGCTTTAGAAAAAAAACGTTTTTGAGGCCTTGCTCTTAGGTCCTCCTTGAGAAAGAAAGGATGTAAAATAAGAGCCATAAAAGCAGGCAGCCTTTTTTGTTTGTGTGATGATAAAGTACAGTTATGTAAGAACTTACCATAACAGTAGATCTTCGAGAGAGGCTGTTGCTGTAGGTAATAACTTTGAGGACTGCCCCCCCCCCGGCATCAGGACCACACAGAAACTTTAGCCAGCAGTGTCTGATGGGGGACTGCCCACCCGATGTCACGTGATGGATGTCAGTGCGACACTATATAGTGGGCAGTCCCCATGCCTGCCTTCCAGGTCTCCCGCTGGAGACCTCCAAAGAGAGCGACAGAAGAATGGAAAAATCAGGTTCCTGGAGCCAAGATAGAGACAAAGTTGAAGAGCAGCAGAAGTTGGGGGATGGAGGAGGAAAAGAGTACCTACTGCAAGAGCCTCTGAAGATCTACTGTTATGATACATTCCCCATTTAACTGTACTATCTTTTACTGAGGGCTCTGCAGTAGGTAATAACCTTGAGGACCAAGTCCCAAGCAATGTGACTCAGAAGGAACTGAAGCACAGGAGGCAGGAAAGGTCTGCAGAAAGGCAGAGAATTTAGGAGAGAAGGCCTTGGAGGTCAGCTAGTCCAAAGCCAGCCCTGTGCCTAGAGGCAATGTCCAGACTGTAATACTTGGTGAAAGTGTGGACAGAGCTTCAAGTGGCCGCCACACAACTGTCAGTGGCTGACACATTCCTGAAGCAAGCAGTAGAAGCAGCCATGCCTCTGGTAGAATGCCCCTTAACCTCCCCTGGGAGGGTTTTCCCATACTTTTTTTTTTATTTTATTTTTTTTATAATAACAATTTTTATTAGGCTCGAGATTCAGGTACATTTCCATATGCAGAGTTAATACACAGCCAAATTATTCTGCTTATATTAAAATATAGTAGATATCACATTTTATGACCAGAGGGTTTCAGAAAACAATATACAGTCTTTTACTTACCCAAATTAATTAAATTCAAGGTATAAAATCAGAATATGTGGTTAATTGGTGTAAAACCCATTTCTCCACTTGAGATCAAAATGTGCTATTCTATCCCTCATTCTGTCTGCCACCCATATATTTCTCTCACCTGAGTTAGCCATGCCCCCTTGGTTGGTAGTTTTTCCATTCCCCAAAGTCTAGTTATTACCTTTTTTGCTGCCAGTATCATCAAGGTGGTTTGCAGATATGTAGATTTATCTACCCTGAACCCAAATGGAGTTGTGGCAGTTAAAATTAACCCAGGTGTGAAAAGATCAGGGTTATCATAGATTGCCACATGTTCCTGGACAACTTCCTTCCAGTAAGGGCCCAGCAAGTTGCATTCCCACATTATATGGGTTTGGTCTGCTTGGATGGCCCACAGTTCCTCAACATTTTCCCTCGGGTCCCCTGTAAATTTAGCTATGACTGTGGATGTACAGAAGTATCTATATTTTAACTTCCATGCATACTCCCTCCAACAGGGAGATCCCGATGCCTTCAGCATCAGCACAGAGGTGGCCCTCCAACTGAGTTCTGGGACATCTGCCCATAGTTCCTGGGACCAATGAAGTCGGATGGCTTTTGTGGATTCCTTAGGTTTCTCATCCATGGCTGTATAGACAGCACTGATGAGGTGCTCCATACTGGTTCCCCTTATTTGGGAATGGAGTCATTTTATTATTTGTGGGGGGTTCTCTGCTATTACCACAAGGGCGTCTTGGAAAAGCTGCAGAAATTATTTTAACTGGAGATATTTATGGTATTGGCCATGTGGAAGTTTATATAATGACTGGAGTTGGGCAAAAGAATGTATGCCCCTGGGTCTATTAGCTGTGATACATATTTAAGATTATATTTATACCATTGTAACATCTGTTTATCAATAGCATTCGGGGGGAATGAGCTGTTGACTGCCAGAGATCTGAGGTATAATGTCTCCATGGGGGTCCGTTTTTTATTAACTATCTGCATCCACTGTTGAAAGACCTCAGCAGTGCATTGAGGGAATTTTGTCAGGGGTAGACAACTAGGAGGATAACCGAACAAATAATCTGTTAAATCAAAAATATCATTCCTGGTCATCTCAGATTGTTTCCAGGGCATATCATAAGTAGGATCAAGCCAGGAGAGAAGCACTCTCATATAAAAAGCCCACGTTTATTTCTGAAAGTTTGGCAAGTTCAAGTCTCCTGGTCTCTAGGCAATTGCAACAAAGTGTAACGAATTCTGGGGGGTTTACCTTGCCATATAAACCGACATATTAGTCTGTTCCAAGACTGAAAATAGATTGAGGTAGGAATGATGGGGAGGGTCTGCAAGAAAAATAATATACGGGGAAATATTTTTTTTGCTTAATAGTTTCTATACATGCCAGGAAACATAGTGGGATATGGGACCATTTTGTAAGATCTTTTGTGAGGTTTTGGGTTAAGGGTTCGAAATTAGCCATGTCCGAATGAATTGGATTTTAGTTAAATGGATTCCTAAGTAACACATCGATTGTTTGTACCTCTTAAAGGGTAGGCTCTTTTTAAGGGGGTATAATCACATAGTAATACTTCTGTTTTTAGTTGATTTATTTTATATCCAGACAGCTCCCATAAATTCCAGCTGCTCCTATAGTTTCAGAATTGATTCTTCTGGGGATGACAGGGATAAGAGAATGTCATTGGCAAATAGTGAAATGTTATAGTTTGCCTCCCATGGGTATTCCTTGAATCTCTGGGTGTTGTCTAATTGCCTGACCTAATGGTTCAAGGTAGAGCGCAAATAATAAGGGGGACAAAGGGCATTCCTGGCAAGTACCTCTCTGAAGAAGAAAAGGGTCTGATAAGGAGCCATCCGATTTTAAGTATGCTTTGGGATTTTTATATATACTTTGTAGTTGTTGGATTAATTCCTGTGGAAATCCAAAGCAGGACAGGATTACCCACAAAAAGGGCCAAGCAACCCGGTCAAATGCCTTTTTGGCATCTAATCCAATCAATGCTAGTGGGATGGATCTTTTAGCAGCATATTCTTTAAGGAGATATGTGCGGCGAACCGCATCATGAGCTTGTCGGCTTTTAATAAAGCCCACCTGATCAGGGTCAATCATTGAAGGAAGGATATTTTCCAGTTGGGAGGCTAGGATGGACATATATACTTTGTAATCAAAATTTAGCATTGAAATTGGTCTATAAGATGAAGGTATTTGGGGTCTTTATCCGTTTTAAAATTGCAGAGATTACTGCATATTGCCAAGAGGGTGGGGGTCCCAGCCTGTATCTCATGCATGGCTTTCAAAAGTGGTGGCACTAGTTCCTCATGACATTTTTATGAAACTCTAATGGATCACCATCCGGTCCTGGTGCTTTCTGTGTTTAGCTTTCTGTAGTACTCTGTCAATCTCTGGTGAAATGATAAGGGCTTAAGAGCCTGCACATGGGATGGGGTCAATTTTGGAAGGTTTAATTTATTTAAGTAGCTCTCTATCTGACCAGTCGGGGGGGGGGGTCTGCCTTATATAAAGTTTGGTAATATGCTGCCATAATTTGTCGAATTGCCGATGGATGATTTTCCAATTTCCCTGTTATCAGATTTTGCAAGGCTGTAACACAGGTTCTAGCCTTCGGCATCCTAAGCTTACGAGCTAGATTTCTTGCTCCCTTTGGGCCTCCCTCGTGTGCTGATAGTCTCAAGTAAAACAATTGTTGTTCAATTTTTGATCCATATGCTTCTGCATTTTTTGTTTTAGAAGCAGGAGCTGTGTGGATTTACTGTTTTGACCCCTGGGCATACAGGCTACTTTTCTTTTAATTCTGCCTGGAGTAAGGTCATCTGGGCCTCTTTCTCCCTATGTTTTTTGGAAGAATAGGCAATGACCTCCCCTCTGAGTACCATCTTGTGGGTGTCCCACATCATCACTGCAGGAACATCTGAGTTGGAATTTTCCCTAAGGATACGGGGGACACCATCTTTGACTAGCTGACAGAACCCTGGGTCTCTGAGGTGCATCAGGTTGAGGTGCCAAATTGTTGTCTTATGTCCACTTCCTAGTTCAAATTTTGTAAATATTGGAGCATGGTCTGACAAAAGAGTCACTCCATGCTAGACATCTTTTAATGTCTCCCAGTGCTCTGCAGTCGTGAGTATATAATCAAGCCTTGATTCCACCACCGTCCCCGGAGCCATGTAGGTGTACTCTCTTTGGGATGGGAAACAGCGGCACCAGACATCTACTATGTCCAAGGAAGCAAGTGTTCCCTTTAGATATTTTTGGAGAGGGTTAGTCTGTGAGGGAGGTGAACTGAAACATCCTTTGCAGGATTCAGGGTGGTATTTGAGCCACCCCCCATCAGAAGTTGTCCCTGGAGGACCCCCAGTAGCTTGGAAAATAATTTCTGCTCTAAATTCTTTGTTGTTTCTGATGGGAAATACACAGATGCCAGGGTTACTGGGCATCCATATAGTTTGCCAGTGGCAATGGCATACCTTCCTTCTGGGTCAATAACTACGTCTTGCCTGTCAAAAGGTACCCCCCCCCCAATTAAGATAACTGCTCCCCTTCTATGACCTGAACTATGCGAAGAGGCTATTACTGTGGGAAATCCCAGCTTTGTGAATTTATCATGTTCTGAGGCTGACAGGTGTTTCTTGCAAGAAAATAATTTCCGGATTATCCCTCTTAATAAACTGTAATAATCGAGACTGTTTAACAGGACTATGAATCCCATTGACATTTAGTGATAAAAGTAAAGCTGATTTACCCATGTTGACTATTTAAAATCTTAGCTATATGATAATGTAATCCTGAAATTCTAAAGATTCCTCCCCCTCTCTCCAATATGTGTTGTTTGCTTTCATCGGCCCGCAACACTTTTGAAAAATTCACAAAGTATTTTGATATTTGTAACAATGCCTCAATTTCTTGTACCATTAGATCCTCAACGCCTATTTTTCCCAATAAGTATGAAAATTCAAATAATATTGCATACAGTACCCATAAGATAGGGCATCATGACAACTTATAACCATTAACATTACAAACAAAACAGTCCGCTGAAAATAGTACGTGCTGACTACTAAGTGTGCTGGTTCAGTAGTCTTGAGCATTTAGTGAGGTAGATGAAGCCATATTAATGACCAGTATAAAAATTATAACCAAGCCATCTGAGCATGGTAACAGTGGGAAGATAGTTTCCGTGTGTTCCACCTGTTACCAAATCTCCCATGCCCACACCAGTATAACCAACAATATACAGCAAAAACTGTTAAACAGGATAATGGCTCCCAAGGTAGGGAGGGATCTCTACTCTCTCCTATAAGGGGAAGAATGTTGTTTCCCTGTGGGGGTAGCTCACGAATCCAACGTGGGCCCCCAGCACCATGAAAATACAACAGTGTCATGACGCTTGCGATCTGCATATGCAGCCCTGCACAATGAAGTTGTTTTTGTTCTGAATGCTGCATACAGAGCATCTGCACATTGCCATCGCCTAGTGGCTGCCTAGAGTGAGGCATGTTATTCTATGCCTCAAATATAGGGTTATGCTCCCTGTGTTTTATCCTGGGTCCCCAAAACATTGAGAGACTTCCTGATACGAAAGGGAGCTTAATATTGAATATCAATGCCTGCCTGGCAGAGTGGGGGGGGGGGCAGAGATGAACACAGGTGGAGGGTTTTATATTTTCTCAACCTTTACTCTGCTATTTCAGTTGTTTCTTTTATCCCCTTTCATCCCCCGTAAGCTTTACAGACCTGTTCTGAAGAAGGTACAGAAAGTACAGTAAAACATTATTGTGGTCTCAACATCTATTGCACGTCCCCACATTTCCCCCTGGCCAGTCCACTTCTTCTCAAAGTTAGAGTCCCCAAGTTTGAAAATAGACCACGGCTCTCCTCGAGGATAGATTTAGTTACCAGCATCTTTAATTCGAGCAGTCAGTCTGGAGCGGTGCGCTGAAACTTGTGGAGCAGTTTTTTAACATCTTGTAATGTTGAAATGCCTTGCCTTTTTCTGGATTGTGCTGCCTGTGCCTTATCCCATAGTGTCCCTCGAATTTGCAGCTCCTGGTCCTGTGGATCCAATGTAAACATTTGGGTCACTGCAATGTTCTTGGTTTGCATTGCTTTTGATGCTTCATCTGGAGTTTCGAATGTCTTCGGGCCATCTGGGAACATGATGGTGAGTTTTGCAGGATAAGGTGTAAAGAACTTCAATTACTGCTGTTTTAAAACTCTAAGAAGCAGTGCATATGCTCTCCTTCTAGCTGCTATCTGTGGTGAGTAATCATTATCAAAGTACAGGCGCCTTCCCTTGTATTGGACATCTCTCATTCGCCATGCTTGTGTCAGTAACTGCTGTTTCACAGCATTGTTCAGCAGCCTGAGCACTACAGAGCATGGCCTCTGGTTGGCCTGCTGTGGCTTTGGGGTGAGGGCTCTATGAGCTCTCTCAATTTCAATTTTAGTAGAGGGGTCGAGTTGGAGAACTTCTCTGAGCAAAGTGTCCAGAAGTTTAAGCATATCTCTCCCTTCCTCGTCTTCCGGAACCCCATGGATACACAGATTATTTCTTCTCGACCTATTTTCAAGGTCTTCATATTTGTTGTTTAGCATTTTTTGTTAATTTAACAAGTGTGCCACCACTCTTAAACTATTAGTTCTGGCATCAATTTCCATATGCGCTGTCTCCAGGTCTGTTACTTTTTGGCTAATTTTATTTAATTCTGTGGTCAATTCAGTATGGAAAGTTCTTACTTCATCTCTGAAGCCTTTAGGTTTGGCCAGGATTGTTGCATTGCTGGGCTGTCCATTGGGAGTCGAGAGGATTCTGCCATGTCTACGGGCCAAGTAGCAGTCGAGGTCGTCTGGCTGTTTAGGTTGTTTTACTGCTGCTAAAGGGGTTTTCTCTTTTTCTGGCTCCCATTCACTTCTGCGGCTCCTCTTAATCGATGATTTTAAGTTTTATATGTTTTGCTCTGATTTTGAGGAGTCTGTTAGTCAGGGCCCAGCAGAGACGTCTCTTCAAGGCTGCATTCCTCAAGGTGGCTCAACCGGAAGTCCTCGGTTTTACCATACTTCTCGTAGCAGAAAACAATACAGTTTGCCAACCATTTGGATAAACACTGTTTGGAAACTGCACACCCTCTCTCTTAGGTGCAAACGGAACAAAAAGTTGGTCCGTCTTCCGGACAGACTTTGTTCGGTTAGTATAATAATGCAAGATTCTGTGAACATCCAAGGGATGCAGAATTGCCTCCCCCTGATTGGAATGCTCAGGGTAATGCACTGGGAGCTGAACAGACTGATTCAATGTGAACTCAGAAACCACCTTCAGTAAAACCTGAGGATTGGTACACAGAGCCACACGGTCTCTCTCTGAAAAATCAAAAAAGGCTTCTTACACATCAAGGCCTGAAGCTCGGAAATCCTTCGAGCAGAAGTAATTGCAACTAGAAAGAGCGTTTTCCATGATAAATAGTGCATATCACAACTACAAGCCAGTACAAAAGGAGGCAAGGTCAGTTTTTCCAAAATAAAATTTAGCTACCAAGGTGGCACAGGACTGCGCACCAGGGGTTTTATGTGGAGGATCCCTTTCAGAAAGGTTTTGGAAACCTCCAGCTGAGCTATAGATTTGCCTCCTCCAAGGTGTGGCAGCCAGAAATAGCAGACAGGTGAACCTTTAGGGAAGAGTAACACAGGCCCAGGACAGAGAGGTGTAGTAAATACTCCATGACCTGAGGAATGGGGCACGAAAAGGGATCTTAACCCTTCAAAATGGCCCAAATGGAGAAACGCTTCTATTCTATGGCATACATCATCCTCATAGAAGGCTTTCTGGCCTCTACAAGGACCTGAGCCACCCTAGAGGAAACTCCATAATGTGAGGCAGCTATGTCATGAGGTGCCACCGTGAAGGTGAAGGGATTTCAGCCCTGGATGAACCAGTGTGCCCTCTCCTGAGTCAGGAGATTGTGGGAGGGGTAGGGGACCAGAGGCTCCACTGCAAGCTGCTGAAGAAGCAGAAACCATATTTGGTGAGGCCAGTACAGGGCGATCAGGATCCTGTGCACCCCCGCCACTTGAAGCTTGAAGCTTGAGCAGCACCTTCCGCAGGACCAGAAAGGGAGGGAAGGCATATAAAAACCTCCCTGTCCAGCAAAGAGATAGCACATCTCACCAAAAAACACCATGCCTGGGACTGAGCAAGAAAAACCTGGGTAGTTTTGGGTTGTATGGGGAGACGAACAGATCCAGGTCTGGACGACCCCATAGGTCAAATATGTCTTCGACCACTGCTTGCTTGAGCTCCCATTCATGTGCTCTTACTCTAGTGTGGTTGAGATTGTCCGCTGTGGCATTTTGCACACCTGGAACGTGAACCACAGAGAGGTGCATCTGGTGCAGATTTGCCCAGTTCCACACCCGCATCACTTTCCTGCAGAGGGGATATGGGCAAGTGCCCCCTTGCTTGTTGAGATACCAGATTATGCACATATTGTCTGACTGGACTAATAGTGGGCCCTGGTGGAACAAGTGCTGGAAGGCTTGAAGAGCATACAGCACTGCCCTCATTTCCAACACATTTATGTGCAGAGAGAGCTCTGACAGAGACCACAGCCCATGAGTCCTGTGGCTCCTAGGTGAGTGCCCCAACCCATCCCTGATGCACCTGTAGTCAAAGTCTGGGTGTGAGGGGAGACTGGAAGGAACCCTCTTGGTGAGGTTGTTGAGATCCTGCCACCATAGGAGATCCTGGTGCATCAAACTGGAGACCATGACCATGTGGGTCTAGGTTGTCCGACCTCTGATCCCACTGCACTCTAAGCGCCCATGGCAAAATTCGCATGTGGAGCCTGGCAAGAGGGACAGTGGGGATGTCCGCTGCCATAAGGCCAAGAAGTTGAAAAACCAACCTGGCTGGAAACCACCTGTTGGAGGCTACTAAATGAGCCTGTCTCTGCAAGGTTTTTGCCCTGTCCAAAGGGAGGAAGGCCAGATCCTGGGCCATGTCCAACACCGCGCCAATAAACTGGAGGCATTGGGAAGGAACACGATGGGACTTGGGTTAATTGACATTAATTCCCACTTGCACAGAAAGGGCCAGGGTAGCTGAAAGGGAAAGTTCCAGCTGCTCCTTCGATGGCCTGACAGAAGCCAGTCATCGAGGTAGGGGAACACATAGTGGCCCTGGCATCTCAGGGTTGCTGCTGCTACTGCAAGGCACTTGGTAAAAACCAGGGGTGCAAAGGACAGGCGAAAGGGAGGGCCTTGAACTGGTAATGTTTCCCCTGAAAGGAGAATATGAGGTAGTGGTGATGGGCCTGAAAGACTGGGATGTACATGGCAGGTAGGCATCCTGCATATCCAGAGCACAGAGTTACTGTCCCTTGTGCAGATGGGGTAGCAGATCTGGGACAGTCAGCATTCAAAACCATTTGTACTGTATGTACAGGTTTGGAGCACTGAGGTTCAAGATGGGACGCAAATCTCCTGTCTTTTTTGGAACCAAGAAGATGTGGGGTAATACACCTTTCCTTTCTGGTTGGATGGAATGGGCTCTTTTGCTTCTTTTGCAGAAGAGCCTCAATGTCTTCCCTTATGAGGGAGTGTGCACCTTAGATAATGAGACACCCGTGGTGGTTTGACTGGGGCCTCATGAGAAACTCCAGCGTGGGCCTTATCTTATCTTCTGAAGGACTTACGAGTCTATGGTGGTTGCCTCCCACCCTGTCAGGTGACTGGCAAATCTTCCACCCATTGGCTCCCTGATGGAACAGGAGGAGGGGGATGGGCTGTGAGTCAAGAGACAGAGGCGGGATGGGAAGAGCCACCACTGAGGCTCTCTGGATTTTGGCTGGAGGGTGGCTTGCTGCTGAAGGAGCCTGATGTTTAGACTGACATCTGGCCATCTGCTGTTGCCTCGTCTGCTGCTTGGTTTGGTGAAGAAAGGGCATCATGGCCTTGGATCTAGGATGGTACATGGTGTGAACCGACCTCAAGGCCCTGCCCTTATCCTGGAGGCTGGTAATTATGTTCTGGGCATCACCCCCAAACAGGTCAGAACCCCTGAAGGTTGCATCCTGGATAACCGCCTGGACATCAGGTGCCAAGCCTGACACCTGAGCCAGGAAAATCTCCTGAGACATACTGCTGTAGCGGTGCCCTGGCTGAGGAGTCCACTGCATAGTAGGTGACCCTCAGAGAGTGGCAACAGGCAACTTTGGCTGACCTAATGGTGTCTGCCAATACATTCTTGGATTTGGAGTCTGGCATGGCCTCAATGATAGGCTCCAACTGGATGAACAGCGACTTTTGGTACACAAGCATGTGTGCCACATGGTTAAGTGCACGTATGGCTTGGGTGGAGGAAGAATAAAACTTTCTCCCAAACTGATCAAGCTGCCTTGACTCCTTGTCGGGAGGGGAGGTGCTCATGTGCTTGGGCTTGGCAGACCTATCGTGGGCCACTGTGATGACTACAGAGTTGGCCTTACGGTGGACACTTAGGGGATCCTTACCCTCTGGGGTTCTATAGGTTCTATCAGCCTTCTTCGCTACAGCTGGACTGGAGGAAGGCATCATCCATATAGTGGAGGCCAAATCCTCATGAAGATCTAGCCACAGAGGTGTGAGGATAGGTGTTGTCTTCTGGATGTTCAGGTGTTCAACAAACCGCTGAAGCTTGGGATCCTGCATCTGTCTTCCAGCCATAAACTTCTGCAGTCTTTTTCAGGAGGTCTGTGAATGAAGGGTCCTCCGGAGATGATTTGGGGGACTCCTTCGACTTGGGCTCCTCCGGAGGGAGAGTCTCAAAACCTGAAGCTACGGAGAATGACCCGGATTTGGATTCTGAATCAGAACAATTTGAAGACCTGCTGTCTGAAACAGAGAACTCCTGAGTTCTTGGAGGAATACTGACTGTTGTCAGGGCCATCGAAGGACCTTTCATCTGGCCCGACATTTACTGGCATGCTTCCAGCAGGGAAACAGACCTAGGAGTCTGATCCGTGTGAACTGGGGAAAGGGTTCTCACCGAGTGCCGGCTGTCCAGCTCCAAGGATGGCCCAAAAGTCTGCCTGAGGCTGAGGGGTTAATAGACCGACTGGAACCCTGAAGGGTACCACATCATTGGGTATTTTGGTGTGTGGTACCTATGTGTCGGGTAATCCGGCCAAGGGTATGAAGGTGCATACCCCAATGTCGTGAAGCCTGATGTCTGGTAGCCTGGTGGAGGGTACCCAGGGACATAATAAGAGGTCAGGTAGCCTGGCAGAGGGTAGCCCAATGGAGGAACTGTGGGAGCCGATGTGGGACCCTGAGTAGGCCTACTAATCGTCCCCCAGAAGGACCCAAAGGTACTGAGTCAGGCGCAGGGCCAACAGGAGGCATGTCCTGTGGTGGCGCTGATGGTCCTGTCATAAAAAATGGTGTGGAGGGGTCTTGAGGGGTACCTGGAAGCTCTGACGTCAGGTTTGGGGTGATTCAGAAACAATGACACCCGATGGACGACCCCCGTCCTCCCGCTCCTGCTGATCTGGGGAGGGCGAAGAGGGCTACACAATGGGAGAAGAGGGGGTATCTCCTTGGGTATTACCCACTGGAGAATGCTGCCCAGAGACTGGCAGCTGGCTCACATCTGTCTGGACATCAGTGGGGCTCGCGCCAGAGCCCAACATGAATGGAACAGTTGGGCAGTCTTCAGAGGGTCCGACGACCGGCTTATCGACCATGGCTGTGTGGCACCAGAGTACCCAGAGCCCGACTTATCAGCCTGGACTGGGCATTCATCAGAGAGCCCAATGAGCAGCGTTATCAGCCCCACCAGCCTGTTGAGATGTGCTGGTGGAGATGGGCCTAAGGGTGGCCGAAGGCTTGGAGTCTGCGGCCACCATAACCAGTGGTGGCAGAGAACCAAGGTTGCTCCTGGGAAGGTGGGACAGACTTGGTTGCAGCGGTGGTCTTCCGGAGGAAGAGGCTGCAGTTCACCAGAGAGGCCTGAGGGTGGCTGCAGGTGAGGGGGCTGATCCTGGTCCTGGTGCTTCTCTTTGTCTCTCTTCTTCTTGTGTTTGTGGGAGTCAGTGGGTGAGGAAGAAGCGCTCCTCAACCTTTGCAGCTCTTTTTCCATGGATGCCAAGTTCTTCTTCAGGAGATGGGCTTTGAGGGCCTGCTGGTGGTGCTTCTGTGTGGTCTGGCTGAATCCTTGGCAGGCCTCACAGTCCTCTGTGTTATGCTCCACACCCAAACAGAAGAGTCAAAGAAAATGGGAGTCCTTGTGTGGGAGCTGCATGCCCCAAGAATCACACTTGGTTTTATGCGACTCAGTGGATGATGGAGAAGACATGCAAAAACTCAAAAATTAACTGTTAAGGTAAAGAAAAAATGGATACTCATCTGAGAAATGGCAGTCAAACTGTAGCGACGATCTCCTTGATGTCCGACGTGCACAGGTTGACGACGGAAAGAACTGGAAGGTGGGCATGGGGACCACCCACTATATAGTGTCACACTGATGTCCATCACGTGACGTTGGGTGGCAGTCCCCATCACATACTGCTAGCTAAAGTTTCTGTGTGGTCCTGACACCAGGGGTGCAGTCCTCAAATTTCTTACCTACTGTAAGAGCCTCTCAAAGTAAGATCTGAATTAGTACAAAAGGGATAGCAAAATGATGACAGCACTAAAAACACTTCCCGAAAGAAGCCCTATTGGTGAAATGCTGGAGTTAATATGTTGTTTTAATGGAAAAAATGTTACAGCTTAATATTGGAATTGTTCTGTAATTTTTGACATTGGGCAAACTGCAGCTGCTGAGTGAGTGGCCTCTCTTAAGCCCTATCAGCCAGGCTGTGACTGATTGTTTTGCTTGCAGAGCAGAAACAGGCTTAGTATTTAGGGAAAAACTACTATCCATTCTTCTGAGAAACTGAAAATTATTTATCTCCCAAAAGGTGAGAAAAATTACCTCTCTAGCTTGGGATTTGAGAGGAACAAAAAATGCCAAGATTTCTGATTTGTATCTAGTTTTAACAAGTTCTGGATGGATGGCAGTAGTTTCTCTGCAACAATCCAAGTCATCATCTGTCTCTCCTGCTTGGAGCTTCTGCAAGTGCTGGGTCACATGACCTGCCTTCAGTGACCTTCCAAAGTGGCCACTGACTGGGCAGGAATTCTCAGAAGCTACTGCAATCTCGCAGCCAGTTCCAGTGGCTGAATAATGAAGCATGAATAATGAATAACGGGACTCCCAAATACAAATGTCTGGTGAATATTCAAAATAAGGTTTCACACCCTTAGTCTTTAGTTGTATCTGTGCTTGAACCTGTAGTTTACTGAGCAGCCCCACCAAGCTGGCCGTTGGATTTCCGCTTGTGACGCCAGCGACCCGGGTTCGGGAACGAGCCTGGGAGCTGGAGGGCCGGCCAGGAGGGGAGGACTTGAGCGTCCCAAGGACTGCTCGTCCTCTCCGGGGGGAGGGGGGTACCTGAGCTCAGTGCTTGTCTGACCCCGGTGGAGACCTGAGGTACAGCAAGCCCGATGCTCCAACAGAGGGGGAGCGATGTGCCAGACGTCGGCGCTTCGGCACCTTGACGTCCTTGGACCTGGCACGTCGAGAAACACCAGGAAAAACCCTTGCAGCCTCCTGGTAGATGGAGCACCAGGGCCCGACCTTCAATGCCCCTACCTGCCCGGGGACAGCATGCGGCGAAGATTAGCGGAACGTCAGGGTGGATGGGGGTCCCACCCCGTACCCGCCTGG
Source organism: Neoceratodus forsteri (assembly GCA_016271365.2). Classification (NCBI taxonomy): domain Eukaryota; kingdom Metazoa; phylum Chordata; order Ceratodontiformes; family Ceratodontidae; genus Neoceratodus; species Neoceratodus forsteri. The sequence goes on from CM028132.1 coordinate 537,886,455, forward strand.
GGGGTATAGCCATGGCTCCATGGGGCATGGACTACACCGGCTCTAGGTAGGTGAGCGAAGGCTGATAAGGCCATAGGTGACTCCCGAAGAGGAGGGGCCTGCAAGAAGGGAGGAGGATAAAGAGAAAATTAAAAAAAATGAACCTGTGGTTACTGCAATCTTGTTGGGTACCCGTACTCTCCGTTGGGGTAGTCTGTGAATGTTTTACTCTTTAGTGGTGTTGGAGGTGTCTGCAGCTATAATTCCCCCGCCTCCCAAACTGTATCTATATAGCACCGGTGTCCATGGCTTCACCTGTACTCCTCCCAACAGCCATCCCTGTGGTATAGCAGTGCTGTCTGTGGAGGAATCTCCAACTTCCCTCTTAAGATGTCCTTGTGCAGCAGTGGATCTGTGGCTGCAGCTGTCCCATCAGAATGGTGTACTGGCATAACAGTGATATTTGTGTGGGGGTCTGTGGCTGCTGCTATTCCCTGGCCCCAGCAAGTGTTCCTGTGTAGCAGTGATGTCCATGGTGAAAAATACAGCTATAGCTGCCTGTCTTCCCAAATGTCCCTGTGCTGCAATAGGGTCTGTGGGGGAGCCCGTGACTGCAGTTTTAACCTCCAACAGGTGTCACTGTGTAGCAATAGTGTCTGTGGGGGAGTCTGTGACTTCTGTTTTAACCTTCTCTAACAGGTGTGCCTGTGCTGCACTAGGGTCTGTAGGGGGACCTGTGACTTCAGTTTTAACCTCCTCCAACAGGTGTCCATGTGCTGCAGTAGTGTCTGTGGGAACCTGTGACTGCAGTTTTAACCTCCTCCAACAGGTGTCCCTGTGCTGCAGTAGTGTCTGTGGGGGACCTGTGACTGCAGTTTTAACCTCCTCCAACAGGTGTCCCTGTGCTGCAGTAGTGTCTGTGGGGAACTTGTGACTGCAGTTTTAACCTCCTCCAACAGGTATCCCTGTCTGCAGTAGTGTCTGTGGGGAACTTGTGACTGCAGTTTTAACCTCCTCCAACAAGCGTCCCTGTGCAGCAGCTGGAACTGTGGCAGAGTCTGTGACTGCAGTTGTCCACAGGCAAGTGTGACTATGCAGCAAGGATGTCTGGGAGTCTAAATATAGAGCTGATGGAAGAAAAAATTACTCACCTTAGTAATGTTGTTTCTTCTAATGGAGTCTTGCTATATTATGACATATGCAGTATAACCCCAGGTTAGAACTGCTCCGGAGGTGAAAGAGTTAACTTTCCATGCAGGGCATGGAATCTTGAGCACGAGCTCGTTTGAACACTCTGTCTGTTGAAGCTCAAACTTAAACTGTCAGATCTTTGACGAACAAAACTCACTAAGGTTCTGTGTGAAGCCATAAACCTACACTAGCCACTGGCTACTAACTATAAAAACATTTTTGTTCTTGATCCCAAAACAAAGACTCAAGTCGGGGATTCAAGAAAGAAAAATAAGCATAACACCTAAGCACCCTAGAAGGGTGAAAATAAAATGGGCATCAATGAAGTGCCAACATTGCACTGCCCACCCACATCCCAAAAATAGAGGTTCTGAGAGGGCAGGCTGGGAGGAGGTCATAATATAGCAAGACTCAATTAGAAGAAACAACATTAATAAGGTGAGTAATTTTTCTTCAAACAACATGAAGTCTTGCTATTATGACATATGCAGACTACAGCAGTACACCTCCATGGAGGAGGGACATAACCTACTTGGGAAATAGGTTCTGAAGCACAGCTGTAAGCAAATCGAAAGCATCACTCCTAGCCTGGATATCCAGGGAGTAATGCTTAGTAAAAGTGTGAACTGTTTTCCAGGTAGCTGCTTGACATATGTCTAGGATAGGGATGTCCCTGGCAGCAGCCAGAGATGCAGCTCTACCTCTGGTAGAGTGAGCCCTCAGGCCTGAGGGAGGAACCTTACCCAGTTTTTCATAGCAGAATTGGATACAGAGACAATCCACCTGGCAATGGATCTTTAGTGGCAGGTTTCCTTTACCAACCTCACCATAAGTGAGGAACAATTGGAGGGATTCGAACCTGTGACCCTTGGTACGCTCTATATAGTAACTAAGGGCTCTTTTGACATCTAAACTGTGCAATCTCCTCTCACCAGAGGAGGAATGGTTAGTGAAGTACACAGGAAGAGACATGGATTGATTAAGGTGAAAGTCTGAAACCACCTTAGGCAAAAACTTGCTGTTAGTCCTGAGGACCACCTTATCTCTATGAAAGGAGATAAAATCAGGCTCCACTGACAAAGCTTGTAGCTCACTTATGTGCCTGGCAGAGGTGATGGCTACCAGAAACACAGTTTTCCAAGTTAAGTACTTAAGCTCTGCTGAAGACAATGGCTCAAAAGGGGGTTGCATAAGCTGAGCCATGCAAATATTAAGATCCCAAGCAGGGGCAGGGTCCCTAAATGGGGGGTTGGTGTGAAGTAACCCTTTAAAAAAACTTCGAGAACACAGGGTGAGCTGATAAAGAAGAGGGCTTACCTGCTGATAAGAAGACAGACACAGCTGCCAAGTGCACTTTTAGGGTAGCTGGTCTCAGCCCCAAGGAATTCAAATGCACCAAATAATCCAGGATCGTGGGCACACCAGCAGATTCTGGGGAAATATGTTTACCAGCACACCATATGGAAAATCTCTTCCATTTTGAATTATAGGTAGCCCTGGTGGAAGGCTTTCTAGAGGCCTTCAATATATCCAATACACCTTGGGAAAGATGTAGGTCAGCAAACTCTAACTCTTCAAGAGCCATGCCTTGAGATTGAGAGATTTGAGGTTCGGATACCAAACTCTCCCCTGGGCACAGGTTAACAGGTTGCGATTCCTGGGAAGACATAGGGGAGGGTGGACTGCTAAGGACATGAGGAGTGGGTACCAGGGCTGCCTGGCCCAATCTGGAGCAATCAGGATCATCTTGCAGGACTGAGATCTGATTCTGACTAGCACTTTGAAAAGAAGGGGAAGGGGGGAAAAGCATAGAGAAACTTCCCTTCCCAACTGAGGAGGAAGGCATCCAGAGGGACTGAGCCCAACACTGGGGGCCTGCAGCAAAAAAGGGAAGTTGGTGATTGTCTGGGGCTGCAAAGAGATCTATTTGCGGGGTGCCCCCTCTGGCAAATACTACCTCCAGTACTAGGGGGTCCAGTGCCCATTCGTGATGGCCCTGGGGAATCCTGCTGAGAGCATCCACTAGGACATTGTCCTTGCCTGGGAGGTGAACTGCCGTAAGGGAGGCGTTCAGAGAATAAGCCAGAGACCACAACTTCATTGCTTCGGTGCACAAGGCCGTAGACCAAGTGCCCCCTTGCTTGTTGATGTACCACATTGTAGTGGTATTGTCTGTTCTGACCTGAACAACCTTGTTCTGGACAGATGTGGAGAAAACCTGGAGTGCTAGAAAAACTGCTCTGAGTTCCAGCAAATTGATGTGGAGCAGAGATTCCTAAGGGGACCACAGCCCCTGGGTGGAAAGGTCGCCCATGTGAGCTCCCCACCCCAAGAGGGATGCATCTGTAGTAACAGTCAAGGAACGAGACTGGGGAGTGAAGGAAACCCCCTGTCTCAGATTGTTCTGATCCTGCCACCACTGAAGGGCCTGGATCAGGGTTCGAGTCACTGGAATCAATTTGGTTAGGGGATCTGTCCTTTGAGACCAAAAGGCTCTCAAATGGAACTGAATGTCCCTCATCTGAAATCTCGCTCCCTGCACTACTGCTGTAGAAGCAGCCATGTGCCCCAGGAGCTGTAGAAAATGCCTTGCTGGTCGAGACCTGCAGGGTGAAAAAGGAGGCCAGAGACACCAGGGTCCTTGCTCTTCCAGAGGAAGGAAGGCTCTGGCTTTCTTGTGTTTCAGTTCTGCGCCTATGAAGGTGAGAAGCTGGACAGGCTCCAGAACTGACTTTGGAAGATTGAGAAGGAAACCTAGAGATGTAAGCAGTTGCTGGGTTACTTGTAAGTGTAGTTTGACCTGTTCTGGAGACTGGCCTACAATGAGCCAGTCGTCCAGATAAGGAAAGATGGCAATCTTTTGCCTTCTTAAATGAGCAACTGCTACTGCCAGGCATTTTGTGAACACCCCGGGGCGAGGTGAGGCCAAGGGCATTGCTCTGAACTGGTAATGGCCTGAGGGCAGTTCGAATCTGAGGTACTTTCGATGGGAGCTTCTGATGAGAACATGGAAGTAGGCATCCTTGAGGTCCAGAGAGGCTAGCCAGTCCCCTGGCCTTAGAGAGGGTAAAATAATCCCCAGGGTCACCATTTTGAACTTTGGTTTTAAAAGGTGCTTGTTTAGATACCTGAGATCCAGGATGGGCCGCCATTCTCCTGTCTTTTTTGGGGTAAGGAAGTACCTGGAGTACAACCCTTTGCCCTGGTGTAGGGGTGGAACCCTTTAAACAGCTCTGAGAGCCAGGAGGGAAGAAACTTCTGCTTCCAGGGCAAGTGCCTCTGATGGGTTTGCAGGTGGAAAAGACCTGGCTCTCATTTTTGGAAATTTTTTGAAGCTGAGAACCAGTCTCTGGCTTACTACTTCCAGGACCCACTTGTCTAATGTTAAAGACTTCCAGTTCTGGACAAAGTAAGCCAGCCTGCCCCCTACCGGTAGTGGAGAATCGGCCCTGGCCACCCAATCAGGGAGCCTGTTTTGCAGGGGCTTTGGGTTGAGGGGTAGAAGTAGGCTTACTAGAACCCCTTCTGCCCCTTCCTCTAAAGAACCCCCTCTGGGCATAAGCAGAAGAGGAGGCCTGGGCTTGGTAAAAGGCCTATGAAAAGGTCTGCCCTGCCCCTGACATGCTGCCTTTGAGGAGTGACTTGCCTTTCTTTGGCCTGTGCACTCCTATAGGTGGTCCTATACTCATCCATTTTCTTCATATAATTCTCTGTCTGCTCCCCAAACAGAGAATTTCCCACAACAGGAAAATCCATAGCCTTAGACTGGGTATCCTGTGACAGGGCAGTACATCTGAGCCAGGCCATTCTGCGAAGAGACACAGATGTAGCCATGACTCTTGATGAAACATCATTAGAGTCTACTGTAACATGAAATTGCACCTTGGATGCCTCAATACCATCCGCAGCCACCTGCTCCAGCTCCCTGGCAAGCTGGTCAGGGGCCTGTTTTGCTAGGGCCAGGACAGTATCCCACCTGGATTTCTGGTACCTAGCTGCATAAGCCATATAATTTGCCTGTCTGAGTCCCAAAGATGCTGCCATGTACTGTTTCTTTGCCATGGCATCCATCCTCCTGGAATATTTTTCAGGAGGGTGAGAGGCTAGAGGAATATTAGCCTTGTCACAGGCTGCAGCCTGTACTACCCCCACATGGCTGCACTGCTGGGATAGGAACTCCATATCAGAGCCTGATAAAGCACACCTCTTGTCCATCCTTTTATCCACAGGGAGGATAGAATGAGGAGTTTTCAGAATTTTTACTGTCTGTTTCCTAAAAGACTTGTGCAAGGGAATAGACAGTCTCCTAGACTCTGGAATATCCATCATTTCCACAAAATCAGGCTCTTCTTGATCATCAACAGCTTCCTCAACAGGGAGTTGCAGAGTCTCAGCAACTTTCTTGTAAAACAAAAAATGAGAAGGGGTCTCAGATAGCCTGGAAGGGGACACTCCTGAGGGTCTGTCTGGAGAGATGTCCGGTTCAATGGGCACATCCAGACTTTCAAAATCACACTCACTCTCCTCATACCCCTCCTCCCCTTCCTCCGGTTCATAAAAATCCTCAAAATCATAATCTTGAACCGGGGGAACCGTCCAAACCGAGCGCTTCCCTAATGGTGTCGGTTCGGACGGAACTGGGGAAAGAGAATGGACAATTTGAATAGCTTTGGCTATTTCCTCAGCGGTTGGAGAAAGAACTTTTGGCCCCAAACTAGCTGACCTTCTAGTCCTTTTAGTTGGAACCGGCTCCTCAGAGCTGGCTCTTCGTTGGCCCGAGGAAGTATCGCCCTGGTCAGACGGCACTCCCTCAGGTTCGGTTGGAACTGAACCGGGCTGGCCATCCGGGTCAGCGGACTTTATGGCCTCCCTTTCCCTGAGCCTACCAACTCTCTTTTCCACGGTGGCAGCAGGAAAATTCTTACAAATCTGGCAGTCTGCACTGAGGTGGTCAAACCCCAGACAATATACACAAGTGGTGTGTGGGTCAGCCTTAGCAAAGGCTTCTCCACAGAGGCCACAGTGCTGAAACCCAGTGGGTCCAGTTTTTCTTTTGGGTTTCTCAGACATAGTGCCAGCCTAACCAAAACTTGCCCGTTAATGGCAATCCGCCAAGCAAGACTCTCTTATCGGTTCCCAACCGTGTCACGGGTCGTGGAAAAAAACGTAATAAAATCCGTTTTTTTTAGAACCGATAAGAACCGGGAATCGCACTCTAAAGGACTAGAAAGTAATTTTAAACCCAATCTGATCGGTTCAAACTGAACTGAAAAGACGTTTACAAGTTTCACACAGAAGAAAATAAACAAAAGCCTATCTATTACTTACAATACCACAGACAGAGCTTGAACCGACGATTGCGGTTAAATTTCGGTAAAATAAACCGAGAATTACACTTTAAAACCGACAAACAAACCGAGCAGCAGGAGGAATCTCCGGAACGACTGTTCAGTGAGGCAGAGTAAAGAATCTGACAGTTTAAGTTTGAGCTTCAACAGACAGAGTGTTCAACCGAGCTCGTGCTCAAGATTCCATGCCCTGCATGGAAAGTTAACTCTTTCACCTCCGGAGCAGTTCTAACCTGGGGTTATACTGCATATGTCATAATATAGCAAGACTTCATGTTGTTTGAACAAAATATGTAACATAAATCAAACAAAATAGAGCTAAACTGACAAAAGACTGGTCCTGGCAATTGCTTTTTTTTTCTTTATGTGAAATCACAGAAGTTGTTGATACGCTGTATGAGCCTGCACAGCCAGGTCATTTTGTAGCTCTGGAGACTAATAGGAAGTTCTACTGTAGGTGCTGAAAGATAACTTACAGCTCACACCTAATAGCATGCTCATGGTGTTATGGGGACAGTGACCCATTATACGAGACCAAAATAAGAGGCAAAGAGTAGTCATAAATATTTATTTAATATGTTTCTGAAAAATAATTTACATAAAAGACCACATAAAGAAATGGTACAGATGGTTCTTCCACAGAATTTGAGCTGCAAGAGCAAAGTGCCGTTGAAGCTTGACAGGGACAACTCTATGGCTTTTCCTTGTAACAAATGTGCAAAAATTATTCTGAATGCTTCCTTTCAGAGTGAGTGTTCTTTGGTCCTTATATTCCTTAGCACTCTGGTGGATCAATGGTAGACATTTGAAATTAAGCCATTTCTATACACTCATCGTCTTTGATGCTAGACCTCTGTTTCTTGTGTAGGGTGACCCTAGAAGAGGAAAAAAAGACGGAGGAAAAATAGTGAATTACATGGTATGCAGATGTTTTAAAACTGGTAAAATATATTTTTTTAATACACGCTTTGTTTCCCCAGCCGCTTCCTGCATCACTTTTTTTATTCTGGACTCGAAGTAATGTCCTCAGGCAGGATGTGGGCTACTCCACAGCACTAAACTGACTGTTGATGCCAGCCATGGCTCTAATATGGTGAGCTAAGCTGTTGGGTACTGATCAGGAGATCGTTCTCCTTTCCCTCCAAAATTTCTCCTCAACAGTGCAATGTGTGAGGGGTGGGAAGGGGTGCTCTAGAGTGGAACTTTGGCTAGTTATTATCTAACCTGGATAGTGATTATCTAGTCTAAAATAATGACTCATGGGAAAACCACATATGTCTCGAATAATCCTCCCTCCAAAGGCTACCTCTTGATTAGGTGTTTTGCATGTAAATAACATTTCATTTCATACCTAGTAAATCTTCTGCACTGCATAATTCAATGTTCTGCAACTGAGAAAGTTACTTGCTGTAACTTGACCATTTAGAGTTTCTTCTCCTTAGAGCTACACCTTTGGCTTTAATGGAACAGACACTGGTACCCACTGGAGAAAACTTTTGGAGCAGGGATGTCTACATGGCACCATGACATGACCTACACGTGCATGGCACAGTGTAAGAGCGTCTTCACTCCTACCACCTTATTTCCTTTTCGCCAAGCGCAAAGCCTCCAAACAAAAATGAAGAAATATGGAAACTAGTAACAAAGAAAAATAAAGGGAAACAAAAGAAAAGGCCCTCCTTAAAGAGACAGTCAGGACAAAGGCATACACACTCAAGTGTGGGGCTGGCCCAGTGTGCACATTTTGGTTTACTTACTGTTTACAGAAGTAGAGTAGATATTGTATCAGACTAATTTTGTTTACTTCTAGGCTGGCATCTTCTGTTACTACAAATCCCAGAATCCCCTGCAGCTGACATCAGAGCAGTAGGCAGTAGTGGGAGATTCAACAGCCTACAGTGCATGTTATAGCCTTTATAATCTTCAGTCAGGTGTTTTCCAGTTCTGCTTTTCTCCAGGGGCTAGGTACGGTCCTGTGTGACTGTACTAAGTCCAGAGAGGACAGCAGGACCAGCAAACAAAATATTAGAGCTTATATAATCTAACATACACTGCAAGCTGTTGAATCTCCCAGCGCTGCCTACTGCTCCGATGTCAGTTGCAGGGGATTCTGGGGTTGATAGTAAAAGAAGTTGCCTGCCTAGTAAGCAAATTAGTCTGATACAGTCTACTGCACTACAGTAAACAGTTACAGAAATGTTTTTGCACACAAAGTGCACATTAGGACCAGTCCCACACTAGAGTGTGGGGCACCTGTTGCTAATTAAGTGTTCCCTTAAGCAGGAAAATAAAATTATTAAACTATATATATATATATATATATATATATATATATATATACACACATATACACACACACACACACACACACGGTCATGCCCCTAGAGTTAGGGTTGAGTAGCCTGTTTAATGTTAAACCTCAAATTTTGCACTTTAATAACTTTGCAACTGATCAGTGGATTTGCACATAATTGGGTGTCCGCTTTCCTGTTGGGGTAGATCTCTTGATATGGCAAATTTCATTCTGGTTGGAGATGCAGATTCTGAGATCCAGATAGTATCAAAAAGTTAAAAGTCACCACTTTTTGCAGTTTTTTTCCTCATCACCTTGTGCCCAGATGGTGTGGAATTTTGGTGTGATTTTTTTATGGTAGAAAGAACTTGGGTAATAGAACTGCCAGTGTTTGTTTGGTGCAAACATATTAATCTATTGCAAAGTTATTTAGTTTTTAAGTTCCCATTATTTCCTATGGGAAGTTCATTTTTATGTTTGCTTGCATGCACGTGAAGAAACATAGTGCCATCATCCGAGTTTTCAGAAGTGTGGCACCAGTCTTCCAATTCAGTCAGTGTGTTTTGCAGGTGCAGCCGCAGTTCTCCAATGAACGCTGCAGCTGTCTATGACAGCAGTTGAAAATGCAGTGCCTACAGTTGAAAGGAGAGCTCCACTTCAGTGAGCAGTGCCCCTCCACACGCACACTGCATTGCGTGCTCGTCGCTCCCCATGCACACTGTATGGCTGATGGGGTGCCCAATCCCCGTCGGCTCCATGCCCCTCCCAAAAGCTTTCCAGGTGCCACGCTGGGAGCCCACCCCAGTGTGGCAAAAATTGTTATGGCCGATGGGGGTGCCCAATCCCCCGTCGGCTCCAGACCCCCCCAAACAGCCTTCCAGCTGCCACACTGGGAAACCACCCCAGCATGGCAAACATCCCGCCGCCTTCCTAAAACCAAAAACCTGTAAACAAAATAAACGTTCCTCGGTGGTCTCCTGCCCACAGCACCCACCCTACATCCTACCTCCCACACCCCCTCACCCCATACTTACCTCCAGAGTCCGTCGCGATGATCTTCGTTGGATCGGGAACACGCCTGCACTTTAAAGCTGACCGCGAACTGAGAAAATGCCAGTAAGCTGTATAATGCAATAAATAGGTTTTTCAATTTTAATGCATATCTCAGGCATTTTTGGAATTTTGTCACCACATTTTTAACATGGGGTTTTGGGACCTCCTCCATGAATTCTGAACTGTCATGGTGTTAATCGGGCCCGAAGGGTGATTTCGCAGTCACTGCGTGAAATCACCTTTCAGGACCAATTAATGAAATGGCAGTGCCAGTGTTGATAAGGTGGGCTCTCAAAAAGCCTATGTTACAAATTTGCACATGCACCCTAGTAAGTTCATGAATTTGTAATATTTTCAGTCCAGATTTTCACCAGTGGCATTTTTCCACACTTCCTTATGAACAGTACAGCTGTCATTTTTCACAATATGGCCGAAATGTGTTTTCACACTTTCAGCGCAGAAATGCGTGGTTGCTGTGGGAAATCATTGTTCGGGACAGATAAAGAAAATCACAGTGACACTGTTCATGATAGGAGGTCCCAAAATGCCTGTGTTGACAATCTGCTGTAAAAATCCCCAACCAATTTATAATACGGTGTGTTGCCAGGCGTTTCACGCACGCTGCGGACTTCACCAGTTTTTTTAATATTTTCACTGCAGATTTTCAACATTGCCATTTTACACCGCCCATGAACAGTACAGCTGTCATTTTCACATCCTGTTTGGTATGTGTTTTGCACCTGTGGTGCTGAATGTCGAAGTCGCTGTGCAAAAGCAGCTTTCGCCTAACAAACTGATATTGCCACCGTTCATGAGGTGGGGTCACAAAAAAATGTTGAAAATTTAGAGTAAAATACCAGCGAATGCCCGAGGCATTAGGTGTCTGACCATAACGCCCACCCTGTAGAAAATGACCGCATCAGGGGTGTGACTTGGGATTCTCACCGTAATGCTCATACCATTCCACACCCTGCAGCCAGTGAGAATTAAGTGTGTGCCTGGACTCTTCGCCCCAAAGTTCACACCATTCTCCTATACCGCACTCATCTCACCATATTTCCTGATGGAATGGGTGCATAAGGGCCAAAGACCCTCAGGCACACCGTGACACTTGTCGGTGTCTGCAGGGTAGGGTGTGGCAAAATGGCATGGCCATTATGCCTGATGACCCAAAGGCACACCCCAATGCTTGTCAGTCTCTGCAGGGTGGTGGTGGGGTTGGCTTCAGTTTAATACTTCATTGCCACTCCTATTATGCAGCTCTGTAACTCTTACACTACCAGTGCCAATGCCAGCAAGCAAACATTTGGCATTAACAAATGCTTGTTCAGGATAGAGGTAAGAAGTTCAACAAAGGAATTGACCTCACGAAAAAACATTCTTTCTCGTGAGATCCATTCTCTTTTCATGAGGAAAAAATTATTTTTCGTGAGGAAAAATCCTTTTTCGTGAGCCACCATCTTGTTTTTTTCCCCACCAACTCAAATATACGAAAAATACATAAAAATGTTGACATTTTACAAATCAAACACCACAACCTATTTAAACAGGCCCCATTTAGCTAGATTCTGATGTTTGTTTTTTCAGAATTAGGACCAGAAATACTTTTTCTGGGCACCCAAAACCCTGGATACCCAGCTTTGCAAGAGGAGACTTCTGCCATGTTCTCTGAATGAGAACAGCAGATTTTATCATGTTTTACAGCCGAAGCTGAACTCCTGCTGCTGGCTACAGTGTATGTTGTAAGCCACCTTGTTTTCCCTGGTGTCTAGTGGCACCCCTCACTCCCCGATCGCTGTACGATATATTCCCTGGTGTCTAGTGGCACCCCCCACCCTCCAATCGCTGTCCCTATAATTTAATTCCTGGTGTCTAGTGGCACCCCCAACACTCACACACCCTCCGATTACAGAAGAGGCTGAATAAAGAAACAGTCCCTCAATATCTTTTTTTTACACCTGAAAAACAGAAAATTGTCCTCGCCATCCCCACCATCCCTCCCTATACTGACCCTCCCACTGAGCACCCACCACCCCACCCCCTTACCCTGTACTTATCAGAGGTTGTAGGCTGTTATCTTCTGTGGACCTAGACAAGTCTGCACTCTTCAAAGCTGAACAGTGAACTGAAGAATAGAGGTAAGTACCGTATAATGTATTTCAATGGTGTTTTGAACTTATGTTCATAACTTTGCCATTGATTTGGAATTTTTTTACCAAATTTTCAACATGGCCTGTTTGGGACCCCACCTCATGAACACTGGCACTGTCATATCGCTAATTGGCCTGAAATATGATTTTGCAGTTGCTACAAGAAATCACATTTCAGGACTGAATAATGACATTTTACCACCAGTGTTCATGAGGTGGGGTCCCAAAAAGGCCATGTTGAAAATTTGGTGAAAAATCAAAAATGGCTGAGTTATGAGTGTTCATTGGTATTTTTCCACATATGCGCATAGCTTTGGTAATTTGCAATATTTTGGGTCCAGATTTTCAACATAGTCATTATTTCACACCACCTCATGAACAATACAGCAGTCATTTTCACATCCTGTCCGAAATGTGTTTCGCATCTGTGGCAAAGAATTGCATTTTGGCATAGATTAGAAAATTTTCACCTATGTGCTTATGAGGTAGGGTCATAAGAAGACTATGCTAACATATGGGGTCAAAATATAAAACAATGACAAAGTTATGAACATTCTTTGCAATTTCGCTACACCAGCTTGTAACTTTTGAAATTTTAAATATTTTGACCCCAGATTTTCAACATAGCCTTCTTATGGCATGTAATGAAATGTCGCTGGACAAAACGTTGCGGAGTAAATGTTGTGGCCAAAATCTTGTCTGGTCAAAATGTAGCCGAACATTTTGTCTCTGGTCATAATGTCGCCGGCAGATTCAGCCTGCAGTGGTTAAACAACAAGGAATGTGTCCAGCGACATTTTGTGTGTATTGTTTGCATTAATAATTCATTTTGCCATCTTTACCTCTGAACACTTGGGCTTTGCAACAGTGTTACCCAGATGGTTTGCTTTTCTCTACCCCATCAAACAGGCTTTTTCACCAAGCCAACAGCAGTGGGAAGATTTGTGATGAAGGAGGACACAGCAGTCAAGAGGGGATACCAGCAACGGATAACTGCACCTGCACGGTAAGCTTCTGAGCATCACGACAAGCGGCTAAATCACCCTCCATTTAGTGTCCCGAAAGCAAGTTATACAAAACCCCTCCCACTATCCCCCTTGCTCAGCTTGTAACATGGCTGTGACAGTTGAAGTCTGCATGCTGTGTATGGGTTTTATCTGAACCAAGAAGGGGTCAGGGGTGCTAGCACAAAGGATAGTTAGATTGAGTGGGGAAAATTCAAACTAGAAATGTATTTATTTAAAATAAAAAGAGAAGAGAAGAGAAACAGTTGTAACTGCTCCTTGTTGTTTAACCACTGCAGGCTGAATCTGCCATCGACATTTTGACCAGAGACTGAATCTGCCAGTGGCATTATGACTGGTGACAAAATGTCTAGCTACATTTTGACTAGATGACATTTTGGCCGCAACATTTACTCCACAATGTTTTGTCTGGCGACATTTCAGCCATACATGCCTTCTTATTACCCGACCTCATGTATGTCACAGCTGTCATTTTTGAAAATCCTGCCCAAAATGTGTTTTCGTATGCGCGGTGTTGCAGTTGCACAAAATTACGTTTTGACGGGGATTCCAAAATTTTCTGTAATGGGTACCTGAAATGGGGTAATAAGAAGGCCATGCTGACAATTTGGTCACTGTTGTCCTATAAATGGAGGACCCAGCGCTCCCACTGTAAAATAAGGAAACTATTATACAGTATTACCTCAAAAAGTAAGGAAATAAGTTGCAAAAAATCTTGTTATTGCTTCATTTAGGGTCAGAGTGACAAAAGTTGGGAAATGAGGCATTAGGGTTTCCTTAACACCCCCACCCTCCCAAACCAGGCAGGAGAGCAGGTGAGGGGTGTGTCTTGGGCATCTCAAGCCTAATGCTCACCCCATTCTCATAAAGTCTACACATCTGACTTTATTTATAGATGAAACGGGGTGAACGTTAGGCTTGAGAAGCCCAAGGCACACCCACACCTGCTCTACTGCCTGGTTTGGGAGGGTGGGTGTTAGGAAACTCTAATGCCCTCATTTCCAATCTATCGCTTGACCCTAACTGAGATATCAATGTTTTTTGCAACATATACATACATATATATACTGTAGATATATATATTGCAAAAAAAATACATTAACACATCTGATAGGGTTAAAGTGCACAATGTAGGTAAATCAAAGTTAGGGGCAAATGTTTCTAGATCCTTGGTGAATCTGTGGTGTGCTGTTCCTTGGGGTTTGAACAATCATGTGATGCAGCTCCGTTGTGAAGCAAACAGAAGGGCAGGGCGGGCAAGTCTGGAGGAGGAACTTAGGCTGGAAGGGAGTGGAAGGAAGGAAGGCAGGAAGATAATGTAACGGGGAGGGCAGGACCAGGGTAATGGGGATGGGAGTGGGGGGGAGAAGGAAGGGGGGCAAATTAGAGGGAGAAAGGTGCAAGGAGAATGGAGAGCCACGTGTGCCAATGCAAGGAGTCTGGGAAACAAAATTCCTTACCTTGAGGCAATCATTGTAGAGGCAGAGCTGGATCTGGAGGCCATAATGAAACTGTGGTACATGGACAACCACAGCTGGGAAGTGGCCATCCTAGGCTATACCATGTGCTGGAAGGACAGGTCAGGGAGGAAAGGTGGAGGGTTGGTTTATATGTGAAGGAGGGTATAAGGGCCACTGAGATACAGGGACAACAGGGGGACAATGAAGGGCTGGAGGTGCTATGGGTCAGCCTAGAGATGGGGTCAGGGGCCATTACTCACACGGGGGTGGTGTTCAGGCCTCTGACACAGGGGAAGGATTTAGACAAAGCCCTGGGGAAAGTCATTAGCAAAATGGCCAGTAAGGGGTAAGTTTTAATTATGGGGGCTTTAATCTGCAGGATGTAGATTGAGGCATTCTCACCACAGCTACATCAAGAGGCAGGGCCATCCTCCACGCCATACAAGGGGCATTTCTCAGGCAGCTGGTATGGAACCCATTAGGGATGGGGCAGTGCTGGACCTGGTCCTTACAAATGAAGACAGCATTGCTGACATCACATTGGGTAGTCCCCTGAGTACAAGTGATCACCGTACTGTGTGATTTGGCATATGGACAGGACAGGGAAAAAAAAACACACTAAGATGAGGGTCCTGGTCTTCAGGAGGGCGGATTTTAAAGAGATGGGAAATGACCTCAGAGAATGCCTCAAAGGTGGGGGAGGTAGAGGGGGAGTGGAGGCTCAATGAAGAAAGAATAAAGAGGGTATAGCCCAGGCAACAGCATGCTGTATGAAGGAAGTGATTAAGGGAAAGAGGAGGAAGAGGCTGAAATGGTTCTCTAAAGAGGTGAAAAAAGCAGTTAAGGACAAGAAAACATCCTTTAGAAAGTACAAGGAGACCCAGATGGATGAAGACAGGGAGGTATACCTAGAAAAGCAAAGGGAAGCAGGAAGGAAGGTGAGGGCAGCTAAGGCACTAACAGAGAAGAGGATAGCTAAGGAGGTCAAAAAAGGGGACAAAACCTTCAGGTATGTTGGGGGGGAAGAGAAAGACAAGGGGAGGGATAGTGAGAATCAGGATGATGGGGAACTTCACAAAGGAAGATCAAGAGAAAGCAGAAATACTAAACGATTACTTTTGCTCGGTCTTCATGGTATAGGGTGGGGGGGGGGATGGACCAGCATGATGCAGTAAGCACCAGGGAGAGGGGAAGTGGACACAATTCCATTCTCAGTGAAGAGGGCCCAGAAAGGATTGGAAGCCTTAAAGGAGAATGAGAAGATGGGGCCAGATGGGATTCATCCAAGGGTCATAAAGGAACTGAGTACAGTGCAGACTGCCCCTCTGGCACTGCTTTTTGGCACCTCATTGGAGAAGGGGGAAGTTCAGATGACTGGAGGAGGGCTGATGAGCTCCCTCTGCACAAAAGCAGTAGTAGGGAGGATGTTAACAACTACAGGCCAGTCAGTCTCACATCAGTGGTTAGGAAGTTAATGGAGACACTACTGAAAGAGAGACTCTGAGCAATTTGGGGCAAACAACTGCAGGACAGCCAGCATCATGGTCTCAAAGGGGAGGTTATCTCAAACTAATCTCATAGATCTCTTTGACTGGCTTACTGGGAAGGTGGATCAATGGAGGCAGCAGACGTGCCCTATCTGGATTTCAGTACGTCTTCATGTGTGTTGATACAGGAGGCTACTTAAGAAACTAAGCAGCCTGGGGTTGGGGGAGAAAGTGAGAAGCTGTGTATCAAACTGGTTAAGGGATAGGAGGCAAAGAGTGGTGGTAAATGGTAGCCACTCAGGCAACAGGAGAGTGACTAAGGGGGTGCCACAGGGTTTGGTGCTGGGATCTAGTCCTTTTCAATGTCTTCATAAATGACATTGCAGAGGAGTTTGAGGGTAAGGTGTGCTCTTTGCAGATGATACAAAAATCTGCAACAGGGTTGACAATCAGAAAGGCATAGAGAGAAGACATAGGAATCTGAGGAATGGTCTGTTGTTGGACAGCTGGGTTTCAGTGCCAAAAGTGCAAGATTATGCACCTAGGGCGCTGGAACCCAGGAGTTATGTATGAGATGGTAGGGGAGCGAAACCTACAGTCACCAAGCAAGAAAAGACCTAGGGTTCATCATATCTGATGACCTCAAGGTAGCTGGACAGTGTGACAAAGCAGTGAGAATGGCTAGCAGGATGCTGGTGTGCATTAGGAAAGGATTTCTAGCAGGATGAAGAAGGTGGTGCTGCT
The DNA here is from genome assembly GCA_016271365.2 of Neoceratodus forsteri. Taxonomy (NCBI): domain Eukaryota; kingdom Metazoa; phylum Chordata; order Ceratodontiformes; family Ceratodontidae; genus Neoceratodus; species Neoceratodus forsteri. The sequence continues at coordinate 537,903,185 of CM028132.1, forward strand.
GTTGTATCACTCACTGGTGTGGCCTCACCTGGAATACTGTGTCCAGTTCTGGAGGCAACACTTTACAAAGACATTGAAAGGGTGGAGGTGGTACAGAGAAGGGCAAACAAAATGGTGAGGGGATTGCTTGAGAAGCCATATGAGAAAAGGCTGCAAGAACTCAAAAATGTACTCCCTGGAAAAGGGAGAGGAGAGGGAACATGATTGAAACCTACAAGTAATTTACAGGAGGAACAGCAAAAGTGGAGGGTCTATTTCAGACAATGGAAGGCACTAGAACAAGGGTGCATGAAATGACACTAAGAGGGGAACGTTTAGGAGAGATGTACGGAAATACTTCTTCCTGGAAAGGTGGTGGATGACTGGAGCAGACTGCCACAGGAGGTAGTGGGGGCAAAGACTAGGGAGCTCAAGCTTGTATGGGATAGGCTCAGGGGCATATTATGTAGAGGAACAGGGGAAGAAGTGGCAGCTATGACCAACTACAATCAGTGGTGATAGAACAGGCAGGGAGAATGGGCAGACTGGATGGGCCAAGTGGTCCTTTTTGCCCAAAAAAATCTATGTTTCTATGTTTCTATGATGTAACCCTAATTTCAGTACCCTCTTTACGAGCATCAATGATCAAATGGTTCAGGAGTTATCTTTCTGATTGCTCAGAAAAAGTTAAAATCAATGGGCTATCTCAGAGACTAGGGAGGTCACAATAGGGGTCCCCATTGGCTCCATTCTGGGCCCTCTTCTATTCAGCCTTTTTGTGAACAGCCTACCAGATGCCTATCCAACATACAGACCCCTGCTATATGCAGATGATACCATGTTATTCTCCTGCGACTTGTGACAGGAAGTACTCACCAGTAACCTACAATATAAATTCAACTCACTTCAAGACTGGTTTAAGAAGAACTTAATAGTGCTCAATTGTAAGAAAACAGAGATGATACTTTTTGCTGGACACAAAAAGAGGGAAGGAGCACTTCTCTTCACAATAACGAATAGCTCTGGCACTGCTTTGGAACAAATGGACTCATTTAGATACCTTGGAATCACGATTGATGAGGCCCTGTCTTTCACCAAGCACATCGATAACATCACCACCGCGTGCCAACATGAAGCTTGGGGCATGGGCACTCTATAGGCACAGATTTTGTCTCACACTGGAGGCTAGGCAGATGGCGGTCAGTGGCTCAGTCCTTCCAGTTATTGACTATGGTAATGTGGTGTATAGGGCTGCTACTGAAACCACCCTACACCGAGTCCAGTTAACTCTCAATAAGGCATGCAGATTTGCATTTGCTGTCAACCGTTTCACTCATACCTGCAACCTGTATTTTGAGGCCAAATGGCTACCACTGTCTGACAGAATCAATCTCCAGACCTGTCTACAAGGGAAAAAGGCTCTGCTAGGACTTGCCCCCTTCCTCAGTTCAGGGCTTATTCTACCCAGTCCCTTCCCTGCATGTTACTAGAAGGGTAACAAAGCAGGCCCTGATAGTGCTTTTCTTCAGGCGTGCAATTTCAGTCAGGACCCCTACCTGGCTAAATGAACTACCCGATGCCATCACAAGCCTCACACGCCCCGGTCAACTTAAAACTGCACTACTGAATACTCTTGCCCCTCAGAAACTCTGCAACTACCCAACAAGGCCAAACACCTGATTCCCCATCACTGTCGCACCCCTCCCTATATCTCCCCTGACACACTATTTGCCTAATAATTCTGACTCAGAGCAAAGTGGAAAGCAAAAGCCTCTTCTCTCCATCCGCTACCTCACCTACCTAATCCCTTCCCCTGCCCCATCCCCCCACCTGTGGGATCCCTTTCCTACCTCTCCTGAAAACCAGTACCCACCTCCTACCTCTCCTATGTACTTGCGATTGAATGTGGGTGTATTTAAGGCCTGCTCCTAGCCATCACTTGAGTTTATGTTCCTCAATTTGTTGTATATTGACACTGCTTATTTTCTGCAATCTGCTCCCCCTTTTCACAAGTAACTGCTGTAATCATTTATCTTTTCCTGTTTTTGCCTTTTGATGAGGAACCTTTGTAAGTGAGCTTTTAACTCAAAAGTAATATTCTGATGTGAAATAAATAAAATAAATAAATACATTTCATTTTGTGTGACTAGACAGTGCTAAAGGTATGGTAATATCAGCAGTGCAGCTTGATCATTCAAACACCGAGGAGAAGGATACAGATTTATCAAGGCTCCAGAAACTTTTACCCCTAATTTTGATTTCCTTCCTATGTGCACTTTTACTCTAAGAGATGTATTGGTGTAGTTTTTTGCAATTTATTTCATCACTTTTGAAAAGATATATAACAACTGACACCATTTGCTTTCTTCATGGACACCCCTGTGCAAAGCAGCAGTCATGAACATAGCCAGAACTGTAGTTTGACTGTGCAGGGCCCTGAGGGTCCTATGTGAAGCAGCAGACACATCGGGCATGACACCAAACCTGTAGCTTGCTTTGCACATGAAGCAGCAGAGTCATCAGGGATGGCACCAGAACTGTAGTTTGCTTTGTGCAGGGTCCTATGTGAAGCAGCAGACTCCTCAGGCATGGCGCCAGATTTGTAGGATGCTATGTGCAGGGGTCTGTGGGACCTATAGTATGTAATGCAAACGACTATTCAGGTAGATCTGAAAGTTTTCACTTGGGCAGTCATGCGGGTTGGTGGTAAGAAGCCCATATAATGGACTTACCCAAAATGTGGAATTCAAATGCTTAATAATGTTAAACTTATGGATGCTAGAAAAAAGGAAGTCCCACGCATGGACAGTTCATGTTTTTGGATATCGAATATTCTTGGGAGTATTTATTTTAATCACTCTTAAAAATGCTTTGCTTCTTCCTGGCCCCCAACCAGCCCCTCCTTTGGGCTGCACGCGTAAGCCCCAAGCCCCCCAGATGTACCTCCACTGCCATCTCATGTCCATCCTAGGCTTGTGTCCATGCCCTTGGTGGTCTAGTTTGTCCCTGCCAGGGGCCCATCCCTGGCATGGGGTAAGGGAGGGAGTAGCATTCCACAGCCATCCAAGAGATGAGCATTGGTGGCTGCGTGGTGTGGGGCTATATATGCCATCATTCACGGGTTGGGTGGGCATTTTCCTGGTCAGTTCATCCACCGCCTCACATTCAGCCACTGGCATCCTGGGTGGGACATTTGGCAGTGTGTGGTCACCCATGCTGCCAAGAACTGCAAAGCCTTTTTTTTCAGACTTAGCTATATTTTTAGCATTTGTTTTCTTTAGGTTGGCAACTGGCAGTGTAGAACTGAAGCAGAAGCTGGCGAGTGGCCAAGGCAGAGGGAGGGCTTTGCCAATTGACCACCGTGGACCATGAAATATGAAAAATTACGTATCTACCATAAATTCTGATCTTCTCTTGTATCTTCACCATTCATTACTGCTGGGTGTAAGCTGGAGGCATGCACCCGCCATGGGAGCTTTTTTTTTGGAGGGAGGAGTTGGCGCTGACGGCACCACCTATGTGGCTGATGCACTGTGCAGAGCACGTGGGTTGGCCATTAGGCCCCGTAGACTCCTCTTCCATCCCAGTTCTGTTGAGCCAGACAGGCAGAGAAATGAAAATTACATACCTACCGTAATTATGATCTTTCTGTATATCTTCACCATTCATCGCCTTTGGGTACATGGCCGGAGGTCATGACTCCGTAGGAGCTTTTTTTTATTTTTAAGGTAGGTGGAGCTGATGCACCATCGGCACCGCCCTCGAGGCTGACGCATTGCGTGGCGCTCGCGGGTTGGCTGTTAGGCACTGTCGACTCCGCCTGCCTGCCAGTTCTGAGTCACTGGAGAGGTAAAAGGAAGGGAGTTGAGGGTGGGACAAGGAAGTCCAAGGGACAGGAAAAAGGAAAAGATATAAAACTAAAAGGAGAAATAATGACTGAGAGGACAGAAAGAAGAAGTCGGAAACTAAAGGGATTGGGAGGGACCCCAATTTCTGGAAATAGAGGAGGGAGGTAGGTTGGGACAAAGAATTTAGAAGGTAGGAAGAGAGGGGAGAAGGTCAACACATCCCAGCCCCGGTCCGTCTCCAGACTGTATAGGAATTGCAAGGAGTAGCCAAAGGCTTCTTGCCAGAATTCAAGGAACAGAATGGCTGGCAAAAACTCCATCTGAGCAGAATCAGCTATTCTGGAAGAAGGACAGGGCACAGAGCATTAACACCCTCTCAAGGAAAGAGTTTGGTAAAAAAGAAAAAGGATTTTTTTTTTGTGTGTGTAATAAAGGATAGTCCTAAGGACAAAGAAAAATAAGATGGACGGGACAAGGAGGAGGACAGAATGGAGGGCAACTACCAACTCCCACCCCACAGGGGTGGAGCAAATGCACTAGAGAAGGAGTGCCCTCATGCTGGCCACTCTACCCAGAACATAGTCCCCCTATGTGCCCCTGTTTACCCCACTCCTAACAAAGAAAGGAGGGGGGCGAGGTTGGGCACAGAGAGGGAGGTGGACCCAGAGACTGAGGCCACAGGGGGATGGAGGGTGGGGTTGTGATGGATGGTGAAGATACACAGAAAGATCATAATTATGGTAGGTATGTAATTTTCATATCTTTACTGTGTCAATCTTCACCATTCATCACTTTTGGGTGAGTGCCGAGTCCCCCCGAAGGGGGTTTTCTTTTACACCCTAAGGGACAAAGTCCCATAGCTCTCAGTGGGTGACACACTAAGAGGGAGAACCTTCAGGGCCTGTAGAGGCTTGAGAGTGGGGAGAGTGAAACGGGGACCACCTGGAGGGGGAAGGAAGTTGCCCCAAAAAACGTCTCGCTCTATGGGAGAAAAGATAGGTTCTCTGGAGAGCGGAGTTAATCACCCTACACGGGCCAAGGGTGACAACCGGGAAAAGCGCAGCCATGCCATCTGCCTAGTGCAGATTGCTGTCCCTACGACCCTGGTAGCTACCTCGTTGGCATCATAGGATGCCCTCGATTTGTGCCTTGCTAGCTCCAGGCCATGCGTAGAGAGTGCAATGGCTTGTCTGGTTTGCTCCGTGTCAGGCAACGAGGCCTAGCCTGGACCACAAGAACCTGTCATAGGCTACACAGTGGGCCTGATGTGCAGAAATGGAAAGCAACAACCATGCTGAGTAGAAAGCCATCCTGCCCCAGAAGTCAAAATCCGAGGAATCTTGATCTGGGGGCCGGTCACGGTGAAGTGCGAAAAGCCCATCAGGAGTGTCCAACTGCATCAATCTGGATTGCGGAGGAGGCATGGAACCTGGAGACTCGGGGGGGGCGCAATACCGCAGGCAGAGACTCCTAGGGGCAGGAACTCCGGAGGAGGGTCTATGCCAGAAGCGCAACGATGCCTCCCAAAAGGGAGCAGGCCAGGGAGGCACCACCAGGGTGGTCTCACTGAATTTGCCTAGAAAGGCATGCGCTGAGTACTCTGGATTGCTTACAGTGGCAGGGGTGAGGTGCAAGTCCTCCAACATCCTCACGAGGAAATGCTGATACTCAGCGAGATCAGTGGCTGGAGAGATGTGGACAGAAGGCTCCTCTCCCCCAGAAGAGGGGGATGAAGAGTTGGAGGGCACCGACTGCTCATAGGGCGGTTGCTCGGGGGGAGGTTGAAAACCTGTCTGTCCACTGCCCTAACGTAAGCTGGAAACCGAGCAGCCACAGCCCTGAATTGCTCCTAGGAGAGAGGCGCAGGACCAAGGATGCCTGGGAGCGCAGGAGAATGTGGCAGAGGGATAGGGACAGAGCCGAGAAGAGATATCGGCGACCTCCGCCTGGGCTAAGGAGCGGACCAAGAGCACCAAGAAGAAGGTACTCCGGAAGACTCCACAGCTGACAACTGAACAACCATTTCGGTACTGCCTTGGCTGTGCCCAAAATCCCCTGTGAGGCGACCGGGGTCAGAGATAGGTCCAGAAGGACTGTCCCCATCAAAGAATGGGGCTCCCTCAAAGAAACTGAGGAGGAAGAGCGAGATCTGCACTACAGCTTCTTCCAGAGCCTGGGTGGGCCCCAGAAAAAGGTCGTCATTGCAGATCCCATGCTCCTCGACCCTCAGAGTCTGAAAGAGCCTTCCTCCTCAAGAGAGCCAGCCTAGGTAGCTGACAGCCCTGGCCAGCACCCAAAGGATCTATCCAGGACACAGTACCCTCCCGTGAGGTGCTCTGATCCGCCCCAAAGTTGGGTGATCCTGGCACACCACAGGTGGGGATACCACTGCTGATGGGTCAGTGAACCCACCAAGACCAGGCTGCAGAGCAATGCTGGCCTGCACCACTGCCCACTGGTCAGCACCCCTGACCGCAGTCTCGACAGCCACTGACCACACCTCAGAAGGGGTCTGACTCTGGCTTGTCGAGGATACTACAGGGCTTCCCATCCCAACAGTCAACCCCAAGGAGTCAGACTGTTCGTCTGACTCAAAACCCGACTCTGCCTCCAAAGAGGTAGAGGCTGAGGCCCTGTGCCAGACCGTAGAAGGGCACCCGGTGCCATCCCTGCCAAAGGGGGTGCCAGAAACTGAAACCATGCCTGAGCCAGTGCCAGTGACCCCTACAGCACCACGAATGGAATCCACAGAGGGCACGGCCCCAGCCCAAACAGCAGCTCCAGAGTCTGGACCAGCCATGGTGCCATCTGGCCCCCATGGCGCTGCGAGCGGTGCTGAGGTCTGACATAGTGCCGACAATGACTCTGACGGTGCCCTCAGTGCTGAGGATGGCGCTGCCCAGCTCCACAGTGCTGCGAATGGTGCCAAGGGCAGAGGTGGCACTGACAATGGCGTCGACAGCGAAATCCGACGCCCCCACAGTGCTGAGTCCCGAGAACACAGCCCTGTGCTCAACCTCGCGCCGAGATGGCACCGAGGAAAGAGGCAGATAAAATGGCAATCAGAGAAACTCCCACGGTGCCGGCGTAGCAGTATTGGTGCCACTTAACGGTGCCGACAGCAGCCACGGTGCCGAGCGACGAACCAGCGCCGACGACGCCGAGGACAGTGCTGACCCAGGGCCTTGTGAACCACGGCCCAACACCAGGGGAGCCTTCACCTCGGCGGGCGATTCCGCTGCGTGGTGCCTCCCGCCCACCCCCTGAAAGGGGGGACAGACCTCCTGCACTGCGGAAGGAGCCTCGGCAACAGGCAGGCTACTAGTTGCCAAGGCTCCCTCCTCCTCGGTCCGTGTAGAACCAGGAGGGGACCTGGAGGAAAGCCCGAGAGTATGTGGCTTGGCCCGATGAGTGCGCACCCAACCCCCGAAAGTCGGTGGAGCTCAATGACCTGGCGGTCCATGGAGAAACAGGCGTCACATGAATCCATGTCATGAAGCAGGCCAAGACACGTAAGGCAACGGTCATGCTGGTTGGTGACGGAAAATTTACGGCCACAACTGCACCGTCACATGGGGGGCCATCCCGTCTTCAAAGTCTTCTTGCCTGCCGACCCAGACATTACCTACGAAGAAAAAAACTCCAAAACAGACTCGACGTTGCCAAACATAAAATATATGGAAAGATCTTACCAGCGACATCGAGTAAGGCAACTAGAACTGGCAGGACACGGCACTGACAGACTGCGGCATGAGAAATAGCTGGAGAACGAACTGCATAGGCGGCAGGCCTCAAATTGGATCTGGCTTCCCACGAGGTGACCTCTATGGCGGGAGACGAAGAACTGGCAGGCAGGTGGAGTCAACAGTGCCAACGGCCAACCCACGAGTGCCTTGCAATCAAGCGTCAGCCACGATATGTGCCGATGGTGCATCGCTCACCACCTAAAAAAAAAAAAAAAAGCTCCCGTGGGTCACGGACTCTGGTGATGAATGGTGAAGACTGACACAGATAAGATCAGGTTCTAGAGAAAGAGAGTGTGGCAAGACAGTCGCAGGATAGACAAAGGAAAGGATATAAACTGAAAAAGGTATAAGCTGATTAGAGGACAGAAAGGACAGAACCTACCCTAAGTGGCCCTAGGGCCTCAATCCTTGGGTGGTCTCAGGGGAAAGAGAAGGCAAAGGATAGAAGGAAGAAAGATAGAAGAGATGGAAGTAAGGGATAAAGGGGAAAAGAGAAGGTTTGTCTGCCACGATAAACTGGAAGACCACTGGCTTGAGTGTTTCAAAACCCCTGTGGGATTGAAGACAAGGGAGCAAGGATCTCACCAGTTATCAAGTTATTTAAAAAAGGTCTGAAGGGATTTAATGGTCTTGTCAGACTTGGTGAGGGCAGACCTTTCCTCACACCTTTTATTCATAAACGTTAAGAAATCCTAAAGCCTAGGCCTCACAGACTGTCCCTTGGAGGGCAAACAGTCTTGCTCAGAGAGGAGTGAGTCCTGACTTAGGTGTAGGGAAAGAAATCTGGAAGAAGTTTTTCCCATGGAAGTACTGGCGTAGTCTCCACTTCAGGAGAAGAGAACCACGGGACATCCGTGCCATTAGAAAAAGAGAGGGAGGAAATTCCCACGGACTCTCTTAGGACTGCACTGAGGTAATGACAGCCAGAGAGTGACACAACCGAGGATTATTCAAGCCCCAAACAGGGGACACCCTAGAGTGTCGTGAAGAGAATCTGAGATAGTTCCCTCAGAGGCTGGGGTGAAGACCCTACTTGCTGTCCCCCAGGTTGAGTTTAGAGAAGGAACAGAGAGCTCTGAGGTACCAGGAGGACTAGACCACCAATTGGCCTCTAAGAGGGGGAAGGCGAGTAGGGTGGCAGCGATGCCCAAGAATTGAGGCCCATGAGAGGATGGTGGGTGGGAATCAGTAATGAATGGTGAAGATACAAGAGAAGATCAAGAATTATGGTAGGTACGCAATTTTCATATCTTCCCTTGTCAATCTTCACCATTCATTACTGCTGGGTGAGTACCAAGCCTCCCCGGAGGGGACCTGGCACAGCCCTGAGGGAACAGATCCCTCAGCCTCCTGCTGGTGAAATGCAGGAGGGGAGACTCTAGAGCTATACTAGACCAAAAGGTCTAAGGCTGTTCAGGATAAGGAGGTGTCCCCCGTGGCTGGGGGGACGGGAGGCACCCCTGAAGAACTCTCCTTGCTCTGGGAAAAATACAGGTCCAACAAAAAGTGGAGGAGCTCACCCTACACCAGGCAATGGGTGACAACCTGGATAGACAAAGCCATGCTGTTCACCTAATGCAGATCACTGTCCCTGCTAGTCTGGATGCCACCTCACTGGTGTCATAAGATGCCCGTGCCTGGTGCTTTGAAAGCTCCAGACTATGAGCAGAGAGGGCAATGGCCTGTCTAGATTGCTCCATATCAGGCAGAGATGCTAGGACTTGCACTAGCATCAACCACTGGTGTCTGTTATAGGCAGTGTGGTGAGCCTGATGAGAACCTATGCACATTAACGCACAAGCTGAAGAGACAACTCTTTGCCCTCACCAGTCGAATTATGAGGAATCCGGATCCAGGGCTTGGTTGTGCGCCAGGCGCGCTGATGCCTGGAAGGAGTGTCTAGGGATGTCAGGCCCAAAGGCGGGTGAGGTAGGGAACCCAGAAACTCCTGGTGGGTGCAATACCATCTCCTGCAGTCCGCTGGGGCTGTGGAAGGGGTGGCTGGAAACTGCCAGGTGTGGATAGATGCTTCCTGGAAAGGAATGGGTCAGGAGGGCACCACCAGGTAGTGAGCACTGATCTCACTGAGGAATGAGCACGTCTTCTGCTTGGTACTGCTTCTCAGCACATGAGAGATGCGAAAGCTCCTAAACCAGCCTTGAAAGGAACCGCTGATATTCAGTGAAATCAGCATCGGAAGACAGGTAGATGGAACGTTCCTTCCCTGAAGAAGGAGACGAGGAGGAAGAGAAGCTTGAATGTTCAGAGGACTCCTGTAGTGGGAGAGACAGGTGAAGACCCATCTGTCCATGGCTCTGACATAAGTGGGAAAGGCTGCTGTGGTAGTTCTGAACATCTCCCAGGTTAAGGGCCCCATGGGACCCACATGTCCCAGGAGAGGAGGAGGAGGTGTCTGTAGAGGGTTGGGCAATGGGCACTGAACTGAAAGTGCCTGGCCTCTGCCAGGGCTCTGAAACCCAGAGACTGGTCCTGCCAAATGGGGGAACACTGGGGCCACACCGGGTTGCGAAGGCCGAGTCTGAGATGGCAAACTCCAGAAGAGCCCTGAGGGAGAATCTCCCCTGTGATGCAATTGAGGTTGCATGTGTCCAGAAGGGCAACCCCCCATGCTGCCAACCAAGGAAGCCTCTGAGACCTTGAGGGAAAAGAAGGGTTCAGCACTACAACTCCTCCGCACCCCCCGGAGGGCAGTGGAAGGGGGTAGCCATGCCTCACTCTGGCCCCATAACCCCTCAGACTCGGAGGTTGCCCTCTTCCTCAACCACAGCGGAGTTGGTTCCCCCAATCCCGCAGGCCCACCGAGGGACACTGCAGAAGAGGGGGTCACAGTTCCCCTCCCGAAGGGCCTGGGCAGCACCAGGAATGGCAGCTGCCCTGGCCTCCCAAGGGGTGGACACCCCACTCTGAGCTCCTAGACCATCGCCCCCAATGGATCCATGGCCACCCTCAGCTGAAGGATCCACTGGAAAAACAAGATCTGGGGACTCTGGGATAGGGGCCACTGGGCTACCTGGTACAGCATCCCAAGGGGCTTTGATTCGAAGAGTCAGGGCGCCAGTCCGGTCAGCCTGCAAGTCATCTTCTGATGAGTAAGTGACCAGGCAAACCTCCAGGCTAGTGACCCCAGGAGAGCCCCTGGCAGCAGTACCACAGGACATGGCACCGCTTATGTGCCATCCTGATCACAAGCACTGTGAATGGTGCCGAGGTGGCACTGAGGGTCCACTCAGTGCTGGGCCCACAGCCATGGGCCACAACACTGGGGAGCCTGCATCTGGTGGAGGTGACTGCCGAGGTGGCACCAGCATTGCGATTCCACAGGGAATTGTGTTGCTCCTCTGGCACCGCAAAAGAGGCCTCCTTCTTGGCAAGGCTGGAACTGGAGGAGGCCTCCTCCTCACTGGGCCATATAGACCCAGGAGGGGACCCGGAGGAAGGGTCAAGAGTCCTGGCCTTGGCGACCCATGAGAGATGTTGCCCTCCGAAAGTCGGCGGGGCCCTGCAGACTTTAAACACATGAATTTTGAGAACACAGCGGTCCATGGAGAAGCAGGCATTGCAATGGTCCATATCATGATTGGGTCCCTGGCATTGCAAGCAAACACCATGCTGGTCTGAAATGGAAAAATGCCTGCCACAGGGGCAGCGGCGTAAGGGGCATGCCCGCTTGGATTTACTGGTTTGCCCCAGAACCGGACATGATGAGAAATTAAAACATAAACTGAGCAAAAGATCTCAGCGCTGTTGATTAAAAGTAAAAAGAATGGTTTTACCGGCTTCCAATGGCGTCGGGATGAGAGAACCAGGATGAAGGACAGCGGCATCGAAAATGAAGGCCTAGTGGCATATCTGAAAAACTGTTCTGAACTCACACAGCTGGTGCGGCCTTGGCGGCGGGAGAAACAGAACTGGGATGGAGGAGGAGTCTGTGGTGCCTAATGGCCAACCCGCGTGCTCTGCGCAGTGCATCAGCCACATGGGCGGTGCCATCGGCGCCAACTCCTCCCTCAAAAAAATAAAATCTCCATGGCAGGTGCACACCTCCGGCTTACACCCAGCAGTAATGAATGGTGAAGACCTGACAAGGGAAGATCATATATACCAGGGTGGCCATGGGGGGGGGGAAGAGAGTAGTATGGGTACTTGAGGGTGGTTAGGGGTGAGGGTTTGTGTTAACATGGTTGGGGAGGAGGGTAGCATGGATGGTAGAGAATGGGTAAGGGTGGGTGCTTTTTTTTTTTGTATTTTCTTTTACAGGTTCACAACTGGTGGGGACAGTAGATATAGTAGGATGGCAAGGTGGAGGGAGTGCCCACCATAGGATCTTTAAAACTGTATGACAACCAGGGTGGCAGTGGGTGGTGACAGCCTGTATGAGGGTGGCATTGGTGCTAGAGGGTGGGTGAGGGAGGGGGGTTTGTGTGAACAAGAGTGTGTTGGGGAGAAGGGTGGCATGGGTGCTAGCGGGTGCAAGGTTGCTTGAAGATGGATGCAGGGAGGATGGTGCCATGACATGAGTGTGAGTGAGGGTGGAATTGTTTTTTCACAATATTTGACTAAGTCAACCTCAAATGAAAAACAAAACGATTGTGTTTGGGTGGTTTTCCATCGGCGGACAGGGGGACAAACATGACAGGGTTTTTTGTTTGCTTGACTTGAAAAGTAAATCACAGATGGAACAAAAACAGTTTTTGGCTATTTTTTCACAGTGACTGCACATGTGTGGGTTCAGCAGTTTTTAAATATAGAACTTTTAAACTTGGACTTTTTTCATTGCAAAACAAATTAAAGGTACTACTCTGTGCTACTATCAAATGAACCTAAACGTTTTAGGTTTTCAATTGGTGTAATTTGTTCATTATCCAAGCACAAAAAAAAAAAATCTCAGAATGGGTGATTTTACATAATGGGTACAATCTATAATGTAAACCCTACTGGACCTAGTGTTTTTAAAATTTGCTTGCTGTTAACCTCTGGGCTAGACAAGATGCATACTAGTCTTCAAACCCTAGGTGCTTAGAACAACTGAGTTGTCACTAACAACCTTAAAATAAAACACAAAGTATAGCAATATTTTCTCAACTATTTTAGCTATTATTATTAATATCTTTTTATTTATATATTACACTGAAAAACAAACTATGCCCCCAGAAAAGGAAATAGAGAAAAAATTTCAAGATGGACCAGGCATACTAAGTTTATGATTCAAACTCAAGCCTCTCTATCCTCTAGTATATCCCCACAGCAGGCACAGGTTAGTCCTGAAAGGGAGAGAAGTAATAGCACGTGATCCATAATGAATGCTGCATCCAGGGAGAAAGATAAAACATCCCAGTGAGGGCCCATAATCTCTGAGCCCAGTCAGAGAAACAAATAGGGTCCGGTAAGCACTATCACATCACAGCCTAAAACATAAGAAAAAAACATTTTCAGATTCCTGTCGGGAAAATGTGGGACTAATTGTCTGCCCCCTTTTTATGGGGCTATAGGGACTAATGAGTGTGGTGGCTATATTGACAAGATACTCTAGAAGATCAATAGTTTCAGTAAGTAAGCTTCCTATCTTTCTAGAGTCAGTCTTCTCCATGGAGCTGCACTCTTTGGTTCAATACCTGTCAGTCCTAACCTTTGTGGAAGGAGGACTACAGAGGCACTGACTGTAAGACATGTCCACTCAGGACAGAGTGATCAAGCAAGTTAGCCCCTCACAGGAGAAGAGGCTTCATTAGGCTTTCAGGGCCTATGGGGAAAGAGGAAGTTCTGCAAACATACATTTATGGCAACCCTGAGGACTGCACCGCTGAGTGAAATGGAAGAAGGGGAGGATGTGTAGATCCTTAAAGAGGCAAACAGTCTTTTCATTCCGAGGCTGAAGGGTCTCTAATGTCAAAAGGATGCAATACTTCTATCTCTCCAAGGAACCTAGACTACCTTGGTGAAGCTATGTGTGTCTTTAGATACAGTCTACCATGGTTACTGAATGAGCTGTGACCTCCAAGGTGTCTTATGTCAAGTGCACATGGTGCTTGTTCTTAGTAGTGCTAGCTCTGGCCACACGTAACAGGTCTTGCTGCACCTCACCTGGAGACTGTGCAAACAACCTTACATTGACAGGCTCCCAGAGATGAAGCTGACAGCTTGTAATGTGTGTTTGAAAGGTTATAATTCACAAGCTAGCTGCGGCACCAGTGCAGATTTTCCTGCAAAATGTGTCAGTATGCTTGGATTTGAGTGAGGGCAGCAGAGGCTTAGAGGCAGTGGCTGTAACAACTCTGACAGGGGTGGAAAGTTTTTTGAGTACCACCTGAGGCAGGAATGAGTAGGCACAATCCACAGCCAATGTGATATGTATGATCCACACTTCAGAAGACATTGGTGGTGATGAGAACTGACACATCCAGACTGCCAGTATTGCCTCCAATAGTACCTGAAGTGGAGGAGGAACAAAGATGGTCTCTGGCAAGTGTAGACTTACACATTGAAAATGGGACCTTCTGGGGTTGACTATAGACTACCACTGTGGAGTTTTGCACAGGTCACCCACAAAGCATTGGAACAAGAGGTCCTCCATTGCTAAAGGGGAGTGAAGTGTTATACTTCTTTCTCTTTTGAAGAAGAAGAGGAAGATGAAGAGGTAGCAGGCCTGGAAAGGTCCAGAAGACCTGAATCCAATGCATAGAGTCTACGTCTACAAACCAATTGCTTACCTTGGGAAGCCAGCTCAAAAATTGTTAATGGGTAAGGAATCATGATGGACATAAGTGATAGACAGAGTGACTCCAAAAGGATGAAGGCAGGTCATGCTAGAAAGGACAAGACTGGGGTCTGGTTCCTGGCATGGGTAACTAGATCATCAGTCCAGCCAGAGTGTGTTCCAGAGCAGAAAAATGACTGGGGAACAACTGCCCTCTATTAGGTGATAACCTCTGAGAAGGTGAACCTAAAACTCAACAGGTGGCATGAAAATACCTGGAAATGCCCTGTTAAGTGCCACATGCCCTAGCATCATATTAGTGGTTTGAGAGACAGACCTAAGACCATGAAGTTACCGCACTGATGAAAGAGAATAGGGACTGGCTGGTAGCACAGACAGTGCTTACACAAGCAACAGTCACTGATATGTTCTGCTCTGATAAAAATTGTATTAAAGTACATAGCACTGAACAAGCACAACACAAGAATGTGTGGTGCTAAAGAAGATGATGCCAATATACATGGCACTGGTACACTCAGAGCCAACAAAGACAGCACAGACAAACATGGTGCTGCCAGTGATGGCTCCGATAAACAAGCTGCAGACAAAAATGGCGCTATAAACACTGAGCCACCAGAGATGGTGCCTATGAACATAGTGCCAACAAAACTGATGCAGAAGATGGCATCTCTCTGGACTCTCCCACTAAATGGGGAAACAGAGGAGCCACACCCCAAAATGGTGACAATTCTGAGAAAGTGTCCATGGCTCAGGTAGCATCCCAAAAGGATCTGGTTGGGAGTTGGTGACCATCCAGAAATGTCATGCTCCTATAATACAGAAAACTCTTCTCCTTTACAAACCATGGAGGAAGGGATAGAGGACTGGAGAGTCAAAAGAAATATCGGCTCAAAGTGACAACCTCTGAAAAGGACAATACTTTGATGAGGATGGTGCTGAAAAAGAGGAGGGCATCATTTTGAAAAGTCCTTCTGGTTACTCTGGTTATTTTAGATATTAGAAGGCTTGCACTCATTGAGAATGTCTCCCTTGTCTTCGTGGGTATATTATCTGGCCCAACAGTGTTGTTTCCATCCAAGATGCAAATCTAGCCTAGCTTTAAATATTTCAAAAGTGGGAGAATCTACAACATGTTGAGGGAGTTATTCCATTCTTTGGCACTTCTGATAGTGAAGAAGACATTGTCTCTTCACACTTCTTTGCCAGGGTGTGCAGACAACCCCACTCTTGTTCCGCTGCAATGGGAGACAGGTGACACCTAAACAAAGTGTGCAGAGCTTCAGCTTATGAGATGTAAGGCAGTGACAGTGTCAGAGTCACCCACTAGCCCACCTGGATACCTGGAAATTTCCAGGTGCCCCCGTTGGGTACCTGACCACCTTCTGAACTTTGAAAATCTTTGCATTTGTCATCTATTGTCTAATTAAATGAGGTTGTTTGGGCACTGCAAATAAATTTAAGATGCAGATTAGAGCTAATGTATCAAATGTAAGTGGGCTACCGATGGAAATGTGTCACCCTGGGTTCTCCTTATTGATTTTTCAGGTGGGCCCCTGAATCAACTTTGCAGGTGAGCCCCATACCTAGTTTAAGCCTGGACAGTGTCAACAGACCTGGGGATCGTGAGACCAGCCCAAACACCTCAGGCAGTGTGAATATCAGTCTGTAATAGAAATCTTTTTCCCTCAGGAACAAAAACCATATGGGCAGGGTTTCAAGGCATAACAACTGAACTGTCAGACTAATAACACAGTCCTACATAGTCAAAAATGGAAAGTCGGATCCCAGAGAGTCATGTTGTCAACAGCAGGGCAAAAAAAGGAACTGAAGCAGTTGGGGCGGGGACACCTTATATACAGTACCATACTAGTGCTATATGTTGGTGCCCCTGCTCTGAAAAGTTTTCTACTGCAGGGGCACAGCAGCTCCAGCACTATGACCAAAGAGTGCAGCTGTATGGAGAGTGACTCCAGAAAGATCAGGTTACATCTGCCTGCAACCATCTCTGGTCTGTATAGCACATTCCACCACTCACTTTATACAAATATGCACTATGGACCAAAGCATGGTCAACACTCCATATTTGCACACAGTGAGCGGCAGAACCCCACTTTATAACCAGAGATGGCAGCAACCATATGCTGTTCTAAATTACAGAGCTCTGAATCATATAATGCAATAGATGAATGAGATACAGAAATTTTTTTTTCTTACATGCAAAATGGCTTATTGGAGGTAAGCCATTCTAGGGAGGATTTTCAGAGAATTATGTAGTTTTTCTTCATGTAGATAATTTTTTTCCCTTTTTTCTACAAAACTGTTGAACTGTAGAGCTGTTGAGGCCCTTGAACCACCACCTGCTTGCTGTTTCAGGCCACTGCCAACCCCCCTAGCCCCATCAACCTCTCCACCCACATCAAGCCTATGGGGATCTGCATGGAGCAGGGCCGGAACAAAGCCATTTTATTTTTTTGAAATTACTCTTTTACTATCCCCTACTGCCTACTGGCTCTGACACTTCAGGGCATCCAAGGAGTCATCCTCCTGCCTCTCATCCTCCATGGCGCCGTCCCCACCCAAGTGGGGACGAGGGGGATGCCTACACCCCGTAATCCTTCTGCAGCGCCAGGTCGAGGAGGTGGTTTGGTGAACGGGCACACTGGAAGCACACACCAGGAAGCCTGTCTCCGGGAGCCAGCAGGTGTGTTTCCTCTTTTCCTCCCTCCCCTACAGCATGCAACCCCTGACATCAAGGTGCAAGGAGCCTACATCCATGCTGTACAGCGGCCGCCCAACCCCTACAATTGGGGCTGCAGTACTCCGAGCCTCCACTCAGAGTCAGACAAGTGTGCGAGCAGCGCCTAAACCCTCCCCGGAGAAGGCGAGCTGTCATGGGACACTCAAGCCTATCTCCTCCCAGATGACCCACTACTGACCTGAGTCCACTCCCGAGCCCGGGTCACTGGTGTGGAACAAGGTGTGGTGTCCAGCGCCTCTACCCTCAGCACCACTGGGCTGGCCCGGAACAAGCCATATCTTTTTGTGCTTTTGTCTTCCCTTCCCTCCAAATGCCTCCTATCTCCCCTGACATTGGACTGTGCCTCTGACAGCCTTGGATGTAGCAGCCTGCTATGGGCCGATACCATCCCTCACTGAGGCAGCAGGCTGCCTGGCTCACTGTGAGAAGCAACTGCTATGTGGAAGCCTGGACATCTTCCCCCCAGGCTAGGTCTTGCTGTACTCAGCAGCACTCCCCACCCCTGGCCACACTTATTCTGGCTCCCAAGTCCACTCCCAAACTTGGGTCACCAGCACAAAGTGAAATGAGCGCCTGCTGAGCCATGGGGCATCTCTGAAGTAGACTGTTGACTGGATAGTTCTTTTCTATTTGATTTAGGTTTTCTTATTGCTGGTACATGCTAGTCTCTGTCTGGCCCTGGCATCCACCTAGCCCCACCCTCTACTATCCTTGTCCCTGCTGCTGTTGTTCCACCATGACTTCACCCCCGTGGCATGGCTCTGGGGACCTCCATCCTCCCCAAGAATCAGGATCCAGTACAAGTGGTAGACTCCATTGTGTGGGGCCCAAGTGTCATGCAGATGATGACCAGTTTCTGCCCACATGGTGATGCCACACAGCCAAGTACTAGCCTTGTGTACACACAACTTCCCTTGGGGGGAGGGATCACTGTGGTGGTGTATCCATGCTGCCACACCCCTCCCAGGCTAAGAGCTACTGCCATCAGCAGCACTATCCCTGCTTGGCTGTCCATGCCACGTGTCCCAAGTGTGCTCCTGAACCTGAGTCATCAACTTGGCAACCCAACTGGGCCAGATGGTGGCCCTAGGATAATTATTTTCTGACCTAGACAGCAGCTCTGGCTCCATTTTTAAAACAGAACACAGATAATGCCTTGTAACGCCTTGGTCGAATTGAAAGTAGGCACTGTGTTCGCCTAATGTGCTTACCAGGTCAATAAAAGCTAAATAAATAATATGATTATGGGATATCTGGCAGATACTGAGCAGATTACATAATTCACAATCTGTACACTTCTGCTGAAAAGTAGTTTTGAAACTCCTACTGAAAGAAAGCATTAGAAGGAGCTCCAAGATGCACTTTTTCATGGTCTGAAACAGAAACTGTTTAGTAAGTAGAAGATTGCCCTTTTTCATTTATAGAGCTGTCTCTGGTTTCCTTGCCAGTCTACCTTTTCCAAGGCGTACTACATTTGTTATTCAAAGAATGTAATTTATTTATTTCTTTAATTTTATTGACTGGGTAAGCCCACTAGAAGTCCCTTTTTCAGGGGTGACCCGGGGATGGGGGAAGGGAGGAGAGATACAGATGGTAACCAACTGAGATTGAACCAGATTAAGGAATTAAGCAGATTAAGGAGATTAATAAATAAATAGTATAAATAAATAAATAATTTAATGAGTGTATTAAAATCCCTAGATTTTTGTGGGCTACAGCATTTGTGACTAATATTTACCCACACCTTTGTCCCCAAATTGTGGATCTGATAGTTCAAAACTGGCAAACATGGCCAGGCTAATCAATATCCCCAGAACAACAAACAAACGGGGACGCACTAGTACAGCAGGCTTTGATTCACCTACGAAGGAGTGGCAAGCTTCGAAAGTCCAACAAACCAAGACGAGGGCACTCAGGCAAACTGGCACTGAAACAAAATAAATAGCTCAGCTTAGCTTTAATTCCACCACAAAAGAAGTGTCAGTGCACAAAATGCCAGAGACAATACTGGCAAACACTACACGCTCTAAGCACAGCCTTCCTTAGGAGGCCACTATACTACATTCTTGGTGGATCTACAGGATTTTGTGACTAATATTTGTGCAAACATTTGTCTCCAAATTGCAGAATGCTATCGTTTTAAATTTGGTCTACATGGCCAGGCTAATCAATGGCCCCATACACACCAGAAAAGGTGACACTAAGTGGTCCCTGTATCCACTTTGTGCCACGCAACTGTGACCACATTGAGCTGTATGTTAATACAGCTGTGGAGACCAGTCTAGTGTAGGTTAGGGCACTGAAGTGCAGATCTGGAGACCTAGGTTTGAAGCCCATAGCCCCCACTTACATACTGTGTGGCCCTGAGCAAGTATCTTAACTTTCTTGTGCTCCCAGGTCACACCTGAAAACAAGCTTCTGCTTAGAGTGCCTTCCTGGTTAAACAATTTCTCCTTCCCTTCCCTTATGGTTGTAAGAATAGTCTGGGTATGAGAACCGTGAACTGAGTGTAAGTGAGACCACTCTTACAACCAGCTTGATCAATAATATATTTACATGTTAAAAAAAGTTTCCCTGAACGTGCCCAGTCCCAGGGCAGCTTGCACATTAGACACTCTTGCAAAATGGAAGTATGCACATGGAGAGGAAAGGAGCACTCAGACGGGTTGGCCTGTGCCCCATCATATATATAATATGCTTTGTTGCAAAGATGGCACTGTTGTAACCACCTCTTGCTCCCAGAGTTGCAGCCAAGGACTACCCTGTATGTAGTAAGGGAACAGGTGTTGGCAATCAGATGTACAGGACTGGCTGGGAAGCATTAGGAGATGCTGTAAAGGAGTGGCACTGGACACAGACTGGCGATAGGGAGAGGAGGTACTACTGTACTTCAGGGAGTGTTGAACATATGGGAGTGGGAAGGGTCCTCTGGACCACCAGTATACAAGTGGGCCATTGACAATGGGATCCATTGGCTGACAGTATATTCCTTCTGTAATGCCCGATACTCTACTTCCTCCACTCTGTCTGAAGAACACTTTTACTTACAGTATGATACACATTCTTTTTCTCCCTTGAAGAGGACAGGAAATCATTTAAACAGTGCTGCCATAAGAGTAGTGGGTTGCTAATATTTATTAGTTCATATTTGTCTTTTCCCCAACAGTGGTAGTGTTTTTTAACAGTTTTAATGTTGTCAGCCAGCTTGAAAAGTACATATGGCTTTTATGTGTCAGTTTGTTTTAGGTTTCTGTTTTAACTTTGGGAGAGGAGTGAGGTTGCCAAAGAAGGATTGTCTCTAAAGGACAAGCCCTTTGTTATAGGCCTGGAAGCCTGGAAGGAAGGAAGTAAGGAAGGACAGAGAAAGAGGGGAAGAGGGAGGATGACAGGTAAGAAAGGGCAGAGATTTTGAAGAAGGGTCGTAAGGGGAGGGCACAGCAGGAAAGGAGGCTCGCCCAGAAGGTGATGACCTCACCAAGAAGGGATGGGTCTGATGGGGAAAGAACACAAAAGATAGGTCTAAGGAAGAAAGAGAGAGAGAGCGAGAGAGAGAGAGAAAAGAGAGCAAAGGGGTGGGGGCAAATGGGGGATATAAGGAGCCATGCAGATGAGCTCTCCCTCACTTTTGCTAGGCAAAAATTTTGATTTTGTTAAGCACATCAGTTGGAGGAGTTCCTGAGGTTTGTTGCAGTTTTAAGGGGTAAGGTCATTTATTAGCTGAATGGAGTTTCTGTTTCTAAGCGTGCTGGTTAGAAATAAATCTAGAGATTAAAAAAAATAAATAAAAAGGTATTTAATTGTTCACTTGGGAGCTTAAGCAACAGGTTGGTAGAAAAGATGACAGGAGTTATATTTTGTTTTTAACTGAAATATTTGAATAGTTTGTAAGTGAAATTAGTTCTTTGTGTTAAAAATTATTACCTTGAATTTGAACTGATACTTGGGCTGTGATATTGTAGGTTTGGGGATAGTTGTTTGGCAGGGAAAATTAGAAGGTAATTTAAATGTGTTGTTTGCCTGGTGTTAGGGGAGGGACATTAGCTGAAATTAACTTGTCTTTAAACAGGAATTACTGTGGCTTTCATTGTTCACTTGGGAGCTTAAGCAACAGGTTGGTAGAAAAGAGGACAGGAGTTATATTTTGTTTTAACTGAAATATTTGAATAGTTTGTAAGTGAAATTAGTTCTATGTGTTAAAAATATTCCTTGAATTTGAACTGATACTTGGGCTGTGATATTGTAGGTTTGGGGATAGTTGTTTGGCAGGGAAAATTAGAAGGTAATTTAAATGTGTTGTTTGCCTGTTTTCTGTTGTTTTCTTAAATACTGAAAAGCCACTGGGGGTTGGGATTGAAGGGCTGAGTATTTCTGTTTGGGACTGAAATTTGAAGCAACAGGAGTTGGTGGGCCTGTGACATCATATGGTACCTGGTGTCTGCTTACACACACTGTTAGTGGGACCGAACACATACTGGACTGTATGTGTTTGTGAGACTTGGGAACTTTGTTGGTGGGGTTGAAATTGGATTTGTAAATAACTACAGTCAATATAGAGAGAAACTGTACCCAGGGAAAGGGACTGAGAAAAGGGTGTGCTATTATAAACAGAGGGGATAATCAGGGTGGCCATATTCCACCATGGCAGGCATCTTCGGAAGGGTTGTAGGCTGCACAGGCTGTGGGATGGCAACCCCTAAATTGGGCCTTGAGAGAGGGAGGCTGCCCACTCTTGTAGACAGCTATCTTGTATCAGGAGTGAGGTATATTGGTTAAGGAGTAAGCTGTGGAGCTGTCCAAGGATAGGGTGTGTGATATGGGCAGCAGAAGGGTGGGGCTGAGGGAGGCTGGGGCAACGCTCTGAAATTACAGGACATTATGCTACAGCAAGCAGAAGGGGGATATTAGGGCAGAGGACCCAGATAGGAAGTTGATGCTAAGGGAAACCGTACAGGGTGAAAAATTCTGAATTCAAGGAGACTGGAGGGGAAGAGTCAGGAGGGGCTGTTGTGTGGAAGCCTAAAACAGCAGACTGTGGGAAGGAGCCCTAAGATGAACAGTGCAAGAGAGGAAGAAGAGGGTCAGTTTAGAGATGCAGTCAGGGGAAACTCGGGTTACTTGATGGAGGCTGACATAGAGTGTCACAATAAATTTGAGATACTAAGCATCCTAGAGGGGAGGAAGGGGTTGGGAAATGAGGAAACTTATACAGAGGCTCGGGGGAGGGAGTCAGATACCCATAGGGCATCACAGACCAGCTATGGAAAGGATAGACATAGTCCCAGAGGGAGAAGGGGAAACATATATGTTAAGCAAATGGGGGAGATGCAACATATTCCAGACATGAGGGAGGAGAGCATGATTGGAGAGAAACTGGGAGACAAGGAGATGGGAGAGGAGCCCCCCTTCAGCAGGGAGGTCAGTACCAAGGATGGGGCCCTAGCTAAAGGGGACCAACAGAGAGCCTCTGGAGACAGGGGTACTATTACAAAGGGGGGGGATGGAGGTGCGGGGGAAGGGGAAACCATCAGGGCCAGGATAAATGGTTCAGATAAGAGAGGGTTAAAGGGGACACCTATTCAGAGGGGGTTTGAGTTAAGTGGCAAATAGCAAGGGAGGCAGAAAGGGAGGGTGACAAGGGGTCTCTAATAAGGCAGGAAGACTCCATGAAATTGCGATCATGAATAAAGTGGGGGGGCTGAGAGGGCAAGTGGAGGTAACCATAAGGATGATGGCGGTGTTAAGGTTCTGTTACTGGGAGACTCGATGATTAAGGGTATCCATTGGGAGGGACAGGGGGGTGGATGCCATAGCCAGGTGAAGGTAGTGAGTATCTCTGGGCTGACAGTGCACAGAGCAAAGTTCATGGTGTATGAACTGGTTAGGGATTGTGGAGGGAAACCAGATCTACTGGTGCATTTGGGAACTAATGATCTAGAGGGAAATAGCATTATGGAAATCCAAGCAAGGTTCCAAGAACTTGCCAGAGTCTGTCGGGATAATGGATGCAACATTTCTTCGGAGATATTGCCAGTACCAAAGGCCTCAGTGGAGAAAAAAAATGAACCACAGAGGTTAATGAATGGCTCAGGAAGTGGGGTGAAGAGAATGGGTTGGGGGTGTTAGGGAACTGGAATGGAGTTTGGGAGGATAAGGGACTATATGCCAAGGACAGGTTTCATCTTGCCCCATTAGGGAAGGAAGTCCTTAAACAGGGGATGGCTGACTACATACAAGAAAGGTGGGGTTTAAACTTGTAAGGGGGAAGGGATAAGGGAGGGGCTGACCAGAAGCCTCCCTCCAGATGAGGGGAGTAGCCTTCAAGCCCAAGGGGGAGGGGGAAACAGACTGGAGGTGGAGGTTTCAGGAGGAGCAGGGGGAGGATGGAAGTATAAGGAATCTGGGTGGGGTTCGACAAAGAGGATCAGGGATAAGGGGTGGGGTTAGTGTTAGTTAATGCCAGGAGCTTGCAAACAAGTTGCCAGAGTTCCAGGCCATGCTGTTCGAGGGGGTGGATGTGGCGGCAGTCACGAAACGTGAGCAACAAAACCATGACTGGGACCTAAATGTACGGGGTACACTCATGCTTAGGAAGGATAGAAAGGAGGGCAGAGGTGGAGTGGCTATGTTCATTAGAGATGACATAGAAATTGCTATGGTAGAAGAGGCAGAGGAAACGGGGAGCCTTATGGGTCACTTCCACATCCCCAGCAGGAGATAAGGTCAAGCTGGGAGTAGCATATAGGCCCCGGGATGAGTGATGTTCTAGAGGATGGTTTGCTGGACAACATCATTGCCCAGTGTGGTCCAAAAGGGAAGGAGTGGTGTTGATGGGGACCTTATATGCCAGGTACAAACTGGGGAACCATGTCCTCTAAGGTGGCCAAGGAGCAGAGGCTGCTGGATGGCTTCCAGGATGTGTTCTTAACACAGCATGTGATGGAGCCCACAGGAGGGGCATGTCCTGGATGTGGTTCTGGCAGATGGGGATCTGGTAAGGGACATGGTTGTACAGGACCCCCTGACTGGGAGTGACCACAATACTGTCTGGTTTCAAATAAGCATTGGGGGAGTGGGGGTGAGATCTAGGACACTGGCAGTGGACTTCAGGGGGGCAGACTTTATGGGCATGGGAAATATTCTCAAGGATCACTTGAAGGGGATTACCTCAACGACAAGTGTGGAAAGGAGATGGGAGGTCATAAACCGGGGACTTCATGAGGCAGTCAGGATCTGCGCTAAGTTGAAACGTAAGGGAGCAAGGTCACATAAACTATGCTGGTGGTCCAGTGAGGTCCAGGTAGCAGTCAGGAGAAAAGAAGGCGCTTACAAAAAAATATAAAACAACAAGAGGGATAGGATAAGGAAATGTACCAGCTTGCATCTAGAAAAGTCACCCGTATGGTGAGGGGAGCAAAGTCCAGTAAAGAGCAACGGCTGGCACAGGGGATAAATGGAGGGAAAAGGGTTCTTCCGTACATTGGGGAGCGGAGAAAACTAAGGGCCATCTCAGCAGATTGAGACTAGAAGGAGGGTGGGTGGAAGAGGCTAGGGACCAGGCAGAAGTATTTAACGAGTACTTTGCCTCTGTGTTCACTATAGGGAGGAGGATGGGATATCTACAAAGCAAGGCACAAAGGGATAGAAGGCAGGGAGGGATCAGGGGAGCAACAGAAATGGAGCAAAAGGAGGGAAAGGTACCCAGGGGTGTCAGCATCTGGATAAGGATAAAAGACCAGTAAGGTGGAGGGATGGATGATGCCATCCCCGCCAAAAGGGTGGTTTGCCCTCAAGGCCCTAAAGAAAGACAAATCTCCTGGGCGGATGGCATTCATCCGAGGTACTATGGAACTGGCGGACATACTGGCTGCACTCTGGCGGAGCTTTTCAGCAGGTCACTGAGACAGGGAGGGTACCTGAGGATTGGCGAGAGGCACATGTGGTACCAATCCATAAAGGGGGTCAAGGAAGTACCAGGAAACTATAGACCCATCAGTTTAACCTCGTGGTGGGAAAATTAATGGAGAGTATACTAAAGGAACGATTGGGGTTTACTTGGAGGAGGTGGAGGTCTGGATAGTCAGCAGCATGGGTTTGTGCCAGGTAGATCATGTCAAACCAACCTTGTGGAGTTCTATGAATGGGTAACATCAGGAACTGGACAGGGTAAGCCTGTGGATGTATTATTCTTGGACTTCAGCAAGGCTTGACTCTGTCCCTCACAATGGTCTGGTGGAGAAACTGATGGGGTTAGGAGTAGGCCCTTTGATGGTCAGATGGATTAGAAACTGGATAGCTGGACGACTCAGAGAGTAGTGGTCTGTGGGGAGCTCTCGAACCCTACAGAGGTTGGTAGTGGTACCACAGGGTTCGGTCCTGGGTCCAATCCTGTTTAATGCATACATATCGGACATCAGGGATGGTATAGGTGTGAAATGAGTCTCTTCGCTGGATGACTCCAAGATGGGAGCAGTAGTTGAGGGAGAAGAGGGAGGTTGGTCCTGCAAGGGACCTGACACCCTGGAAAGCTGGACTCACACATGGAAATTAAATTAATATCGCCAAGTGCAAGGTGTT
This sequence comes from Neoceratodus forsteri, assembly GCA_016271365.2. Classification (NCBI taxonomy): domain Eukaryota; kingdom Metazoa; phylum Chordata; order Ceratodontiformes; family Ceratodontidae; genus Neoceratodus; species Neoceratodus forsteri. The sequence continues at coordinate 537,928,826 of CM028132.1, forward strand.
GCATCTTGGTCGGGAAACCCTAAACACAGGTACACCCTGGGAGGGAGGTGCTGGAAGCCTCAACAGGGAAAAAGACCTAGGGGTCATGGTGGATACATGTATGAATAACTCTGAGCAGTGCAGGAGAGCAGCTAGCAAGGCAAACAGGATGTTGGGATTTTCCTCTTGACCAGGATTACAAAACATTTAGTGTCCTTATTAATTTGTTGCTTATATCTGATTTCTAGAAGTTTCAGTGGAATTTGATCAAACCTGCATAAAGTAATAATTCTACGTTCTGTGGTAACCGATGAAAATGTTAAGTAATACTCAGATCCCTGACCCAATTTACACTGTCTATGCCAATAAATAGTTTTCAAATTATTGAGCGCATTTCGGTCATTAGCAAATGCTATATCCATCAATTTGGATTTAAGGAGTTTTTTTTTTAAATGAATTGGAGATTATAATGCCCAATAAAGAATTTTGCCATAGATGCCACATGTTTGCCAGCCCAGTGGCGCTGAGGGTTGAGGCGCTGGATGCCACACTTTGCACCACGCCGGCAACTGGCAGGGGACAGAAGGACTGAACATCCAATGACTGCTCTCCTTACTCTGGGGTGGGTAGTGGGACTCGCATCACCCTACAGTGGCAACTGGAGGAGGCCAGCCGCACTACAGTGGCATGCGCAAAGAAGGGGAGGAGCGCAGTGAGCATTAGCACTATGTGCTCCAACGCCATTGCACGTCCGGCTCTCTGAAGGGGAGAAAATGCAGAAATAGGTGGGGGGCGATCTCTGCAGCTGATGGCTGCACCTTGCACTCCCGGTAAGGAACCTGAGAGACAGGCGCTTACCCAGGGGTGTGGAGTGATGAAAGGCTGGCACCTGGTGGTGTGGGTTTGTGTGGCCTGCACGCACGACTGGGTCAGAGGGTGCAGGTGCCGGCAGGCGGAGATCGTGGGAGCCACTCTGCCGAAGAGGTAAAAATGTTACAGGATAAAAAAAAAAAAAAATAGATGCACATGTTTACCAGCCCGGTGGTGCTGAGGGTTGAGGCGCTGGACGCCAACCTTGCACCATGCTGGCGATTGGTAGGAGAGGAAGGACTGAGCGCTCCAATGACTGCTCTCCTTCCTCTGGTGTGGTAGGATCCGTGACGCCTGCAGCGATAACTGGCGTGAGGCCAGCCGCATCACAGTGGCATGCGCAGAAGGGGGGCACAGCGGTGTTAGTACTATGTGCTCCAACGCCATTGCACGTCCAGCTCTCTGAAGGGGAGAAAATGCGGAAATAGGTGGGGGGTGATCTCTGCGGCTGATGGCCGCACCTTGCACCACCGGTAAGGAACCTGAGAGAAGTGCTTACCCAAGGGTGCAGAGCGATGAAAGGCTGACCCCTGGTGGTGTGGGTTTGTGTGGCCCGTGTGCACGACCGGGTCCGTGGGTGCAGGTGCCGGCAGCCGGAGATCATGGGGGCCACTCTGCTGAGGAGGTAAAAATGTTACATGATAAAAAACCAAAAAATTGATGCCACATGTTTACCAGCCTCAAGGACTCCTAGAGACAGACAGCCATTTGGATCTTTTGTGCATATGCACCTAGTAAATATTTTCCCCCTCGAGCCCACCTTGGTCCAACTGCTTCTCTTTCTTGGCAACCTCTGAGGTAGCGGTGGTGGCTCTGGTGGCCCCTGGGTGGGTGAAGAGGTTTCACGAATCCTAGTCAGGTCAGCCTGGAGACGGGCAACCTCCTCCCTCAGACCAGAGAGGTGCCTGCAAACAGTGCAGCATTGCAGCCTCCAGAATGTCTCCCTGAACACTACTGCCCCACAGCCATTGCACTGCACCACTCCCATCTTGACTTATTTTGTGTCCCCTCTCCTGTTGCTTTGTATGCTTATTGTCTCCTTCCCCTATGTATTTTTACACTTACTTTCCTACTGCCTATGTGCCCTTACAATTCTTGCCCTTTCTGTTCTGGGACAGGAACTTCCTGTAGTCTTCAGTAGTCTCTGTTTTCTGGGCTTGGATTCAGACCTTCAGCAGCCAGAGGGCGAGAAAGAGCTATTTTTTTAGATTCCTTCAAGGTTGATGAAACTAATGTGTCTCAGCGATCCTTCCCCCTTCCTACTGACAAACAGGAAGTTCCTGTTGTCAGTCAGATACAGTGGCTATAAAAGTAGAACTGGGTTTGGGTAGCGGGGTTGGAAGGAGGGCAAGAGCTGTAGTTCTAGACTGCTGTTACTTGCTCTGACAGCAAAGTTCTCTGTCAAAAACTGCAGGAAGCTGTAACTGGAGACACCTGCTTTTGTACACTTAAGCCACACACCCAATTAGCCTCAGCCTCTGCTTCTGACTCAGTAAATTAAGCTGATACAGCCCCCTTCCTCAGAGAAACACACAGTGACTTTCTTCTTCTTTTTTTTTTTTTTACTTAAATGAGACCTCTTTCCTGCAGAAATGAATGCCTACAACCGGTTGGATGATATATGAGCACAAATCTGCAGCTGGTGCCCAGCCCACCTTTTACGGCCATTCATTCAAATGATCTGGTCATCCCAAAGGGAATGCAGTCGGTCCCAGAGCAGATCTAAAACAGATGGTTACCTCGTTCTACCATGCTCCTGCCTAGGGCAATGCACCATGGAGAAACCCAGAGGAATGGGCGACCCGAGCATAGGACCTGAGTCACACCCCAGCCAGGTCTCCATGATACACGCCACATCTGCAGAGGAATCCACAATGAAAGCCTCCATTATAGTCATTTTATTAGCTGGGGAACTGTTGTTATAGAGAACTGCCCTAAGAGGAGCCACCTGGTGAGTGGAAAGCTCAGGAGCCCGGGTAACAGAGTTTTTGCACAAATCATGAAATTTCGTAATAATTTTGCAGAAGCCATATCCATTAGTTTTGCCCAGCTGAACTGCCACTGAGGAGGAATGAAAAGTCTGAGAAGAGTGACAAAAAGGTAATATTCTTTGCGGACTCCATAGTTAGTGCAGTGGGTAAGGTGGAGGGGCATCACATAACCCTGAGGGTGGTGTGCAGCTGATGTGATTTTCCTGCCTGCAGTACAGATCAAATGTATGCATGTATGTATGTATGTCAAAAGTTTTACCAGGAAAGACATACTGAGCTGACATCAGCTCATTTCCAGATGTGTCCTGAGGGAGGGGGAAGGGAGGAATTACAGAGCTATTACATAATACAGTGTTCAGAAAAATGCAATACTATGGATATAAATGCAACAAAATGAGCAAATCACAAGCAGTGCATCTAAGCAGGAAATGCAATACAATAAATGCAGAAGAACAACAATAAGAATATGCAATGTGCAATAATGCATTACTAAGAAGGGCTGGGATAGTAGCTGACACTAGGGTAGGATGATCTAGTTACAGTGGTGTGGTGTACCAGTGACAGTGAAAGGTGGAGGGCAGCAGACAAATGGCCAAGACCCAGTGCAGATCGACTGGATGTGGAGAGAGAGCCCCAGAGTTTAGGGAAGCAGAAGCAAGGCACCTTGACCAGCACTGGATTTCGTCAGGGGAGTGTGAGACAGCGAGAGCCACAGTTGTGAAGGGAATAAGAGGTAGTGTGTGGGGAAAGAAGAGAGAGAAACAAGGTAAGAGGGGAGGAAGCCAAATCAACATTTTGAGATAAAGGCAGCCCAAGGTGCTTGGCACCAAGGGAGAGTGAGGGAGGTGTACAAAGAACAGTGATGAGTGCACGGGGTCTGTGTAAGGCAAACTGACAGGAGGACAGAAAGAGAGGGGGGTCCAGTCTAGCTGATGTGGACTTGGGAGCAGCACTATACACAATGTCATTATTTCATTTCATTTAGTTTTTATTAACCAGGTAGGTTGCACTAGACAATCGTTTGCCTATTTTCAGGCACAATCTTGGAGAAGTACAGTACAACTAAAAAAAATTAAAAATACAGTGTGTAACAATGACAAGTAGGGGGAGGGAGGGGGCTAGCTGTTTCTACACTAGTACTGCATCAGATAACCCATAAAATTAATATGAACTGTGTAAGAAAAGCCTTATTGTTCTGTTTAAAATACACCAAGGGAGTTTGGTAATTGTCTAGGAATAGTACTCTTTATTTGTGGAGGAAATGCATTTTTTTAATAACAGTTTGGTAATATGTATGCTTGCTGATAAAAAAATAAAAGTATTCAAAAAAAATACAAGAATACTGTTACAATGAAATATACATTCATCATAACAAAATAACAGGTGCAAAGGAGTTTGTAAACATAAGCAAATAAGTCTGTCAGAATTTGATGGCTAGAGGCAAGTACCTAGAGTCAACTGTTGCAAGTGGGAACAGCACTAGTTTCAGAAGGTGCGGGTAATAGGATAGTGTTCGATATTGGCCCGTATTGTGTTCCATAGTCCAGGGGCACAGAAAGAGAATGCCATCTCACCTAGTTTGGTCCTGGTCCTGGGTATGACTAAGAGGTCAAGGTCAGATGACCCGAATTGGTAGGCATTTGTACAGGGCATCAAAAGGGAGGCAAGCAGCAATGACATCCGATTCCGAACAACACCGTGTATTATGCCTCCCAAGAAGAGATCACGCAGAGCAGATGGTGGACATATAAATTATCAGCCCGAGCAAACTGCAGATATTGTATGCCACATCCCAGTTGTGTAATATATTATTGTATGCCACGGCCCATTTGTGTAATACTGAATTGGAAGTTACTAGAAAAACAGACTACAGGAGAGTTTCAGGAGCAGAAGCAGAATACCTTGGCAATAGCAGTGCGGGCTCTAGAGGATAGGTTACAACTAGCCCTATAGGTAAGCACTAGTCTGACATTAATGGTCTTGTTGACAGATACCATGTGGAGCACAAAATCCAGAGAAGGGTCAAGTGTAAGGCCCAGAAAACTAAAGGAGGGGTCAGTGACCAAAGCTGTACCATTATCACAAACCACTGAAAGAGAAGTTATAATTTTTTTTTAGCCAAGGGGCAGATCCAAACAGCATCGACTGTGACTTTGTAGCATTCATTAAAAGTCTATTTTCATAAAAACATTTTTGGACAGTCTATAAGTCCAACAACAATTGTTTTTTTTTTTTAAAGTCAGCCACATTCAGGGCGCTGGAGAAGAACACCAGATCATCAGCCTAAAAGAGAGGCATACGGTTCAAAATACAGTGGTAGACTGAGTTAGTGTAAAGGAAGAAGAAAAGGGGCCCAAGTACTGAGCCTTGAGGGACCCCAAGTGTGATGGGCTAGGGTTTGAGAGGGAGGATCCAAACCTGACTCGTTGTTGCCCATTAGAGAAGTAACTTTTGAACTAGGAGAGGGCAGTGTTGGATAAACCCAGAGCCATTCATTTGTTGCAGAGTAGAGTAGAGCAGAGTGTGATCAACCACATCAAAGACCATAGTTGAAGATGGCGAGTATCATCTTCCAGAGGCTCTCTCTATGGGCAGGAAGCAGCGTGCTCCTCTTATTTCTGTTATGAGCACCTAGTTTAGGGTGGTGCTTCTTGTTGCGTCCACGTGAATACAGGAACCAAGGTGACGGTCCAACCAGACCCTGAGGTACTAGAAAGAGGAGAAATCTTCGATCGCTGCACCACCAAGGATATGGAAGGAGTGGGCACATGTGACTCCAGCAAGCCTCTGCCTGGTGCCAAAAGTCATAGAGACCATTTTCTTGGCATTGAGGGACAACTGGTTTACATTTAACCAGTGCTGGATTTTGTTAAAGTCCAACAGAACCTGGGCCATGAGGTCAGGGGCAGAGCAGCCAGAGGTAAAAGTACTGCCATCTGCATATATGTGACAGGACATAGAGCAGCAGGCAGTGGAGTGGGGTGGACATTTAGAAAAAATGGAGAAATGAACTGAGCCAAGGACAGACCCTTGGGGGACAGTTGCGTGGATTGGAAGTCGGGTGGGGTGGGAATCTCTAATATTGATTGCTTGAGACCTGCCCTTGATATAGGAGAGGAACCACTCAGGTGAGGAGACAGTCAGGCCACCTTAAGCTTGTTCAGGAGTATAGGATGGGCAACAGTATCAAAACTTTTAGCCAAGTCGACAAAGATTGCAAAAGTGACCAGCCCCTGATCATGCCAGATGATTACTATCCAGAGCCAGGTGTGACAGCGGACCATTAGGCAGGCTAACTCTTACTAATGGTCTGTTGCAATAAGCAGGGTCTCCTTTTTTGTCTGGCCAGCTGGAGAGTATTCTTAGGCATGGTATGCCTGCACACCCAAGATGGACTGTACCTGTGTCAGGAGGGAGTGCAGTACTGGCCAGGAGGACTGACCCACTAGTGAGAAGGGTTTTAAACTAGAGGATAGGGGAGAGGGCTAGTGCAGCGGTTCGTTAATGGGAATTCCAATTAAGGGGTCACTAGGGGTAGGCAGCACCAGAAGAGAAGAAACTCCCAGGGAAAGAAAGCATAGAAGGTCAACAATTTTCACTGAATGCAGGCCAGTATGAGAACCACACTCAGTAAAGAGCACTAAACTGCAAATCTGAAGAACTGGGTTTGAATCCCACAGCCACCACTTGCATATTGTGTGACCATGAGCAAGTCACTTAACATTCCTCTGCTCCCAGGGCACACCTGAAAACAAGCCTCAGCTCAGTTTAGCTTTCCTGGCTAAAAATGGTAAAAAATAAATAATAAAATAAAAATACAATTTGCAAGCTCAAGAGGCTGATGTGCTTAGTAAGCCAGGACTTAGTGGCACTCACAGAGAGATCTAACATGATAGGGAGTGGGGTGTCTCTCTCTCTCTCTCTCTCAAGGCAGGGCATCAGTGAGGGGCAAAGGAAAGACAGCTGGGGACAAGCAGTGCTATGGAGTCCATCTGGGCCTCACAATGGGGGAAACGTGGGCAAAGCAGTCACTTAGTGGTGTGCTACAACAGCTCAGCAGAGTCTGATGCTCAGATGGTTGGGCAAATTAACAAGCCAGCCAAACTGGTGATTTGGGCTGGACAATACTGTCTCACCGTTTTTGAGGAATTAGCTCTACGAAAAGCGCAAACTGCGGAAAACAACTGCATGAAAAACCTGCCATTCATGTAAGAACATATTTTGTATTTACATCAAAAATTGCATTTCTGCACAAAAACAGATTTTTTTTGCATCATTTTCTCTTGATTTCACCATTTTAATGATTTCTGCTCAAACAAAAATTACATGAAAGTTTTTCTGCAATTTTTACCAGTCCTATTATTGATTATTGTCATTCCAATTCCACCAGTGGAAGTGTGGCAGGATTCCCTGTTCCTCTTCCATTAAATTCTGAGAAAAACTTGAAAACATTCAATAAAAATTGCCAGGTCACACAGGAACAGTGATGGCTGCTGTGCTGTGTATACTGGCAGTCATAGGAACCTGGAAGAGGAAGGGCAGGCTACTACACACGACTAATGCCCACAAATCAGAGTGAACTCAGTGTCAGGAAGGGAAAGCTCTGGACTGGATTACTGGTAGGGGGGTGGGGGTGAGGACTTGATGGCGGATGATGGAGGTCAGGTTGCAGGGGGATCTTGTCTTAGTGGCATCATTCTCACTGCATCAATCTGGCACACACTGGAGTCTGGACTACTGGATAATTGCTACTACACTGAAGCCAGCGGCAGCAGCACATCACTCTGTGAAACCCACAGAAGGGAGTACCTAAGGTAAGGAGCACGGGGCCCCACAAGCGGAGCCTATTTTTTTCTGTCCTTATATATACTCCTACTATGTGTACAGGGTGGGGGTTTACTGCGTAATCAGATTCTGATCAGATTCCGGTTCCATATTCAACCTTTTTCTCAGAACTGAGATTTCAATCCTGAAAATCAGAATTAAAAAAAAAAAAGACCTTGTAAACTGAGGCATATAATTATGTATCCATGGTTCTTAGCATCCTTATACCTTGTTTACTACTGTTATATCAAGCTAACCAGTATTTAGAAATAAATGAGTTGGCTCTGTGGCACCAAGTGAAGGCTGTTCGCTCGGCACACTGGCTACCTGGGTTCGCACCACAAGTCCAGATGTCAGGATCAGAGTCCAGCAGAGAGGGAGCTGAGAGCGTCCAGTCAGATGCTTCCCCAGGGCGGGTCCCAGATTGCTGTTTGTGGCTCTTGGTGGCTAGTGGTTGGCGCCTGGTGGCGTGCGGCCTTGATGCGCCGCTAAACACCCCTGCCCCCAGGATGCTGCCGCGGCCAGACTACTACAAGGGTGGTAAGTGGATCAGAAGAAAACAGGAAAATTACCCACTTAGCTGACTGGATGATGGTGGCCGGTCCTCGCACGCCACAATAGCCCGGAGGTGTCCGTGCCGACACTGGATACACAGAATGCCTATGGGCGACTCTCTCCTCCTGCTCGCTCTCTATGGGGGAAGGGCCCTCCCGCTGAAGGGATACGCCAGGTTACAGCACTTACGGGGACAGCAGATGGAGAAGGGACATGGTGGCGGTAGGCCTAGGTGACTCGAAGGAGTGGCCAGCTGAGGGCTTGGGGGTGCATAAATAAATAAGACCAAAAAGAGGAAAAAAAAAAAGAAAGAAATTTGATTTTTTTTTAAATAAAGACTGGAATAACTGGTTTGTGGGTGACATCATCCCTGAATAAAAAAGTACCTAAATATGGTATGCTGTGTAATGCGTCTCAGAGAGCAAAATGTGCCTACCCAATGCAGAAACCCTCATTACAGGAAGTTTGAAGAGTAGGTGACAGACAAAGGGGTTATCAGAGCAATGGGCCTGCATTAAGTTGAGACCCTGGCGGCAGCAGCGTTGGTCTGGACAGGTCTAGGAGGCAAAGCTGGGGCTCACTGGGGACTGCAGTGCTCAGTCCATCACAGCCTCAATAACTTGTAACAGCTAACCAAATGTTGCAGATTCTAAGACCCTTTCAAGAATGTTCTGTATACACATTTTAGGCATCTAGCTACAAAGGTGGGTGAGTTATAAGCAGCAAAATACTTCTAACATTTTAAAGAAATTTCACAAAGAAGCAATCCTCCAGATTTTGAGCCCCTGTAAGTTGAAAACTAAAAACCCATATGTCTAGAAATGCAGTAGATACTCAGAGTTAACCTATGGGTAAACTGAAAATATTGCCAACATTTTGCGAGATTCCACTTAAAGACAAACTAATTCTGAGCCACTGTTAGCTCAAACTAAGTAACTGTTAAGCAATCTAGCAGGTACTTAGACAGCCTTTCTGCATGAGTGAGAATGCCAGTTTGCAGGCCTATAGCTTAAAGAACAGCTGAGTTGTTACCAGCTGAACAAAATACCACAAATTGCTGAAATTTTGGTATTGCAGAATTGGTTAATTTTGCCCAGCCCTATTGGTAGTAGATATCTTACCCACGAAGAAATTGGCCTGCATTCCAGATATATGCATGTAGAGTATAATTATGCTGTACTTTTTCCTCCATGCTTCTGTACATTTACAAACTGCAACCAATGCAAACAGCTAAAGATCCTAGTTGGGGCCACAGCTATGAGCCTTGGTGTGCGATTCAGGGCCAGTGGGGTAGATCATATGAGGAATGGATAAATGCCCTTAACATGTATTCGCTAGAGGCCAGATGAGAAAGGGGGGAAATGACAGACACCTATCAAGGTTCTAAGGGATATGAATAGAGTCACTAGGCAGTCCGGAGGGGGAACAACTGAAGATTACTGGTGGCAAATTCAGGTAGGATGCGAGGAAGTTCTTCTTCACTGAAAGGGTGGTGGAGCCGTGAAACAGATTACCAGTGAAAGTGGTGGAATCAAATACCATTAGTGGGTTCAGACACAGCTGGACACAGCAAAGGGACTCATAGTCACACTAGGGGGAAACCAAGGAGTGAAGAGAAGAAATGGAGGGCACAGATGACACTAGGACTGGGGGTGATGTAGTAATACTATGGGCACATTTAACTGGCCATCACACTTTTCCTGCTGTCCATGTCTATGTTTCTATATTTCTTTCCATGACACAGGTTCCTCCTCTCCTACTCAGAGTCCCTCCAACTCCTTGCAGTGTGTAAATCCTGGCTGAGCAAAGTGAAGGAGCCTCCTACATGACCAATGCATGCCGCTTTATACAGAAATAGGAACAGAGGAGTGCCAACAAGAGTCAGTCCTGAGTGCCAGAAATAAAGCCCCAGTGAACCTACTGTACCTTGTCAAGTCCCATAGGTCATACTTCTCTCCCCCAAGTAACAGGACATCCCCTCCCCCTAACACACTCACACACACACACCCAGGCACCTATGAACAAAAACAACTTAATTTTGTGAGAAAGGCACATAGCTGCCCTTAAAAAGGTGACCTGAGGTTCCTGGTTATCAGTCACAGCATACCAAGGCTTAAACCTGCAGGACATTTCAGGGTGAAAAATGTGTCCTATACCTGAGTGCCCTTGCTTGCCTGTCTTGTAAGAGGCAATTTTCCCCCATGAAAGTCTTGTTTACACTGCCGTGTTTACACCACATTAACCCATGCTTACTGGTTGATACACTGCAAAGACGGTGGTGTAGACACTTACCGGAGTTCGTTAAGAGTGTTGTGGATCCATTTTTGACTGCGATGCAGGAGTGGGGACATCTACTGGATCGAGCACATTAAGCTGCACTGTAAACTCTCTTTTGTGCTCGATCCGCTGCAAAGCCATCTCCCTGCCAACCAAACCCGACCCACGGAATGTCCACCCCCTCTGCAGCACAACCTGCAAGCGCAGCAAGAGCAAGCTCTGTGAACTGAATTTGTTTGTGGAGCACACCGCACAGTGGGAAAGGAGCAGCGAAGAATGAAGAGCGCTGTGGCTGTATAAACATGGCTTTAGAATCTGTCTTAGAATTTTTTTTTTACATCTGAAATAATTAAATGAAGAGCTGTGCCCATGCAACCTAACCTTTTCCAATGTTATTTTTTATCTGGTTCATCCTGCTCTCCTTCCCACATGACTTAACAGCACAAGCACAGATTTTAATGACCATGAAGAAGACTGATAAAATGTGCTTCACCTTGGAGGAAATGATCATTTCAATGGCTTTTATTAATGCCAGAAAGGGTCCAGTGTTGCTGTTGTTGGCTTTGTGTTTTGACTCCACAGTTCTGACTTGCAGGCTAAGCAAGGTCTGAAAGGTGATACTGAGTAAGAGTAAATAGGGAACTGGTGGAATGGACTGAGGTAACTGGCAGTGTCCCTCAGGATTCAATGCTGGGAGCACTGCTTTTTGACTTGTATGTTAGCAATGCCGGGGAGGGGACAGTTGTGAGCAGTGGTTAACAAGCAGTATGGTGTGGTAGTTAAGAGCACTGAGCTGTAAACATGCAGAACGGGGTCTGAATCCTACAGCCACCACTTGCACATTGTGTGACCATGACCAAGTCACTTAACTTCCCTGTGCTCCCAGGACACATCTGGAAACAAGCCTCAGCTTGGTGTGCCATTTCTGGGCAAAAATTAAAAAAAAAAATAAAATAGGGCAGACACTGGAGACTGAGAGGCAACAGAAGGCCTCCAGAGGGACCTAGACAGGCTGGCAGCATGGACTGGGGGAATCAATAAAACAAAGTTTAATCCTAAAACATGTAGCAATGCACCCTGGTCAAAACAACCTGTTGCAAACCTACCTAAATTGCATCAGTATTAGATCGACCCAAGAGGACTTACAGTAGATATAATAATCACTAGTGATTCTAGAGCAAAAAGGCACTGCAACGAGGCACTCAGAAAATGCAACAAAATCATGGGATGCAAAAGAAGAAATGTTGTCAGTCGAGTAATCATGCTCTTGTATTACTCACTGTTGAGATATCAAGGGAGATGTTTCGGGTGCCACAGCTTAGGGGCACTACAGTCAGAATGCACAAATTCCAAAGAAGAGCTACCACATTGGTTGTGGAAAAGTCAGACAGGGACTATAATGAGAGAACCTCGCTGCCTTAAAATTGTTTTCCTTGGAGAGTAAAAGACCCATGGGAGACATGGTCTTAGTCTTTAAGGCAATACAGAATAAGTCACTGCTGGAATGCCTAAGACTAAGGTTAAAATCCAAAATAGTACATATAAGAGGGCGCAACTTTAAGCTACAAGAGAGCTAATTCAGGGCAGTAAGACAAACTTTTTTTTTACCCAGAGAGTGGCGAACATGTGGAATAGCCTGCCTATATTGGTGCAGTGTATAATACTAGGTACATTTAAAATGAGCCTGGACAAAAATACGAGGGAGTGTAATATGCAAGGATACAACCATTGGGAATTGTTTCAGTGGCGCAAAAAAAGCATGCTTCTACCTACTTTTCTCATCTTTTCTTAAAGGCAGTTCTTATTTAAAGACTTTTGGCAATTTAAAATACTGCTCCCCCCCCCACAACAGTAGCCGTGAAATACAAGGGTTTAGTTACCTTGAAAAAACTGTGGGATTTGATCTCGTCTGCTCCCTTCGATCCAGATCCAAGTCTCTTCTTGGGGTCTTTGATCAGAAGTCTCTGTATCAGGTCTCTTGCCGCAGGTCCGATCTCAGATGGAAAAGGAGGGTTGCTTTTCAAAATACGCCTAAAAACAAAAATGTTCAGAAAGACAATCTGTTAACATTTTAAAGCAGTCAGTCTTTGTGTTCAGACTGGTAGCTCTGAACGACTGCTCATTAAATAATCAAACATTAGAAACAACTAAAGAAGAAAGGGACTTAGGATAGTTATAACCGATACATTAACAAACGATTTTTATTTATTTATTGAAATGATTCACCAGGAAGGATACACTGAGCAACTTAATGCTCGTCTCACGGTACGTCCTGGGGAAGGGGGAGAGGGAAATTTCAACATATTTAAATGATACAAAAACAAAGCATAGTACAGTACAGAGACAGGAGCATAAAATAAATGACAGTCAATACATACAGGTAATACAGTACAATCGTATGGGGGTTTCATGATGATTCGATACAACAAGGCAGGGAAGCATGAGTAGCAAGACATATGGAGTAAGTGGCAGGAATTTAGAGCGAATAGGTGGAGGGGGAGAGGGGGAGGGGTGTGAGGGGAGGGCAGTAATCAAGGAGGGGGTCACGAGCAAGAGCAGTTAGGGATCAGATAGCTGAGTAGAGCTGAAGTGAGGGAGTTTAGTGATGAGGAGTGGCAAATTTGCGGGGTGAGAGCATTCCACAGTTTTGGAAGATGGTGTGAAAAAGCTTTTTGGCCAGAGGATGTAGATCTGCTGGGGATAGAGAAGGTGTGAAGGTTGTCAGATCTCAGTGAGTGGTGGTTAAGAGGGGGGTACTAAGTGAGGAAGAGAGGCAGGAGGGGAGAGAACCAAGCCCGTATTTCGAGATGAATTTGGCACTGTGTAGCATACGACGATTTTGAAGCATGAGGAAATTTAGGGACTGGTAAAGGTTGCAGTGATGGGTGAGGTAGGGGGCATCTAGAGCAAAGCGGCAGAAGGAATTATAGAGTATCCAGTTTGGTTAGGGAGGATTGTGGGGCAGCACCATAGACTATGTCATAGTAGTCGAATATTGGTAAGATCATCTTCAGTACTAGCTCACACCTGGCCGCAAGTGGGCTACAGCTGCTATTTCTGTATAGGGCACCGAGCTTAGGCTTAAGCTTTTTCTGAATTGCCTCAATGTGTGTTGAGAAGTTGAGGTGTCTATCAAGCCAGACACCGAAATACCTGAATGAGGGTGAGTCCTCCAGTACTGTCCCATCCAGGGTGTGGAATGTGGGTAAAGTAGTTAGCCTATCGAGTCTGTCTTGTTCCAAAAGTCATAGAAACAGTTTTTTTGGCATTTAAAAAGAGTTGATGTGAGTTAAACCAGTGTTGGACTCTAGAGAAGTCAGACTGGAGCCTGGTGGTGACATCAGCGACCGAAGTTCCAGATGCATATAGAACCGTGTCATCAGCGTACATGTGGATGCTGGAAGTAGTGCAGACCAGGTGGAGATCATTTAAGAAAATGGAAAACAGAATTGGGTCGAGCACCGAACCCTTGGGTACACCAGTAGTTATGGGCAAAGGGGAAGAAGTGACATAGGCAATTTTAACTGATTGGGACCTGCCAGATAGGTAGGCGTTGAACCAGCTTGTGGCAGAAGGAGAAAGACCAGCTGCTAAGAGGCAGTTCAGGAGGAGGGGGTGCAAGACAGTGTCAAAGGCTTTTGCCAGATCAACAAAGATGGCTGAGGACTCAACCTTCACTGCTGATCACAGTTGTCTCTCAGCAGGTCCTTCAGCATCTTGAGGCTGGAGTTAACATTCTTTGTGGGCCTTCCCTGCTACTCCTGGCCAGGGAGAGGATGTGACCCTGTCAGTGGTGCTGGCTGGGGTGATTATGCTGATGTGGGGGGGTTGCTTGGGGCTGTCATCCAGTGAACCAAGGTGTCCATTTTCACCTGTTCTGAGTCTCTCCCTCTACCCACTTCCCAATGGAATGTGACCCACATCGGTATTCATATGTGCATACAAAAACAAATGGTTAAAAAATGTCAGACGATATTGAGTTGTATCTTGGCAAATATAAAGAGTTGAGATAAAGAGGTGATTCTCCCACTTTACACAAAGTCTGGTAAGACCACATATGGAATATTGTTCCCAGTTTTCAGCTGCAACTACTGTAGGAAGTCAGAAACTGAAGGAAGGTGTGCAAAGGAGAATAACGAAAAAATAGAGTGAATTATCCAACTTGACATATGGGGATAGACTGCAAAAGCTTGGATTATATTCTACTAAATATAGACAATTATGAGGGGATCTATGTTTAATATTCAGAGCCACTAAAGATCAATCACTAATGGAAAATATAGGAATCAGAAAATGTGAACAAAATAAGAAAACTAGATCACATAACTATAGGTTAAAAGGTGAAATAAATACGACTAAAAAACATGATTTTTTCACACAGAGAGTAATAAAAAGCTGGAATGAACTACCTAAACATGCAGTGGAGAGTGAAAAAATAGAACGTTTTAAATATAAACTAGATCGATACATGGGAGACAAAATATTTATGTTCCACCAATAAGTGTAAGAAGGTAGCGAGTTCACTGAGGACAAATTGTCTACAGAACTCGAATCTAACTATGAATCTATGACTGCATACTGTATCACCAGGAAAGGGAGAATTTTAGAAATGGTTAATAGGTACAGAGATACAATTGAACAGAAGATATACATGATTAGGACTCCCATCTACCGAAATTAGTTTTTTTTTTTTTGTGCCTTCTATGGCCCTTTGCTACCCACTTCTTCAGGCTCCATAGCCCCACTAACTGCCGGACTCAACCTTCACTGCTGGTCGCAGTTGTCTCTCAGCAGGTTCTTCAGCATCTTGAGGCTGGAGGTAACATTCTTTGTGGACCTTCCCTGCTATTCCTGGCCAGAGGAGAGGATGTGACCCTGTCAGTGGTGCTGGCTGGTCTGAGTATGCTGATGTGCGGGGTTGCTTGGGGGCTGTCATCCAGTGAACCGAGGTGTCTATTTTCACCTGTTCTGAGTCTCTCCCTCTACCCACTTCCCAATGCAATGCGATCCACATCAGTATTCTGGAGGCTGTACCAGCTAATGCCTAGTCACCCATGTCAGACAATGTACCATGCAGCCACCAAAAGCCACTCTCTGAGCAATGTATCACTCAACTCTCCACCGGGAGGAGAGCCATCCTTACGGACATTCTTTCACCCTTCCTGCCAGCCTCCACTCTTCACACCCTGACACAAGTGCACAATCCTTTATCACCAAAATGCTGGAGTAGTACCCCTATGCTCAGTGCCATGGAACAGGCATGATATATGTCTTCTAATGATGGATAAATCCTGAAGAAATTAGCTTGTTCATGTGGATCAGCGGTGGTATGGCACTAGGGCAACCCACACTTGAACACAGTGCCAGTAGGCAGCATCAGAAGCAAGCGCTTGCATCAATCCCTCAATCACTCAAGTGATCCATATCCACCAGTCTAACATGAAGATGGCAGCCACACTGGGCTGCCCTCTGTAAGGAAGAAGACTTCGCTGACTGTTTTATTGTTTTTACTGCTTCAAAGCTCGTTTTTTTTTATATTTTAGTTAGTGATTGGGTTTAGGTTGGGTAGTGTACGTTAGGGGATATAAGTGAGTGAGTGGCAGGAGTCAGCATTTTTATTTTTAGAGAGCGTCCGAGTTGTGGAGCAGCGTTCTCACTTACACACTGTGTCCTGGGTATAGTGTTGTGGTCATATTTCATGAGCTGTATCAGCAGAGTTTTCTGTGGTCCTTCTTGCAGCCCGGGATCATTTAACGTGAGGAGAAGTCATTGGGGAATAGTCCGGAGTTGGAGTCGGGAGTGTTTCTGGAACTCTGGAGCAGGTCTGAACATCTGGAAAACTGAATGAGAGATCGAGGTATCTGCAAAATTGACCAGTTTCTCGGTCTTACTAGGGAGCAGTGTGCAGCTCCCTAAGACTGCCCCAGAGTATGTGTTTCTCCCTGGATTGTTCTGGGGAAGGGACTTGGCCTTGTTTCATTCTGCATAGCCCTGTACAGACCTCCTCCTGGTTGGGTGATTGTCTGGGGGTAAGAAAAATGTTTACTCTGTGTACTCCTGGTGACCCTTAAGATCCCTACAACCGTTGGACTGTATATATGTCCCTTCATTCAACAGGAGGTAAAGGATGTTTGATCTCAATCTCCATGGCATCGGACCATTCACATAGGCAGGATCTGGGAGGCATGGTGTTACTGTTTGCTCTCCAATAATGTGTAGGTGACTTAATTAGTGCTGGCAAATGCTGTGAGAAGGCTGAAGCCAGTTTGTGAGATCTGAGCGTTTGGTCACTGGCATTTAGGAGAGAATCTGTCAGGGTGTCTTTAGCGTTAAAAGCACCGCTGGGACTTCTGTGTTGGGCCTGGAGAGGAACCTTTGGATTGTGAGAGAATTTGAGGGCCATAATGCTCTGGACCTGATTATAGAAGTGCTATCACAGGGGTGAGAGCCTTGTGTTGTGTTTTTCATGACCCTGTATAATACTTTGTGACTCTTTTGAAACTATCTATGGAATTCACTGCTGCCCAGTGAAAACACAGTTCTGAAGAGGCACTGCCTGTGAGAGAAGAGAGTGTCCTGTTTCATACCACAGGTTTTATGAACTTGAATTAAGATCTGTTGAGAGACCCGCCCCACAGACTTACAGACTCCACTAACTGCATTGTATTTTATTGTTGGGAGGGTTAAGGTGTCTGTGGGGGTTATTTGTATATTATTTGGGATTTTAGTTGTTGGGATTGGGGAGGGGGGAGGTTTCTTTATTTATCTACGTTGGAGTGAGTGACTGCCTGAGTGAGTATGATGTGGTAGTTTATTGTGATTTTAAAGTCATTGTAGTAGTAGAATTATTATAGAGTATTAGTGGCAGATCTCAGAAATGGGTTTTCTGACCCAGACTCCTGGGATCTGTTAATCCCCCTTCCTTCTAAAAGCTTTGCACCCCTTCAAAGACCCACCCCTTTCAGCCACAGTCTCTCAGAGATGTAGGGGTTGTGTATTGCAAGGAGGAACATAATGGAGGGAGATCTGAAGAGGGATGTGGCCAGCAGGGAACTGATTAGGGTTGTGGGGACCAGAAGACGCCCTGGGTTGAGAAGGCAGTTGGAACAGGTTCTCCATGCCTTGTCGATCTGCCCAGAGAGCCCTCCAGACAGAGAGGACAGGTAGCCGAGGGACCAGCCTCAGCAATTCGTCCTCTTCAAGCACTGTTGTGCAATGCCAGGTCACTGGCCAACAAGACCATTGTAATGGTGGAGCTGGTTGCGTCGGTCAACCTGGCGTGCATTACTGAGACCTGGCTGGGGGATGCTTCAGGCCCTGTGCTAGAGGTATCTGTCCTGGCCAGGTTTACTGTAGTTTACTGCCCCGAGGAAGAAACGTTGATGGGGGGCAGAGGGCATTTGTTTCAGGTCAGAGATGGGCCTGGAGGTGCACCCAAGGGGGGGACACTCTCTTTTGAGTGCGTGGTGGTGCGTGGGGGTCCCGGGGTGGATTTCAGGATTCTTCTGGCCCACCGGCCACCTGGGTGGGACTGGAGTTTCCTGCAGGAGCTGATGGCCTATGTCACTGGGAAGGTGTTGGAGTCGCCAAGATGGCTTATTCTCGGTGATTTCAACACCTGCGCGGACAACAAGGTTTCTTCTGGAGCCCGAGACCTTCTATTCAATGTGGAGGCTCTTGGCCTCACTCTTGAGACCACAGCTGGGGCCCACTGCTCTGGGCATGCTCTTGATCTGCTGTTCTCTCTGTGGCTCGAAACTGACACCATCAAGACTGATCCGGTCATTTGGTTGGATCATTGCGCCGTCAGGTTCAGCTTCAGAGCTCCCCTGAATGTCCCTTCCCCTGTGGAAATGGTTCAGTTCTGCCCTTTGAAAGGGCTACGACCAGAGGGACTGATGGCGGAACTAAACATTTCGTCTGTGCTGAAGGCTTGTGCTGACAGTCTGGGGAATGCCGTGATGGCCTATAATAGGGCTGTTGTAGAAGCCCTGGATTGTCTGGTGCCGATCTGTGTACACCTGCTGGTTTCGCACCTCAGCTCGCCTTGGTTTGACAGTGAGCTGAGGATGCTGAAAAGCAGGGGGAGGAGGTTAGAGAGGCACTAGACGAAGACCAGGTCCCAGGAGGACAAGCTGGTTCTGATCGCTTATTACGATGAGTATCAGAATGCAGTCACCCAAAAAAGGCAGCTTTCATGTCTAGGATGATTGCAGCTGGGAAAAATTGACTGTCTCAGCTCTTTCAAGTTGTAGACAGCTTATTACATCCAGCTGTCTGGAAACTATTAGAGCTTTTTCAGCTAACAAGTGTGAGGAGTTTGCGCAGTTCTTCTCAGACAGAATGTTCTCCGTTAGGGCTGGGATTTCTCCAAGCAGAATACCATCCTCCAACAGTGGTGGACCTCGGGTGGGCAGATGCGTTTGGTTGCCCTGGGGAGAGTTCCAACAGGTGATGACAGTGGAGGTCTGTGGGGTGATCTCGGGGCTTAAACCAACATTCTGTGACCTTGACCCGGGCCCCAACGTGGTTATTGGAGGTTGCGTCGGGGTCCTGGGTCTGGTTTTTGCTGAAATTGTCAGGAGTTCCCTTGCAGCGGGAGTCTTCCCAGAGTCCCTCAAACAGGCTCTGGTTAAGCCACTGTTGAAAAACCAGTCTTTGGACCCCGACGTTTGGCGAATCTCGAACATTCCCTTTTTGGGTAAGGTTCTTGAGAAGGTGGTCGCAGAACATCTCGAGGTCACCTCATGGACTTCCAGATTTACAAATTGTTCCAGTCCAGATTTAGGGCTACGCACAGCATGGAGACCATGCTGGTTAAGGTGTTGAATGACCTGCTCAGGGCGAGGGATCGAGGAGAGCGATCAATTCTCATTTTCCTTGATCTCTCTTCAGCATTTGACACCGTGGACCTTGGGGTGTTGTTGGATAGGCTGAGGGAATATGTAGGACTCACTGGCAAGGTCATCAGTTGGTTAGAGTCCTTTCTCCGTGGCAGGTCTCAGAGGGTGGTACTGGGGAATTATTCCTCAGGCCCAACGGCCCTGACCTGTGGAGTACCCCAAGGCTCTGTCCTCTCTCACATGTTGTTTGCAGTGTATATGCTGCCCCTGGGCGATGTCATAAGATGGTATGAGCTGAGTTTTCATTGCTATGCTGATGATACTCAGCTCTACCTGTCTTTCACACCGGGAGATCTGACACGGTTGATGTGCTGAATAATTGCTTGGCCGAGATCTGGGCCTGGATGTCATCGAACTGGATGGGACTAAACCCGGGGAAGACTTAAGTGCTGGTGGTGGAGCCGGGTCGAAGGGAGGGAGAGGGGACCTCTGGGGATAGGTTGGGGTTTTTTATTGGTCCGTCCAGACTGGAGGCCTTCTCTAAAGTGAAGAATTTGGGCGCTATTCTGGAAAATGAGCTGACACTTGAAGCTCAGGTGTTGGCTGTTGTCTGGACCAGTTTCTACCATCTCTGGAACAACGCCCGAATTAAATCCCTTATTCCCCCTGATGACCTGGCCACTCTGGTACATGCATTTGTCACCTCAAGGCTTGACTACTGTAATGAACTCTACCACAGAGTCAGAGAAGGTGCAATGCAGCGCCTGCAGCTTTTGCAGAACTCGGCAGCCCAGATGTTGACTGGACACTCAAGGTTCAGTCATATTATACCGGTACTGCATTGGCTGCCAGTGTGCTGGTGCATCACCTTTAAAATAGGTCTTTTGACCTATAAGGCCCTACACTGGTTGGGTCTGGGCTAACTGAAGGAGTTTCTGCACTTCCTACATCCCGAGTTGTTCTCTTAGATCGGCAGGGGAGGCCCTCCTGGAGGTTTCTAGAGCTAGGCTGAAATCTTCCAGAGACCGGACATTTGAGGTGGCCGCCCGTTCCTCTGGAACTTGTTGCCGGGGTACCTCCGGGAGATACCCTCCCTGGGTTTTTTTAAAAAACATCTTAAAACATTCCTCTTCCAACAGGCCTTTGGGAGCCAGCCCAGTGGCGCTGAGGGTTGAAGTGCTGATGCCACACCTCGCGCCACGCCGGTGACTCGGGGTAAGCAGGGGAAGGAAGGCATTGAGCATCTGAAGGACTGCTCTCCCTTCCCAGGTGAGGGATCAGGACTTGCGCCACTCCTGTGCAGCCCCTGGTGGAGACCAGGAGCAGCACCAGGAACCTGCAGTGCCACGTTGAGGGGGAGGAGTGACACCAGATGTCGGGTGGACATCACTTCATGTCCGTGCTCCTAGAACCACCAAAGGAAAAACCTTGCTGGATTGGGGAGGCAATGAGGGCTCCAGGGACATCACCCACATCCCCAGTGCTGGGCCACCCCTCTATTGGTTCCCCCAGCTCTCCACCAGACCAACCATCTAATACCAAAAAGGCCACCAGGTAGGTGAGGCGGGCCCTCCGGGGGGACTGACGGTCCTGGTGGGGGGTCCTGGGAAGAGAGACTTCAGGTAGGGAGTAGCAGTAATTGTCAAGTGGGCACATCTGAGAGATGCCCCGTCCAGAGAGAGAGATAAACAAAGTAAAAAAAAAAAAATAGGCCTTTGGAGCCTGAGGCATGTATCTGAACCGTGGACAGCTTAGGATTTAGCCTGCATAGATTTTTAATGGATTGTATGTATTGATTTTATATATTTGTACCATGAGTTTTATGTTCCTAATACTGTTTCTTTTATTCTGTAAGGGTGTCCTGAGCTTACGGGGAAGGGCATCCGAAACAAATTCTGCTAACTACTACTACTACTACCACTACCACCAGTCCTAATAAAACAAGCGTGAGGTAGTGCCGACAAGGGCTGACTCTAGTAATTGTAAGTGGTGGAGGCAGTACAGCGCAGTGGAATAAGGCTCTGAGCTGCAGATCTGGAGACCAGGGTTTGAACCCCACAGCTGCCTAGGTGCATACTGTGTGATCATGAGCAAGTCACTTAACTTCCTTGTGCTCCCAGGTCGCATCTGGAAACAAGCTTTGGCTTAGTGTGCTACTCCTGGTTAAACAATGTTCCCTTTCTCTTTAATTTGTTTTCCTTTGGGGAGGGGGGACGCACACACATTTTTTTAATTCACTATTTTATCCTCCTTGATCTCTCTGACTAGCCCACATCTGGACCAGTCCCACCAGCTCCATCACCCATTTTCTCTGCGGTTTACCTAATTCTGTGATATCTTCTGCCATGGGAGGTTTTTCTTCTGTTGTCACCCTTGGGGCCCACACACGTGCAATGATGCAATATACATGCTCCTCCTCTATAGAAATGCTCCCTGGTATTCCAGCGTAGGATCCCCTCCCTTCTTGCAGTCCTGTAGCACAACCACCCAGATTCCTTCAGGTGACAGCTGACACGTGGGACACGAATCCCCCCTCCCCAAAAAAGGAGAAGAGCTGTCCTTGGGATGCTCAATCCTCCCTCCCCCCCAGTCAACCCCTGAGCGACCCATGACTGTTTCCAAAGCCAGGTTGTCAGTGTGGCAGATGGTGAGATAACTAGTGCCTCAGCCTGCTGCACCACTGGGCTGGCTAGATACATCTAATTTAAATGATATCAAGGATTATAGGGGGAAGGGGGGGATTGTTTAACCAGGAAAGGCACACTAAGCTGAAGCTTGTTTCCAGGTGCGACCTGGGAGCACAAGGAAGTTAAATGACTTCCTCAGGGTCACAGAGTATGCAAGTGGGGGTTGTGGGATTCAAATCCAGGTCTCCAGGTTTGCAGCTCAGAGCCCTAAACCTCTGTGTAATGCCCCCCCATTTCGGGGCTTACCTGTAGTACCTCCGGACATCTCCTGCTGCCTCCCTGGCGTCCCGCTACCTCTGCGGCCCCTTCTGCCGTTTCGTTTAGGCCTCCAGTGTCCCTCTGTTTAATTGAGCTGTACAGGACTGCAGAGAGAAACTTGCAAGCGTGCAGCATATCGCAGAACCGCCGCTCGGATGATCGAGGAGGTGCACTGCGCATTATGACCACCGCTGTGGTTGGAAAGCTTTTTGTGTCTCCCCACTAGTACTCCGTGCGTTGTTCAAGCTCAAAGAGGCACTGGGGACACTCAAATCCAGGGGGGAATATATTTTAAATAAATAAATCAGCAGCCGCCATAAGCACTGCCTCCAGGGCACCAGATCACAAAGAGAAAGGTCAAGGGGCAAATGTCAGGACACAGAAGAGCCCTTATGAATATTTATGAGCTGCTGTGTGTTTTCTGGGGGTAGTGTGTTACGGGAGCTGCGACTCCTTGGGTGAAGTGGTTATTTATTCAAAAATGGACTTGCCTACAAGAGAACTGTTGGGGCTATAGCACAGTGAGGAATTTAAATAAAATTAAAGTTAATCCTGGCTGCACCAGAACGTATTAACAGCCACCATTTTAGCAGCCAACAGCCAATCAGGAGCCAGGAATAAACCAAGGGGTGCCTGGGACTATGCCAGAGACTTATGGGGGATTTACTGGGACAAATTCTAGGCACCAAAAGACCCGCCAATGAACATCTGGGAACTGTTTAAGACAGATTTGACAGCCAGTAAGATCTCTGCCCCATATAAAAAGGGTCTCTTGCTGAAAAAAGGTCAGATTTGGAGAAACAGCCCAAGTACTAGTGTGTGCACCTCTGGGGAGCTTCCCAGCTCTCAGGGTTTACGCCTGCCTGCCCTAGACTTTTTCGGTCGTCAGTCCACGGGTCCAAATTGTTCCAGCCTGGGTAGCTGCTGTCTGAAGCTGCAGGTAATCTGATTCCATAAACCTGAGGACAGAAGATCATCCTGCCTGGAAGGACCAGAAAGGACCGAGTTTATTTTACATATAAATGTGTGTGAGCTGTTCAAAGTGCTGCATGGCCGAGTAGTTCAAAAACGTTCATGTTGCATGTTTTCCTCAGCCTTATTTATGTTGTTCTGCCAGCCTGAAGACCAACACTGTCGACGAGGACCACGAGGGAAGGCATCTCCATCTGTATCCAACTGTGTCTACAGGTCTTATTTTGTCGGAGAATCGCCTGGTCTGGGGTAGAGTGAGTAAACATCAGGGTAGCCCCCTGCAACAAAGTTCAAATTAAAGTATGCTATCTGATTTAATTGTGGGTTACTAATTGTTTTGGACTGAGCCATCCGGCTCTGGATTACAAACTGTGGGTAAAGTGCATGTTGTATTTTCTTCCAAAGGGCCCCAATGACAGCTGCAACACTGGCCTACCCCGGGCAACTCTTCAGGCTGGCCTGTATGATGACTGGGTACTCAGGATGTGTGACTGTGTTAGAGGGACTCTTAGGCATGCATGTTTACCTCTGACTAAACCATATACTGAATCAATCACCAGATTTCTGCCCTTCCCTTGTTCACGTCCTGTCAATAAATCAGATCTAAATCTTTTTACATCTAAACTGGTTGTGGTGTACCTCTGTGTGGAAAATACCGTGGTATTACTTTTCATTGTTGCAGACCTTATTTTACAGGGGGTCTCCAGGGCCACTGCAGCTGATCTAGCCCTGGTGGTAAGTGTGTGAAGTGTAGGGTTAACATTACATTCTGGTGTCAATTGTGACTGTGTATTTGCTGACCAGTATAGGCCACCAGAGGGAATAGAGGGGGGTATCAGTGTCCCGGAGGGCTGTACCCAGAGCAGCTACGCTACCATTAACCCTGTCCTCCGGGTGGAGGCACCCGTTCACAGAACTCAGGCCCCTCAGCCTGCGCTTAGTCATGCAGGCAGGGGTAGTATCCCTTGGGATAGCGCCACCAAGTGGTTACACCTGCGCTATACTGCCTCCTTAATTATACTACATGACATACTGTAAGCTTTGTCAATCCACATACACTAGATTAGAACAAGCTGCACTGGGGAGAGTATTAATCTTGTCTTTTGTGTTGCACATAACGTTTTGTTAATTTCAGGGCTGAACCAGGGCCATGGGAAAAGACTAGAGATTGAAGAGAAAGACAAAACAAAGGCAGCAAGCAGTCAATAGGGGTGAACCAGGAAGCCTAAGGAACCCTCAAGGAATGCTTGGGTGCATTTGTAATGCAGCTTGTTCCATTTTAGAACGAGCTGCACTGGGGGTGCATTAATCTTGTTATTTGTGTTGCAGCAGGAGACAAGCGATGGGGCGGGAAAGGGGTAAATGAAACAAAGAAAGGGGAAGTTTAGATAAAAGTAGCTAAAAGAGAAAACTTAAAATACCCTAGGGTCAAGTAACATATGAGTAAATAAAACAAAAAAGGGGAAATTTAAACACCCAATCTGGGGTAAGGGCACAAAGTTTTTTTCAGCATCATAGGGAGTGTAGAAATGGGAAAGTTAAGAGTGGTGCAGTGCTGTGGTTGTGGAGACTGAGATGATACACCATCTGTGTGCACCTCTCTGTCTTGAGGGAGGAGATCACTACACTCTGGGCCGAGCTGGCTAGGATTTGACGGACCACTTCCCCACCAAGGGGCTACCAAGCCTACCACCGCTGCCTCAGAGGGTGCCATGGATGAGGACCAGCTGGACTGTGGTGGGGTCCGGGAGGGTGGGGGTGGCGAGTTGGGAGCACATTCTTTAGCCGGTGCCACTACACAACTCATTTACCACTCTGGCGGATGGGACTGCCAGGAGGAGGTGCCTATGGTAGTTGCCAGGAGGATATGAGGGCTCTCCATAGGAGACGCCCCAAGGTGGGAAGGAGAGGGCACCAGCAGAGAAGGATGTAACTTCTGATGGGGACTCAATCATTAGGGGGTAGTTATGGGAGTAGAAAAGATAGGGGAAGAAGGAGGTGATGTGCCTACCTGGTGTCTTGGCACAGAGGGATGCGCAGTGAATTCGAAGACCTGTTAGAGCAGCAGGGCAGGAGGGGGAACTGGATGTCACTGTCCATCTGGGAACTAAAGAGCTGGTAAAAGATGCAGTAGGGATGGTGCAGCACAGGTTTAGGGAGCAGGGGAGTGGCTTCAAGCAGTTAGCTCACATAGTGGTCTTCAAGTATTACCTGTATAGGACCAGGGGAAGGCTACGGAACACTGCAGCGGGGTCTTCAATTAGTGGTTGAAGGCATGATGCAGGGAGGAGGATTTTGGCTACATCAAGGACTGGGGTTCTACTTGGGGGGGATGAAGGCCTACAAAAATGAGATGGCCTGCATCCAACCAGTAGGGGAATGGCAGTCATGGTTGGAAGGTTTTGATGCCACTTTAATGGGCATTTAAGCTAGCCAAGTGGGGAGGCAGAAAAAAGAGGCAGAAACTGCTCCCACCACAGAATACAGCAGCAGAGCGGAGTACCCATGAGAAATGGATTCCTAAGAGGCAAAAGGACAAGTGGGAGGGCAGAACAGGCAGGTCATGAGGAGGAACTAAAGCTGAGAGAGGGGCAAAGGAGGGCATGTAGAGGGACAGCAAAAAAGAGGAGGGCAGGAGCGTGGTAACAGGAGGGACAAAGGATGGAAACAGAAAGGGAAGGAAGAATAGAGGGGGAAGGGGACAAAAGGAGTGGAGAGCCACATGTGCCAATGCAAGGAGCCTAGGAAATAAAATTCCTGACCTGGAAGCAATCATTGAGGTGGCAGACCTGGATCTGGTGGCCAAAACGGAGTCATGGTGCACAGACAACCACCGCTGGGAAGTGGCCATACCACGCTACACCTTGTTCCAGAAGGACAGGAAGGAAAGATGGGGGTTGTTTTATATGTGAGGGAAGGTATAAAGGCCACACAGATACAGACACATCTGGGGGATAAGGAAGGGTTGGCGGTACTATGGGTCGGCTTGGAGACAGGGTCTGGGCCTTGATCTGCATGGGGTGATGTACAGACCAACAACACAGGGGGAGGAGTTGAACAAGGTTTGGGGGGCGGCTACCAACAGAATGGCAAGCAAAGAGGAAAAACTGATTATGGGGGACTTTAATCTGCCAGATGTGGACTTTAATCTGCCAGATGTAGACTGGAGCATTCTGACAGCAGTTACAACAAAAAGCAGGGCTATCCTCGACTTGCTACAGGGGGTATTTCTCAGACAGCTGGTTATGGAAGAGACAAGGCAGTGCTGGACTTGGTATTTACTAACAGGGACAGCACTGCAGATGTCACAGTGGGTAGTCCCCTGGGTAAAAGTGATCACCATACAGTGTGGTTTGGCACGTGGATTGGGCCGGAGAAAAATCACTCCAAGACAAGGGTCCTGGATGTCAGGAGGGCAGATTTTAAAGAAATGGGAGACTAAATACTTCAAAGTGGGGGAGATAGCTGGGTGGGGTGGAGACTCAAAGGAAAAAGATCAAGGAGGGAATAAAGAAAAGTTACATAGGAACCTACCGTAACAGTACATCTTCGAGAGAATCTCCTCCATTAGGCAACACCTTTGGAACTATCGCTGCCAGGCACTAGGGCCACATGGAAACTTTTGCTAGCTGGGGGTCACCCACGATGTTGTCATGCGTCAGTGTCTACATAAATATGGACGGCCCCATCAGGCCTCAGTTCCCCACCCAAGATTCGACTCAGGGGACCTCCAACTGTGGGGAAATACGAGAACAGACCTATAACCAGCACCAGGCATATAAAGCAAGATATGGTGCTGGATGTAACAGCCACGGATTAGGTTCAGGCACAATATCTGATGTAACCCTAACTGAAGCAGATGGGGGACAAAGGGAGGGATGGCCTAATGGAGGAAATTCTATCAGAGATCTACAATTATGGTAAGTTCTTAAGTAACTGTTCAGTCTTCTTTAAGGATATCTCCTCCATTAAGCCACACCTTTGGAATGAGTCCTAAGCCGTCCCAAAAGCCACTGGGTGGATGGTACAGTTCTGATACAGACATTCAAGACAGCAGGCCTTGCGGCACAACAAGCCCGAATCCAGCACGTCTATAAGTGACTATGCTCAACTTGTAATTTTTAGTGAAGGTGTGGACTGTGCTCCACGTGGCTGCAGCACAAATGTTAGCAGCAGAAACCTTTCTGAAATAAGCAACAGAAGTGGCCACACCCCTAGTGGAGTGACCACGAACTGCACCAGGAAGTTCCTTACCGTACTTTCTATAACAGAATATAATACAACGTGCTAGCCATTTGGACAGGCACTGTTTAGACACAAGAGCACCCTCTTTCCCAGGGGCAAACGAAACAAAAAGGTGAGAGGACTTTCTGCAGTCCTTGGTGTGGTTCACATAGTATCTCCATCTAAAGTACGGAGCAGTGCCTCACCCTGACTGGCATGCTAAGGGTAGTAAACAGGAAGATGTATCATTTGATGCAGTGTAAATTTAGATACCACCTTCGATAGAAACTTAGGATTTGTATGTAAAGAAACCCTGTCTCTGTGAAAAATCAAGCAAGGGGATCACACAACAGAGCCTGCAGCTCTGAAATCCTTTGAGCAGAAGTGACTGCAACTAAGGCCGGCCCGCCGACGCAAAGGCAGTGCATCCATCTGTGATGCTGATGACCCAGTTTCAGAAATGGACTTAGGACGTCAGAAGGCCGGCTGGGGGGAGAAGGACTGAGCGTCCTTGGGGCTGCTCTCCTTCTCTAGAGGGAAGATGGTGTGTCTGGCATGTCACGGACCCCTGGCAGAGGTTGGGGGGTATCCATTGTGCTGGCGCAGTTATCTGCAGGGGGTGGGGTGGATGTGGACCATCATTGCACGTCCCCGCCCCCAGGTATAGCCACACACAAACTCCCATCCCCGAGCACAAAGCCCCACTCCACCCCCGCTCTCAACAGTGTCCACCAGGTAGGGTCCCGCTCCCATGGCCCCACCCTGGGGGTTAGCCAGGGCATGTTACCATGGATCATGGGGAGGGGTGCCCACCTGGCAGCTCCACCCAGGGGGTAAGTCTGGGCATGGTGCGGGGGATGAGCTCCCTCCGGGGAGTGGGGGAGCTGGACAAAAAAAAAAAAAAAAAGAAGTGATTGCAACTAAAAATAATATTTTCCATAACAGGAAATGTATGCCACAACTTGCGGCAGGCTCAAAAGGAGTCAACATCACTTTCTTAAGCACAAATTCAAGGATTGTGGGTAGGGGTTTCATATGAAGAACAACTCTAAGAAAAATACGGGACAGCTCTAACTGGGCAACCATGTGACCATCAATGGGGCATGGAACGCTGAGATAGAGGCCAAATGCACCTTCATGGCGGAATACTGTAGACCAGAGTCTGACAGTGACAGCACGTATTCCAGCATGACATTGACAGGGCATGTAAATGGATGTAAATTCTTGGAAGCAGTCCACAGAGTGAACCGTTTCCATTTCAAGGAATATGTATACCTGGTAGAAGGCTTTCTAGCTGCAATCAGCAAGCACATCAGCAACCGTAGAGGATACCCCAAAACATGCAATGGCTAGGTCTTCAGAAGCCATGCATATAGATGTAGGGATTTCAGATCTGGATGGACCAGGGATCCCTTGTCCTGTGACAACAGACCCCTACACAGAGGAAGGGGTACAGGAGGCTCTACTGCTACCTGTTGCAGAAGTGGAAACCATATTTGGTGAGGCTATTATGGAGCAATGGGGATGAAAGTGGCACCCTCCATCCTCAGTTTGGAGTACCCTGTATTAGAGGAACTGCGGGAAATGCATACAAGAATTCCCCTTTCCAAGCGAGGGACAATGGGTCTCATCAGAAAACTCCAGGCCCTGGACCAAGTCAGCAGAAATGTGGCAGTTTTGCATTGTGCAGGGACGCAAAAAGGTCCAACTCTTGACAACCTCATTTTGTGAAGAGGGTATCTACCACAGAAATCAGCAGTTCCCATGCATGCATTTTGGACTGTGACCTGCTTAGCCTGTCTTCCAAGATGTTTTTGTAGACCGGTGAGATCTACATTTGACAGTTGTAGGCCGTATGACAGAGCCTAGTACCACACTCTCATTGCTTCCCTGCACAGGGGACAGGAATGAGTGCCCCCTTGTTTCTTGATGTAATGCATCCCACTGGTATTGTCCATCTGTATTAATGCTCCGAAATACCTGAAGGCTGTACAGGACAGCTCTTGTTTCTGGGACATTTATGTGTAACTTGGCCTCTATCTTGGACCATGACTCTTGCGTCTGGTAAGGTCCAAGATGCGCACCTCGGCCAGAGCTGGAGGCATCCGTGGTGAGGATCTGTACAGAAGCTGGTACAAGGAATGGAACACCCTTTAATAGGTTGTTGCAATCCATCCACCATAGCAATGCTCTGCAGTGTAGACATGATGAGAACCATTTGGTCCAGCCCGTCTAATCAGCTGATCCCACCCCGTTTCCAGTGAGGTATTCTCACATGTAAGCTGGCCAGTGGCTGAGTCACAATGGCTGAAGCCATGAGACCCAGGAGACATAACATCTGAAGACATAACACTGTCCTTGCTGAGACATAGTAACTTCTGTATATCAGCTGTGCTGGTGCAATCAGGTTTTTTGCCCTTTCCAGTGGCATGAAAGCACATCCCTTCTCTGTGTCCAAGACTGCCACTACATACTGCAATTTTTGGCAGGGAGTCAACAAAGACTTTGGCACATTCACTGTGACCCCCAAGTCATCAAACAGCTGCCTTGTCTGAGACAGGTATGTAGCACAGCTTCCCTGGAGCTGCCCTTCAGGAGACAGTTGCCCAGATAAGTGAAAGCATACAGGCTTTTCCTGTGAAGGGCTGTATCCACTACTGACAAGCTTTTGGTAAAAACCTGTGGTGAAGAAGACAAGCCAAAGGGCAATACTCTGAACTGGTAGTGCTCCTCCCTCCAGCACAAAGCAGATACTCTGCCTGTGAGACTTTGATCTTGATATGAAGGTAGGCATCCTTCATGTCTAGAGGGAACACCCAGTCCCCTGTTTGCAGCAGGAGAATCACAGCTTTCAGGGATATCATGTAAAACTTCTCATATTCTATGTAGAAGCTGAGATCCCAGAGATTTGATACAGGACACATATCTTCTGTCCACTTTGGGACCAGGAGGTATCCAAAACAGAACCCTTTCTTCCTCCGTTGAAGAGGAACTGGTTCTATAGCACATTTTTGAAGTAATGATTGTACCTCTTCATTCAGAAGGGGAAAATGCCCCAGAAGATAACTGGAAGGAGGGGAAAGATGATCTGGAGGAGCTGCCAACAACTCCAGAGCATGCCCCTTGCAATTATATCCAGTATCCATTCATCTGTTGTAATCTCCCGCCATTGTTTTAGTTGCAGGGAGATTCTGCCCCCCACAGGTACCCCTCAAGGTAACAGTGGAGGT
The DNA here is from genome assembly GCA_016271365.2 of Neoceratodus forsteri. Classification (NCBI taxonomy): domain Eukaryota; kingdom Metazoa; phylum Chordata; order Ceratodontiformes; family Ceratodontidae; genus Neoceratodus; species Neoceratodus forsteri. Next base: position 537,959,536 of record CM028132.1, read on the forward strand.
GGGGATATATGCAGAAGACAGTCATGTGGAACCAGTGGGAGAAGATCTACTGGCACTGAGTGCTTTGGGCATTTTTGAATGGGCACCTGGAGGGAGGCGGTCTGGCAAAGGGTGACTTCCCTTACCTTGGCCTTGCCGTCCCAGAGCCCTCTTCAAGATCATAACCAGTTTCATCACTCTAACAGGGGCATTCAAAACTGCTTGCTGCACATCATTTGCAAAACCAGCAACCCTTAGCCAAGAATGCCCCCTTATGCAAATGCCAGAAGCAGCAGCATCAGAAACATCATAGGTTGATCGGAGCAAATGCTTACCAATCTCAGCCCCGAAAATTAAAGTTTTAAGTAAGTCATTCTTGTCAGAGTCCTCAGACAAACCCTGGGTTGCAGTTTTAGCAACTTTCCACGGGCTGTTCTGATAATTAATTATATGGGCCTGGTAATTTGCCATTCTAAGGCCTAGTGAGGCAGAGGCATACGTACGCTTGCCAATCACATCCAGCCTTCTAGATTCCTTGTCAGGAGGCAGAGTACTCAGAGGTGCTCTGGACTGATCGTAAGCATCCACGATGAATGCAGAGTTAGTTTCTAGCTGGTTAGCATGATAAGGCTTCGCAGATGGGGCAGGATACTGCTCGTCAGTCATTCTGAAAAGTGAAGGCAATTAATTAGGTCTGTACCATGCAGCAAAGGTAGCAACCTCTAATGCAGGATAGACTGGTGGAATAATAACAGAGGGAGTGCAACGGACCTCCAAAATTTCCATCAAGTTTGTTTTTGTGGAATTTTCGTCTTTCACAGCAAAGCCCATGGAAGTCTACACCTGCTGCACCATGGACTGAAATGTAGCCTCCTCAGGAGGAGACTTTGGGGTATACATCACAGAGTCCTCACTGTAAGTTGAGATGGTAGAACTAGATCTTGGCACATACTGTTCTTCCTCATAACTCCTCCAAATCCTCCTCCATAACCATGAGGTCAAGATTGTATTCCACATCATCATCAACATCACTGTCGACGACAGGAGCCACTGAAGGCACCGGCGACATCGGTGGCGGCTGGTAAGGTGGAATTTGTGGAGTGATGGCAGACATCATTGCAGGGGCTGGGAACCAAGAAGCCCCATCAATGGTATAACTGACTGCATGGGCAAGCCAGGCAGAATGTGCTGCATCATCTCAGACAACTATGCCAGCACAGCCTGAGAGTTGGCAATGCCCTGGACAAGGGCCATGACTACCTGTGTCAATGATGGGCCTCGACCCAATGATGATGGCATTGTACTGTCCATAGTAGGCACATCAGCACCTAAGCCAATCCCCGACCTTGGTGTCTCATCAACTGTTGGGGGCTGTCATCAATAGCCGGCAAAGCAGATGCTAATGCAATTAGATTCCACCCATTTGTCACAACGGTCGATAAAACCTCACAGCAAAGCAGACATTTCTTTATCCTTGAACTTATGTTTGTCCTCATGATGATGTGGAGGGCCATGATGATAACTATTTCTTGCCCTGGTCCTTTGACTTCAGTGACCATTTTTTGGCCAATGGAGAGGGCAACACTGATTTGGGGCATTGGTCTTTCTCCATGGCTGTTAATGTGATAAGGAGAAGACAGTTTTCTAGCGCTTTCTTGCGGCATTGCCTTGTAGCCTGATTAATGCTCTGGCAGATCACACAGGCCCTCATGTTGTGAGATGGGTCCAAACAACACACACAAACTGTGTGTTTATCTTTTAAATTTTATCTCTGCACTTACAGTACCGAATAAATGCTCCTTCGACTTCAGTAGCATGCAGAGACGACCAAATAAACTGGTGAATAAATGAAAAGAAAAAAATGAAAATGGCTAGTTGATGACATTTCCTGTAGAAGATCCAACAAGGATGATCGACGGTGGGAAAAGAACTGAGATGTGATGGTGCTGCCCACGTTTATATAGATGCTGACGCATGATGTCATCATGGGTGGACCCCAGCTAGCAACATTTTCCATGTGGTCCTAGTGCCTGGTGGCTATAGTTACAAAGTTGTGGTCTAATGGTGGAGATATCCTCGAAGAAGATCTAAAGTAACAGCATGCTGTTTGAAGGCAATAAGCAAGGAGAGGAGGCAGAAGAAGTCACTATGGTTCTCAAGGAGGTGGCTAAGGCAATAAAGGAGAAAAAAAACAGCATTTAAAAAGTACAAAGAGAACCAGATGGAGGTAGACAGGGAGGTATATCTGGAAAAACAAAGGGAGGCAGGAAGGATGGTGAGGGCAGCTAAGGCACAAACAGAGGAGAGGATCATCAAGGAGGTTAATAAAGGGGATAAGATTTTCTTTGGGTACCAGTGATAAGAGGAAAGCAAGTTTTTGGGATAGTAAGAATCAGGAGGGCAGGTGGGGGACTGTGCAGAAGATGATCATGAAAAAGCTAAAATTTTAAATGAGTACTTCTGCTTGGTCTTCACAGTAGAGGGGCTCGCACGGACCAATATGTATCAACAGGCACTATGGGAAGAGGGGAATGGACACAAGTCCATTTTTGGAGGAGACAGGCTGAAAGGGATTGGAAGCCCTACAGGAGAACAAGGTGATGGGACCAGATGGGATTCACCATAGGGGTCTAACAGAACTGAGCGCTGTGCTAACCGACCCTCTGGCAACACCACTCAGCACCTCACTGGAGACAGGGGAAGTGCCAGAGGACTGGAAGCAGGCTGATGTGGTCCCTCTGCAGAAGAGCAGCAGCAGGGAGGAGGCTAGCAACTACAGGCCAGTCAGTCTCACATCACTGGCGGGGAAATGAATGGAGATCCTGCTGAAGGAGAGGCTAATGGAGTACCTGGAGGCAAATGGGCTGTAGGACCATCAGCAGCACGGTTTCACAGAGGGATGTCACGTTAAACAAATCTCATAGACTTCCTTGACTGGTTGACTAGGGAGGTGGATCAGTGGAGGGCAGTGGATATGGCGTAGCTGGACTTCAGTAAGGCCTTTGACACTGTGCTACACAGGCGGCTAGTTAAGAAACTAAGTAGCCTGGGGGTTGGGGAGAAAGTGATAAGCTGGGTCTCAAACTGGTTGAAGGACAGGAGGCAGACGGTGGTGGTAAACAGTAGACACTCAGGAGATGATAGTGTGACTTGCGGGGTGCCACAGGGACACATATTGGGACTAGTTCTCTTTAAAGTCTTCATAAGTGACACTGCTGAGGAACTGTAGAGGAAGGTATGTTTCTTTGTGGATGTCACAAAAATTAGCAACAATATGGATACTCAGGAAGGGGTGGGGAGAATGCAAAGTGATCTGGGGAAACTAGAGAAGTGGTCTAGGGTATGGCAACTGGGTTTAAATGCCAACATGTGCAAAGTCATGCCCCTGGGGCAGGGAAACCCAGGAGATGTGTATTGGATGGGGGTAGTTACTGACAGTCACCAAGCAAGAAAGAGATCTTGGGGTAATCATGTCGGATGATCTCAAGGTGGCAGAGCAGCGTGAAATGCAGTAGGCAAGGTTAGCGGGATGCTGGGGTGCATAGGGAGGGGATTTCTAGCAGGAGAAGGGAGGTGGTGTTGCCACTGTATCGTTCACTAGTGATACCCCACTTAGAGTACTGTGTCCAGTTCTAGAGGTCGCACCTAAGCAATGTCATGACATTGACAGGGTGGAACCAGTCCATAGGAGGGCTACCAAAATGGTGTGGGGTTGCATGGAAAGCCATACGAGGAGAAGCTGTATGAATCTCAATGTGTACTCCCTGAAGGAGAGGAGAGTGGGGGCGGCATGACTGAAACCTATAAGTACCTCACAGGGGTGAACAAGATGCAGGTAGGGAGTCTCTTTCAGAGGAGGAAGAGCACCAGAACACAGGGACATGCAATAAAGCTGGGAGGTGGAGTTTAAGAGGTATGAGAGGAAATGCCTCTTCACTTAAGGGTGGTGGACAACTGAACAACCCGCCAGAAGAGATGGTGGGGTGAAAAACAGGGAGGAGCTTCAAGCTTGCACAGAATAGACACGTGGGCATAAGTAGAGGAAAGGGAGGCAGAAGGGACACCAGTGACCAAATAGGGTCCGAGGTGTCGGAATAGGCAGGGAAATATATGACAGACTGGATGGGTCTACTGGTCCTTTTCTGCTGACAAATTCTATATTTTTACGTTTCGATGACTAGAAGGCTCGAAATAAAACATCAACACAAGTAAAAGTATAACAACATTTCAAACCACACAGTTTTGAGTAAACAAATATTCCTACGTATCTGTGAAGGATCTATACCTATCCTATGAGGAAGACAGAGAGGGTAGTGGTAATCAGATTAAAACATTGATCAGAAAAAAGAATAGTTACCTACCATAGCAGCAGATCTTTGAGATAATCTCCTCTATTGAGCCACATCATGGAATTGTAAGCCGTCACATCAGGACCACCCAGAGATTTTTGCTATATGGGGTCACCTATGTCGATGCGTATTGTCGCACCTATATAATGTGGGCAATCCCATCACACTTCAGTTCCTCACCAGAGACAAGCTCAGAGGACCATCAGACCAGTAGGGACCTAAGCACCCAGGACCAAAACCAGGCACACTCGAGAGGATATGAGACCCGAAAAGTAATACGCCCTAAATAGGAGAGGAATAGAACCAGCATGCAACATCAGGCAAGAAATCCAGATTACCACCTGAGATAAGAAAGGGGGAAGGCAGGAGGGTTTGCTGTGACTCCACGGAGGAGATACTCTCAAAGATCTACTGTTACTGTAAGTAACTATTCTATCTTCTTCAAAGACATTTCCCTCCATTGAGCTACAACATGGAATGATTCCCAAGCAGCACCAAGGCACTGAGGGAGGCAGGAAGCATCAAATGACCCTAATAAAGGACGCCTTGCAAAACAGTAAGGCCAAAGCCAGCACATCTATGAGAGATGATATTCTAGACTGTGTTTAGTGAATGTGTGAACAGTCCTCCAAGTGGCAGCAGCACAGATGTTGGTGGCAGAAACATTGTGAAAACAAGACATGGAAGTGGCCACGACCAGGACTGGGAAGCTGCTTACTGCACTTCCTGTAACAGAAAGTAATGCAACAAGCAACCATATGGAAAGACCTTGCTTAGAAACTGGGAAGCCCACCATCCTGCGAGCAAAAGACACACACAGTTGAGAGGATTTCCTACAATCCTTGGTGTGATCAAGGTACCAACACAGAGTCCTATGGACGTTCAATGTGTGCAGATGATGTTCCCTGCTATCTGTGGTAGTTGAGAAGAAAAAAATTACTCACTGTACAAATGTTGCTCCTTCTCAGGGATCCATCAATCAGCCTTATAAATATCATTAATTCACAGGAGTGTGCTGCCCTGGAGATGGAACTTTATCCTAATTAGAGAATGTAGATACTAGTTCAAACTCTGCACTGTGGTCACACTCCCCCTGTTGTTTTAACACCAGATTTGTTTCTATAGCCACAGGAGTAGAGACCACTAAAACTTTCTAAGTTGGTAATAAAACATTTCTAAAATTTTCTTTAAAATGTTTGAAAAACCCAACCAAATTGAAGCAGACAAAACATGTGTCAGTACCGTAGCAAGAGGTACATTGGTGGTGCCCCTTTCGTATATGTAAGCCTCAGAGCATAATTTCTATCTGAGGCATAATATTTTTATTCACTTTGCGGTATGCCACCAATTTAAATTTTTATTTTTGGGTTCTGACTGTAATTATATCTAGTTGTCAGCAGGTGTGCCTGTTGAAGATCATCAAGGGGTGAAATGAGCTGCGCTGCTGTAGGCAAAAATAATCATGTGGTGAATGAGTGGTGCATGCATTAAAGGAAGGAAAGAGAAACTGTGGGGGCAAGCCAGTGCCAGTGCTGCACATTAGTTTAAAAGGTACGGGAGGAGCACATGGCATGGCACTGAGAGTGAGAGGCGGTTCAGTTAGGGAGAGACAGTGGAGCCAGGAATAGTTGTATTTCAGTAAGTAGAGACTGACAGCAAAACAAACAAAAGTTAGAGTGTAGAGAGAGATGAGTGCAGTGTTTGTGTAGTGACGAGAGAAGGCAAGAGTGAGATCTGATCTGATTAGTCACTCAGAGCCATCTTAATAAAGTGTAAAGCAATGCATCATTAGCAAAACAAGCAATTAGTCATCCCGGCCCATCTCCCGCCAACCTGAATTTTATTGTTTTAAAATTAAAATTCAATGTGAATGTGTCCTGTTCATGTTCATGGCTGTTGTTGAATGAGATAGATGTGAGTGAGTGTATGTGGCGGCACCGGAGAGGGGGGCGATTCTTGTTAGGAAAAGAAATGCACTGCTGCACTGTCTGATCAGGACAATTGGGAATGAGAAGGGAACGAAATCTAAATCTGTCTGATTTCTGAAGTAAGATGTCTTCATTCCTCAAATTAATTGTGATTGGGCCTGCGCTGGCTCGGCTGGCAGGCGGCGGGATGGTATGGCGACCTGACTGCTGTAATAGTTCTGTTCACGGGACTGTCTGTCTGGGATGGGAGTGAAGAAGTTGCCACCCACCCTCTGCCTTGGGCTGAGACTGACTGCCCCATGCCGCGGGCGGGCTGTGTGGCACAATCCTTCCTGCCCACCACATCGTTTACTCTACATCCTCTTCTTGACCCACGTCCCCAGTCGCTCCTCATTCCACACAGGCCAGGCAGGCTCCCCCGTGGCCTGCGCTGCTTTCTTTTTCCCAATACTTCACTGAGTCCAGGCACTTGGGCAGGTCACGGGTGGTGGGCCTGGCCATCACAGACATTCCCAACCAAGTAGAGCCTGCCTGACTGCCTGCCCTGTGCCTCCAGTCAGACCCCGAGATGGCAGAGTATACGCTAGTCATACTGCAGCTGCAACTCCTCCACTCACTAGTCTGTGACTACTATTAAAGAGAACCAGCAGCCCATGACAGTAACAGACTACTGAAAGAGTTTTTTGGACGTGGGGATTGTTTTGCCAAGACAAGTCGTTTGAGTCTGACTGGATACAAGATTAGTTGGGACAAACAAAGTTTTTGCTTAAAACACTTCTGGCGCTCGAGGGCATGATACAGTGTGTGCAGCAGTACTTCAGTTGTTTTTAAATTACAAATAACACTTACTGATCATCAGATCATCACAGATGTTTAAGCAGTTGTATCTGCAATGATACCATTTTAGAAAGCAGAAGCCTTTACAGTTCTGAAAGTGTAGTATATTACTTATTGACTGCAATAAAAGCTGAGTGAGACATTTTGATTTTTTAAATGGAAAATGATTACAATTATTTGGAACACATATGTTCCTGTTGCCTAGGACTGGATGGTGTTCATATTTCCCACTTACACACTTTTCATGGGCTCGGGGTTGATGATATGGTAACATAAGACACTGGTCTGCTCATGAGGTTCAGGATGTTTGGGTAAAAACCTGCATGGGATCCCTCAGCTGCCGAGGGATCATTGGATACAGAACTTTACACCTCTTCAACCTTTTTAATGCTTCTCGGCTAGCTCACCCTGCCATAAATTGGTTTATTTGGCAATAAAATAAATTACCAGCTTGATTTGCTATCATGACATGGTTGCTTTGAGTTTACTAGTCCAGTTAACAAGACAATAAATAATATTCCATTGTTTTGTTTTATAGTTAGCAGTAGAAGTCTATTGCTAATTTCTGTGGTACTACATGGCAAACTCCCTCAAGTTGGTTGGGATCTGCTTTTTCTGCTTTACCAGTGGGTGGCAGGTTATAATACTGACTGCGGAGTTGGACTGTGGTCTCTGAATGGCTGCATGACCCCAGTCAGATGGTCAAACTTCTCTTCTTCCACTTCTCTAGCAGGAGTCAGATACAGTCTGGAAGTAGCTGTGTAAACTAATATACAGTTAAGTCAGATTCCTATATCTTCAAAACTGAGAGACATAAGAACTGGGTACATGTGTATTTTCTTATGTCTCAGTTTTGAAGATCTAGTAATCTGACACAACTGCATGTTAGTTTACATACAGTGTTTTCCTGACCAGCCAGTCTAAGCACATTCAAATGTTCAGTATGCAGAATGGAAAAATCGTTTTTCATCACTCATACACACCCATGCTGCTGCAGGAATGCATCTGCATTGCAATGCTTTTAATACATTATCAGACTACCACCCCCAAAACAGATTGAATCTATTTTGGGGGAGGTTTGATTGACCCAGTTCCAGTCTTCCAGGGACCAAGCCCTAGACCTCAAAAACACAGCTGCTACTGCAATGCCATTGCCATGCCCCCTCCAGTAAACGAAAAAAAAATAGTGCCTGTCTGAATGTACTACCTGAGAGTAATGATTAAGAAGTTGAGGTAGTCAGGACATAGTTAAATTATGGTTTCTAGGGGCAGGGATTTTTTCCTTTGGTGATGTTGCCAGCCTGGACCCCGTCTCCTATTACCAGTACTCAGTACCAGACCACTCACTGCTACTTATACCCAATACATACATAAATACAATACAATTAAAAAGTATGTGCACACTGTAATGTTTCCAGCCCCTCACAAACAAATATGGTAGCTGAATGACCTACTCCGGTGTTGAGGGGTATTAAACACATGCACTTCAGTCCAGTAAAACAGTTACAGAGACCCTAATGTACCGTGATGAAAACAGCCTGCCTGAACCTGCTGACACACCCACAGGCAGGCACCCACATCCCCCTTTTGTGATGTCAGAAAATGAGGGCTGTGTCTGTATGGGTTCCAGTGACTGCTTGGGGGCATGTCAGCAGGTTCAGGAAGCAGCTCTGTTTTTCCTGGGGTACACATTAGGGATCCTGCAACTTTATTACTGGACTGAAGTGCATGGTATTTTTAATACCCCTCAACACTGGAACTGGTCAGCTACCATATATGTTTGTGAGGGGCTGGGAATATTACAGTGAACACCTGCTCTTTAAATTAATCAAGATTTTTTTTTCCTCCCTCAGTTAGCCTCCCTGTCTACAGACTTCCCTCTTCCCTGATGCCACATGGCCAGCTAAGATGGTAGAGTCCCACTGCCATCTTAGCTGTTAATGTGGCGTCAGGGAAGAGGGAAGTATAGACTAGTAGAAAATGTTATTTTTTGGAACTTGATTAGCAAAAGAAACCTTCAGTTTTCTTTTCCCTAAAGGAAGCTCAGCTCAGCTGTATGCATGTGTAGTGTAAATAATGTTTCTTAGAACTGCTCCAGTCGTCACATCAATTCTGCAGTGCAAATGTACGGTTTCCCCTCCTGATTTACCAGCTAATGTTATATTTTAATGTATATCTTTTTATAATAGATGGCGCTGTTGGTCAGCCACTTGTCCACAACAATTGCGGCTGTACACTTTGATGCCAGCCAGAATCTCCCACATCTCATATTCCATGGGAGCAAAATAGTCTCTGAAATCAAATGTAGGGAACATGTAACAAAAGTATATTTTATCTTCAAGAAAAGCCCCAAAACTCACAACAGAGCATGTAAACCCCTCAGAGCTTCTGACCCCCGGCTCTTTTCCAGGGGGGAGGGGGCACAAAATTAGTATCTTGCCCAAGGCACCAAAATGCCTTCCTACAGCACTGACATGTGTTATTAAAATAATCTTTTTTTTTGGTTAAATTGTTGAAAAACTGAAATACGTAATTCTCAAGTAACCTTAGGATAAGAATGGATTGTTGTGCAAACCAATTTTCAGGTTTTAGAAGGGGAGGCAGGGTGAGTGTTTTTAAGGCTCGTTAATGGATACATAAGAAGAAACAACATTACTATGGTAAAAATGATTTCTTCAAACAACAGGACTCCATCAATGAGATGCCTTACAAATGGTAGACTCACCAGCAGTACCTTAGGAGGGAGGGTCTAGAACCTATTAAGGAAAAAGGTTCCCTAAGACAGCACTTCCAAAACTGGCAGCCCTCCTAGACTATATGTCAAAAGAGCAGGCTTTGTGAAGGAGCGTACTGTTTTCCAAGTAACCATTTTACAGTTATACTGAAGGGGGATGCTTCATGTGGCCACCACAGAGGCAGAGATGCCCCTTGTAGAATGTGCTTGTAGGCCTCTGTGGGGTATCTTGTCAGCTTTTTCATAACAGAACTGCATGCAGGAAACTATCCAACAAGAGACAGTCTTCATAGCTGCTGGCTTACCTTTGCCAACTTCTCCATAGGCAACCAAAAATTGTGCACTCTGGGACCCGACATCCCTTGTCCAGTTTATGTCATGATCTAGTACTCTTTATAGCCAGACTGCAATTTTTGCTCACTTGTACTGTAATGTTCAGGATAGAGGACAGTAAGGGTAAGCGACTGGTTTAAGTTGAATTCTGACACCACCTTAGGAAGGAACTTCCTACTGGTTCCAAGGGCTACCTTATCCCTGTGGAAAACTGTGTAGTTTGTATCTATACAGAAGGTTCGCAGTTTGCGTACTCTCCTGGCAGATGTCATGGCCATCAGGAAAAGAGTTTTCCATGTAACATATTTTAAGTCAGCTGTAACCACAGGCTCAAAGGGAGCCTCCATCAGCTGGTCAAGATATGTTAGGTCCCATGGAGTCTCTTACACGAGGGTTCAGGTGGTTGAGGCCCATAAAAATCTTTTAAAAAACAAGTTGCGAGTCCAAGGACTTGTCTTTGCCTGGTGATGTGTAGACTGACACAGCAGTTAGGTGTCCTGACAGGGTTAAAGATCTCAGACCTAAAGACTGTAAGTGTACCATATAGTTCAGAACTGTAGGATAGCCCTGCCTGCATTGGAATTACCTTTCTGGGGGTACACCAGTAAGAGAATCTCTTCCAATTAGAGGAATATGATTTGCTTGTTGGTTTTCTGGAAACCTTCAGCACTCAGCACTTCCTCTGACAGTTTCAGACTAGAGCATTCTAGCTTTTTAATAACTATGCCCTCAGTGTTCTGAGCTCTGGGGATGTTTTTTCTGCCCTAAGAAACAGTCAGTAGGTTGTATCTCAGAGGCAGGTTAATTGGATTCCTACTGGACAGGTTCAGCACCACAGAGTATCAAGCTTGTCTGGCCCAGTCTGGGACAAACATAGAATCTGATGGCAGATAAGGACTGTTGGCCCACCACCCAGTCTGCCCATTTTCCCTACCTACATTCTCACCACAGACCCTAACTGATCTCCAGCTTTCTCCCTCCTCCCTTTCTTTCCACTAGAATTCCATTGTGCCTATTGCATGTATTCTTAAAACCCACTACTGTTTTCACCCAATTTTCATGTGTCCTTGTGGTTATCAGCAGCCAGAGGGATTCTGGCTTGGCCCAGAGCCTACAACAATTTCTGAATGTCTTGTAAGGCAGCCGGGGCCGCTGCACGCCCAGCCCGTTGCACTCACTGCCTCTTTACCAAGCTTCAGTCAGTGCTCTCAGACACAGGCCTCTGTGCTCGTCCTGGTGTGCGAGTCTCCACCTGCAGGTCTTTTTCCTTTATTGCTGACATGGCATCCTCTGATGTACTGTACATCCTGCCCCTTCCCCTTGCAGAACACACAGAGGTGAGCCAAGTATGGCTTACAAGAGTACATTTAAAATAGCTCCATAGGCCTGTCTTTGATGCTGGATTTCCAGAGCGAAATTGTGATCAAAGAGGAGTCTGTGCTCATTATATCTGACCTTCTGTCACCATGCCTGTCGCTTACACCTCTTCTTTCACACAGTTGCTGGCAAACTTCATGATGCTGGATCTAGGGCGTGCCTGTGGATCTGTTGGTTTGGGTTGCAGGTCTCTGATCAAGATAACTGTTGCTGTCTCTCTTCTGAGTTTTATGTGCACTCTCAGTATGAGTGAGAACATCAGAAAGGCATATAGGAACTTCCCTGTCCAACCCAGGGCTCTGGCATCCTCTAGGACTGTGCCCATGGCTGGTGGCCAGCAACAAAACTTCGGGAGCACACTGTTCTCCCAAGAGCAAACAGATATATATCTAGAGCACCCCATCTTCTGAAGACTGAAGCCATCACCTGCTAGTTCAAGGTTCACTCATGATTTCCCTGGCTGATTCTGTTAAGGGAGTCTGCCAGCACAATGTCTTTGCTTTGCAGATGTACTGCAGAAATCTGTGTGTCCAGGGAATAAGCTGGACCTCAGATCCTTACAGCTTCTGTGCACAGTTCTGAGGATCTTGTTCCTCCCTGTTTGTGTAGTACGGTGATGTCGTACTGTCTGTCTGAATTTTGACAGACTGACCCTGTAGCTGGGAAGAAAAGGACTGCATTGCTAGCAGTACTGCTCTTGATTCGATGACATGTACGTACTACTGAGTCTCCTAGACCCTCCAGATACCACTTACTATGAGAGGTGGCCATCCCACCTAAGGAGTGAAGTATCCGTTATGAGAACTTTGGCTGGGGATTTCTGGAAGAAGGAAATGCCCTCTCTGAGGTTGTCTTCTCATTCCACCACTCTAGTGCTTGTACAAAGGCTTTTGTAACTGGCACTAGCTTGGACATTGAGTATGACCTGAGGACCAGTGACCTCTAAGATGGCGCTGAATGTCTTTCATCTTTTGGATGAGCTTTTTAAAGACAGAAATACCGAATTTTAAAATAAAGATCGGCAAACTATATGGACAAGTTGTCTTTAAGTTTGAAACTTCCTATGAATCTGAAATCTGGCCCATGGCACTGTAGCTGTGAATGAAGCCATGTGGCCCAGTAGCTGCAGAAAATCCCTAGCAGGCTTTGGCCCAGTGTGAAGGATTCTACACTGGCAATCAGATTTGAAACCCTTTCCTGTGGAAAGAAGGCTTTCCCCTGCAGGGTATCTAGCTCTGTGCCTATGAAGTTCGGCACCTGCACCGGTTTTGTCTGAGATTTCTGCAGATTTATTAGAAATCCCTGTTTCCTAGGGTGCCTCTTACTTGCTGCATGAAGCAAACTGCCTCTTGTTTTGTTTTCACTGAGACTAGACAGTCATCTAGGTAGGGAAAAACCAGAAGAAAATATTACTTACCATAGTACTATTGTTTCTTCCAGGGGATCCCTCACTATGCTTGACTTATACAGTATTGCCAGCTGGGTTCAGCTGCCCTGGAGGTGGTATCTGTGCTAATGATGGCTGGGCATTAGCCAGTCAGAAAGTAGTAGACGACTGCTGCCTGTAGGTGCTGCTGCTAGAGAGTCAGATTCATTTCGAAGCCTATGGGACAAAAGGCCCCAATCCCTAATCTTATTCCAGAGAGGTGGGAAAAAAATATGGAAAAAGAAACAAAAGGAAAAACAAACAAACTGCCTAAAGGCGAACTATATACAATATGTTTAACTTTGAAACATCACATCAACTATGTCCTTCAGTAAGAATTTGACCTGTGATAAGGACTGCAGAACCATTAATAGTCAGGTAATGTGAGGGGAGGATGGGTGAAAGGTCAAGGATAATGAGGGATCCCCTGGAAGAACCAATATTACTATAGTAAGTAATTTTTTCTTCTCACCTCAGGAATCCCTCAATATGCTTGGTTTATGCAGACTATAAAGCAGTGTAGTTGGGAGAAGGGAACAGAACCTACTTTGGAAACAGGTTCTTCAGGACTGCAGTGTCAAATGTGGCATCTAATCTGGACTCTACATTCAAGCAGTAGTGCTTAGTGAAGGCATGTACAGTCTTCTACATAGTTGCTCTGCAGATATCGAGTAAGGGTATGTCCCTTTCTTTGTGCTGCCACTGAGGTTGCAGTGCCCCTGGTGGAGTGGGCCCTTATGCCTTGAGGTGGCTGTCTGCCAGCCTTACCATAAAATAACTGGATGCAAGAGACTATCCAGCGAATTACAATTCTTTTAGAGGTTGGTCTGCCCTTGCCCACCTCACCATAGGTGAGGAACAGCTGGGTGTGAGAGGCCCTGAGTTGCTTAGTATGCTCCAGGTTGTAGGTCAGCACCCTTTTAACATCCACGCTGTGGGGCCTGTGCTCACCAGAAGTGGATCTGTCTGTGAAAAAGACAGGGGAGTTATGGATTGATTAAGGTGAAACTCTGAGACCACCTTGGAAAGGAATTTTCTATTAGTGCTAAGAACTATTTTATCTCTGTGTGAGATGATGTAGTTAGGTTCAGTGCAGAGAGCTTGCAGCTCTGAAATCCTCCTGGCAGAAGTGATGGCTACTAGGAATACTGTTTTCCAAGTGACATACTTTAGGTTTGCTGTAGCCAAAGGTTCGAATGGAGCATCCATCTGCTTGGCTATACAAAGGTTCAAGTCCCAGGGATGGACAGGTTCCCTAAGTGGGGGTTGAAGGTGCAGCAGGATTTTTTTTTTTTTATTATCTTACTTTTTATTCTCCTTGGGCGCGCCAAGGGCAGAAACTCCACCTCGCAGCACCCGTCTGTCAGCCCGACCACCCCGACAATCCCTGAGACCCCCACAGATTACCCCTGTGACAGGGCCAGGAAGGGAGCTACCTCCCACTCCGGAGCACAATCCAAATCTGGGGAGGCCACAACAGTGGACCAGCAGAATGGGGTCGGAACATCATGGAGCTCCTGGCTGCCATTTTCTGGTGTTCCTCCCTCCCTCCTGGCGTAAGGCGTAGGCACAGACTGGCTGCCTGCCTCCCTACCTGTATCACCTTCTAGAACCCACATGAGGGCTGACCAGGGGACAATCCTCCATCTCCGAGAGTAGAGCAGTCCTCGACGCCGATCCTCTTTGCCCCTCGCCAATCCATCACGGTGGACACCTCTTGGATAAATTGAAACCCCTTCCCCAAGCAGTTTATATGTTTTGTATAATGTCAAACTTGCTGCTTGGCTGGTTATAACACAACTAAAAGTATAGTTACAAAATGAGTGGGCTATCTTAATATAAGAATAACAAAAACTTGTGTCTGCTTTTTCTAGATGTTAGCAGCCCCCTTCTAAGATATATTTTGCAGCAGACAGCATGAGGTAATTTGACCCTGCAGGAGAGTTCAAGAGAGCACAGAATGTTCTGACCTCGGCTCTGACCTTTAACAGTGTTGTAAACAAGTTATGTAATGTACTCCAGGTGCCAAATAACTGTTCTCTGTGGTGCAACAGTGGCCTCTAGTGGTTGGTTTTATATTGTGTCTGTTGTTAATCAAAAGGCAGTAGAAAATGTTTCCAACTTCTAGTGAGTTTATAAAAAGCCCTACCTCAGTGCTGAGAGAGGATAGATAGGGAGGTCAGTTGAATACTGACTGAGGAAGGTGGAAGACCTCCTGGTAGTGTGTGCTTCTGCACTGTTTGATTCATGCTAGGTTGAAGAAAAGCCTTAGAAACTGTTGAAGCTAAGCAGCTGTCTGACTTACCATTTTGCTTTCTGTATATTTTACTTGACGAAAATAAAATAACGAAACCATGCATTTTTTAGAAAGAGAAAACACTGATGTCCTAGTACACATAGGGACTAATGATCTCACCAGTCGGTCAGTTGTGGAGACCAAGGAACACCTGACCAGGCTGGGTGACAAACTATCATCCATTTCGTCTGGCATCTCCTTCTCTGAGATCCTGCCAGTCTGGGAGAGGGGGGCAGATGGACAGAAGGTCAGAGAAGGGGAGATAGGTGAGCTAAACACATGGCCTCGAGGGCTGGCGCCAGGAAAAGGGACACAGATTTGTAGGAACTGGCAACAGTTCTGGGAGCAAAGTTCTTAAATTTGATGGACTGCATCTGACTAAGGAGGAGTCAGTGCATTGGGGCAGAAGTTTGATGTCTTTGCAGAATATTTAAACTAGCAAATGGGGAGAGGTGCAGCACCCCATCGTCAAATGGGAAGAACACCCCTCCCCTCAGCTAGTGGTCAAACAGGGATTCAGCATGTTTCCAGTTCATTTGCATCACCAGGTAAGAAAAAGGTTGGTCTCCCATACGACGCACAGGGGTAATGCCAAACCCCACCCAACAACACACCAAATCTGGCCAATGGAAAATCATGTACACAAATGCTCACAGCCTGGGAAATAAGATCCCAGATCTGCAGGCAATAATGTCAGAGGCTAAACTGGACATAGTAGCAATTAGTGAGCGTGGTTTACCAGTAACCACACTTGGGAGACTTCAGTACCTGGCTATGTATTGTTCAGAAGAGACCGAGGTGCAAAAGGGGGAGGAGGGCCCTGTATGTCAATGAAAATATCAAAGCTACAGAAATTCAGAATACATAAGGAGCCAGAAGAACTGTGGGTCACCCTGGAAACAGGAAATGGGACAGCCATAAGAACTGGGGTTGTCTACAGGCCCCAGACCAGGGGAGGAGATAGACACATTACTGTTAGAAGATATACAAAACATGACAGCTAAAGGGAGGTTCTGATAATGGAGATTTCAACATGCGCGGATACAAATTGGTCAATACCAGCAGGAACATCTGCCAGAACTAGACACATAGTGGATTCCCTGCAGGGGAGGGCCTCAAACAACTGGTACAACAACCCACAAGAGACAGGGCTATCCTAGATCTAGTACTGACTAACAGGAAGGGATCACAGATCTCCAGGTAGAAGGTCACCTGGGGGCCAGTGACCATCACATGGTATGGTTCAGTTTGGCCACTACAACTAAATTATCCCATTCCAAGGCAAAAATATGGGACTTCAGAGGAGCTGACTTTGATAAGATGGCCAACAGAGTTAAGCTAGCCTGGCAAAAGAAACACAGGTGAGGGGTACAGGCAAAGTGGGCAAGCATTAAGGACTGTACTTGAAGCAACATCCCATTGTGTTAGACAGAAAAGGAAGTAAAGAAGAAGAAACCACTTTGGTTCTCAAATACAGTAGCTGAAAAGGTCAGAGCCAAAAGGCTGGCCTTCAGGAAATATAAGGAACACAGCGGGATGAAGATAGGAGGCATACCAAACTGCCCTAAGGGAAGCAGGAAGGCAGTAAGGCAGGCAAAGTCCCAAACTGAGGAAACACTAGCACGAACAGTAAAAGAAGGTGACAAGACTTTCTATAGATACATTAGTGAAAGGAGAAAGTCCAGAGGGTTGCTAAGCTTAATGGAGAAAAGGGAGCATGTGAGGAGGAGGACCATGTAAAAGCATCTATCCTAAATAGATACTTTGCTCAGTATTTACTGAAGAGAAGGTAGAGGCAAGGCCCACAGCCTCGGCACCATGGACACGGGGGATGGAGGTGAGCACTACTCCCTTCACAAAAGAAAGGGTCCTACAAGAGCTTGCTAAGCTCAGGGTGGATGAGCAATGGGACCTGATGGCATACATCCCAGGGTACTTAAGGAGCCAAAGGTGGAACTAGCAGAGCCATTAGCAGAACTGTTTAGTGAGTCTCTGAGCACAGGAGAGGTTCCAGAAGACTGGAGAAGGGCTCATGTGATCCCACTCCACAAGAGTGGTAGCAGGGAGGAGGCAGGGAACTACAGACCAGTCAGTCTTACCTCAGTAGTGGGCAAGATTATGGAGGCACTCCTTAAGGAAAGGATAGTGCAACACCTGGAATCCATAGGGGCACAAGATCCAAGACAGCATGGGTTTACAAAGGAAGGTCCTGTCAAACTAATCTCATAGATTTCTTTGACTGGGTAACCAGAGTGGTGGACCAAGGGGGAGCAGTTGATGTCGCCTACCTTGACTTCAGCAAAGCTTTTGACACTGTTCCACATAGAAGATTGATAAATAAGCTGGGTAGGCTCGAGGTGGGTCAGAAGTTGGTCAACTGGGTGGCAAACTGGTTGACAGGCAGAAAACAGAGAGTGGTGGTAAATGGTATACAGTCAGAAGAGATGCAAGTCACAAGTAGGGTACCTCAGGGATCAGCCCTGGGGCCAGTCCTCTTCAACATCTTCATTAGTGACCTTGCAGATGGACTAGAGGGTAGGCTTGTCTGTTTGCAGATGACACCAAGATCTGCAACAGAGTAGATGATCCAGATGGAGTGGGCAGAATGAGAAGAGATCTGGATAAACTAGCAAAATGGTCAGAAGAGTGGCAACTGGATTTAATGCAAAGAAGTGCAAGATCATGCACATAGGGACAGAAACCCTGAAGCCACCTATAGGCTGGGAGGGAGTTGCTAGCAGTCACAAAGGAAAAAGAGACTTGGGCATCATCATCACTGATGACTTGAAATCATCCAAGCAGACCTCAAAGCAGTAGGTAAGGCTAGGGGGTGTAAGGGTGTATCAGTAGGGGTATCACAAGTCGTAAGAGGGAGGTAATAATCCCTCTTTACAAGACACTGGTTAGGCCCCATCTGGAGTACTGCGTGCAGTATTGGAGGCCACACCTTCGCAAGCACATTAACCAAATTGAGGCAGTCCAGAGAAGGGCATCCAAAATGGTGCAGGAACTGCATCAGAAGACATATGAGGACAGATTAACAGAGCTCAATATGTATACCCTTGAGCAAAGGAGGGAGAGAGGTGATATGATCGAGGCATTCAAACACCTTTGAGGGCATTAACAAGGTGGAAGAGTCTAACATGTTTAAATATAAGAAAAATAGCAGGACAAGAGGACACAGCATGAGATTAGAGGGCAATACTAAGGGGAATGGAGAAATTCTTTTCACAGAAAGGGTGGTGGATGCATGGAATGGCCTACCTCGAAGTGGTGGCTATGAATACAGTGCAGGGCTTCAAACAAGCATGGGATAGGCATAAGGAGCAATACAAATGAGTATGAATAGATAGGCCACTGACAGAGCAAAGGCCGAAGGCACATTTATAAGGTAGAAAAAGAAATGGGCAGACTGGATGGGCCTTGCAGTCCTTATCTGCCGTCAACTTCTATGTTTCTATGTTTTATGCACCTGACTTGTAGTCTGCCTGAAACTGAGTTATCCTAAACCCATGCCCGGTGAAACTGCTGCCCCAGGCTTGTTCCCGAACCTGGGTCGCCAGCGTAGCGTGAGGTAGGGCGCCCAGTGTCTCAGCCCTCAGCACCACCAGGCCGGCCAGTGCAGCAGGCTTTTAAAGAATTTTTTAAAACTGGGTTAAGAAAGTACAGTCATGTAAGAACTTACCATAACAGTAGATCTTCGAGAGAGGTTCCTGCAGTAGGTCATCACAGATAGGACTGCGGCCCCTAGCATCAGGACCACATGGCAAACTGTTCCAGCAATGCCTGGTGGGGGATCGCCCACCCAACGTCATGCGATGGATGTCGGCGTGACCCTATATAGTGGGCGGTCCCCACGCCCACCCTCCAGTTCTTCCACCAAAGATCCAAGTAGGAAGAGACAGGAGAAAGGGTGAAATCCTGGAGCCCAGTTTAGAAAAGGCTGAAAGAAATGCAAAAACTGGAGGAAGGTGGGAGGGAAAATGTGACCTACTGCACGAACCTCTCTTGAAGATCTACTGTTATGATAAGTTCTTACGTAACTGTACTATCTTACTTTGAGAGGGTTCCTGCAATAGGTCATCACAGATAGGACTGAATCCCAAACAGTCACTCATAAAGAGACTGAGAGAATCATTGGAGGAGGAGCAACTGGAAGGACAGAAAGGACTGGCCTTAGGACAGTAGGCCCTGCAGAACAGTGAGGCCAAACCCAGCCCTACGCCTAGAGGCAATGTCCAGACTGTAATGCTTCATGAAGGTATGGACTGAACTCCAGGTAGCTGCTGCACAAATCTCTGTTGCAGAAACATTTCTCAAAAAGGCTGTGGATGCTGCCAATCCTCTAGTGGAATGACCTCTGATCTCCCCCGGCAGAGGTCTGTCAAACTTCTGATAACACAAGCGAATGCAGTTAGCAAGCTATTTGGATAAGAACTGCTTAGACACCGCTGAACCCAAGAATTTTGGGGCAAAGGAGACAAAAAGCTGATGAGACTTTCTGGAACTTTTTTAGTCTGTGGACATAACATCTCAGGATCCTGTGTATGTCCAGCACATGAAGAAGAGCCTCACCTTTGTTAGAATGGTTAGGGTAATACACTGGAAGTTCTATCATCTGATTGAGGGTGATCTCTGAAACCACCTTGGGAAGAAACTTAGGATTTGTTCATAGGACTGCCTGGTCCTTATGAAAAATCAAATAAAAGTTTCCTTAGACATCAGGGCCTGAAGCTCTGAAATTCTTCAAACAGAAGTAATGGCAACTAAAAATAGCACCTTCCACGAGAGGTAGTGCATGTCACAGCTCATCGCTGGTTCAAAGGGAGGCAGCATAAGCTTCTCAATCACAAAATTTAAATCCCAAGGTGGCGTGGTGTTACAGATAGGGGGTTTCAGATGGAGGATCCATTTCAGAAAGGTTTCTGAGATCTCCAGCTGCGCCACAGGTTTCCCCCTTACTAAGTCACGATAGGCTGATATGGCCGACAGGTGAACCTTGAGGGAGGAGTAAGATAGACCCAAATCATACAGGTGCAACAGATACTCCATAATTTGTGGAGCCGAGCACATAAAGGGGCCCCAGCCTTTTGGCGCCACCCAAATGGTAAAAACGTTTCCATTTCATAGCGTAGGTTGATCTGTTAGAGGGTTTCCTGGCCTCTAACAGGACCTGAGCGACCTTCTGGGAGACCCCGAATCGGGACTTCATTATGTCCGTAGGAGCCATGCATGAAGATGCAGAGTCCTGAGCCCAGGATGCACTAACCTGCCTTAATCCTGGGTCAACAGGTCGTGTCTGAGAGGAAGAAGAACTGGCGGTACCGCTGAGAGCTGCTGCAGGAGCGGAAACCATATTTGCCTCAGCCAGAGGGGAGCAATAAGGATCTTCCAGGCTCCCTCTGCCTGGAGCTTTAGGAGAACCCTCTGCAGAATGGGAAAGGGATGGAAGGTGTACAAGAACCTCCCCGTCCAACAAAGTGACAACATGTTGTGCCAGAAAGCAACAGGCTCTGGAACAAGTAAGCAAAAGCTGGGAAGCTTTGCACTGAATGGGGAGGCGAACAGATCCAGGTCTGGGTGACCCCAAGACTGAAAAAGAGAATCTGCTACTTCCTGACTGAGTTTCCATTCGTGAGCAAGGGATGAGGTCTGACTGACGCTGTCCGCCAGGACGTTTTGAACTCCTGGAACGTGCATAGCAGTTAGGAATAGACCATGTTGAACAGCCCAGTTCCACACCCGCATCACCCCCTGCATAGGGGGTAAGACCGGGTGCCTCCCTGCTTGCTGATGTACCAGACTACAGACGTATTGTCCGTCTGGATCAGCAGTGTTCCTATTGACAAAATGGACTGAAAGTCCTGGAGAGCACAAAGAACTGCCCTCATCTCCAGAATATTGATGTGGAGTGCTACCTCTGACTGGCACCACGACCCCTGGGTCCGGTGGTCCCCTAGGTGAGCTCTCAACCCAGACAGGAGGTGTCTGTGGTTAGAGTACAAGTCGGTGAGAACCTCTGAATGGAAGGCCCCGCGAAAAGTTTGAAGGATCTAACCACCAAAGAAGATCCTTCTTGATCGCGTTGGAGACTAGAAATCGGATGGTCCATATTGTCCAAGCGTTGATCCCATTGGACCTGCAAGGTCCACTGGGTGATCCTCATATGCATTCTGGCAAATGGGACCGTGGAGATGGAGGCCGCCATCAGGCCCATGAGGCATAGCCATGCTCTTGCCGGAAGGTATCTGGAAGTGATTAGAACACTGACCTGCTCTCGAATGGTGTCCACCATGTCCTGGGGGGGGGGGCTTTGCACTGGACTGTGTCCAAGATGGCCCCAGTGAACTGAAGGTTCTGGGAAGTGGCAAGATACCCAAGTGAGAAAAAAGGTCCGGCGTGCATGAGAGAGCTTCCAGGAGACTATCCCTGGACCGACTGTCAAAAGCCAGTTATCCAGATAAGGAAATACTGCTATCCCTCGATGGCGTAAGGCCGCAGCCACCACCACAAGGCATTTGGTAAAAACCTGAGGTATTGAGGAAAGGCCAAATGGGAGGGCTGTGAATTGGTAGTGCTCCCTTTAGAAGCAGAAGCAAAGGAAGCGGCAGTGGCCTGGAAACACCGGATATGCAGGTAAGCATCCTGCATGTCCAGTGCACAAAGCCAATGATTCTCCTGCAAAAGAGGTAGGAGACTCTGCAGTGTCAGCATGTGAAACCTTTTGTACTCCACATAAAGATTTAAACTGCTGAGATCTAAGATGGGCCTGAGGTCGCCCGTCTTTTTTGGAACCAGGAAAAAGTGGGAATAAAATCCCTTCCCTCTTTGGTGCAGAGGGACAGGCTCTATGGCCGCCTTCTGGCCTAGAGACCTGATTTCCTCCTCGACTAGCGGAACCTGGTGTGGTGAGTAAAACAAGTGCCTTGGAGGAAAATCTTGGTGGAGCTCCAGAAGCTCCATGGTGTGTCCTTTTGAGACAAGCTGCACAACCCATATGTCTGGGGTCACGTCCCACCAGCTCCTTGCCCACAAACAGAGGAGGAGGAGGAGGATGTAGCCAGTCAGGGGTTGGGGGGGAGTCCTCCAGACTCTCGCTGAGATTTAGCGGTGGCGGGGGGCGTGGTGCCCCTGGACTTTCTTTTCCCTGTCGCCGAGTGAAGGGCTGTTACCCTGCCTTTTGTCGGTCTCTGAAAGGGATGTTTTCTCTGGATTCCCGATCGGTACATGGACCTCACAGATCTCAGGGCTTGGCCACTGTCCTGAAGGCCCGTGACAATATCTTTGGTGTCCCCTCCAAAAATGACAGAGCCCCTAAAAGGGGCATCCTGAATTGCAGACTGGATGTCATTAGAGAGGCCAGAAATGTGAAGCCAGGCATGATATCTAAGGGACAATGCCATGGCAGAGGAGCAGGATAGCACGTCCACTGTGCCATAAATAGCCCTAAGTGCATGTCAACACAAAATTTTTGACAGGCGCTGGTTTTTGACCAACTCCTCCTTGAGCTCCGAAGACTTCGTAGCCTGGATACAGGACTTGAGTTTGGCCATAGTCACTTTTTGGAAAGACACGACGTGTGCTACATAATTGAGGTAACAAAGAGTGCACGTAGCCGAAGAATAAACTTTTTTGCCATACTGGTCCAGCTGCCGAGGCTCCTTATCTGGGGAAGAGGTACTCATATGTTTCGGAGTGGCTGAGCAGTCGTGGGCTGCAGCAATAACGATCGAATCGGCCTAGGGGTGGGCATCCAAGAAGGAAACTCCCTCTGGAGCGTGGTAGATCCAGTCCGTCTTCTTGGTGATGGCCAGAATGGAATGCAGCAGCTGCCAGATGGTACAGGTGAGGTCTTCGTGAGGGTCTGTCCACGGGGGGAACGGGGATCGGGGAAGCTGTCTCCAGATCTAGATGTTCAGTGAGGCACTTCCTCTTAGGATCCTGCTCCTCTGTATTTCAGCCATTAGATTGCTGGATAATACGTAAAAGTTCAGTAAAAGGAAAATCCTCGGGAGGGGACATAGCAGAATCCTTCCATTTGGCTGTGGAGGAATGCTCGTCCGAAGAGTCCTCCAGGGAATCTCCCCCAGAAAGGGGTGAATCGTCCTCAGGAGGTTTGAAGTCAGGGAGAGTGACCTCCTTATGAGTGGACCCTGATACATGCACCGTCGAGCATATTGAGCTGACAGGTGACAGAGAAGGAGGGGGAGGGGTAACCACTGGAACCGGCAGGTGTTTTTCTAGATCAGACACCAGCTCAGACCTAGCCTCCTTCCACCAAGACTGGATCAAATTCTGAAAATCCTACTGTGGAGCAGGAGGAGGAACGTGGGAGGGTGGATAGTGATAGCGAGGGGCATTCGGCCCATGGAAGTGAGTATGATGGGGGTAGCTCTGATAAGAGGGATACCCTGGATAGTGGTACCCCAAATAGAGGTAGTCTGACGAAGGGCCCAATGGAGGGTAAGCTGACATCAGTCCATGGGGAAAGAAGCCTAGAACATGAGGCTGAGAGGGTCCAGGCGTGAATCCCTGTAAAAAGAATACCTGACGTCAGAGGAGCTGACGTTAGGGGAATCGTTGTCAGATTGGCCGCCGTATAAGTAGGTAACATCAGATCCGACAAAATTAGTGATGTCGTCGGGATCAGATGTGGGGGCCCCGATGGAGGGGCCGACCATATGCAGGTTGGTGCTGTCGTCGGGATCAGATGTAAGGGCCCTGACGGAGGCAGAGCTGACATGAGAAGGCCTGAGGAAAGCTCCAACGGTCCGGAGAGCGAGACAGAGACACTTGTGGTCGACGTCGGAGCCTCTGGGCTCGGGCCTACTAAAGGCATTTGTGGAGTCGACCCTGGGGTGGGCGAAGAAAGAACCACCTCCAAGGATCCTGTTCCCTCCTCTGGGCTGGTGGTGACTACCGTGGCCGGAGGGACCACCTGGGGAGGTGGGAGGGAAGGTTCTGGCCCAGGAAAAGTCTTGGGGGGGAGAATGGCTGGCAGCCAAAGAAGTGCTCAGCCAGGCATCGGGTGAGATGGCATGAGCCCCCAACGGGTGAGCAGGGTCTGGGCAGACGTCAGAGATGGCCGGCTGATCGAACTAGAGAGTTTCCAGATGATGGAGGGAAAAACCCTCGACCGACTTACCGGTAGAGGCCAGGCAAGTCCCAACAGGATCCTTGGGACTTGGCCTCATGGCAGCCGGGCAGGCCCTGGAAGAGCTGGGGGGGGGGCCGACTTATCGGCAACAACCAGGCATTTGCTGGAGGAGCTGGCAGACGACTTACTAGTGGAGATCGAGAGAAAAGCAGCAGAAGTACCTGGAGGAGCCCTGGGTGTGGCCTGGAGAACCACAAGGGCAGGTGGCAGGGGAACGGAATTACTGATCGAGGGCCTGCTGAAGTCCCCTCAGTCCCGATCCTCCGAGCACTCCTTCTCCCGATGCTTATCTTTTTCTTCTTTTTAGATTCTGAAGAAGGGGAAGATGTGGTGTCCCATAGCTTCTGCATCTCTTTTTCTAGCGAAGCCATTCTAGACTTCAAAAAATGGTCTTCCAAGGCCTGCTGTCTCCTCTTACGAGTGGTCTGGTTGAAATGCTGGCAGTCGGAGCAGGCCATGGTGTTGTGGTCTGGACCCAAGCAAAAGAGGCATAGAAGGTGACTGTCCTTATGTGGGATCTGGGTGCTGCACTTCTTTGATTTAGTTGGCGGTGGAGAAGACATAAACAAAATTCCCAACGAGGTAATTTAAACGAAAATTAGGGCACAAAAATGGCAATCGGCTGGGTAAGAGTAACCGCAAGGCACTATGCGCAGGTCAAAGGCGGGAAAGAACTGGAGGGTGGGTGTGGGGACCGCCCACCATATAGGGTCACACTGATGTCTGTCACATGGTGTCAGGTGGGTGGTCCCCTGCCAGGCATTGCTGGAAAAGTTTGCTGTGTGGTCCTGAAGCCAGGGGGTTGAGTCCCGTCTGTGATGACCTACTGCAGGAACCCTCTCGAAGTAAAATATTGCCAATTTCTCCTTGCCTGCTGAAATGTAGGAAAATAGATGCCAGGTGGACTTTCAGTGATGAGGCCCTAAGGCCTGAGGCCTGCAGGTGAACTAGTTAATCTACTATGGAGGGCAGGCTAGGTTGCAGGGGTCAAGCTGCCTATCTTTACACCAGAAAGAGAACCTCTTCCATTTGGAAGCACAAGTCTTTTTGGTACTTGTTTTTTTTTTGGTAGCCTAAGGATTCTGAGGACTGGTTCTGAATACTGGGAGTCAGGGAATTCTAGCTCTCCAAATACCAAGCTTTGAGGCAAACAGATTCTATGTTGGGGTATGTTACCCCCTGTCTGGGGCAAGGTCAGGAGACTGTGGCTCAGAGGTAGATGAATGGGCCATCTGGCTGACAGGGCAAGGAGTAGCAAGTACCATGGCTGCCTTGCCCAATCTGGAGCCACCAGGATCATTGATGCCTGATGTCTCCTGAACTTACATAGAAACATAGAATTTGACGGCAGATAAGGACTGCTTGGCCCACCAAGTCTGCCCATTTCCCTACCTGATGGATAAGCTGCAGATTCTAGTTAATCAACAGCTTACTTCCTCCTGCCCTCCACTAGAACTGCCTTATGCCTGCCCCATGCATTCTTGAATTCTCCCACTGTTCCTGACTCCACAACCTCCTCAGGAAGGCTGTTCCATGCATCCACAACTCTCTCTGTGAAGAAATACTTTCTAACATTACCTCTAAGCCATCCTTGAGGAGTAGTCTGAGAATCAGGAGAAAAGGCAGAAAGCATACAGGAACTTTCCTGTCCAGTTGAGGAATAGAGCATCCATTGGCACTGTGCCCAGTGCTGGTGGCCTGCAGCAGTACAGTGGGATCTGGTGATTGTGTTTGGCAGTGAAGAGGTCTATCTTTGGAGTGCCCCACCTCCTGAAGACTGTGGCCAGCACTTGTCTGTTACGGTTCACTCGTGGTGGCCCTCACTGATGCAGCTCAGAGAATCTGCCAGCACATTGTCCTGGCCTGGCAGATGAATGGAAGTTAGTTGCATGTCCAGGGAGTAAGCCAGCAACCTGATCTTCACGACTTCTGTGCAGAATTTGGAAGAACTTGTGTCCCCTTGTTTGTTGATGAAAAACATGGTGGTGGTAGTGTCTGTCCTGACTTGAACAGACTGGCCCTTGAGCTGGGTGGCAAAGGTTTTATGGCCAGGTACACAGCTCTGAGTTCGATAAGGTCTATGTGACATCTGGATTATCTGGGAGACCATACCAAGAAAATGGATTGGTCTGCCAGGTGTGCTCCCCACCCCAGAAGGTAGGCATCTATAGTAAGTACTCTGGAGGGCTCCTTCTGTTGGAAGGGACTTTCCTCCTGGAGATTGTGACTGTCTTTTCACCAGTCCAAAGCTTGTAAGAGTCTTGGTGACCAGAGTCAGCTTTGAAAGAGAATCTCTTTTCTGAGGCCAATGAGTCCTCAGATAGTACTGAATGTCCCTCATCTGGAACCTGGCACCTGGGACCACTACTGTAGTGGAGGCCATGTGGCCTAGGAACCTGACAAAGTGCCTGTCTGGCCTTGGCTGACCGAGAACAAACAAGTGTGCCAGGGTCTGGAGGTTTTCTACTCTGTCTAGGGGAAGCAGCAGAGCTTTCCCCTGCTGAGTGTTCAGCTCTGCTCCTGTGAATTCCAGAAGTTAGACTGGGTCTAGCTGAGCCTTTTCTGTGTTGATCAGGAACCTTAGTGACTCCAAGGTGAGCTGAGTGAGCCACAGAGTGCCTGAGCTTTTGAGGAGACTTGTCTACATCTAGATAAGGAAAGTATTCTTCAATGGGCTGCAACCACTGCAAGACACTTTGTGACAGCCCTGGGAGCTGAGGACTGACTGAAGGGTAGTACTGCAAACTAGTAATGGCCTGACGGCAGTCTGAATGTGAGATACTTTCTGTGAGAGGGCCTGAATGGGATGTGAAAGTACGCATCTCTGAGGTCTAGGGAGGCTAGCCAGTTTCCTGTTGTAAGGAGGGGATCACTCCAGACAGGGTGAGCATTTTGAATTCGGGATTTAGCAGATGTTTGTTTAAGTAACTGAGATCTAGAATGTGTCGCCAGTCCTCATTTTTCTTTTGGGTGACAAAGTATCTTGAATAGAGGCCCTTTCCCCACTGGGACTGAGGTACTCTTTCTATTGTATTTGCCAGCAGGAGAGATCTGACATCTGACTAACAGAATCTTTTCTGTGGGGGTTAGAGGTTTGAAAATCTTGTGTCCCTGCCATGTGGGGAGTTTTTTTTGAACTGCAGGGTAAGTCCTTGACCCACTACCACCAACACCAACATGTCTGTGGTGATGTGCTGCCACTGATGGAGGTAGTGGGTCAGCCTTCCTCCTACTGGGAGAGGGGAGGCAACCTGGGCATTTCTGTCAGGGGTTTTATTTAGACTGGGCCTTAGGCAAGGGGGCAGGGTCAGTACGCTTTTGAGCTCTTCTGCCTCTTCCTCTGAAGTAGTCTCTCATTTGGGAGTAATCCATGGGCATTGACATGGACATGGGATAGAAGGCTCTGGGGTAGTAACCCCTGCCTCTGCCTCCTCTTCCCTGGGGCCTGTAGGAAGTGGAGGCTTTCTCTTTAGCTACATTACTCTTGTAGGTGGTTTTGTATTGTTTCTCCTTTTTCATGTGTGCCTGTTTTGTCCCCAAAGAGAGAATTGTTCTCACAGGGGAAATCCATGGCTTTAGTTTGAATATCCTGAGAGAGGTTGGTATTTCTTAACCAAGCAAACCATCCGAGGGAAATGGCTTTGGCCATAGATCTAGAAGCAGTGTCACTGGCATCCACTGCCATAAGAAGCTGGTACTTGGTGGCATCTAAGGCAGTTGACAGTTTCTGCCAGGTCCTGAGCAATGTTGTCAGGAGTCTTCTGCCTAACAGCCAGGTTGGAGTTCCACAAAGCCTTTCGGTACTGTTCTGTATATGCCATATACGGAGAGAGGCGTAGCAGCAGAGAGGCTATAGTATAGGAATTCTTGCCCATGGTGTCCAGTTTTCTGGACTCTATGAGGAGGTAGAGAAGAAAAAGGCACCTTAGCTTTGTCACACTGCAGCCTGCACCATAACCTTCATGGTCAGGATGAGTGTAGAGGTACTCAGCATTAGTTTTGTCGAGCTGGTACTTCTCTATTTTCTTATCCATCCCAAGAATGGAAGTGGTATTCTGGAGCAGTTTGAAAGTAGTCCTGCAAAGGGACTTATGAACAGGAAGCAGCAGCTTCTTGGGAGGAGGGAGACCCATCATGTCCAGGAAGTCTGCCTCCTCATCCGCCTCAGTCTCCTGTATGGAGAAGTCCAGAGTGTCCACCATTTGCTGAACAGATATGTAATGGGAGGAAAAATCCTCCTGACCATGAGAAGGGGAACCAAATTCCTGGTCAGGGGACACATCAGGTTCTATGCCCTCCTCTTCTTTGTTGCCTTCCCCATAATAAGAACCCTGGCCTTGGTCAGGGTCTCTGGGAATAGGTGTGGAAGGACCACCTTGGGCACCAAATAAATTGCCCACAGCTTGAAAGGTTTGATAAAGTTGCCAAGCCTTTGCCAACTCCACCGGAGAAGGCATATTTTGTTGTTTCACTGGTGTCTCCTCTTTGCTCTTCAGCGGAAAGGTCAGTGGTATGTTTTTCTTTTTGTTTCTTTTTTGGCAGGCACTGAATCAGAAATCTGCTCAGACTATCTCTTATGTTTGGCTTGGTCAGAGTTTTTTTTCTCAGACTTATTCTCTAGGGGGTCCTTAGAGGACCTATCTTTAGATTTATGCAGCGAGGAGGATCCCTCTTCAGAAGGCCAATTAGAGAGGGAGGAAGACTGAGAAGCCATCATTTCTAACCTTTTTGCTCTTTTCGTAAATGTTTTAGAGAAAAATTTAGTGCAAAGTTCAGTAATGATTTGGACCCAAACAAAGATCGTGGCTGTCTGCCTTGGCCACGATTTTAAAACACTTAGGGCCAGATATTCAAAACTTTGCCCCAGGGCTAAATTAGCACTGCCCGGCGGGCAAACTTAGCCTGGAGCACAAAGCAAGCTATATTCAAAAGGAATAGCCCAGGGCAAACAGCTTCTGAATATAGCATGGGAATGAGGCCGTGCAAACTGAGCTGGGAGTGCAGGGCAAATGTAGCCCTGGAATAAGACAGTACTAAATACAGCAACCAAGAAGTGCAAACCACAACAACAACACAGTGCACAAAGACGTGAGGGTAGGTAGAGAGGAACTATGTGGCCAATGTGTGTTCTGGCAAATGCAGGGACCCAGTACAGCTGCAGGCAGCAGCACACGTGAAAAAACTGTACTCAAAACTGTATAATATTCCCTGAACCGTTAGCGTGGCTTTAGCACGGAGCTAAGCAGTTTGCCCGGTGCAAACACGTTAGCCCCAAGCTAAGCTTTGCCATATTCAAAAGTGACATGCAAATGAGCCTACTTAGATAGTCTGTGGGCAAACATCCACATTAGCATCTCATCATGCCCTGATTTGCAAGCAGTTTGCACAGCGTTGCTGCAGGGTCCCACAGCTCCACCTGTAGGTCAGTCTGGAGGTACAGGGGCTGGCCAGGTCCGACCGCAGCTCCACCTGTAGTTCAGTCAGGCAGTGCATGATGATAGCTGCAGGCTTCATGTAAACAGTACAGCATAGCATAGCATATCGTACCCCAGGGGACAACACAGCATAGGCACAGGTGGTGGCAGTGCTGCATGCAACCTTTACACTGTAAGTCATGCTACAGTGCACAGCAGACACTACAGTAGCAAGAGGGCTGGTAGTGTGAGGGACACGCACACTGCCTATGGTATGTAGGGCAGTGATGACCACTGCACTGTACACAGTGCCAGGCACAGCTTGCAGGTAATTACTGACAGTGGACAGTACTATCACGCTGTTGTGTGATCCACAGATGCTGCAGCTGTGACATGGGATGCACACAGTGTCATGTATATGGCTGGCAGCGTGTGCTGTGACATCTGTACTGTTGTGTGGTAGGTGGCTCGGGGGGCATGTAGGATCCGACAGGCAGGGTGGTGGCGTAATCCCACTACTGGCCTATGTGCATTGAGTGATGTGTCCCAGCCTTGTGGCCACACGTGGGCTGTGGTGAGGTCTGGCCACCATGCCCACAGTGCTGCATGTGTGTGCTGGCATCTGTTACACACCACAGACGTATGGTCTGCAGGTGTGTGCTATATGGCCACACTACCATGCTGTCCCCTGTGGGTCAGATCACCCATCACTGTCTGTGCTTGGCTTGGACTGGTGGCAGCTGATGGCATCACGGTGGTGCCATCAGTGAGCAGCATGTGTCCTCCATGTCTGGCAGTTTCTAAGTGTCATACTGATATGTTAGGGCCATGCAAGCCGCGCTAATTATGAGATAGCACCGCGAAAAGCTGTTTGGCCAGGGTTAAGACCAGCTTTTCCTGGGCGGTAATTTGTACCGCGCTATGGGTCGTGCTAAGTCGCACTAAACAAATTAGTGCAGCGCTAGTCGCTGAATATCTCATTGCACCTGTATTCATGTTCACTTTGCCCTTGCATATAATTATTGTTTGCCTTCAATACGGTTGCTGCTATTCAGCAGCACGGACGCATAGCAGACCCGGGCTAATCCCGCGCAAACGTTTTTGCCTGGCGCAAAGCTTTGAATATCTGGCCCTTAATGCCAATTTTTAAAACTTGTAGGTCCAGTTCTCTTTTTAGGTCTATCTGACATACCAAAAATGTCAGAAGACTAAATATTTGGTTCCCAATAGGGAAACTACACAAATTCACAGTCAGTTCCAAAGTGCAATGGAACTGTAAGTAATAGTTCCAAAATAACAAATTATAATAGAAAAGGTAATGGAAAACGCAGTTCCTTTAAAAATAAGGGAACCGACAAAAAACTGAAGTTAAAATATTGAAAACAGAAAATTTTCACCACAGAAAGTGATTTTTCAGTCAGAAATAAAGCACGGGAACTGTGGTGAAAATTCCTGTCTGGGGAAGTTTTCTCATTTCCTGGGAACCAGTGGAAACCAAGAAAAAACAACAAAAAATAGTGAAAAACCACTACAAAAAAAAAAAAAAAAAACACTGAAGGCAGAGAAATGAATTTGACTCACTAGTAGCAGCACCTACAGGCAGAAGTCTTCTACTGCTTTCTGACTGGCTAATGCCCAGCCATCATTAGCATAGGCACCACCTCCAGGGCAGCTGAACCCAGCTGGCAACACTGCATAAGTCAAGCATACTGAGAGATTCTTGGGGTGAGAACACCTTGTTTTCTTAGGTGCTCTGCTACCATGGCTAGGCAATTTGTGAATACCCTTAGTGCTGAGGTGAGACCAAAGAGAAGGGCTGCAAACTGATATTGGCAGTTTCCCAACTTGAACTTGAGGTATTTTCTGTGGCTAGGTCTGACTGGAATGTAGAAACAGGCATCCTTCAGATTCAGTGACCCTAACCAATCTTCTGACTGTAGGGATGGTATCACTGTGCCCAGTGAGACCATCTTGAACTTTTTTCCTTTTTATTTTACTTAAAATTGTTATTGAAGCATAGAACCCAGAAATCATTTTACTGTTACAGCTATATATCCACTTACGTAAGTCACAAGAATACCAATATGAATATTAGGCATTCATCCTAGGGCTGATGCTGTTCCTCCCACAGTCACTTTCAATAGGGGTAAGTGCAGGGCTGGAGCACTATCGAGTTCCTGAACCACTGTATCTGCAGATGATTTTCAGTTTTGGGACATGGTCATAGTACCCTGTTAGGGGACAATATCGTGGTCCATGTCAGAAATATACATCATCCCAGCATTCCCACCTGGAGGGAAATTAAGCAGACCTATTATGTAGGGAGTCCATAGTGTTACTGTCCGCTACTATTGTACGCCAAGTGTGTACCGATGGAGCTTTTGGCTTCATCCGAAGGCAAGTTATTGCCTTCTTCGTTGCAAAAAGATATGTGTATGCCAAAGACCTGGGGGGAGATGAGCATCAGGTGGCAGGACAGATACCATATCATCATCGGGGATACCAGAGTGTGAGGGCAAGAGAGTTCTTCAAATTGGTCCATTATTTCCTCCCAACAAGAGAAAGATCTAGCAGGACAGGAAAATATGGAAGTGGTCAGCCTAGGAATGGCTGCAACCTCTCCAACATTGTCTGTATCTCACCAGCATATACATCATGAGCACTGATGGGGTTCTGAAATATCTATAGTGGCACCTGCAGGCGAACTCTCTCCACGAGGTAGAGGAAATTATCTTCAAAGTCAGTAGTGCAAACCGAAGCCAGGTAGATAAGGTTGTCGAGGCATTCAGTTCTTTGTTCCAGATGTCTAGAATCAACTGATGGGTCAAACTGACCAGAAGATCCTGTAGCCCTCGATATAAGTTACCCATCATGTATCCTCATCTTTGCTTTCAGACAGCATCCAAAACCATAGTAAGAGGTAGCGGGGCTGGGCCTGGGAGGTGAGTGTGATCAGCCTGTTTATGTACAAAGTAAGCCCGACTTGAAGATACAGTGCCTACCACTTATAACAGGCAAGTTTGTGCAGCTCAATTATGCCCGCTATAGCAGGTGGATGCTATAACCATTTTGACTGAAAATGCATCAAATCGCCATCCCTTTACTGTATACTGTACCTTCAGTTCTGCGCTATAGTAAAACACAATGCAGTATACGATAGCCAATTGACATCACATTTTCTTAAACAAACTCAAACGTTTAATCACTTTTCATCACTTGGTTTAAAAGATTTTAGTGCTCATATCAAAGTGCAGTGCTATAAATGAGGAAAATAGAAAAGTTCAGTAGCGCTAAGATAGCACCATTCCTACTTTTGTCCAGTGAAGTACTCAGTAATCCAAGTTTGAACACTCTGTCGTTGGCAGTATGGACGCCAGGTTGCCTCAACTTTCTGGAGCATGTCCCAATCTGCTTGTAAGCTCGCCTTCTGCTCCATAGCACGGCGCATGTTAACAGTGCCGACCGAATGTCTATGGGCCCCATGATAACCTCCTCCTCCTCCTTCATGTTAGCATTCAGGTCCCCCTCAGCATCATCATCCTCCTCTGCACTGATGTCTTGGCTCATCGCACCAATGTTGTCATCTTCAGTTTTGGGGGGAGGGGGGACTTTGTCTCCAAGACAACATATCTGTGTAAATTCTTCAGCTGACAAGCCTTCGGGCGCTGGAACTGCTTCAGTCTTCGAGTCAATTTCTGGCAACAGACCTTCACCCTCACCAACAACAAACCCAGCTTTTCTAAAACATTGCCGAACTGTTTGCTGTCCCCACCAAGTCCCAAAAGTGCTTTAGAAAATGCACAGCATCTAGCATGTTAATCTTTTTCACACATTCTGCTGCGCTTATCCCAAGGTTAGAATCAAGCTCATCAATGACTCTCTCACGCATGGCTCTGACGTAGTGCTGCTTTAAGCAGTAGATTATGCCCATGTCTAGGGACTGGATTAGGTAGGTGATGTTTGCTGGCAGAAAAACAAGATGAATATTTCTTAGACCTGGGACCTGAGGGTGTCCTGAAAAGTTGTCGAGTGTCAGGACGATTCTTCTACCGCTCAGTTTTCAGTCCCAGGCTAGCAGCCACATGGAGAAAACTTCCCGTCATCCATGATGACTAATTGGCACGATAGATGACTGGCAGGTGGTGAACCCCACAGAAACATCAGGGACTTTTGCTCTTGCCTACAACCAATGGCTCCAGCTTTTCCGACACATCCATACTGAAGCACAGCATTACAGAAATCCTCTCCTTTTGTTTCTTTTGACCAAGCAAAGGATCACTTTTAAAAACCAGACTGCCATAACCCACACACTGGTAGAACAAACCAGTTTCATTGCAGTTAAAGATGTTCTTTGACTCACTACCCCTGCAGTAGCCCAGGCAAAACATTCTGTAGCCACTGCTCGGCACTTGTGGAATCAGAGTTATGCTTCTCGCCGTGAGCATGGCGGAAGCAAATGTTGTGCCTTGCCTTCACCTCTGCAACCAATCTTCAAAGTCTTCCCCTCCAAGTGCTGTAGCTAACTGCTTAGCCTTGTGTGCCAGAAGTGGACCACTTATCAGTGCGTATCTGCCATGCGCGTTCTTAAACCACCGTAACGGATCCTCTTCCACCGCACCATCCTTTCTATCCCTTTTCATTTTTCTCCCTGGGTAAAAGTGTTTGTGCCACTCCTCAAACAGCTGCTCATGCTGTTTTAGAAGGTCATCAACAGTTGATTTTGGGAGGCTGAGATGTTGCACCAGGTCCTGCTTGCTCATTTTGCGGCATTCCCCAACCTTGTTCAGAACTTCAGTCTTCTGACTCAGGGACATGACATTGCTCTTCCCTGACATGTCTGCTTCAGTCTCTGCTGAAAACTGAAGCACAGTCACAAGATCTGAGCCAGTAGCGGTGTTTCTTATGAGCTGCTAATTACTGCTGATTACTGCTAACAAGATGTGAATATTGCTGCCACCTGTGTTATACTACCGAAATGTGCCCAAAATTACAGTTAGGCAATGATCGCTATAAATGGCAGTTTTCTTATTGATAGGAAGCTGCTTGGCAAATGGTTTTCAAATTCTGCCCGATGTAAGCAGCTGCCCAGACTAACAATGGGTGCTATAAGTGAAGTGGACTGTATCTAAAATTTTTATGGCCACTGAGGCTATACTGTTGCTGATGGGTCTCGAAAGGGAGGACTCCTTCAGAATCTAGAAATTGGAATATATCAATCAATCAGTCTTTATTTTACGAGGTGAAACACCACCGAGGTAAACTCATTCGTAAGGTGGACCTGGACATAGTACATAAAACAGTACAACAATATAATAACTGGGGAGTGTTTTCTCCTATAGGAAACCCGGGTTATAACCCATGAGTTATAATGGCGAACACGCGCCTGCCACTGCTCACACAGCCTGCCAGACACTTGTCCACAGTCGACTCTGCCACTATCACTTGGCGGTACATAAATGTAGAACAAAAAAAAAAAAAAAAAACTTTTCCTCTCAGCAGTACAGTTTGAGTCCTCTGTTAAATGTTAAAAAAAAAAAAAAAGATAAAAACAAAAGATTTTGGCAGCTGCTCCTCAGCCGCGCAGATCACTGACAGCCTTTCATCTGAACCAGACTGCGGCTTTTTATATTATACAATTGCTATGGTGAGAAAACGCTCCACAGCAAGTATATGAAAAAACTTGGGGCTGCGTGTTTAACTCAGGTTTTTACACACACCCCTCGGTGTTGGATGCTTAAATAAACCCCTTGAGCTTCACTCTCGGTGTTTATGTAGCATCCAACAACTCAAGGTGTGTGTAAAAACTTGTTAAACACACAACCCCATGCATTATTCTATATGTAATAAGGTACATAATTGAGAGGATATACAATAGTAGATCAGAGTACAATGAAGTAGGAGTAATCGACTAGTACATGTTAAACACAGCAATTATATACAATTTATACATACATAAAATGTATGGCAAATATGTACAATGTATACAATGAGAATTTCATAATAGTTGGAGGAAAAGAAATAGAGAAGGACGGCCAAAGGGTCCCACTAGGAAGGTGACCCACGCCCTACGTTAACGGCTATCTGGGAAAGTAACTGCAGGACTCCTTGAAGTAATGTACGGATATCATTTTGAAAGTAGACAGTTTTATGGGGATTACTAACTTCAAGTTTTTTTGTAGTTTGTTCCACAGTGATGGGAGTGCATGGCTTATGGACGATTGACCAAAGTGTGATTTAACTTTGGGGATAATGAGTAAGGTATATGAAAGGCTTCTAAGGGGGTAGCTACTTGCAGCACAAGTCGGCAAGCACTCTGTAATATACTGAGGAAGTTTCTTAGTAAGTGCTCTAAAAGTCCAGAAGGTGCCGTTTTTTTGCCTTCTAAAATTAAGAGATGTCCAGCCTACCAAGGAGTAAAGGGAGCAATGATGGGTGGAGTACGGTGCTCCAGTGATAAATCTGATTGCCCAGTGATGAAGGGTGTCAAGTCTGGATAATGCTGAGCTAGGACCTTGACCATAAACAAAGTCAGCATAATCCAAGAGTGAAATAAAAGTGGTTTGGACTAACCTGGTTTTTGCCTCCTTAGTGAGGAGGTGTTTAATCCGGTAGAAGAGACCAAGTCTCTGTTTAAGATTTTTTGAAAGTTCCTCAATGTGGTCGGCAAAGGATAGTTTTTGGTCAATCCAGAACCCCAGGTATTTAAATTTAGCCACAAGATCTAAGGATTCACCTAAAAGAGTGGTCATTTGAGGAACTAAACCTAGGGTACAGGGATTGGATCACAACTCTCTCCATCTCTGGAGCATTGGGTAAATTTGTATGGGAAGAAACTTGTCATCTAACGCTAGGGCCCTGCAGAAGTCTGAACTACACATGGAGACAGTTTGAGCTGTGAAGTAGGTGAAGCGTGCCAAGGGGAGGGAAGCTGACTGGTTATAGCTAGCAAAAAGGGACAATGTCATATAGGTCATTAATCGCAAATTAAATTCGTTTCCTAGGAAGAGTTTGGAGAAGGAGTCAGTGTAATATGCAGAGATGGGAGACACCCACATAATTTATTAAATTTGTGAGGTTAACACCTCTTTTGGACAGCAGGAGTTGTAGTACAGAGTATTGGGTGTGAGGCCGATGTCTCTCCCTATATAAACCTGGAGATTCATTTGTCCCAAGAAGTAAAATAATACTGTGCAAGAAATATAGAGAGAGTTTGAAATAGGTATAAGAGGTATGTGAGGGTGTTCACCGTGATTGCCTCGATTTTAGCCAAAAAAAAAAAAAAAATTTGTGGTTACAGTCCCCATTTAAGAGCATCTTCAGACAAGATGACTATGAGAGGCTCGTAGTTCAAAAGTTCTAAATTACCTAGGTCCTTAGGGATAAACTTACCTAGGTATTTTCTTTTTCTACTATGCCATATCAGGGAAAGCTCGTGTTTAAGGGAAAAACTAGGGCAGTAGTAGAGATGATCTTCAGTTTTATGAAGGATCAACTAAAACCCACCTAACCGGCCAAATTCTAGTAAGTCAGACCACACCACCGGAATGGAGCATTCTGGGTAAGAAGGATATCATCCACATATATGGTGGTCTTGTACTCCATACC
Organism: Neoceratodus forsteri; assembly: GCA_016271365.2. Lineage (NCBI taxonomy): Eukaryota > Metazoa > Chordata > Ceratodontiformes > Ceratodontidae > Neoceratodus > Neoceratodus forsteri. The sequence continues at coordinate 537,996,971 of CM028132.1, forward strand.
CCCCAAGCGGGATATCTTCTACTTGTTTGTTTGCCCGGAGAGCTCTGGCAAGTGGCTCAATATATAGGGTAAAGAGAAGTGGAGACAGGACACCCATGATGGGTTCCTCTCTGTAACTGTATAGGAGAAGAAAGAGAGCCATTCACCTTAATATAGGCATGGGGAGAGCACTGTATTAAGTGCAGTCAAAAGAGTAAGTCTCAGGGAAGCCAAAGGTTGACAGGGTACCCAAAGAGAAAGTTACAGGACACCCTGGCGAATGCATTTTTGGCGTCTAAACTAACATGGACAGTGGGAATCTTTCTACCGTGCACATGTTCTACCAGAAGGAGAGTACAACAAATATTATCTGACACTTGACAGTATCAAATGAAACCCGCCTGGTCAGGATGAATCAGGTCGGGGAAAATGTGATCCAGCCTATAAGCCCAGACTGCCACATATAGTTTGTAATGAATGTTTAAAATAGATATGAGATGATTTGAGGAGGAGGCAGGAGGGTCATTTCCTGGCTTGGGAATAGCAGCGAGGGTAGCACAAGACCAAGAAGTGGGAGGGACATCACCCGAGGACACCATCTTGAAGGCCGGATTGACCTGAGGGAGGAGATGTTCTGACATCTTGAACTTTCTTTTTTGATATGCTTGTTCTGATGTCTTAAAGCAGTAGTATTTGTTAGTAACCCTACACATTTTTCAGTAATAAGGTTTGCCTGGCAAAAATATCAAGATACACATCTTTCTTTTTGTTTTCTTTCATTCCTGAACCAATATATGGGATCTTGAAGTTTATAAGAGTTCCCATGCCCATGCCACACCCACCTTGAAAAAAAAATATATAATTTGTGCTGTTTAGTGTCCAGAACATGCAGAAGAACCATCTGAATACAACTACAGCATGAATTTAGCATGTACGTTTAACAAGTAACACCAGGGGAAGAGATTTTTAAACATGGCGAATGGTGGCCATCTTTACTGACATGAGTCATTAATTACAATATCAGCTGTAAAAAAAAAGTCTCAACATCTGAGAAAACAAAAAATATACTGAGCATGAATCTTAGGGTGTCAGAAATACATTTTTACTAAAAAAAAGTATATGATTAGTTGTTTTTTTTGCTAACAAACACTGCTGCTTTAAATTAAATGTGCCACTATTCCCCTTTTTTCTTGTGGGTCAGGATTCAGTTCTACTCTTTTAATATGGGGGGGGGGAAAAAGCGGACATAGAGAGCCCGACTCCACCCCATGAGGAACAGGCAGGGTGCCTTGCTGTGTATAGGGGTCAGTGGCACTCACTTATCGACAGCTGTGGCTTTCATGTTTGTAACCAGCACTTTGCATCTTATTTTAACTTTCTGCAAAATGTCATAATAAATAAATATTTTCTATACTCCAGTCTGACACAGAGCGCAATGTCTTTCCTTATGGTATAATACAGTGTTCTTGGAACACAGATAGCTGCACCAAGGATGACTGTGTAGCAGGCCCCATTTTTTTTTTTTTTTGACATATACCCCGCTGTAGACTGACGGCAAAGTGCTCTTTGAGGTTCTCTCCCTCCCCACTCTCTCCTTCAGGCAGAATGGTCATGTGAGACTAGCTACTCCATAAGAGGTTGGCTGGGAGCTGCAAATCAGAACCCCTCAAAGAATGTATAAGACTGAGTAGTGCTTTGATTGTCACACACATGCTGGACTTTTATTCTACCTTTGCCCTTTCTATAGTCCTATCCACATGTCCATTATCCATCCACTTATACTCCATGATGCAATTTATTCACTAACAGAGTTACTGTTCATGAACCTACCACATACCAGTATTGTAGGCAAGAGCAGAAATGACAGGAACCTGATTTTTGAAACACCACCAGAGTCTCCTAGTAAGCACTTCCCTTTATACATGGCCCTTTTCCAAAACCATGGATACTACCCTGCTCAGGCTTCTTAGAGACACTCACCTGGACACCTCTGACTGTGTGTTCTTCTCTCCCTCCAGCGTAAAAGGTGAAGCTCCAGTTAGTAGTTCAAACATCAAGATCCCAAGACTCCACCAATCAACTGACTATAGACAAAAAAAAGGGGGACACTGTATTACAATTAAAGATACTTCTAAAGGGTACTCCTTTCAGCATGCATGTTTGTTAACCACTGTAGACCCTGTCCCAGTGAAGCTTCATGGGTAAATCCAGTCACAGTAGTAGGATCATCACCCCTGCTCCTTATTAGCATGGCAGCTTTCTTATTATACTCGCTTAATTAAAAATCACAGTGTCAAACAATTACACAGATAACAATATGATGAAAAATGGAATACAATAGTCATAGTACAAATCAACCAACTTAGTCATATATAAAATAAAGTAAAAAAACGAACACAGATACCCCCAAATTAATATTCAGTAGTAAGATATCATATCCCAGCCATGTACATAGAAACACATTTCACATCGCCCAGTTAGACACATGTTGCCCAAACAGTAATGGGCTCCAATAGAAGGTTCTCTCCCAACCCCTCCCCTACATGGGCTCCATGTTACTCCCATGTCCAAGCATGAACAATAACACTAGCTGTAGAAATTCCCTGTGTATGAAGATGAGCCTTCACTGACTCCTCTTCCTCATTATGCAATAGCCCTCATCTTCTCCATCTATTGATCTACACAGGCATACAATGTTGGATTAAAAAGGTTATTCTTTCCATTTATTGTATTTTATTATACAATGGCAAGAAAATTGCCTGGATTCTGATTGGTAGGTCTGGGGCTGGACCTGTGATGTTATCCCAGCATAACATCATGGGTGTGATGTTATCCAGCATAACATCACAGGTCTACTGTCATCATTATGGCTCCTATGGCTCTCCTCTTTTTTTGCATCTCCTCTTAAGAAACAAAAATATTTTTCCACTCTAATAAAAACATTCTTTAAAATTATTTTTTTATTTTATATATAACAACAAGCCATTGTATAATAGGAATAATGCACTCCAGGGTGTGTGTTGTGCTGGGATAACGTCACTTCTGGGGTGATTAGTCACACTCGGCCTGCGGCCTCGTGCCTAATCACTCCAGGCGTGACGTTATCCCAGCACGATACACACCCTGTCGTGAATTATTCCTTTAATGACCTCCTCCTATTCCTGAACCAGTGGCCTTAGATGCTACTGTTAAAGTATTCCATAAGTAAATGTCCTCTTTTCCCTTAATCGATCATGGCCTAACCCCTAGTATAAGATTATGAAAGGTTAGTGGGAGGGAGAATGAGAAAATCCTACCAGGAGATGCCAATACTGCTTGCCAAAACAAGCGGAGTGCTGGGCACTGCCAGAAAATGTGAGTAAGGGTAGCATCTTTCTCCCCACACTGTCTTGAGCAATCACACAGAGTCCTCGTCCCATTTAGCTTTTACATGTGGGACCAAAAAGTATCTAATCGTGACCTTCCAGTTTTTAAACTTTTGCTACAGAGGTAAGGAGGATGTGTGCTAGGCTGAATCCCACGTTTTCTGCCATACCACATCAAGAATGACTGGGACCAGTCCCTGTTCCCATTTTAGCTTAACCAGTGTGTAGAGTAGCCCAGATTATTTATTTTTTTATCACTTCCCTATTTCTCCCGTGCACCAAGCGGCCCCCCTCTGACCGACTCCCCCAGCTTCGTCCCCCGGAATTACCGGGGCTTACTTTACACCCAGTCCAGCAGCAGTGCCTGTGGAGAGTCGGTCGCCATCCTGCCACCGGTAGACTTTTTCCCCGTTTTCTCCCCAGTTACCCAAGGACCTCAGGAAAGGACACATGCATGTGGAGAGCAGCATGTGCCCACAGCCAATGTGGCTCTCCTCGGTCCCACCCCATTGGCCTACAGCCGGCACCCTCACTTGCGCAGCCCCTCGGCCTCCACCAGGGGGTAGCCGTGAGCAAGGGATGCCTCCCCACCTCCCTGGAGAGGAGAGCTGCCTTAGTGGCCGCTCCATCCAGCTCCACCGCCCCCCCCATGCCGACCTCAGATGCCCCAAGCTCACTCCTGAACCCGGGTTGCTGGCGTGCCGCGTGGCGAGACGTCCAGCGCCTCAGCCCTCTGCGTCACCGGGCCAGCCGTGTAGCTCAGATTATTATTGTGAAATTGATATTAGTATGGCACCTTTAGTGTCCATAGATACCCAAAAATTTTGAAACACTGAAGTTTGGGCTCCTGCATCATCTCTCTGCTGGGGGTCTCTAAGCTGTTAATATAATTCCATAGCTGAAAATATCTAAATCTTGTCTACTGCCTTTCAGTTGAATTTCTGCATGCAGTCTTCAAAAGATCTAACAATACTACCTTCCACCAGGTGCCAGGTAGCCCGCACTACCAACCTAGCCTGCAGTCTGTACCAGTAATTTATAGAACCACAGTAGAAATCAAGGTCTCAAGCCCACCATTTGCATTTCCAGAACTCACTCTTAATTACTTTCTTAGCAGTGCCTCAATTCCATCCTACAAAAGTTGTCCAAATCTCTGTGAACTCAGTTTCCCTATGCGGCCCCCAAAAGTGAGTGTCAAACAGGGCTTCTGTGAGGGTTGCTTCTTCTTGGTCCACAGGACATAAATCCTTCCATTGGGCCTTATATGTCTCATGTCCCCACAGCAGAGCTATTCACATTTGTGTAGCTATCCAATAGCCTTCTAAATCAGGCAGGGCCCATCCCCCCCCTTGTAGCCTACTCAACTGGATGGTACTTAATCTGGTCCTTGACCTCCCACTGTTCCATACAAATGTCTGCAAGGCTGAACGCTGAACTGGGAAAGGCACACATTGAACTAAATATAAAAAATGGGAGAGGACATTAATTTTGATTGCTTGATACTGGAGTAAAATGGAAGGGGCAACATAGACTATCTTTGTAAGTCAGATTTCAGGGTTATTTTATTTATTTATTTATGGACTGAAATGTTTCACCAGAAAGGCATACTGAGTGACAAGTCATTCATCTCCCGGTGCAACCTGGGGGGGGAAGGGGTACAGCAGGAATGAGACATTAAACACTGAAGTTACAAGATCAACATTAACATACAGTTGTAAGGCAGGTGTTACAGTGTTGCACATAATATGTAGAAAGAGAGGACAATAATAAGTGCCAGGTTAATAAGTAAACAAGTGCTTACATGAAAGAAAAGGGGGAACTGAGAGGGAGGGGTGAGGGGAGGGGGAAGAGTCGTGTCCCTGGAGACCCCCTCAGGATGCAAGGAACCCTGCAAGGGGACTGGAGGGACCAGAGAGAAGGGGGATAAGGTCGTATCCCAGAGAGACCCCTTTAGGATGGTGGGGAAAGGGAGTAGATGAGAGATACAAGCCCTTTGGGGGGTAGGAGAGGGACCCATGGAGAGCATTCGAGGTCCTTTACATTATGTGAGAGATCAAGGGAGGCCAGTAAGGGGGAGCAATTTGGGGGAAGGGGAGGAGAGCTAGAAATTTGGGGGGCCGGAATGCACAGGGTAAAATGACAGTAGAGGGGTAGGGTTTGTCCAAGGCTTAGAGGAGGGAATTAGGGAGGGACATTGCAGGAGCAACTAGGTGCAAAGTAATTATTGAAGGCAGAGCTGATGGAGTAGGCGGAGGATGAGTGCCAGATTTTTTGGGAGATTCCAAATTTTGGGAGGCAGTGAAAGTAACGGACTGCCTGATTTGGGTGGATCTGTGGGGACAACCAGGGTATGGGAGTTGGTTGATCACAAGGGAATGGGGGGAGGTGTTATAAAGGAGGAGGTGAGGTAGGAAGGGGGTTCACCAACCAGTGCTTGGAAGTGAATTTAGCACAGTGGGAGAGTCACCTATTTGTAAGAGAAGGGAAGGATAGGGCACGATAAATATCACAGTGATGGGTGTGGGGGGGGGGCATCCAGGGCAAAGTGGCAGGAAGAATTGAAGTGGGTGTCCAGTCTGGCCAGGGAGGACTTAAGGGTAGCACCATAGACTATGTCACAGTAGTCAAAAATGGGCAGTATCATCTTCTGAACAAGTTCACACCTAGCCGTAGGAGGGATGCAACTAAAGTTCCTGAACAGGACACAAGCCTGGAGTGCAGTTATGTCCAGAAAAGTTTAGGTGTTGGTCCAACCAAACACCTAAATACCTGAAGGAGGATGTGTCCTCCAGTAAAGTCCCATCAAGGGTGTGGAAAGTGAGTAGGGAGGGAAGCCTACAGAGTCTCTGACTTGTGCCAAAGGTCATGGAGACAGTCTTCTTGGTGTTGAGGAAAAGCTGATGGTTAGCAAACCAGAGCTGAACCTTGTCGAAGTCTTGCTGTAAGCTGGTTGTAACCTCATCAGGACAGGAGCCAGATGCATACAGGACTGTATCATCAGCATACATATGTATAGCGGAGGATGGGGAGCAAATAGAGGGAAGGTCATTTAAGAAGATGGAGAATAGGAAGGGCCCTAATACAGAGTCCTGGGGGACTCCAGTGCTAATCGGGAGGGGAAGGGAACTGGTGTCCAAGATCTTAACTGATTGGGTTCTGCCAATAAGGTAGACACCTTGAACCAGTTTCGTGGCAGAGGAAGACAGGCCAGCTGCTGGGAGTGAGTCAAGGAGAAGGGAGTGAGAAACCATGTCAAAGATCTTGGCCAAGTAGCAGAGGTAATTTGGCCATTGTCCATCCTGGGTAGGATGGCGTCTGTGAGCCGTAAGAGAGAGGTGGTGGTTGAGTGTTTTTTCCTGAAACCAGACTGGAAAGGGGTGAAAAAGGAGGTATGCGATAGAAAAGAGCTGAGTTGGGAAAGGACAATGTGTTCTTGAAGCTTGGCAAGAGTAGGGAGGAGAGAAATGGGGTGACAGTTGCCAGGGATGAGGGGTCACCCCTTTTGGGTACCGGGAGGACCACAGCATGTTTTCATGTAGAGGGGACTGAGGCAGTAGAGAATGATAGATTTAGGATTATTGAGATGGGGTAGGCAATGGCCGAAGCAGAGAGGGAAAGGAGTTTTGGGGCAAGGCCGTCAGGGGAGGCACCTTTAGAGGGGTTGATGGTGAAGAGGGCACTTGGGGCATCGTTTGGGGTTACAGTAGTGAAAGAGAAGGGGAGGTGGGAGGGTGGTGGAGGGGCACACTGGTAGAGGGTGGGGAGGGGATGGGCAGGTGGAGAGGATTTCAGTAGCTCAGTGTTGCAGGAGGTATAGTAGGAGTTAAATTCCACAGCTACAGCTGGTGGGTCGAACACTAGTGAGTTATTTACTTTAAGTCGGCCGGGTATGAGAGATGAGGGGTAAACAGGGCGCTGGACCACCTTCCAGAACTCTGAAGTGGAATTTATGTTGACGATAAAGGCAGATTTGAAATATTCAAACGTGGCTAACCTTGTAGCACTGATGCAAGCGTCTCGGAGCATGCGGTAGTTCGTGAGGTCACTAGGATGCTGGGTAGCTTTATGATGCTTCCAGGCTCGATCTCTAGCCTAGGCAGGCCAGAAGTTCAGGGGTTATCCAAAATGAGTGGTTACCTCTGACTCTGGTTTGTTTGAGTGGCAAAGGCATTCCAGTTTACAAGAAAGATTTCTTTGAAATAGGCAAGGGCCTTATCAACTGAGGGGAAGGAGGTTGGGGGGGTACCAGTCAGTAAGGTTACCACCTACTCGGTTTTTGACCGAATGATTCGGTTTTCTAGGTCCAGATTCGGTCCTCCTGTTTTCACCATTGCAAATTCGGTTTTTATGGTAGGTCAAGCAGCACCTGTTAGATTCCCCACTAACTGTTTCATTTTCTTCTCATCTGACTGTAAGCAAGTGTCTGACATTTTAGTGTGATTGCTTGCTTGCAGTGCATGCTAATCAGGAAGTGCCTTCAAGAGCAGGGCACTTGAAGAGCCAAATGTGTCCCTGTCTGCTCAGCTGTCACCTCTAACTTCACACCCGCAAATTGGAAGGGTAAACAATACCACCTTAATTAACACCTTCATTTTTTTGAAACCAGACAGGCACCACGTTAGGGTAGCTTCCTGTCCCAGTATGGACTGTACAATGTGTTTCAGAAACTGTACCTGCTAATCCAGTTTTATTCAAAGGTAGTACTTTTTCAGTCATTTTGAATGCTCACATGATTGTAAAACAGATTCTGTTAAATCCTTCACCATTTTACTTGCATGGTCAGATTACAAACAGATTCTGATGTCATGCAGACCTTTGTTTGTATACCATTCAGTCTGAGAGGTGTAAAGTAGGGCTATTAAGACCATTAGCAGCAAATCAAACTAATCCTTTCCGGGCTGCTTGTGAGTGTGGTCTTTGACTGCTGTGATAAGGAATACTTTTATACCTTTAAATGTTCACCATTTTTTCTTTTAGGGTCTGTCCTATATTTTAATATTTGTTACCCCTTTTGTTGTTAAATTGATAATCTAATATTTAATTTCATTTCTAGCAATAGTATGCCTCTCTCCTCAGTAGTTATTGTTGTCAGTTTTCATTTGCAGTGTCAGTGGCTCAGTCGGTAGCACACTCACCTCTGAGGCCGGGAGATCAGAGGGCTGTGGGTTCAGTTCCCACATCTGGCACTTGGGTTAATATCCCAGTACTGACACTGTAGTGCAGCATGAGAGGGGTGCTGCACTTCTGAAGTGCCGTCTTTCAGATGAGACGTTAAACCGAGGTCCCATTTGCCTGGACTGGTGGTAGTTCAGGTGGATGTTAAAGATCCCATGGCACTTATCGAAAAGAGTAGGGGAATTTCCCCGGTGTCCTGGCTAAATTTCCCTCATTCACTAAAAATACCACCAACAGCTTAATCTGGTTCAAGGCCAGCTGGCATTCATCTGTATCCCCCTCCCCCGGGTCGTGCCTGAAAATAGGCAGGATTTGTCTAGTGCACTTACCCGGTCAACAAAAACTAAATAAAATTCTACTTGGATATTCCGGGAAGACCAATCCAGGCCTTTCAGATGAACAGCACAGAATAATATGGCTAATGTAATGCTAAGCTACAGACATGAGAGGAGAGAGCAGTAGCTGATGAGATGACAGGAACACAATCTAGATTTGATGGCACTGCAAATTTAGGCAATTTATCAAAAATTTTTCAAAACACTATTTTTTTTTTTACCAGAAAAGACACACTAAGCTAAAGCTTGTTTACAGGTGCAACCTGAGAGCACAAGGGACTTAAGTGATTTGTGTAGGGTCACAAAATATGCAAGTCTGGGCAGCAGGATTCAAACCCGGGTCTCCAGAATTACAGCTCAGAGCTTTAAACCACTGCACTATACTGCCTCCACACTACATATCACATATCATGCTATCTGCTATGTATGACTGACATGGAAAACAAAATAGGGTATTTAACAGCATAGAATAGTTCCTATCACGTTTAAAACTTCTCTGACATTACAAATAACTTTAGAGTAGGAACAATGGGAGGACAGTAGCACAACTTAAATGGCAGATGATATTTGTAATTACATCTCATCCACCATTACTGGTGTAGTTTATTTATTTATTGAAAGAGTTTTACCAGGAAAGGCCACCTGATCCAAACTAGCCAGTTGTCAGAGGTGTCCTTGTAGTCACTCGATTTGTCAGCTAAGCTGTGTACACATGATGGAAAGTCCCCTGAACCCCCCTCTCTAACCCCACTAAATGTTAACACACACTGACATTTAAAATATTTAAATCTAAATCAAACAAACCAAAAATAATAATCATGATGTAATTTAAAGAAGTGGTACACAATGTTATATCAGCAGCATTTCTGAATAAATCAAGTGAATCAGAGTCCAAGTGATGCCCTCATTAGTCATAAAAGGGGCGGGGTTTATTTATTTATTAGCTTTTTGGTAACCGGGTAAGTGCGCTAGGCAACAGACCTGCCTATTTTCAGGCACGACCCGGGAGAGCACAGGACATTGGTTACAATATGCAGAAATGCACAGACATAATATAGGTGTACAGAAGCAAAACAAGATATACATTGGGTAGTACAGTAACAGTTACATAAGGGTACATTTTAGGCATAGATCATAATAAGGATGTAAAATAAAGCAATTAGGGTAACCATAAGACAGCTGAGGACAGTAAAGACATCAAGGTTCATAGCCACCTAGACAAATTGCATGGGAGAACATTAGTGTAGTACTCAGGGTCAGACCCGACAGCCTGCAGTGGGACAAAGCAAATTAAGAGCATTAAGGGTTAGGGGTGGAGTTTGGGGGTGTGGTTCAGTATTCGGTTTTCATCTCATCCAAAGGTGGCAACCCTACCAGTCAGATGTGGCAAGGTTACTCAGGAGAGGTTCAAGGTCAAGAGACTTGAAAGAGCGTAGTTGTATTGTTTTGTGTGGTTGATTTAGTTCTGTGGACTTTCCTAACTATGACTATTGGGTTATGGTGACTGAAAACATTAGGGAGGATGCCAGTGGTGATAACGCGGTGGGGGTGGGAGGTAAGGGCCCAGTCGAGTAGGGAGTGCTGTTGTGTCTTGTGGTTTCGGCAGGTGGGTTCGAAGCTAACTAGATACTCAGATGGTGGTGGTGGGGGAGGGTATCAGTGTACAGAGTGAACAAAATTGGGGATACCTGGTGCGACCCCTCTCCAACTTAAAGCTCAAGGAGATACAACCATTTGCAAGGACTACTTAATAAATCACCTTGCAACTGCCACAGGTAGCATATCTTAATTTTCCTACTACTGACCAGAGCAATCACTAGGTCACTTGCTCAATTTTCAGTTACAATTTTCCCCTCTCTTTTCTCTTAACCCCCTCTCTCTTGTCCACCTCACTGCTTCCATGCCTCTTTTCCCCTTCTAATCTCTTTCAGGGTATTTCCCGCCTTCTCCCGTTTATTTGTAAATTTTGTTTAGATTTGCTTTTAATACTGTAGCTGCTGTACATAAGCCATTTTGTATGTAACTGAAAATCCTGTACACGGTTTTGTCTTTGTATTTTTTTAACCATGTGTCTGTATAAAGTGTACATATCCACCACCGTAAAAACCCTAAAACTGGATGCTTGTGAAAATGGATGTTTTTGCCCACATGCCTTTCCAGTATAAAATAAAAATAAAAATGGAATGAAAGGACAAATGCACATGGGGACCAGCAGAGAGACCTAATGGAATTAATAAAGTACTCATGAAATCCAAATCAGGCAAGGACCCCATACAGATACTCCCAGACACCTGATCAAAGGTCTTTTTGGCATCCAGGCTCATTAAATATGCTGGGCATTTTTCCTTGTTTAGATAGTCAATGTGCACCATTCAGTGGATACTGTCCAGAGCCTATGTGGTCTAAATGAATAAGCTGGGGTATGACTGCTTCCAATCACATCATAAGAAAAGTCAGCAATTTATAATCCACATTCAAAATTCAAACAGGATGATCAGACGTTTCCACAGAAATGGGGTCCTTGCCGGGCTTCAAAGCACTGAGATGACCGCCTGGTCCCAAGAAAGAAGCCAGGGCGCACACTCCCCTGAAATGGCATGTTGTAAAGCGCTCCTCAGTAAAGGTATAACATCCCCCTTTAACTGCTCATAAAATTCCCCCCAAAGCCATCATGCCAGGGAATAAAGGTAGTCTTTGACAAGTGTCAGATAATAAAATAGATCAAGTGCCCTCCCCCACCCCTCCCTGAACAGTGTTATTCAACAAAATGTATGAATTTTATTTTAATCAAGCAGGAAAGGGATCTGCAGTCTATGTATGGTGCAATGACTCCTGAATGCAAAAAACTAAAAGAGAGAATGGCCTCCAGTGCTGAGAATCCCAAGTAACATGCTGTATTAAGTTCAGCTGAAGGTGGCGTAGTCTGGCAGATGAGGCTGGCAATGGAGGAGCCCCACAGCCATCCATGCTTCCCCAAGTTTCACAGGGCCACTCCGAAGCCCCCCCACCCTTGAAACCCATCCCTACCCGGACCAATGTAGCTAGATGCTTTGCTGACCATGCTCCATCAGGAGTTTATGACCCAGGGCTGCATAAAAGCCAGTGACCCTTATCATTAAAATGCACTCCATAAGCCATTCTGAATCTTTTGAATCATGAGTAAAATAAGCACAAATTAAACTGTGCCCTATAAACCCTCCATGCAGGTGGCAACTACCCCCACCATGCAAATAGGATTGACTGCCGTACGAAACATTTGTTTTATTAACTGAAAAGGCAGTAAATTATTCAACAGTCTAGACAGCCTGTAAAGCAGGTGCACTAAGCACTTTCACTGGCGGAGTGAAGAGAAACTCCAGCAGATCATGGTGGGTACCGCAGCAAAGCAGAAACAGTACCTGAAATTCCCCACAATTATAAACATAGAATCTGATGGCAGATAAGGGCCATTGGCCCACCCAGTCTGCCCATTTTTCCCTACCTACCTTCCTTCCTTCTCAACACAGACCCTAACTGACCTCCAGCTTTCTCCCTCTTTCCTTCCTTTCCACTATGATTCCATTGTGCCTATCCCATGCATTCTTGAACCCCACCACTGTTTTTGCCCCCATTTTCATGTGTTCTTTCGGTTACCAGTAGCCAGATAGATTCTGGCTTGGCCCAGAGCCTGCAACAATTTCTGAATGTCTTGTAAGGCAGCCAGGGCCTCTGCCCGCCCAGCTCGTTGAGCTAACAGCCTCTTTACCAAGCACCAGTCAGTGTTCTGAGACACAGGCCTCTATGCTTGTCCTGGTGTATGAATCTCCACTTGCAGGTCTCTCTCTCTCCTTCAATGCTGCTGCTGCATCCTCGAATAATAATAATAAAAAAAAATGAAACTTTATTTTTATGGCGTCCTTCCAAAACCAAGGCACCGAACAAGTTTAAAAACAAACATATTGCACCGATTACAGCAGCTTGATTAATACACAATCATCTGAACAAATTTATAAAATTAAAATTAAAACAACCACTCAGTTGCCAAATACTTGGTGCCAAAGCTGAGTTTTTAGGGCTTGTTTAAATCCCTCCACAGTCATGCAGTCATGTAGCTGGCGAGTTAGAGAATTCCAAAGAGAAGGGGCTGCATGCATAAATGCCCGGGCCCCAGAAGATTTCAAGCACACTCTTGGAATCTATAGCAACCCCTTGCCAGCTGAGCGGAGCGATCGCCCGGGGTGGTAGGGAACCAGAAGCTCTTTCAGGTAGTCAGGGCCCTGTCCATGTAGGGCTTTGTAAGTCAAAAGACCAACTTTAAAGGTGCTCCACCATTGTACTGGCAGCCAGTGCAGACCACGCAGCAGCAGAGAAATATGACAGAACCGAAAGGTTCCTGTCAGGAGCCGAGCTGCTGCATTCTGCACTAGCTGCAAATGGCAGATTTCTACCCCAGAAAGTCCTAGATACAGGGAGTTGCAATAATCCAAGCGGGAGGACACAAAGGCGTGAACCAGAGTAGGAATTGCGCCGGACAGAACAAAGTGCCTAATCCCGGCGATATTCCTCAGATGGTAAAAAGAGGTCTTGACGATGGCCGACACCTGCGAATGAAGGGTCGGCACCTCATCAAAGATTACCCCCAGGTTATGCACCTGTTCAGAGGCCGGGAGTGGTAAACCCCTAAGGAATAATCCCAAGGGTGAACCTACTCCTGACCTCCCTATCCGGTGTCCTGGGTCCACGACCAGCACTTCAGTCTTTCCCCGAGTTCAACTTCAACTAGCTCAAGTCCATCCACTCCTGGATTTCCACCAGGCAGCTATTAAAGACTGAGAGAGCTCCATTCTGGTCATGTGCAGAAGAAAGGTATAGCTGGGTATCATCAGCATAGCAGTGAAACCTCAGCCCATACTTCCTTACAATGTCTCAGAGGGGCAGCATATATACTGCGAACAACATGGGGGACAACACCGATCCCTGAGGCACCCCAAAAGACAGAGGGATTGGGTCTGAGGAATAAATCCCGGACACCACCTACTGAGTTCTTCTGGTGAGGAAAGATGTAAGCCACCTAAGGACTGTACCAGACAGGCCAAAGGAGAACCTCAGACGATCAAGCAGAGCCCCATGGTCCACAGTATCAAACGCTGATGAGAGATCAAGGAGAACCAGGATGGAATAGTTCTTCTGATCTCTACCCATCAGGAGATCATTGAGCACCCAAACCAGTGCGGTCTCCATACTATGCTTCTTTTGGAAACTGGACTGGAGGGGTTCACAGATGTCATGGATGGTCAAATGGTTCTCCAGCTGTACAGCCACTACCTTCTCAACCACCTTCCCTAAAAAGGGAAGGTTAGAGATTGGTCTGTAGTTTGCAAGGCAGTTTGGGTCCAAGGAAGCTTTCTTCAGGAGGGGTGTTACCACCGCCACCTTCAGGGAGCTAGGAAACTCACATGTTTCAAAGGAACTCCAAACTATTCGAGCAAGGACCAGACCGATGGAATCAATACAACCCAAAATCAGGGAAGTTGGTCCTGGATCCAAACTACAGTATGTAGGGAGTGCACCCTGGACAATCCTCATGACATCCATGAACTCCGGGCGGTCGAAGGTACTCCAGGAAAGCTGGAGGCCAGTGGCCAAGTGCTGGTCATCAGCTGCGTCCATAGAGTGTGCTGGCTGGAGAGACGGCCTGATGTCAGCCACCTTATTTGCAAAGAACCAAGCAAGTTCATCACACTCTATTTGCGAAAACGCTTTCCGAACTTGCAGACAAGCCGGACTGCACAGCCTGTCCACAGTTCAGAAAAGCTGAGCTGGTCAGTTCTGAGTGATGGCAATCTCCCTTGACAGGAACTCTGCCTTCTTACGGTGACTGCAGATTGATAGGCTTGGTAATGGTCCATCAACCTAAGGTGGTCGGCATCGAGGGCAGATCTCTGCCAGCAATGCTCTAACCTTCATCCTTGTCGCCGCATCTCCCTCAAGGTCCCATCAAACCATGGAGACCGAGGGCGAAGGGAGAAAGGATGAACACAGACAGGAGCAACGACATCCAGGGCCACTGCAATGGCCGCATTATAGGCCACCACGAGGTCCTCTGGGTCGCTGTTTGCACCCGGAATGGACGATAGGTCAAGCACCGCCATAAGGCCTTCAGAGTTAATATCTCGTAAAGGGCGGTACTTGACCATCTCCACAGGGGTAGACCTTCGAGGAGGGTGCTAAAATTGAACCCCATGGTGTAGTGATTGGACTATCCGACTGGGTCCACCCCCAGATCTGAGGCTTCGATCCCCAGGAGGAAAACTAAGTCAAGGGAATTACCATGTTTGTGGGTAGCAGTGGTGACTACCTGTGTAAGGCCCAGAGATGTCATCAACTGGAGGAAGTGTTGTCCAAATTGTGAGAGTTCGTCATCGACCCAGGCATTAAAGTCTCCCAGGACCATCAATCTGGGAGACTCAAATGCCATGTCGATGACTAAGTCTGCCACTTCCTGAAGGAACTATTTCCCATCCCTGGGTGGACGACAGATGTACATCCTGTCCCCCCTCCCCCCCCGGTTTCCCAGAACACACAGAGGTGGGCTAGGTATGGCATAAAAGAGAACATTTAGAATAGCTCCAAAGGCCTGGTCTGCCTTTGATGCTGGATTTCCAGAGGGAACTTGTGATCAAAGAGGAGTCTGTGCTCATTATATCTGACCTCCCTTTGTTGCCATGCCTGTTGCTACACCTCTTCCTTCACACAGTAGCTGGCAAACTTCATTATTCTGGATCGGGGGGGGGGGCCCTGTGGATCTTCTGGTTTGGGGCATAGGGCTCGATGAGATCTCTCAATGCGGATGTCTAGGGTTCCTGGGAGGGTGAGTACATTACGTAGAAGATCTTATAAGTCAATTATACTGCCCACCTCAGTCCCATTGGGTAGTCCATTCAAACATTAAGTTGTCTTGTCTGGACCAGGCTGAGACATTTTTCATGCACGACATCAGTCTTGGTATAAAAAGATGATCACTTTTCTGAGCTGTAGTGTCCCATCCTCCACATGACAGACCCACTCTTCACCCCCCGCTTTCTCCACAACATGGAGCTTTTGATGTAGGCAGCAAAACTCATTTCTCTCATCATCCCTGCACACCTTTATTTCTTCCATAAGTATTTCAAAGTGGCTTCTTGTTAACTTTGAGGTCTCAGCATTGCTATTATAGTTGGGCCCATGTGAGCTGGCTGGGGATGGACTCCAACTGCCATCCATTCTTTCAGCACCATTCAGTGGCTGAGGGGATTTTCTGGTGGTGAGGAGGATAAGTCTGTTACCTCCTTGCTTTCCCCCAGTCATTTGCTGCAATGTGTAATGAAAATACTCTGTAAGAGTAAACACAGATCAAGGGTTCAGGAGCAGCTCTCGTAAGCTCCTAGTTGGTCCCTGAGATCACCAAAAGTCTGAAGGGTTGGGAGAAGCTTAACATCTAAAGTGCAGTCTAGACCTTTGTGTGTGTGTGTGTGTGTGTGTGTGTTTTATATCTCATATGTAATATGGTTTGCAGCCAAGAGGGTTAATGCTACAACTGAAACCTGCCCAGAGGATATGAACTATGTAATTAAATGGATTTTTTATGGTGCAGACTGAGGACATAAAAATAACTTTTTGAGACATATTTAAAGATATTTATGTGTACTGACAGAGGCTTGTGTAATGAAAGCTTGAATGACAGTGTATCTCAAACTTTCAAAATAACCTGTCTCACAAGGACCTTTTCTCAGTGTTCACAAGGGAAGACAGTGAGCCCCTACCAGAAAGTGGTATAATTTTCATTAAAGTATTTGAATTACCACCAGAAAATCTTCCCTTTATCACAAAGGCATTCAGACTGCATGAAAGGGCCACCGAAAGATTCAAATGAAATGAAATAACATCAACAGTGGAGACTCAGCTGTCAAACCCCCTTGCTAAATCTACAGTACTCATCAGTTTTGCCTTCGGCTGAGATAGGGACTTGCTTATTAAACTTTCTCACATTAAAGGAATTCTATCATACAAAATTCACAGACTCTATATATATATATCCAGATTTTCTTCCGGACACAACAATGTAGGAGAAAATGTGTTTCTTACTGGCAAGACACTTTGGAAACAGGTGGCACCTTTCAGTTGTTACCACTTGCCAAGGTGCAGATATTTTAAATGAAAAGCAGTATATGTTCTTCAAAGTAGATTAAATCACTACTTTCATTAGAGCACAGTTCGAAAAAGATACTTCCAAGTAAGGAAAATCCTTCAGGTGACTCCTCCTCAAGGTGAAGGCGAATATTCTGGAGGCCACATCTCCGGAAGTATATACAGAGTGGAGGCGGTCCAGAGAAGAGCAACTAAAATGGTGTGGGCTCTGCATCACAAAGCCTATGAGGAGAGACTGAAGGAACTCTACAGGTACACCCTAGAAGAGGGGGGATATGACAGAAACCATTAAATACCTCACAGAGGTGAATAAGGTGCAGGAAGGAAGTACTTTTCAGAACAAAAGATGCGCAAGAACAAGGGGACAAGCTATGAAGCTGGAGGGGGTTAGATTCAGGAGAGACGTGAGGAAATACTTCTTCACAGAAAGGGTAGTGGATTCGTGGAACAGCTTAACAGCCGAAGTGGTGGGGGCAAAAACAGTGATAGGGTTCAAGCATGCATGGGATAAGCACAAGGGGATCTCAGTGAAAAGAAATGAGGAGAGTGAAAAAGAGCTGGAGATCAAGTAGGGTATACACTGATACTGTAGGTAGGGAGAAATGGTAAGACTGGGTGGGCCAAGCGGTCTTTATCTGCTGACAAATTCTATGTTTCTTTCATGCTTCTATGAATCACTCACAAACTCGGACAAGGAACTATCAGTAGCATTACAAGAAGTGGAAAAGGAAATTATCTGATTTGAAGAATCTATTGAAAGAAAAGCCCAAGACAGGGCAGACGTTATTTTGTTTTGTCCTTAATCAATAAAGCTGAATTATTGCTTCATATGCCTTTTTAATACTAAAGCTCAAAAGGGAGTATAAAATAGTGTTTTTAGTTGTTTTTTTTAAATGATAGTTATAACAATCTGAATATCCTTAGCCCAGAAGGAGAATAAAATGTACCCATCTAATTGAAAGATTATTCTCAGTATGGCCTGTTCAATATACTGCCCCGTAATAATAAGCTTTATATTCTTTTTTATAGTCTCTTCTTGTTCTTTCCTAATGAAACTGACTGGAGACAATCTTATATGTATGTTTTATTCTACTACAAGTAATACTTTAAAATTCAATACAAAAATACATTAAAAAAAAAAAAAAGAAAAGAAAGTGGTATCAAGGTGACCATAAAGGGTGCCCTGGAGATGAGGCAGCCAGTATTTACCGGCAAAAGGATCCAGGAAGGACTAGCAGCCCTAAAGACAGATAAGACCTCGGGGCCTGATGGGATGCATCTGAGAGTACTCAATGTACTGGCAGTGGAACTGGCTGAACCCCTGGTAGGGCTATTCAACAGCTCACTGCAGATATGTATAGTTAGAGAAGACTGGAGGTAGCAGATGCAGTTCTGCTCCATAATGGGGGTTGGGGGGTGGTCAACGAGCAAGCGGGAAAATACAGCCTGTCAGTCTTATCTCTGTTGTGGGAAACTGATGAAGTCACTGGTCAAAGAGGTCCTCATGGACTACTTGGAGAACAATAGAAGACAGTATAGTAAACAACATGGGTTTGTGGCAGGGAGGTCTTGTCAGACAACCCTGATAGTTTTCTTTGACTGGATGACAAGAGCATTAGAGAGGGGCCATGCCATGTATGTACTCTACTTTGACTTCAGCAAGGCTTTCAACTTGGTACCACATGGAAGACTGCTGGAGAGGATGGAGAATCTAGGTGTGGCAGGAGACATAATAAGATAGGTAGAAAACTGGTTGAAGGAGAGGCAGCAGAGGGTTGTGATTAAGGTTATCAAATCAGAAAAGAGGGAGGTCACAAGTGGGGTGTGCAGTCATCCATCCTGGGTCCTGTCCTCTTCAATATGTTCATTAGTGACACTGGAGAAGTAATCTGGGGCAATTTGTGTCTCTTCGCAGATGACACGAAGCTCAGTGGAGGGTAGATACTGACGAGGGAACTGGGGAGATGTAGAGTGACCTGCAAAGACTACGGAGGTGGTTTAAGGTTTGGCAGTTAATATTCAAGGTCAAAAAGTGCTAGGCAATGCTCCTAGGGAACAAGAACTAAGGGATAGAGTACTGGTTGGGAAGGAGAACGATGAGCACAACAGCTGAGGAAAGGAACTTAGGAGTTATCATTAGTGACTCCCTTAAACAGTCAAGTCACTGCAACAAGGCCTATAGTAAGGCAGCTAGGATGCTGGGATCTATTGGAAGGGGCACTGACAGTAGAAAAAAGAGGCATTACTATCTCTTTATAGATCATTGGTGAGGCTCCACCTGGAGTATTGTGCCCGGTTCTGGAGTTCTCACCTCAAGAAAGATGAGGACATGCTACAGTTTGTGCAATGAAGGGTGATCAGAGTGACTCAGGGCAAGCAGGGAAGACCTTAGGAGGATCAGCTCAAGCCACTGAATGTGTCCTTGCTGCAGATCAGATGAGAGAGGAGTGATATGATAGAGACCTTCAAGTTCCTGAAAGGAATAAACAAGGTGAACTGCAATGAACTATACAGCATGAGTAACAGTACAAGGACATTGGGGCATGAGTGGAAACTGACAGGAAGGAGGTTCAAGAAGGACAAAATCATAAATGGTTTTAAGAGTGGATGGAACAAGTTGAAGGGCATAGTGGTTACTCAGCGTTGTAGTAGGGGGGAGGGAAATGGCAGGGGGAGGGTGAGAGCTAGTACCCCATATGGACGATAGGTCCCAGAGTTTGTTGGGGAACTATGGGCAGAATGGATAGACCATTGTTTGTTTGTTTTTTTGCTGTCATTGTCTAGGTTTCCTGCAGATTTTGCATTACATCATCAAAAGGACAGCTGAACCAACAGCAGCACAACCCTACACACAACATGGGCACATATGTATATGAAGTAATTATGCTCTCTTAAAATGCTCTTCCTTTTATACAGTGTTAGGAGAGTCACTAAACCTCCACAGTTTTCACAGACTTTTCTAAACCTGACTGAAAAACAGTAACTTGAAATTATATTGTTTTCTAGAAGCAGTCAAGAAGAGAATGAAGAGGTCTTCCGACTGGGAATACTTTATGCACATGAGCTTTCACATATATCACTAGAACCTACTTTTGAATCCAGCTCAAGTCACACATAAAATGAATCTGTTGTTCTTTTACAGACGTTCTTGGTGGACAGAAGATTTCAGCGTAAAACTACCACCATCATATGCCACACGGTCTTGTGTCTAGAAAATAATGTCTGGAGTCAGACTAACTGAAATGAAATGACCAACACTTCCAACCTCAAGAGAAAGCAGGAAACCTGCACTGTAGCTGCCCACATTACAACTGTCCTGCGAATCTGTTAATAAAAAGTGGAGTTCAGTCTCCGGTGCCAGTAATTCTTTGTTTTTATAATGACTGAATTTAGCTGAGAATTAAAAAAACAAAAAAAAAATACATGTAAGCTCTTGATTTGGAAAGCACTGTGCAGCCCAGGTTCAGGAAACCTGAGTGGATGAATCAAACATGACAGACCACTCACCTTCCCATGGCCAGACTTCCCTCGGATGATTTCTGGAGCCATATACTCGATGGTACCACAGAATGAGTATGTTCGCTCTTTCTAGAAACAAAAGAAAAACGGCAAGGGTATCAAAACGTGAACCCCATTATACTGTATTTGGGTGACAAAGGTTGCAGGCATGACATAACTCTCCAGGGCTTGATTTACTTTTTGGGGCAAAAGCAGTGCAGTGGTGTTATTAATGCTCAACAATACACACTCAGGTGCGCTCCCACCCCCACAAAGCAATTTATTAAGCTGGGAGAATGTATCGCAAAAGGTTCCAGTGTTGTAACAGATAAAAAAGGACACCATGGTGTTAGGGGTGCATTTGCAGTACTGAAAATATTAGCAGAGTGAGCCCAAGGTATCCAGGGGATGACTGTATAAGGCACTAGTTTCCAACATGAGGTCTACTGTTAAATTCACATGTTTACAAAGTTCAATGGCTTAAATTTAGTTTTAAGCAGACATTGTTGCACATCACAAATTTATCACATGGTTTCTCAACATTTGGCACAACTGTCTGTCTTGTTCTAAAGAAGGCTGGAATTGATAAGGCAGTGAAACTGAATCACATGAAACTGTCAGGGTTAAATTGAGCAGAAATTCACTGGAACTGTGTCTCCCATCCTTTTCACAAAATTGTATTGGTATCTGCTCCTTTAATATCTTTTTGTGTTAAACATAATTGGAGAGTCCCACATCCTAGATAACAGTTTCACACTTTCAAATCTAGAGGTAAGAGGTTCCCCCCCCTAAACATTTCCTAAGTAACCCCTGATGCTATCTCAACTTTTGGGTTCCAGTCTCATCAGAGCAGTGTGCAGGTGCATTGTGAAACAGTATAGTCTAGCCTGTGTCATGATAATCTTGCACGGTACCTGGTGCTGGAAACAACAAAAACAAGCTTCAGAACCCTAGCATCATTCATCGTTTGCCTTCCATCAGTGCCATGTATATCCAGCCTATGGATAAGTTAAGACAAATCCCTCGCTTTCCTCAATACTAAATGCATTACTGTCTGGTTAAGTCTGTACTAAACCCAGCCTGTGGGTTAACATACAATTGTAATCTCTAGAGCCATCAATCCCACTCCTTTCACAACAAACACCACATAAATCCAAACAGAAGTTTATAAAAGGAAAACACTGCAGAATTGCTAACTTCCAAGGGTGTAACAAAGAGGGGGTGGAGTGTACTAGAGTTTAAGCCTTATACTTATGTATATATTATACATAAATAATAAAGATGCTCAGAAATTGTGGTTGTGGGTGGAGCAGGCACAGCTGCTCCGGAAATTTTCTTAAATGACTTTTTTTTTTTTTGCTGCTATGTTGGACATATGCATCATTTGTGACCTTGTACACAACATCAGGCTTGTTGCCTGGCAGCATACCCCTAAGTGGGTCCCAACATCCATGGATGGTCAACAGCCAACAAAGCGGAACTCAACGGACTCAGAACCAACTTCCAGTGTAACAGCTTTTAGTCTTCATAGTTTTCAGGTGGAACAGTTCCAACAGTTCTAAAGGAATGAAAGCACATTGCCGCCTACACTGGTTTTACACTGTTGCTTGATCCAATCTTTCCTGTCATTCTTCACTATACATTGAAACATATTTTTCAGAAAGTAGAACAGGGAGCCAGTTTCCTTGACAACATCATTCTCTGCAAAATGATAGCATGACTAATATCTTAAAAACATTGCTTTGCACTGTGCTTCTTTATTTTGTGGCTCTTCTTTCATGTTATGGGATGTGTGGCCACACCATTCCTCCACACAGGTGGATCAGTGAGCAGCTGCTCTACAACGAATGTCCATGCCAGCCTTTGGCCTGCCAGCAGGGGTTGAGTAAGTGCATGGCAGCCTCTATCTTCCCCATGGGGGACTGAATGCCTCACCTCAACAACTGCTCAGCAGTACCCACGGGATCAGTTTAGACATAGAAAGCAGGTTTCCCAAATGACAGCCTCTAGCACTGCCACTGCAACACAGTCCAGGCCACTGCACATTTCTAAGTGCAACTCTTGTTCATCCTTTTGAGAGGTAAGTGGAATCCTGTATGTTAAAACTGTCACAGAGTGACATACCACTCTTACGGATGATTGGTATCACATCCACCCCCCAAAAAAAAAAAAAAGTTTTTATCCTCCTTAGGCAGAAAGAGCAGCTTCTCAGCCCTGTCCCTATGTACTGTGGCCATCTTTTATGTCCTCTCAGTCGAGGTCTGTATCCCCCACAAATTCTTCCCCTGTGGCGGGGCCAGGGGAAGGGCCACCCCCATACACCCCTGCCAGTCACATATCCAGAGCTGTCCTGAACTGAAGCAGCAGAGGGAGCCACAGAATGACCCCCCCTCCCCAAGGGAGGAGAGCAGTCCTCTGGACAGTCGATCCTCCCTCCCCAGGCTAGCCCTTGAGCGACCCGCATCCGTTTCCAGCGCCTCGGCTCTCCAAGCAACTGGGTTAGCTGTCCTATCCATTTTTAGGGTACAAGAACTGCAAACTGAACAGTTCTAATACTCTAATAATGTAAGCAAAACCACTCTTACAACCACGAGAGTGGTCTCCGTGGATAGTAGTAATGTATTATTGACTGAACTCAATCAATAATATATTACAATTTTAAAGACCCTCCCCAGAATGAGTCCATTTCCTGGGCACCAGCACCTGAAATACTTCCAGAATAAGAAGTCTGATGCACGGGGGAAAGGAGCACTCTGATTGGTTGAAAGCACTTCCTCAATTTATAACGCCACCAGTCAAATACATTATGGCAATCTTCGAAGGGAAGAAGCAATCCCAATGCAGTTTACAATCCCTGATCTTTAAAGAGAATGTCTGTACTTCAGTATGTACATTTGTAAACAGTGTTTAGTAATGCAGAGATACTGTCATATTCCCCCAATGTTACGCAAACGGGCTATATGTACAAATTACCATGAAGGCACTTAAGTGGACATTTAAAGCAGGATGATAAGGAACTAAAATCTTCACAAATGATCTTTTTAGGCTAATACAGCCAACCACAGGAAAGAGTTTCTATTTGGGACTTATTTTATCAGAGCAGTATACACATTGTCTCATCCCAGAAAGGTAAGTTAGCCAGGTAAGTGATCAAATGAAGCAAAATGGAAGATATGCTCTCCCACACATGACGGAAGGCATCCGCCAGTTGGTTGTTAACAACATGGACTTCTACCAGATTAGCACCCAGGAAACATGCCAGAGACCATGTGGCACCTCCTAACACAGGGGAAAGGAGTGTGTGACATCATTTTATTTCAGGTAGGACATGGTGGTCATGCTGATGCGACCAATCAACCCTAGACCAGTGGTGCAAACTCCACCAGTGCTAGCTGAACAGTATGATGTTCCAGCAGGTTGATGTGAAGCAGAGCCACACTCACGGACCAGAACTTGTCTGCACTGAGATTTAGCAGGTATGTGCTCCAGCCCATTAGCGATATGTCCATCATCAAAGAGACTGAGGAATCTCTACCCAGACAAATGGGATGCCCTCTAAAAAGTATGTGGGTGACAGCATAGGCTGGGTCACCCAAACTGGGTGGTTCAAGGCTTCATGTAATTGAAACCACTGGCACCCCAGTTCCCACTGACTGGGTCACATGTACCAGTGGGCCCAACACACTACAGACATGCTAGAGGTCATGAAGCCAGAGAAAATCCTAAGCCAGGTGCAACTTCCCAACCTGAAATGACTGGGCAAAGCAGGAGAGAATTCTACCATGTACAGGGGTAGATGAGCTTTGGCTTAAAGGGAGTCTAAACTAAACAGTCTCACCTGTGTTTGGGTGGCTAGACTGGGCGAGATCCTGGACCATCCAGATGGCCAGATCCCTGGACCACTCCTAATCCCTCATTAAGCTCCCTGTGATGAGGCAGTTATTGAGGTGCAGAAATGCCTCAACATCTCTGCTGCCGAGAAATGCTGCCACCACAGATAGGTACCTGGTGAACACCCTGGCTACCAATGACAGGCAAAATGGCAAGACTCTGAACTGATCGTGGGTTCCTTTCACCTGACAGCAGAACTGCCTGTGTGATGGATGGAGGGATGGATGGGGATGTGGAAGTACACATCCTGGAGGTCCAGGAAGAAAAAACAAGCTTCTGGCTCCAGGGACAGAATGATCTGGTACAAAGTCACCATTTGAAACTTTCAACTGTAAAGGAACTTGCTCAGGCTTCGCAGTTCGACAATGGGGCACCAACCCCCATTTGTTTAGGTAGCAGAAAGTACCATGACAAACTCCAGCTAAGCTTAGTTTTCTGGGTCAGGCTGTATTGCATACCACTTGAGGAGTTAATGAACCTCACTTTGTAATGTGGGGAGAGATTAAAGCAAAAGCATGTCCTCCAGTGATGCTTGAGACCATCAAGGGGGCAAGGTCTTGAACTCCAGAGAAAACCCTGATTCCAACACTTCCAGGATCCACTTGTCTGAAGTCATATTGGACCACTGTGACAGGAAGCTGGAGAGTCGGCCCCCAACTGGGGGTTTCAGCATGGGTCATGAAGGAGTGGAGACAGGCCCCTCATACATCACTTTTTGTCCTTGGAGGTGGCTCCAAAGACTAGACTCCAGAGGAACTGCTCCCTCCACCCTTGTGCTGGCCTTGACCAGGCGGTACTACTGGAACTGCTGCACTCTGTTGCTCACGTGGCTGCTGTTGCTCTTGTGCACCCCAATAACAGCCACATAAGGAACCTGAGCCTTGTGGTCTGGGATGCTGCTTGAGATTACTGACTGCCATCACTGAATTCAGGCTTACAATAGACTTCTCAATAAGGGTGAGATGGTCCTTGACACCCATCATAATGAGATCCATACCTGTGAAGGGCAAATCTGCCATCACTTCTGGAGTTCCTAAGTGGACGGCAAAAGTGCAACCAGGCACACTGGCATATGGACACGGCTGCAGCCACTACCTGGGCTGACATGATACTTAACAAGAAAACTTAAATCAGTCATACATCATTAGAGTACACCATCTTTTTAACTCTTGTCACGTGGCCTACCCCCTTCGTATTATTCTAAACACTGATGAAAAAGAACAATTCTAAATTTATGATATATTGAAACTATTTTACTTAATTTGTAGTTCTTGCTATTGGAGAAAGACTATTCTAACAACTTGCTCCCCCATACATCAAAAAGGCATTTTCCCATACTTTGCCTTTACTTTTTCACATTCAAAGCCAGTTGTATTTAGTATTTCTTGATGAGTATAACAAACTTTCTGTTTATTAATTTGCAAATAAACACACAGTTGCAATTACCATATGTCAGCCATCACATTTCTATATATAAGGAGCCATTCAATGGTACAGACAGTCATTAGCCTAAACGTATTAATTATGGATATGGGGGATATCCAATAAGCATAGCTTTACTTACAGTAGAAATAAATGAATAGCTACACACTACAAGAGGATTTGGGTCAGTCCAGATCATAAAATATAAGAATCAACAACCTGTGCTGATTTGACCCAATTTCCAATCATTTTTAAGGTCCAAAAATGTTACTGTTCCCCCTCAAAAGTTCTTATATCAGATATGTAATGAAAAAACTATAAAATAAAGGTAGAGAATCAGACACTATTTACAGTCATCAAAATGATCCATTTACTACGTTGGCTAATATGTGCTAAATAGCAGTTCAATCTTAGAGTACAAGTGAACAAATGTGGTGTGAACCACTAATCCAGGGATGAACACACAACATAATTAAATCATCCTGAACTTGAAATACCAGAGGGGACCCACACTGCAAAGTTCAGTCACGAACTTAACGGCTGCCGACTTTGCGGCTTACCAAAGTCCAGTGTCTGTTTCATCCTCCGATCCAGATTCCATTGTCCCAACCCGTGAACTCTCAAATTCCTGTTGGATTTTTTCAACTCACTTACCAGCCTCTACTGGGTTGGTAAACTGAAAGGTACGTTCATCATAGTAGATCCTTAGGCGTGCCGGCATTAATAACAAGTGTGCCACTCCTAGAATTTTCAGCCTTGCCCAGACCCCATCAAACTTTTTACGTCAAGCCCGAGTAGCATATGCCATGTTTGGAAAAAGATGCAAGGTATATACCCATTATAACTGAGGAGATCTGTATTACAAGCGGCCTTCAAAATCAGTTCCTTGGTCGCAGCTCCATCGGTAATCAGAAGAACTGTACGTGGAAGGTCTCTCTGTGCATCTGCTGAGCGAGGAGCAATCTGTTAGACTTTCAAGAAATGGGTCCCCAGTTCTGGATCCAGATGCAGTATGCCAGGTAGCCAATCCCTTAGAAAAGTTAAGAGGTCCAGCTCCTCAACTCCTTCAGGCAATCCAACCAGCCGCACATTAGGTTCTCAATTAGTGTTCTCCAGCAATTCCAAGCGATACCGAAGCTATTTTCTTGTACCAGCTTCATGGTGGTAGATAGGGCTTGTGTTGCCAGGTTCTCCGCCACAGCAGCTGTTTTCATGGCATGTTCTATTTTAACATCTTGTTCCCCGAATCGCAGGAGCAGTGTCTCTACTTTAGTGTCTATGGCCTTCATCGAGACTTGCAAGGCCTTCCAGGGGGTTTCACGTTGCTCTCAGCTGACACAGGAACAGTGTCAGACAAATCTAATTGATTTCTTTGACTGGGTGACCAAAGTACTAGACCAGGGAGGGGCTGTGGATATGGCCTGCCTAGACTTTAGCAAGGCATTTGACACAGTCCTGCACAAAAGATTAATAATCAAGTTAGCCAGCCTGGGAGTGGGTCCCTGGGTGGTAGCCTGGGTAGTAAATTGGCTGCACAACAGGTCACAGAAGGTAATAGTGAATGGAACACATTCCGAAGAAAGTGGGGTTACTAGTGGAGTACCTCAGGGCTCAGTACTGGGTCCAGTCCTCTTTAACGTCTTTATAGGTGACATTGCAGAGGGTCTGGAAGGAAAGGTATGCCTCTTTGCAGATGACACAAAGATATGTAACAGAGTTGATACACAAGGTGGGGTAGAAAGGATGAGAAGGGACTTGGCAAAGTTGGAGGAATGGTCAGACGTATGGCAACTTAGATTCAATGCAAAGAAGTGCAAAGTAATGCACCTGGGAAACAAAAACCCAGGAGAAGAGTACACAATGGCAGGGGAGGTACTAAGAACAATAATAATGGAAAGGGACCTGGGGGTAGTCATATCAGATGACCTAAAGGTGGGTAAGCAATGTGAAAAGTCAATAAGGAGAGCCGTGGGGATACTGGGATGCATAGGGAGGGGCATCACAAGTAGAAAAAGGGAAGTGGTTATCCCTCGGTACAGACAGTTGGTGAGACCCCATCTGGAGTACTGCGTGCAGTTTTGGAGACCCCATGTATACAAGGACATAGACAGGATGGAAGCAGTCCAGAGGAGGGCAACTAAAATGGTACAGGGTCTGCATCAGAAACCATATGAAGAGAGGCTGAGGGGGCTTAATATGCATACCCTTGATGAGAGGAGGGACGGGGGGGGCATGATAGAAACTTTCAAGTACCTCAAGGGAATCAACAAAGTCCAGGAGGGTAGCACCTTTCAGAAAGAGAGATGTGCAAGAACAAGGGGGCACAATTTAAAGATAGAGGGGGGATGACTCAGGAGTAATGTAAGGAAATTATTTTTCAAGAAGAGGGTGGTGGACTCATGGAACCCCCTTTCTGGGGAGGTTGTGGGGTCTAAAACAGTGGGGGAATTCAAACATGCATGGGACAGACATAAGGCAATTATAGTGGGGGTTTGCAGGAAGTAGGCTGTTGGTTAACTAGAATCTGCAGCTTATACAATAGGTAGGGAAATGGGCAGACTGGGTGGGCCAAGCGGTCCTTATCTGCTGTCAAAGTCTATGTTTCACTGCTGGCAGCCGGGACTTCGAACTGCTTGGAGCATTTTTCTGCATCTTTCCCATAGTAAAGTTTGGTACTGATCGATACTGCAAAAGTTCCTGATTCCAGTGGTGTCAAAATTCTGGATAAAAATCACAGTATAACTGTAATAAAATATAGTTCTTTAATATATTTCACAGAGCTAGAGGAAGACATGCCTACTCAGTAGTGTGCTCAACAGCCCCCACCCCCCACCCCGGCAAACTTGAAATTTTGAACTCCAGTAAAAGAAGAGGATGCATATTTATGATGCGTTAGCCAGACCCTTTCTAGCCCAATAGTAAAGGGGATCCAATCTGGGCCTTTAAACATTTTGCAATGGTAAGTTGTGAACTGGCACTGTTGTGTAAATCTTGTTATCTTGCTGTAAATTACATTCAATTTACTTAAAGGAAAACTCCCCAAAACAGTGGGGGCAATCACTAGGGCTGCAAAAATGCCCGATTAAAACAACCTATATGGTTTAAAATAAATGCAGCTAGCCTTTTCTTGAGTTATTCAGTGTTTTAATGTTGCTCATTGATGCACTATATCAAAAGTGCCGTCGCACCGGAAGACTGAGTGTGCCCTGGCATCTTGTCGTGTGGCGGAAGGCTCGTAAAAATGACAAGCAAGGTGTATTTACACGGGAGAAAAAGAAACATTGTGGCATGTAGAGGTCTGTTAAATGAACCTCTAGAACCAATTCCCGGTGAAAACGGAGCACTGTAATGTACTTAAAACTGATATTAAAGTTGCAGCTCCGAGTTTGCTCATGCGCAGTAGAACCTAGCACTCCCAAGTTTGGGCACGTGCAGTATTGCTAGGTGCTACTGTGCATGACCGAACTCGGAGCTGCAACTTTAATAATGATTTTAAGTACATTACACTGTTCCATTTTCACCAGGAATTGGTTCTAGAGGTTCAGTTAACAGACCTCTACATGCCACAATGTTTCTTTTTCTCCCATGTAAATACGCCTCACTTATTTTTACGAGCCTTCCGGTACAGGACAGGATGCTTTGGGCGCACTCGGTCTTCTGGTGTGGCAGCACTTTTGACATGGCGCATCCAGGAGCAACATTAAAACACTAAATAACTCAAGAAAGGTTAGCTACATTTATTTTAAACCATATAGGTTGTTTTAATCGGGCGGTTTTGCAGCCCTAGTGATTGCCCCCACTATTCTGGAGAGTTTTCCTTTAAATCATGTTTGGATGTATAGCTATATGCTGCAGAATCACAATCCAGTACTGGCAACAACATTTGGTTTACTATCTTAATGTGCGCATCTGGGGCAAACTGTCAGCAATCCTCTTCAGGGTGCCATCTCAGCATTAGTTTCTGTACTCATTTACAGATTTGCAGTGTGAAAGAGAAAGAGTTATCTATTATTAGAGTTTAGGGCAACCTGCAACTGGTGCTTGGACACTGTCAGTTCACGATCACGGATCTTGTGGACTCTCTTCAGAAAGCAGTCTGGTGAGGTCAGAGAGCCTCTCAAAGAGATCATGGCTATATCGAGAAATCAAAGCCACATAGCTAGCCTGGTGGATGCCCAAGGATACAGCTGCATAGACCTTGTGGTCAAGGTAGTACTATGTCTTGGAAAGCATGGAGATTCAGTGTGCCAATGACAAATCTAGGTGCTACAAGTCAAACAGCACACAGAAAACCAAAAGAAGACCACTACTTAAAGGGAAAGTAAACATCTGAAAAATTAAATCAGAAATCTGACTTGTAAGAAAGCTTCAACAGTAGCAGCTTATGGTCCCCACGTGGACTTGTCTTATAAGACAGAGATCTGATTAAATATTTCTAGTACTTACTTTTTCTGTGTGGAGTGTGATCCTGCTTTTTGGACTCCTTTGTCCTGTCGGTCAGTTTACACACTATCAGTATAGACTGGTAGAGCTAGCTATTAGAATTGCTTGTGTATTTTGCGTATTGTATTTTCTTTAAACCAATCTGTGTTTATCCTAACCAATCTAGCTAATAGAATGTCTATTGCATTTTGTTTTGTACTTTGCCTCAACAAATCTATTTGTAACACGCAATAATGTGAATGGCGAAATGGGGACCCGCGATTGGGCAAATAGCATCACGAGGGCGAAGTCGGAGCCGGTATTAAGCCACGATATCCGCCGTGTTCAAAACTGTACTACTAACGTCAGCCAGACAGCTAGGTTAGCAACACTGGGCACAGGTGGGGATCGAGTTTCAGAGAGGCAAGTGTGGCACAGGGAGAGTGAGACCAGCTAGATGCAGACAGAAATGGGGGGGGGGAGAGAAGAAGCAGTCACGTACAGGAGGGATACATAGGACAGTCCAACACAAACACAGTATAAAATTCACTTGTTATATTTGCTTGAAAGGAGTGTGTAAGTGTTGATAACATTGTTTTTGCACCATTGGAGGAAAAAAAACACACTGGAGAGGCACTAGCAGCGCACGCAGCAGAAGACGCAGTGGCCAACTTCGGACGAGTCTGCGAGAGGCAAGGGGAAGTGACCCAGCCTGCATGTTAATTTGTGAGTGGATCGCACACCGCGGCGAGGCAGCCGTCCCCCCGGAGACCTCCAACGTCTGGTATGAGACAAATAGCCGCGTACATCGGCACATTTTTTGGACTGGCATGTGAGCCGCACTGTTTACTTTCAGTACAGCTACTGAATGTTTTGACCGCATCAGCATGTTAATGCTGTTTTGTTACACGATTTCTAAGTGCAGTAAAAATGTTTGATCAGTACACCGACTCCTTGTGTTATGTTGTTCTACCGACACGAAATAGGCTCCTGGCAACTCTGTTGTCGTGTGGCCCACGTTACAAGCACATTAAGCCATTCCGGTGGTGGCATCTAATGCGATTCATGCATGGTTGGGCTGTTGTTCGCCCTTGGCCTCCGGCCTCGGGCCACAACCCTCCCAACCATGCATTAATCCAGCAATAGATGCCACCTTCATTGTGGCTTAATGCTTACATATATCCTAACCATTCTGTATAAACAGAAAGTGTATTTTGTAATTGTTTGGAATATCTGCTCTATGAGGATGTGTTGCTGCATACTCCAATGTTATTCTGTCTTATATGTAATTATTACCAGGTCCATCTTGTAAATGAGTTCTTCTCAGCGATGTTTAACCTGGCTAAATACAGACTGATTGTTTGATTGATTGATTGGCAGCTAGTCCAACTCAACCTGCACCTTCACTCTGCAAAACACTATTTCTACCACTAGCCCATCCGATGATGAATTTCCCAAAAACCTGGACAATCTGCCCAGGGGAACCACATGCTTGCAATCTATATGAAATGGCAGGGCTAGCAGGAGGCCATGTGCTGTTGGGAAGGTTACCTCTGGTGAGGTGCCTTGTTTGAGAATGTCCACAGTGGGTAGGGCTCCTTCTTCTGGACCTCTCCAAGTTTCCAGAGCCAAGGATATGTATTCCATGAGGGTAGCCAAGAAGGATTGATCCCCTGAAGGAAGCCCACTAGCCAGCTGGCTACAATCTCAATAAACAATAACACGGAGTTGATGAGCCAGACAAAAACTCTGAATCACAGTCAGAATAGAGGGACGTCAACCGTTGACATGGGGTATGGATGACCTGCTCTGTCAGTCACCACTAACAGGAAATGAAGACATCTGAACTCTGGCTTAGAGTCCTTGGTCAGAGGTTCTCCCACAACGGTTATGGAGGTGGGGGCTATACTGTATTGGTCTCTACAGCACAGCAGGCAAAGCTAAAGGTTTCGTCATTCGATGCACAACTGGAGCATGGTCTGGCACCAGGAGCAATGCTCCACATCATGTGCAACACCCTAGCAGTACATGCTGGCATTGTGTCCATCAGTCACAGACACTGAGTACCTGCACACCACGCACATTCTGAAACCCAGTTTCTTCATGTTTCATGGTAATATTCTATAATGGAGCAGAAAGTCGACAGTAATGTGCCAGGAATGAGCCGAAAAGTGAAGCAAAATTTAGAAAAAGTCACCAAAAAGCATCAAAAGTTTAGCAGAATCCTAATTCACCAGCAGGAGCTATGATGAAGACCTGTACCAGCTAGCATAAGGAAAAGGTCTGAGTTCTGTGGGGGCCGAGCTGGAGGACCACGTGGTTGGGTGCTAGATGGAGTCAAAACTGAAGACTGCTCCGATGACTGAGCATGCTCAGTGAAGACTGCCTAAGTGTGAATAGTAAACTAAATGGCAGTCATTAGAATAAGTTTTAGGTTACTTTTTTTTTTTTTTTTTTTTTTTAAACAGTAAATGCAAATTTAACAGTCCTCCCTCCACCTCTGAAGTGGAACACTCCATTGTAACCATCCTGCACAAGATAACAACGGTACTCAGGATTAAGCGGTACTGTTGTTCTGAGCACTGATTGGCTTATAACAACTATAAGTGGGTTCCTCATGTGAACAGTTCTATAATTCTGCAGTTCTATGTTCAGTTGGCATAGAGGATTTCCCACACAGGGTTTCACTAATTTTATAAAAAGTGAAACAGAGATTTTAAATTCAAGTTCCATTTTTTTTAATGCAAGTCTTTGCAGTTCTCTCACAAAATGAACTTGTGAATGCACTCTTACAAGGATGCCGTATTTGTGCATATAAACATCTACAGTACAATCTGGAACACCAGTTTTAATTGGTTGTTACATTTGTAGGAAATCTGTTGGTACAATATATTTATTTATTTGTATTTAGTTTTTGTTTACCAGGTAGGTGCACTAGCCATAGAGATGACTATTTTCAGGCGTGATCTGGGAGGTTACAGAGCAATTACAGGAAACATACAGAAGGCGAGAAACAGTAATATTCTGACAGGGAATTATACATGAGATAAAAATATCATGAACAAAGTAGCAATGAGATAAAAACAACATGAGCAAAGTAGTAAACAAAATAGGGTATTTTGTATCACAGGGTATTATATATGAGGTTAGAACAATACCGGAAAAGAGTAATAAACAAGATAGGGTATTATACATGAACAATGTGAGTAGAGCCGAGTTTAGTGCAGGTAACAGGCTAATATTGTATTCTTGTCATCAGTACAGGTGCAGAGCTGGAAAACAGGTAGGATAAAATAGCATTTATTGTGAGGAGATCCCAGACATCCCATGGAAGCAATGGGAGGTAGCATTGTTAGATAGAGAATTTTTATGGTAAAGATCGGAAGGCAGGCTAAGGGACAGGGACAATAGCAAATTGACCCCTGTGGGGGAAGTAGCCAGGAAGAAACAGGTCAGAGCGACAAGGGATGGTAACACAGAAGTGCTAGGGAAGCAGTTTAGAGTGGGCAGTTATGAGCAGTGTAGGGGGGGCATATACTACGGGGGCTAGAAACAAGAGCACTGATTAGACAAGATGAGGTAACAATGGAATAATTTTTGAAGGCATAGGGTGCTAGGCGAACATCAAGTGGAAGGGAGTTCCACTGCTGGGGGGGGGGGGGCATGGAGGAAAAATGCACTGGCACCCTTTGCCGTTTTACATTTTGGCGCGCTAAGAAAAGATTTGTCAGTTGAGCACAGGCCATTGTTGGAAGACTGAGGGGTGAGCATCTGGGCTATTGTCAGAGGGGTCTGAGTCCTCATGATGTTGTCCACAGTGGAGCAGAGGGAGCAAGATCTGGTGGCACTGGGAAATAGCCAATTTAACTTGGAGTAGAGGAGGCAATGGTGTTTTAGCCTAGGAGACAATGAGGCGTATCTACATATATTGTTGTAGGTTACATCCTATTTATGGAGGTGCGATTTTGAGGAGGCAGTATATGTAGCAGCCCCATAGGTTAAAGTGGGCAGGAGAATACCCAGGGCAATAGCCAGTCTAGCTGATGGTGTTGGCAACCTGGCTTAGATCTGTCCTGATCTGAGGATTTGGCAGGAGCTGTGAAAGGATTTATGACAAAGAAAAGTAGGAGGTTATCTTAGTGAGTTAATAGGGGTTGTCAGAGAGGGATACAAAATAGTAAAGGCTCAATTTTGAAAGGCTGACAGCTCAAATCACAATGCAACCTTACCTCATCAGTAACAAACTCCTTACTGAGGCCAAAGTCGGTCAGAACCACATGCCCATCACTGTCCAAAAGGATGTTTTCTAGCTTGATGTCCCGATAAATAATGCCCAGCTAAAAGCAAACAGAAGGAAACAGAAATGTCAGCAGGCATTCCTTCTCATCCACAGAAACCTGCCATGTCCATCTGGAGCTGGCGGTGAAGTTACACACTCGGATACTTACGCCATGCATGTTCATGTGGTTTAAAAGGATCCCCCACCCTTTTCTCCTTGTGCCCTGTCCCCTAGCATGATAATCAGGGTTGCTGCTGTCACCCCCTTCCTTGGACTGTGAGGTAGGGTGAGCATCTGCCTTCACAGCAGACCCCAATTCGGCTCCTTGGTCAGTCGGGGGAGCGTGCATGAGAGTTGGACACCCATTTCCCTCTCTGGCAGCAGACTGCTTCCCTCCCGTAACATGCTCAGCACCCAATCAATAGAAGAGTGGGATTTCCAGGCTGCCGTGTGAACCTCAGTCTCTCGGGAGGCAGTGTGACGTGCTGTAGCTGTACCATGGGTGCAGCTAGCATGCTTTCAAGAAATTTTCCAAATGGCAATTTGTGGCAGTGCATGTCAGTGGCGCTGATTTTGATGTGTACTTTTTTATTCTATTTTAGACTGCCCCTTATCTCCTGTCTTGCATGATACTCTTTTTCTCTACTTTGAGTCTGCTTTTCAACTTTATATTTGAATTACTAGAAGGAACACTCCTATAAATATGGCTTGGACCAGGTTTTTACCAGTATTTTCCATTGTTTTTGAAACACCCATTGTTCAACATCACCTGTTTTGTGACAAACACTCAAAATGTAAAGGGTAACAAGAGGAACAGGTACCAGGGTGATCGATTTTAAGGGAGCGGACTTCAAAAGGATGGGGGAAATTTTGGTTGAGCATCTGGTGGGAATTCAGACGTGCATGAGTGCCAGCCAAAAATGGAATATCATTAAGAAAGGGTTGGCAGAAGCTACTGAGACCTGCATCAGAACACGGAGCAAGAAGGGGAGAGCAAAGAAGCCGAGCTTGCTGACTCAGGAGGTAATGGAAGGGATGAGGGCCAAGAGAAAAGCATTCTGGAGGCTTAGGAAATCAGGAGGGCAAGGGAACAAAGACAAGTACATAAAGAGGTCCAGGGAGATTACCAGGCTAGTCAGGGAGACCAAGGCTTCCAGAGAGCTGAGACTGGTGCAGGGAATCAAGAACAGGGAAAAGGGCTTCTTCAGATACATTGGTGAGAGAAGAAGAAACAAAGACCACATTGTGAGGATTAAGAAAGATAGGGGGTGGGTGGAGAAGGGGGAGGACCAGGCAGAGGCACTGAATGAGTACTTCTGCTCTGTGTTCATGAAGGAAAGAGGGAGGCAGATACCCCATGGGAAGGGGGGAGTGGGCAGAGGGCGGGGATGGGGCAACTGATATCAGAATTACGGAGGACAAGGTGCTGGAGGGACTAAGGGCACTGAAGGTGGACAAGGCTCCGAAGTCAGATGGCATTCACCCTAGGGTACTTAGGGAGCTAGCGGAGATCCTGGCAGGAACACTGGCAGACCTGGTCAGTACATAACTGGACATGGGATGCGTGCCACAGGACTGAAGGATGGCCCATGTGGTGCCCATTCATAAAAGCAGCCCGAAGGATGATCCAGGCAACTATAGACCAGTGACTCTCACTTCAATCATGGGGAAACTCATGGAGTCAATCCTAAAGGAGAGACTGGTGACCTTGCTGGAGGACTATGGGCTCCAAGACGGCCATCAGCACAGTTTTGTATCGGGCAGATCCTGCCAGACAAACCTAAAGTACTATGACTGGGTTACCAGGGAACTGGACAGGGGCCATGCAGTGGATGTCCTATACTTGGACTTCAGCAAGGCCTTTGACTCAGTGCTGTATGGGAGACTGGGGGAAAACTGGAATACTTTGGGGTGGGGACAAAAATGGTCAACTGGATCACCAACTGGCTGAGGGGTAGGCAGCAAAGGGTGGTGGTGGTAGGGAAACTCTCTTCACCAAGGGACGTTACGAGTGGGGTGCCTCAGGATTCAGTACTGGGACCAGTGGTGTTCGGGATATTCATATCAGATATCTCAAACGGGATCCAGAGTAGGATCAGTCTGTTTGCAGATGATACTACGATAGGTGCTGTGGTAGATGACAGAGAGGTGGAGGGGGCTGCAGGAAGACTGGACCAAACTACAGGAATGGTCAGAGACATGGCAGTTGGGGTTCAGTGCCAAGAAGTGCAAGGTACTGCACTTCGGAATAAAGAATCAGGGGAGGAAATATCAGTTGGGAGGGGTACAGTTGGTAAGTACAGTGGAGGAAATAATGGAGAGTATGAATGAACTCAGTTCACTGCAGGAAGGCGGCTACAATGGCAAACAAGATGCTGGGGTGCATAGCGAAGGGAATCTCCTTCAGACATAGAGAAGTGATCCTACCCCAGTACAGGCCACTGGTCAGGCCACACCTGGAATACTACGTGCAGTACTGGCGTCCATTCCTGAAAAAGGACATCAGATTGCTGGGGGGGGGGGGCAGCATAGGGCAACCAAGATGATACAGGGACTTGAGGGTAAATCCTACAAGGAGAGGCTGGGAGAGCTGCAAATGTATTCCCTGGAAGAGAGGAGGCATGGGGGGATATGATCAAAATCTTTAAGTACCTAAAGGGTATCAACAGGATTAATACAGAAGGGATTCTTCAGATCAGATGGGGGAGGGATATGAGAGGGCATCAGCTGGGACTGGATGGGGGGGGGAGATTCGGGAGGGAAATCAGTAAGCACTTTTTCACAGAAAGGGTGGTAGATAAGTGGGACACTCTGCCCGAGAAGGTGGTATCGTGTAGAACAGTGGGAGGATTTAGGAGAGGGTGGGACAGAGTGAGGGGGGTATTTAATAGGAGGGAAGGGGAGGGTGGGGCAGCTGCAAGTTGAGGGGCTGACTGCAAAATTGGGAATACTCGATAGACCGTGAGGCCTGTTTCTGCTGGCATTTCATATGTTCATATGTAAATGAACTACGATGCAGCAGATCATGCTCCTGGACCTTATGGAACAACAGGAGCATGGAAACAATAGAGAATGCTGATGAAAACCCAGTCCAGGCCATATTTAAGGGGCTATCCTTCTATTTCATAAAATGTAACAAAAAAAGAGTGCTGAAGTAGATTTAAAATGTGGCGGTTGGGTGGAAGGGTATTTATTTATTTAGTTTTTGTTTATCAGGTAGGTGCATGAGACAAAAGCACTGCCTATTTTCAGGTCCAACCCGGGAGAGTTACAGACAAAGGAACAGCAATTACAGGTGATACAGCAATATAAAACATCAAATAATGGATCAGATAAAACCTAAATATAATAAAACAATGCAGAGTACAACGCATTTCAGATTGCAATCATAATTAAGTGCACAATTGACTTGTGGAAGAAAAGCCATTATAAGCATATGTATTTTCGATTAGGTACATGTGTACTTATCTGAGCCCATGAGGGAGATACGTTAAAGCCTGGTGTGAGTGGAAGTGCATTACAGATATTGGCAGGGAGTTCCAGAGTTTGGGAGCAGAATATCATACAAAACAGGAGGTAAGGGGGTCATCTAAAATGGAATCAGAAAATACAGGCCACATTTTTCACAATAACATGAACTACAGCATTCACTGTTAAGTGCAGGTACAGCAAAGGACAATTTGGATCAAGCCTGGATTCAAACCACTTACCATGGGAGAGGCAGCAGCAGAATTGCTTTTTTGCCCCGCCCCCGATCAGCCCCCCCATCGGCCCAATTGTGGCCCCCAGCCCCTTCATCCTTACCCTGGATGATCCTCCCTGGCTTACCCCCACAGGGCCTTTGGAGGGCACCCCCCATCGGACCTCTAAGTCCAGTTTTCCAGGGAAGCATCATGGTCGATAGTGCAGGGCCTGCAGAGCACAGTGGGTGGCATCCTGTGGTGATCTGGTATTTTCCTTCTTCGTCCCTCTGGGAGATGTGTCATGCCTCCCCAGCCAAGTCAGCTCAGGCTGCTGTGCCCAAATTCCACCAGGAAACAGTCAAGCGCCAAGCACTTATCCACTCTTATCCCCGAGAGGAGGACAGCAGTCTGTTAGATGCTCTATCCTGCTCTATCTTCCTCCCCTTGGCTGGTCCTCAGACAGCCCGGGCTCGCATATGAACCCTGGTCGTCAGCACTGCAGACAGTAGCTCTACCATTACACCAATGGGCTGGCTTGGAAGTAGCAGATTTTAATAAGTGGGAGTCAAGCTAACCTGGTGGTTTACTTCAGTAGAACATGTCCTACAATCAGAACTGGCCTTTTCAGGCTGGAATGGAAATGGACAAAGGAAAAAGGAATGGCGATAAGTCCCTGAAGAATGCACTTCTCTTGTGTTACTATCATGATGCTGCTCAATGCAAAAAGGGCTCTGTATAAAAAAGGTGCCACCATACTTCAGAACTGTCATGCATGTGACATCACACTAGAAGCCTGGAAGGGTTATCTCCCAAAGTACACGTAGGGACTAACGATCTTGCCAGCTGGTCAGTTGTGGAAACAAAGGAACACCTGACCAGGCTGGGTGACAAACTATCATCCATTTCATCCGCTATCTCCTTCTCCGAGATCCTGCCAGTCTGGGGGCAGATAGACGGAAGGGGAGATAGGGGAGCCAAACATGTGGCTCAAGGGCTGATGCCAGGAAAAGGACACAAATTTGTAGGTAACTGGCAACAGTTTTGGGAGCGAAAGTTATTTAAATTTGATGGACTGCATCTGACTAAGGAGGGAGTCAGTGTATTGGGGCAGACATTTGACGTCTTGGCAGAATATTTAAACTAGCAAATGGGGAGAG
The DNA here is from genome assembly GCA_016271365.2 of Neoceratodus forsteri. Taxonomy (NCBI): domain Eukaryota; kingdom Metazoa; phylum Chordata; order Ceratodontiformes; family Ceratodontidae; genus Neoceratodus; species Neoceratodus forsteri. The sequence goes on from CM028132.1 coordinate 538,036,343, forward strand.
GCGTGCAGCACCCTATACGTTGAATGGGAAGAACACCCCTCCCCCCCAGCTAGTGATCAAACAGGATTTCAGCATGTTTATAGTTCATTTGCATCACCAGGTAAGGAAAAAGGTCCAGCTCCCCATACGACGCACTGGGGAAATGCCAGACCTCGCCCAACAACTAACACACCGAAATCTGACCAATGGAAAATGATGTACACAAATGCTCACTGTCTGGGAAACAAGATCCCAGACCTGCAGGCAATAATGACAGAGGCTAAATTGGACATAGTAGCCATTAGCGAGACATGGTGCACCAGTAACCACACTTGGGAGACTTCAGTACCCGGCTATGTACGGTTCAGAAGAGACTGAGGTGCAAAAAGGGGCGGGTGGAGTGGCCCTTTATGTCAATGAATATATCAAAGCTACAGAAATTCAGAATACACATAAAGAGCCAGAAGAACTGTGGATCACCCTGGAAACAGGAAATGGGACAGCCATATGAACTGGGGTTGTCTACAGGCCTCCAGACAAGGGGGAGGATGCAGACACATTACTGTTAGAATATATTCAAAACATGACAGCTAAGGGGAGGTTCTGATAATGGGAGACTTCAACATGCCAGATACAGATTGGTCAATACCGGCAGGAACATCTGCCAGAACTAGACACATAGTGGATTCTCTGCAAGGGGAGGGCCTCAAAAAACTGGTACAACAACCCACAAGAGACAGCACTATCCTAGATCTAGTACTGACTAACAGGAAAAGGATCACAGATCTCCAGGTAGAAGGTCACCTGAAGGCCAGTGACCATCAAATGGTATAGTTCAATTTGGCCAATAGAACTAAATCATCCCATTCCAAGGCAAAAATATGGGACTTCAGAGGAGCTGATTTTGATAAGATAGCCAACACAGTTAAGCTATAAAGCGGAAGGAGATCTCTCAACTCTCAAACCTCTCCTAAGAGGTGTTCCACAGGGTTCGATCTTAGGACCGGTCTTATTTGCAATATACATCAACAATATTGATGAAAGCATAACTAAGGCCAACAATCATCTGTTTGCAGATGACAGTTCTTCACGTAAGCCACCTGTCATTACAATCTGCATGTAATGACCTTCAATCTGAATTCAACCTGCTGCAACACCAACTCCTAAACAAAAAACTATTACTTAACGCCAATAAAACAAAAGCAATGCTCTTTTCTCCCTCTGCCCAAATGGTAAATTCAACCCAATCAGATCCTGTGCCACAGATTACTACAATTCTTGGCGAAAGGTTGGAATTTGTCCCTAAATTCAAATACCTGGGAGTATGGCTGGACCATAGGCTCTCCTTTATAGAGCACGTTGAAGAATTACTCAGACAATTATGACAGAGACTTGGCCTGTTCTTGAGGATAGCCCACTTCTTAACTAGAGATGCCAAACTACAGCTGGTACAATCAACCTTTCTATCCTTGATAGATTATGCTGACATCCTCTACAGTTACTGTCCCATTTCCTACCTCACCAAACTTGACACATTATATCAGAGCTTTGAGTTTCATCACAAGCCTGCCTTATTCCACTCACTACTGCACCCTATATCAATCAGTGGGGTGGAGTTCTCTTCAATTCAGGTGTGATAAAAATGCAGCCTTATGGACCCTGAGAGCCATCTCAAAAAACTGCCCCAATACATTACAGACTGTCTTCCTATAAAACCAATAGGCAATTACACCCTGAGAAGTTGCAAATCTCTCCTCCTGATGGTTCCCAAACTTAACTCTCGATTTGGCAGGGCTGCTATAAGCTTTACACTGTCCTCCTTGTGGAATTGCAAAAAAAACTGAAACTGAGGTCACCCATCGGCATCTCAGCTTACAAGCTCTTATATTCACATCTCAGAAATGATCAGTGCAATTGTTTCCCATATCCATGAATTGTCATCATGCTAACCTGTACCATTTAACCATGAACAAATTACTTCTAGTGCTTGTCTCCTCCTTGGCCCTGGTCTGTCATCATGCTTTCATGTAACACCTTGATGCCTCTGTCCTCCCTTTGATACTGGTCTATCTTCCCGCTTTCTCCAGCCTTCCTTTCACAACTCTATACTGCACTCATCCACAATCTACATGCAATTATACTATAAAAGTCCTAACTCCCCTTTCCCTCTCCCTGTAGGCCCCCACTGCCGCATCAGTTCTACCGACCAATCCTTGGGACTTCACTTCTCACAATGTTTATCCTTCACTTACACATTACATACCGCTCCTGGTACCCCATCTGCCATTAGTTGGTGGTTCTCCAAGCCATTTTCATGCCTAGTACTAGTGACTGCCCCTGGTAAATGAACTAACAGGTACTTCTATACAGAGAAAATGGTTTATATACAGTTGCATGGTTCAGTGGTGGACCTGCCCCCTCGTATCTGAATCCTCCTCTGTTATGGCTTGCCTTGTCTTCCTTTTATCATTTGACTCCCCTATTACTGCACCATTGTGTTTGTGTTTATATACTTATTTACATGTATTTATATGAATGTTACCCGACCCTGTTCTAACCAGGTCCATCTTGTAAAAGAGCTCTGCTCAATGATGTTCGCCTGGATAAATAAAGATTTTGACTGATTGATTGATAGCCCTGGCAAGAAGAAATACAGGTCAGGGACAGGCAAAGCGGGCAAGCATTAAGGATGCAATACTTGAAGCAACATCCCATTGTGTTCGAGAGAAAAGGAAGTGCAAAAGAAGAAGGAAACCACTCTGGTTCTCAAAAACAGTAGCAGAAAAGGTCAGAGGCAAAAGGCTGACCTTCAGGAAATATAAGGGAACACAGCGTGATGAAGATAGGGAGGCATACCGAACTTCCCTAAGGGAAGCAGGGAAGGCAGTTTCTGTTCAAAGGCCCAAACCGAGGAAACATTAGCATGATCAGTAAAAGATGACAAAGACTTTCTATGGATACATTAGTGAAAGGAGAAAGTCCAGAGGGGGTATTGCTAAGATCAAATGGGATAACGGTGTGTGTGAGGAGGAGGAGGAGGACCATGTAAAAGTATCTATCCTAAATAGACACTTCTGCTCAGTATTTACTGAGGAGAAGGTAGGTCAGGGCCTACAGCTCAGCACCATGGACACGGGGGGAGGGAGGTATGCACTAGTCCCTTCACAAAAGAAAGGCCCTTCAAGAGCTCGATAAGTTCAGGGTGGACAAGGCAATGAGACCTGATGGCATACATCCCAGGGTACTAAAGAAGGTAAGGGTGGAACTAGCAGAGCCATTATCAGAACTGATAAGTGAGTCTCTGAGCACAGGAGAGGTCCCAGAAGACTGCAGAAGGGCTCGTGTGATCCTGCTCCACATGAGTGGTAGCAGGGAGTAGGCAGGGAACTACAGACCAGTCAGTCTTACCTCAGTAGTGGGCAAGATTATGGGGCACTCCTTAAGGAAAGGATAGTGCAACACCTGGAATCCGTAGGAGCACAGGATCCAAGACAGCATGGTTTACAACAGGAAGGTTCTGTCAGACTAATCTCATAGATTTCTTTGACTGGGTAACCAGAGTGGTGGACCAAGGGGGAACAGTTGATGTCACCTACCTTGATTTCAGCAAAGCTTTTGATACTGTTTCACATAGAAGATTGATTAATAACCTGGGTAGGCTTTGGGTGGGTCAGAAGTTGGTCAGCTGGGTGGCAAACTGGTTGACAGGCAGAAAACAGAGAGTGGTGGTAAATGGTATACAGTCAGAAGAGATGCAAGTCACAAGTGGGGTACCTCAGCAATCAGTCCTGGGGCCAGTCCTCTTCAATATCTTCATCAATGACACCGCAGATGGACTACAGGGTAAGGTTTGTCTGTTTGCAGATGACACCAATATCTACAACAGAGTAGATGATCCAGATGGGGTGGGCAGAATGAGAAGAGATTTGGATAAACTGGCAAAATGGTCAGAAGAGTTGTAACTGGGGTTTAACACAAAGAAGTGCAAGATCATGCACATAGGGAAGAGAAATCCTGAAGCCACCTATAGGTTGGGAGGGGAGTTGCTGGCAGTCCCAAGGGAAGAAAAAGACTTAGGCATCATCATCACTGATGACCTGAAATCATCCAAGCAGACTATTAAAGCAGTAAGTAAGGCTAAGGGGTGTTAGGGTGTATTAGTAGAGGCATCATAAGTCAGAAGAGGGAGATAATGATCCCTCTTTACAAGACACTGGTTAGGCCCCATCTGGAGAACTGCGTGCAGTACTGGAGGCCACACCTTCACAAGGACATTAACCAAACTGAGGCAGTCCAGATAAGGGCAACCAAAATGGTGCAGGGACTGCATCAGAAAACATATGAGGACAGATTAACGGAGCTCAATATGTATACCCTAGAGCAAAGGAGGGAGAGAAGTGATATAATTGAAACATTCAAACACCTTAAGGGCATTAACAAGGTGAAAGAGTAACATGTTTCAATACAAGAAAAATAGCAGGACGAGAGGAGAAAGCATGAGATTAGAGGGAGGCCAATTCAGGGGTAATGTGAGCAAGTTATTTGTCACATAAAGTGATGGACGCATGGAACGGCCTACCTCAGGAAGTGGTGGATATGAATAGAGTGCAGGGCTTCAAACAGACATGGGATAGACATAAGGGTGCAATACAGATAAGTATGAATAGATAGGCCATTGACAGAGCAAAAGCCGATGGCACAGTCATAAGGTAGAAAAAGAAATGGGCAGACTGGATGGGCCTTGCGGTCCTTATCTGCCGTCAACTTCTATGTTTTTATGTACTGTCAGCAGGTTTTAGTTCTGCACAGAATACATCCAAGAATGGTAACACTCAAGCTACACTTTATTCAGGGACCGGGCTCTCCTGTTCCCAAGGTGGAGGTTTCAGGGAAACCTGAAAGATTTTCAATTTTTTTTTTATTGTAGACAGGTTTCAACTGTGAATTATACATCAATCTATACCCACTTTGGGACTTTATGCAAATCTCATTCTCTTCCCTTCCTTAGATTGCCCACACATGGCTTACCTTGTGCAAATGTTCCAGTGCTAGGATGATTTCTCCAATATAAATGCGGACCTCATCCTCTGTGAAGTGGTCTCTCTGATATAGATGTGTGAACAGTTCTCCTCCGCTTACGTAGTCTGCCACAAAAATGGAACATAGTAGGCAATATTTACTTGTTAACTGTTTGATCTTTGAAAGGATCAGGTATGCAGTACTATGTAATGGGCATTTTTTTTAATTGGTGTTTTTTATGTTTTTTTTAACAGGTACAAACAAATAAAAAAAACAAACAGGACAGTCAGCAGCAATTACACTACATAAGATACAGACAGGTGGAATTTCATGGTGAGGGCGAACAGGAAGAGAATACTGAACGATGCAGCATTTCCTGGAGATATAAAACCATAAGGAAATTGCAGTGCATAATCACTAGATTCCAGTATAAAGCAAATAAAATAACCAAAATCAAGTCTGTACTATAAAATGTAAATGCAGAGATAATTATATAACCCATAACAATAAAGTCCATGTGTTATAAAAGGCTGTTTTTCATTGGTGTGTACATATTCCTCCCCATGACTATTTCCCATACAGGGAATAAAATAGGTGTCTACCTCTAATTGGTACAGCAACCATCTGCACCACGATTCTTCATGGTTTTGCAATTGTCCCCTAAATGTGTAGGTCATGGTTTAAATTCTATAAACTGAATTAACGATCCTGTACCAGGTAGCCAAGGGGGGTACTTTGGTACTTAGCCACAATCTAGTGATCGCTTTCTTCGCCGCTAATAACAGTGTCAACACCAATTTTAAATGTTGTCCCTTCAATCTCCCCAGGGGGACAGACAGCAACACAGCAGACAGGGAAACTAGGGCCTACTCTACAAACAGGCTATCAACCACCCCTATTATTTCTTCCAAGAATTTGTCAGGATGGGGCCAAACTATAAGATGTGACTATTGTTTGCCTCCGGTTTGCCACAACCCCTCCAGCAGTGACCCATGTGGGGGCCCATGTAACAAGCCTTCACCACTGAAGTCTTAAAAAAAAAAAAAAACGTGTTCAGCATTTCCATGAGAAATCCCTCCAGTACGCGAAGGACATGAGGGGGTATGCCAGGATTGTGTATTTCAGCCAATCCTCACCTGCATGATTCAAATTCGTTCTTT